>OY804600.1:44172730-44902730 GCA_963680895.1 Fragum sueziense
ACCACTATGTAAGGTAATGGCCTAATGGGTTAGAGACTTTACATACCCGTGAAATATTGAGAGAACTCCATTGGATAAAGAACCAAAGGAATCATTCGGCCGAGGGAGAGGTTTGCCTTGACAATACAATATCATCCATTCTATTACAATCAACGAGAAAAAATATGGAGTAGCCTGAAAATACAATTTAATTAAATTGATTAAAAAAATATATGTTTTATCAAATGAACTCATCATATTACCCTTTCCCAAAAAAGACCGCCTTTCGATGTTCCTATAAAATAGACTTGAGAAAACAATCAAAACATTGAGTCAAAAGAAGAAAATTATGATAACCTATCAACCATAATTTTCTCCTTTTGCCTCAATATTTTCTGGGCGACATTGTTCACAAATTCTATCTGAATCATCATCCCATTTGTCATCTGCCAAAGGATTCATATATTTTTTTCTGATACCTTACCAAATTGATAACTAGTAGAAATACAGATATAGATTATAAAATTTTGTCATCAGTCAAAACTTTTTGTTGGAGGAAAATTAATGTACGACTTGTAGGAGAAAGAATAATATTCACCAGGTGATAGATTGATTGATTAACCCATTAGGCCTACAAAGCAGCAAAATTTTGGACTGTTCCAATTTGAATGGTGTCGCAGAGGACAATTTCAAGTTAGATAAAGTTTTAATTCAGTGTTTATTTTTAATTTTGGGGGAAGGCGGTCAGGGCCCATAGGTGGGGGAAAATTTTCGCGTGAACGCCCAAAAAGAGGAATTTCAATACATGCTTATACTCTCAAATTCAGTGTTATAAATGCATTTAACTTGCTTGTATATCATAATGGGACATTCAAACAACCATTAGAACTGTTAGAGATGCCAAGAATCTAACTATGATTTGGATTTTTCTTTGCAAGAAAAAATCTAGTTCCAGGAGGGGAAAATTTCTCTAAAATGGGGGAAAAAAGTATATTCCTCAGAGAGGGGAAAGGGGCCCAATAACGACCATTTTTTTAAGAAAAAAAATCACTGTAATTCCTTTAATATTTTGGTAGAAAACATTGTGGGAAATGAAGAAATTGCTTGTCATAAGCAATTTGTTCATTTCAAATAATGTTTTCAAAAGCCTTCTTTCTTCTTCTTCCTGTTAAAGTGCAGGGTCCACTCTGGGACATCAACACACTTGTGAAACTGTACAAGGTAGTGGTGAAGCGTTGAAAAATGTGCAGATAAAAACCGATAAAAACAAGGTGCTGTTGTTGTCTAGTGGGCCCCGATCCCTTCCCTGAAGGCATCCAGGGTCTGGGCTGTGGCTAGGCTTTCTGGAAGTTGGTTCCATAAGCATATTCCAGATGGAAAGAAGCTGTGCTTGTAGACATCTGCGCGGCAGTGCTTTTGCATAAATCTAGCAGAGTTGCCCCTAGTGGTGGAAGTCATTCGTTGCAGGTACTTAGATGATGGAATGTCTACTAGTCCATAGGTGATCCTGTACATCATAATTACTTTGGCATTCTTTCTGCGATGTTTGAGGGTATTCCAGTTGAGATTTTCGATCATTTGACTTGTGCTACTTGTCCTGTTTTAGTTTCCAGTTGTGAATCGGGCCGCTCTCCGCTGCACTGATTCGAGTTGTTGGATGTTTTAAGTTGAATAGGGGTCCCAGACAGGTGAAGAGTACTCGAGGATTGGTCGTACAAGTGATTTGTAACACTGAGCCTTGATGTGGGTCGGGCAGTTTGATATGTTTCTACGTAAAAAGGCTAGGCTGTTGTTGGCTTTTTTGGTGATGGTATCTATGTGGTTGTTCCAGGACATCTTTTCGTTAATGGTGACACCAAGATATTTCCCATTTGGTACTATTTTTAGAGGAATGCCATGGATGGAGTATTGGCTGGCTATTTGTTTTCGTTTCTGTGTTACTCTGATGACTTCACATTTTGAGGGGTTGAACTCCATCATCCAGTCTTTCTCCCATTTTTCTAGTCTGTGTATGTCGTCTTGCAGGATCTTAGAGTCGTGTTCTGTTCTTATGGTACGGTAAAGCAGACTATCGTCAGCAAATAACCTGTTCTTGGAACTGACCTTCGAGGGCATGTCATCGATATAAATTAGAAAGAGGAGTGGGCCTAATACACTCCCCTGAGGGACTCCAGAGATGACAGGGGCTGAGGGAGAAGCATGACCCTCAACAAGGACTTGTTGGCTCCGGTCTGTGAGGAAGCTCTGGATCCATCTTAGAGTATTTCCATTTATTCCATAATGCTTGAGTTTATGCAGGAGGCGTCTGTGCGGAACCTTGTCAAAGGCCTTTGAGAAGTCAAGCAAGATGGCATCTATCTGTTCGCCGTCGATGATGCCTGCTGCAAGGTCTTGGATTGTTTGGATGAGTTGTGTCTCGCAGCTTCTACGCTTGCGGAAACCATGTTGGTTGTCCGAGAGTAGTGAGTGGTTGTCAAGATGTTGCATTATTTGGCTGTGGATGATATGCTCCATAATATTATGCTCCTGTATCTTTTGGGGCATAAAAAAGGTGTCATTTTGTGGTTAAGGTTTAAATAGATTAATTGACAGAAGTTTGAACTGGTACATAAAGTAAACTAATGTTAAAATCATTTCTTATTTTAAAAAGTTATTATTTAAGTTATTTATCTATTTAGGTCATCAATGAAAACAATGTTCAACAAAAAACTGACATCTTCGACGTAGTTCGGTACATCCTCCAACTTTTCAAAAGATGTTTCATTTGGAGTCACAGCAAGAAATAATCGTCTGAATCCAAATGTCACTGGATGTCTGATCACAGTCTCCATTTCCTGGTGCGGAACAGATTATAAAACCCAAAACATTGAGTACCCTTTGGACTTTGATCCACCTCCTAAATGAAGAGTACTTTCATAATCAAAGTACTTATAGTATTCGAGATAAAAACACGGCAATCTATTTCCCATTCATAAAAACAAGTTTGATCTGTGTTTTACATAATATGTTGACAGACATTGCTCTAATTTATGGTCTAAATCGAGATACCGGATGAAAAAATCTGAATTACGACTTGTTTCTCTCTGAAAAATTGTGATGGCTATGCTGATGGAATGCCATGAATGCAGTGAGAACAATGAGCCAAGTTGTTTATGGTGTACAAGTCACCTTATAGAGCCTTACATACGCTGTGAAGAATGTCCAGGGGCTAAGATTTATCTCTGTCTACACTGCTTTGCTAAAGGAGTGGAAATTGATGATCATCACAGTGACCATGCATACTCTGTTGTCAAAAACAATTTTCCAGTGTTTGAGCCCACATGGACAGCCCAGGAGGAGAAGCAGCTACTGGATGCTATATCAGACTGTGGCTATGGGAACTGGACAGATATAGCCAACAAAATCAGGAATAAAACGAGCACAGACTGTGAAGCCCATTACAACCAGTGCTACATCAATAAGCCTACACTTGACCTACCTACTTTTGAAGAGAACAATCTTGAAGTTTTTCCGCAGCAAGTTGTGTATAAACTTAGCGAAGATCCACCTAGACCCGCCGATGGATCTCTTGTTAACACAGAGATGGCGGGTTATATTGCTGGACGTGGAGATTTTACAACAGAGTTTGATAATTTTACGGAATTTGATCTGAGATCATTAGAATTTAATACAGAAGAAGATGAAAGCATAGACAAAGATCTTAAGCTGACTGTTGTTGATATTTATCAGAGGTGTTTGAAAGAAAGATGGAGACGAAAGAGAATTGTCCAGAGACATGGACTCATCAACATGAACAAAGTAACAAAGTTAAGGAACAGATTTGAACGATATCTCGGACCAACAGTAGACAAGTTACGAGTCTTTACTCAAATCTGTGGCCCCGACGACTTCAGCTTATATCTAGAGTCCCTTTACTATGAAAAGGAACTGAAACGTGATATTGCTTGTTTGCAAAATTACAGGGAAAATGGACTTAAAAAACTTCGCCATATCAAAACGTTCCGAAGCTTGAAGAAAAACAGAGAAAAAAGTTTGGGACAAAGACACTTATTGAGTGATGTGATCTCGCATGTTAAAGATGAAACTGCATGTCAAAGTTGGTTACAAAGACAGGCAGCCTTAGAAACTCTTGGTAAAGGAGCACAAGCAAGTCTACCTAATGCTCCAAGGAAGTCAGCTCCACCACTGGAAATCGCAGAGTTACCTGGTTTTGAAAAACTCAATGCCAGAGAAAGAGAATTGTGCTCTGCAATCCGTCTTGTTCCAATTGCCTACATTGATTTTAAGACTCAGCTTGTCACTGAATGTAAAAAGCAGGGCCATCTTAAGTTGGCACAGGCAAGATTACTCATCAAAATTGATGTAAACAAAACTAGGAAAATATTTGATTTTCTTGTATCTGAAGGAATACTCAATAAAGATCCTCTTTAATCCTTTCTCAAACAAGACCAGGGGCCCGTATTACTAACGATCGTACGATTGATTTTTGCGCAATTACTCATTACAACAGCCCTGATTGGCTCAGTCGGATTTCTCGTGCAATCAGATGTCTTGTTACACAGTTTACACAAAAACTTGATCGTAAGATGTTTAGTAATACGGGACCCTGGTTTTGACATCTCCATTAGAAACGTTTTGGGAAAACATTGAGACAAAAGAAGAAAATACTGATCAGTACTTCTCCTTTTACCTCAATATTTTCTGGAAATTGCACATCTTTTGTCTATTCAACATCCATTTGTCATATGCAGCAGTTTTCAAATTGGATCACTGTGAAATTTTGTAGTTTGGAAGATAAGAATTTACTAGTAATACTACTCAAGGCTATCACTTTAAAGCCTTTCTCAAAGGGCAAGAAATTGGACTGTTCCAGTAAGAAAGCTGGTACAAATCAAATTGGATGTTTGACTAAAATAAGATAAGAAGTAGCAATGAAAATATTGAGGCAAACAGAGAAAATGCTGGTCATCAGCATTTATTCTACTTTTGCCTCAATGTTTCCAAAGCCCATAATATTAGCTGTGCTAAAACCAGTTCTTGTAAGGGGAAAAATTTAATGTTTCCCTAAGCTTTCTTTCTATATTTCTATTCTAGGGTCATTAAACACATTTACAACAATTGTGATTTAGGGCTAAGACTATATTTCTATAGTTTTACAATTAAAATTGAAACAAAATTTAGACTAAGAGTCTTAAGTTATTGTTAACCCATAACTGCAGTGGTCAATGCCTTTTGACTCGCTCACAAGAAAAGATTTTGGGAAAATATTGTGGAAACTGAAGAAATCGCTTGTGACAAGCAATTTCTTCATTTTCCACAATGTTTTCTAACCCAAAATCAAAATATTTCTAAAATTGCATCAACTTGCATCACCTTTCAAAGTGGAACAGATTAGCAGATTTCCCCATAAACAGTGACCTTGATAAAGAAAAGAATTATCTGTTCAACTTTTTCCCGAACAAGACCTGGCCCCGGATTCTCGAAAAAACTTAGGTTAGTTCTCATGCTCAAATCTGAGCACCGTGCTCAAATCGCACGAAATCCATGTGAAGTTCAATCGAATACCCTTCAACGTTAGAGAGTATCCCTTTGAAGTTGAGCATGTTCTCATGCGAATATACTTAAGTTTTTAGCTCCACTGGCCTTCAGGCCAGCGGCCAGCGGGCTATTGTCATAGCGTTGTGTCCGTCGTGCGTGCGTGCGTGTGTGCGTCCGGTCGTCAACTTTTTCTTTAAAAATCTTCTCCTCAGAAACTACTGGATGGATTTCAATCAAACTTCACAGGAATGATCCTTGGGTGGTCCTCTATCAGATTCCTTCAATTAATTCTGATTGATCCATAAAGTCTGGAGTTATCTGCCCTTGAATTAAACAATGGCTGTTTTCACTTGTTTTCACTCTAGCCACTACAAATATTGATCAATCAAAACAAAACTTGGACAGAATGTTGGTGCTGATAAGATCTTGCCTGAGTGCAATTTTCAGCTTGATCTGAATATTACGTCTTGAGTTATGTGCCCTTGAAATTGGCAAAACTACCATTTTTGACCTTATTTTTACTCAGACAACCATAAATATCCACCAATCAACATAAAACTTTCATATTATCTTACTGGTCATAAGATCTTGTGTTGGTGTAATTTTCAGCTTCATATGAATCTTAAATCATGATTTATATGCCCTTGAATTTGACAAAGTTGTTGTTTTCGACTTTGATTTTACACTCTTTACACCCACAAATATTGAATAATCAGGTCAAAACTTAAACAAGATGTAAGTGAAGTTAGGATCTTGCTTTAGTGTGATTCTTAGCTAGATAGTAATATTAAATCCCCAGTTATATGCCTTTCAATTTGACAAAATTGCTAATTGTGACTTTGTTTTCACTCTAACAGCCAAACTTACTCTAGTAAAGACTGCAGCAAAGCTTGATAACCAATAGATCTTATATGAATGTATTTTCAGCTTTCTAGTTACTTTGTAATTGCTTTAAGAGCATCAAGTATTGAAAAAGCTTGTGAAAACTTGTACTTGATATTACAAGAAATTCAGGTTTGACAGCCATTTGCATTATTTTTGGAAAAGGGTATTTCCCAGAATCTATTTTTAGCTCAAAATCTATTTTTAGAAATATGAAATATTTGGAGTATTCAATGTTCTGTTAATTTAGATCTGTTTGGGAGAAGGAAAATTTTAATTGCTTGTATCATCCTAAGCTAGAATGTTCTTCCATTTCCTTTTACCCTTTCTCAAATGGCAAACATGTAATTTTACTTTCTTTGCTTCAAGAACCACACATTTTGAACAATCTAGTTTTGTTTCTTTCTTTCAGCTCTATGAAACAAAAGCATTGAACAATCTAATCAAAACTTGGATTAACTAGAACTGTCACAGAGCGGACAAATACCCCCCACTAGCGCCCTGTCACTGAAAAAGTGCTGTAGGTCAACCGGTTCTTGACTTAGAGCTCGGAAACGGATTTTAAACAAAGTCTGATTGTGACCTTGACCTTTGACCTTCGTGACCCAAAAACAATAGGGCACCTCCTTGGGTCACGGGCAACAACTATGTAAAGTTTCATGATCCTAGGTCAACCGGTTCTTGACTTAGAGCACGGAAACGGATTTTAAACAAAGTCCGATTGTGACCTTGACCTTTGACCTTCGTGACCCCAAAACAATAGGGCACCTCCTTGGGTCATGGGCAACAACTGTGTAAAGTTTCATGATCCTAGGTCAACCGGTTCTTGACTTAGAGCACGGAAACGGATTTTAAACAAAGTCCGATTGTGACCTTGACCTTTGACCTTCGTGACCCAAAAACAATAGGGCACCTCCTTGGGTCATGGGCAACAACTGTGTAAAGTTTCATGATCCTAGGTCAACCGGTTCTTGACTTAGAGCACGGAAACGGATTTTAAACAAAGTCTGATTGTGACCTTGACCTTTGACCTTCGTGACCCAAAAACAATAGGGCACCTCCTTGGGTCATGGGCAACAACTGTGTAAAGTTTCATGATCCTAGGTCAACCGGTTCTTGACTTAGAGCACGGAAACGGATTATAAACAAAGTCCGATTGTGACCTTGACCTTTGACCTTCGTATCCCAAAAAGAATAGGGCATCTCCTTGGGTCATGGGCAACAACTGTGTAAAGTTTCATGATCCTATGTTGATCGATTCTTGACTTAGAGCACGGAAACGGATTATAAACAATTCCGATTGTGACCTTGACCTTTGACCTTCGTGACCCAAAAACAATAGGGCACCTCCTTGGGTCATGGGCAACAACTGCGTAAAGTTTCATGATCCTAGGTCAACCGATTCTTGACTTAGAGCACGGAAACGGATTATAAACAAAGTCTGATTGTGACCTTGTCCTTTGACCTTCGTGACCCAAAAACAATAGGGCACCTCCTTGGGTCATAGGCAACAACTGTGTAAAGTTTCATGATCCTAGGTCAACCGGTTCTTGACTTAGAGCACGGAAACGGATTATAAACAAAGTCTGATTGTGACCTTGACCTTTGACCTTCGTATCCCAAAAACAATAGGGCATCTCCTTGGGTCATGGGCAACAACTATGTAAAGTTTCATGATCCTAGGTTGATCGGTTCTTGACTTAGAGCACGGAAATGGATTTTAAACAAAGTCTGATTGTGACCTTGACCTTTGTGACCCAAAAACAATAGGGCACCTCCTTGGGTCATGGGCAACAACTGTGTAAAGTTTCATGATCCTAGGTCAACCGGTTCTTGACTTAGAGCACAAAAACGGATTATAAACAAAGTCCGATTGTGACCTTGACCTTTGACCTTCGTGACCCAAAAACAATAGGGCACCTCCTTGGGTCATGGGCAACAACTGTGTAAAGTTTCATGATCCTAGGTCAACCGGTTCTTGACTTAGAGCACGGAAACGGATTATAAACAAAGTCCGATTGTGACCTTGACCTTTGACCTTCGTGACCCAAAAACAATAGGGCACCTCCTTGGGTCATGGGCAACAACTGTGTAAAGTTTCATGATCCTAGGTCAACCGGTTCTTAACTTAGATCACGGAAACGAAAAAGTCTACGGACGGACGGACGGACGGATGGACAGACAGACATGGTGAAACCAATATACCCCCCTCTACTTCGTAGGTGGGGGGTATAAATATTACATGAAATTCAGGCCTGTGGAGCGACTCTAGACCTTCAGGTCTTCTAGTTTTGAGAAACCGGGGCCTGGTTTTGATGACCCTATAATCTATACTCTGGGAAAACATTGAGAGAAAAGAAGAAATTACTGATAATCAGCAATTTCTATTTTTCCCATATTTTCTATGCTACAACATACTACTTACTATTTTCTTTTTGATAATTTATTGTCGTCTGCAACTGCTTTCACATCACACTAGTCCTAAATTTTACTGCTTTGGAAAGGGTTAAGAGTCTAAGATTTTAATTTTGATCATTTTCAAAAGGGTAAAGGAGCCTAGTCTAAAATTCAGGAAAGTAATAATTGTATGCCACATATACAGGCCATAGGAATCTCTAGGTCAATTATCTTTCAAGGTCAACACATCTGTGTCTTTTTATATATATCTACACCTATAAAGAAGAGGGGGGGGGGGTATCTTGGTTTTACCAAGTCTGTCTGTAGAGTTTTAAAGTTCAAACCATTTGACCTAGATCCAGGAAACTTTACACAATCGTTGCCCTTGACCAAAGGAGGTGTCCTATAGCTATGGGGTCATGTAGGTCAAAGGTCAAGGTCACAACTGGACTTGTTTAAAATCTGTATCTGTGCTATTACTTGAGAGCCGTTTCAGCTAGGGTCATGAAACTTTAGTTGTTGTCCTTGGCTCTTGACCCTAGGATGTGAACTGTTCTTTTTAGGTCACAGGTCAAGGTCACAATTGAACTTTGTTTAAAATCAGGTTAGTGCTCAAACCAAAGAAGCTTTATCTATAGCACTTTTTCAGTGACAAAACAATAGGGAAAGGGGTTATTTTGTCCATTTTCTAGTTATAGTTGAACCTCTTATCACCAATAACTTATCTGACTGCTCCAAATTGCAAGGAACTGCATGACAAAATTAAATGGGGATTATGTATATAATTTCATGAATTTTCCAAATTCTCATTTTTTTTTCAAACTAGTAATAATTTGACAGAAAATACTGAGAGAAAAGTGGGAAATGCTGCTTGTTTTAACCTCTCCAGGTTTTCCAAACTTGTTTTGTGTGTAAAAGAAACCAATCCAGGCATAAATGTTTGAGATTTTTGTTTTCTGGCTTTCATTCTATTAGAATTCTTATTGCCATGCTCTGTTAGCTCAGTTGATAAAATCAGTCAGTGAACTGTTTTCCAAATGTGACCCGTCACGCTAAAAGGGACCTTATAGGAAGTGTGAAAAATATCGACCCTAGTCTGTCTGCGCAGTCCGCGCAGCCAGACTAGGGCCGACACTTTTCACTTTTATGTTATTTTCTAAATCCGAAAAGTTTTCCCTGTCTTACCATAATGTTAAATTTTCGCACACGGGATCTGGTTGACCTGTAGTGAGACTGACAAGTTTGTCCAATTTGGATTTTTGGAGATCGGATAAGGTCCCTTTTAGCATGACGGGTCACAAATACAAAATTTTCAGCCTGCTCCAAGTTCAAAGCTGCTGCAGATAACAGTACCATTTGACCCATTCCCACATGGATGTGACAGCGACACCTTTTGATGCACCACAAGATAAAGGCTTTGGAAAACCTTGTGGTAAATGGTGAAATTGATTGTTTGTGACGAGCAATTTCTTCATTTCCCTCAATGTTTCTACTAAGAGAGACCAAAAATTTTAAAATAACATTCATTTGAAATTGTCGTCCGAAACATCTTTGATTGGTCTAAATTTTACTGTCTGGTACTGGGTTAATAGAAAGGCAGTTCTGGCAACACAAATATTGCAACTGCATGTGGAAAATTATCATATAATAGCACAAATCAAGATGTGTCTGTGAAACATGAATGCTCCCAAAATAGCTGATCTTAGTTCTTGGAGGGAGAGACAGATTGACAGACAGACACAAGTAAAACAATATGCTTTCGATATGGGGACATAAAAACTGAATGCAGGTTCCCACATCCGATCTAATCAAGTCCAATTAAGCAATTTAGAACAGATCAAGATTGATTGGCTGATGGTCATGAGTGGTCGAAACTGGACGGCATTGCTCAGATTTCCTACTTGAATGCTTTTACATGTAAAAAAAACATTGGTTTGTGATAGAGTAGAAAATAGATTGGAAAGCAATTGTATATTGATAGAGTAGAAAATTGACCTGATTGAGAATCAAATGTGTTTCGAGACCAAGTGTGATCCAATTAACCCATTACCAGACGACAAAATTTTGGACTTTTCCAATTTTAAAGGTGTTGCAGACAACAATTTCAAGTTGATGAAATTTCTAAAAATCTTTCCATTTTGGGTTAGAAATTATCGTGGAAAATGCAGAAATTGCTTGTCGCAAGCAATTTCGTCATTTTCCACAATGATTTCCCAAGCTGTTTCTTGTGAAGGAGTCAAAAGGCGTCACTGTGCAGTAATGGATTAATATATTTCACCCAACCTGCACTTGATTACCTCCTCTTGTATAGTCGGAAATTTTTCACCTGAACCTGGCCAAAGTAATTACACACTTCAATGGTTTTCTAAATATGTCTTCGAGACTGTCCGTCATATATACTCGGCAAAACTGCTAACGCATCACTCATATCTTTGTTAATATTTTTTCAACGAACCTACAGAATACTTTAAAAATTTTCACATGCAGACTACCACCATTTGATAAGAAGCCTATGAAATTTCATAGTAAATGCTAAAGTCTGTTCTGAAATATTTAACTTTTCTAAAATTTATAAAGTCTGAAATTTGATTGAAATGCAAAATTCATGCATAACTTTCAAACCCTTTGTATTGGCTGAAAGAGTTCCTTAGAAGTGTAGAAAAGTTACCCTTCCTTTAACAGACCAACGACTTTAATACTCTTGTTGGCGCATAATTTATTCCTGCAGAGGTAATGTTACATCACTAGTGTCGTTGGTGTCATTGTTGGCGTCGATGTCGGTTACGTAGAAACAAGAGCCGTCATAGACGGATTATGCTCCCGGAATAAGTGCTTGTCACAAAATAAAAACTATCATATATTAAGCCCCCTTTTCCCATGACAGCTTATTTTGTACACACATTATTTATAGAATATGGTCTAGAACATCCTATTTGTTACATAAGTACAAAATTTCAATAAATTCTGCCCATTAGATGAAGAGAAATTAGAGAAAAACTTATTTTTACACTAAGGCCCCTTTTTCCATGATGCAGCCTCAAATTAAGAAATGGAGAAAAAGGTCCCTAGGTATTATCCCAGGGAGTTCACTTGTGAAGTTTTATTGAATTTGGTCCAAGGGTTGCTGAGATCTGGCTGTGGACGGAAGGACGGACGGACGGACACACGGACGGACAGCCGGACGGACGTACGGACGGACAGCATGGCGACTATATGCTCCCCCGAAATTTTTTCGGGGAGCATAAAAAACAAGAGGACACTGAGGGCCCTAAATCGCTCACCTGAGTTATGTTTTAATAATGCCAAATAACTTTGCATATGTTACACATTGTTGTCCCAGGGAAGAATTTGGCCATGTAGTTTCAGAGGACATGTTGTTTACAACTAGACAGTCCCGGCGGCCTGGAAGCGCTCCACAGGCCTGATTGTTTGTCTTGTTGAATGCAATTTCAAAGGTTCAGGCTGCGCAAACAAGTAAATGCATGACCAGGCTAAAAATTACAAGCAAGTAAGATCGTATGGTCAGTAAGATTTCTGTGAAAGTTCTGTACTTATAAGTAAATACTAATGGTCATAAAAGAAAATTATATTATAGAGCTGAAAATGTGATTTTGTCAATATCAAGGGCACATAACTCATGATGTTAAGTTCAGAACAAGCTGAAAATTTTACAAAAGCAAGATCTTATAGTCACCAACATTCTGTACAAGTATTGTCTAGATTGGTCAATATTTGTATTTGCTAGAGTGAAAACAAAGTCAAAATAGAGCCGAAAATGGCAATTTTGTCAATTTCAAGGGCACATAACTCATGACGTAAAATTCAGATCAAGCTGAAAATTATACCAAGGCAAGATCTTATGGTCACCAACATTCTGTACAAGTTTGGTCTTGATTGGTCAATATTTGTAGTTGCTAGAGTGAAAACAAAGTCAAAATAGAGTCGAAAATGGCAATTTTGTCAATTTCAAGGGCACATAACTCATGATGTAAAATTCAGATCAAGCTGAAAATTTAACCAAGGCAAGTTTTTATAGTCACAAACATTCTATTTCAGATTTGTCTTGATTAGTCAAAAATTGTAGTTACTAGAGTGAAAGCAATGTCAAAATAGAGCTGAAAATGTGATTTTGTCAATATCAAGGGCACATAACTCATGCTGTTAAGTTAAGATCAAGCTGAAAATTATACCAAAGTAAGATCTTATAGTCACCAACATTCTGTACAAGTATTGTCTATATTGGTCAATATTTGTATTTGCTAGAGTGAAAACTAAGTCAAAATAGAGCCGAAAATGGCAATTTTGTCAATTTCAAGGGCACATAACTCATGATGTAAAATTCAGACCAAGCTGAAAATTATACCAAGGCAAGTTTTTATAGTCACCAACATTCTGTTATAGTTTTGTCTTGATTGGTTGATATTTGTGGATTTTAGAGTAAAACTAAAGTCAAAACCAGCTATTATTGACGTTCAAGGGCAGATAACTCAGGTTGTTCTGATTCAATCCAAATTCTTTGAAGGAATCTGAGAGAGGGTCACCCAAGGATCATTCTTGTGAAGTTTGATTGAAATCCATCTGGTAGTTTCTGAGAAGAATTTTTTTAAAGAAAAAGTTTACGGACGGACGGACGGACGCACGACGGACACACCGCCATGACAATAGCCCGCTGGCCTGTCGGCCAGTGAAGCTAAAAATTGATCAGCTTTTATGACATTTCCCATTTTCTGATGCCACAGCAACCAGTTTTTCATAGATTTCAATTCTTTTAGCAATTTTAATAAGGGACCACCCAATGAACATTACTGCCAAGTTTGTTGATTTTGACCGAGAAGTTAAGGAGGAGATGTCGTTAAAAGAAGTTGTTGAGCTTTTGTGAAAATTCCCATTTTCCGATGCCACGGCAACCATAGTTTTCCATGGATTTCAATTCTGTTAGCAATTTTTATAAGGGACCACCCAAGGAACATCTCTGCCATGTTTGGTTGATTTTAACCCAGAATTTAAGGAGAAGATGTCATTTAAAGAAGTTGTTGAGCTTTGTTAAATTTACCATTTTCCGATGCCACGGCAACAAAAGTTTTTCATGGATTTCAATTATTTTAGCAATTTCTATAAGGGACCACCTAAGGAACATTTCTGCCAAGTTTGGTTGATTTTAACCCAGAAGTTAAGGAGAAGATGTCGTTTAAAGAAATAGTTAAATTTTTGTGAAATTTCCCATTTTCTGATGCCACGGCAACCAGAGTTTTTCATGGATTCCAATTCTTTTAGCAATTTCATAAGGGACCACCCAAGGAACATTTCTGCCAAGTTTGGTTGATTTTGACCCAATAGTTTAGGAGGAGATGTCGTTTAAAGAAATTGTTGAGCTTTTGTGGAAATTTCCCATTTTCCGATGCCACGGCAACCAGAGTTTTTCATGGATTTCAATTATTTTAGCAATTTTTATAAGGGACCACCCAAAGAACATTTCTGCCAAGTTTGGTTGATTTTGACCCAGTACTTTAGGAGGAGATGTCGTTTAAAGAAATTGTTGAGCTTTTGTGAAATTTCCCATTTTCCGATGCCACGGCAACCAGAGTTTTTCATGGATTTCAATTCTTTTAGCAAATTTTATAAGGGACCACCCAAGGAACATTTCTGCCAAGTTTGGTTGATTTTGACCCAGTAGTTTAGGAGGAGATGTCGTTTAAAGAAATTGTTGAGCTTTTGTGGAAATTTCCCATTTTCCGATGCCACGGCAACCAGAGTTTTTCATGGATTTCAATTATTTTAGCAATTTTTATAAGGGACCACCCAAGGAACATTTCTGCCAAGTTTGGTTGATTTTGACCCAGTACTTTAGGAGGAGATGTCGTTTAAAGAAATTGTTGAGCTTTTGTGAAATTTCCCATTTTCCGATGCCACGGCAACCAGAGTTTTTCATGGATTTCAATTCTTTTAGCAAATTTTATAAGGGACCACCCAAGGAACATTTCTGCCAAGTTTGGTTGATTTTGACCCAGTAGTTTAGGAGGAGATGTCGTTTAAAGAAATTGTTGAGCTTTTGTGAAATTTCCCATTTTCCGATGCCACGGCAACCAGAGTTTTTCATGGATTTCAATTCTTTTAGCAATTTTTATAAGGGACCACCCAAGGAACATTTCTGCCAAGTTTGGTTGATTTTGACCCAGTAGTTTAGGAGATGTCGTTTAAAGAAATTGTTGAGCTTTTGTGAAATTTCCCATTTTCCAATGCCACGGCAACCAGAGTTTTTCATGGATTTCAATTATTTTAGCAACTTTCATAAGGGATCACCCAAGGAACATTTCTGCCAAGTTTGGTTGATTTTGACCCAGTAGTTTAGGAGGAGATGTCGTTTAAAGAAATTGTTGAGCTTTTGTGAAATTTCCCATTTTCCGATGCCACGGCAACCAGAGTTTTTCATGGATTTCAATTCTTTTAGCAATTTTTATAAGGGACCACCCAAGGAACATTTCTGCCAAGTTTGGTTGATTTTGACCCAGTACTTTAGGAGGAGATGTCGTTTAAAGAAATTGTTGAGCTTTTGTGAAATTTCCCATTTTCCGATGCCACGGCAACCAGAGTTTTTCATGGATTTCAATTATTTTAGCAATTTTTATAAGGGACCATCCAAGGAACATTTCTGCCAAGTTTGGTTGATTTTTACCCAGTAGTTTAGGAGGAGATGTCGTTTAAAGAAATAGTTGAGCTTTTGTGAAATTTCCCATTTCTGATGCCACGGCAACCAGAGTTTTTCATGGATTTCAATCATTTTAGCAATTTTTATAAGGGACCACCTAAGGAACATTTCTGCCAAGTTTGGTTGATTTTGACCCAGTACTTTAGGAGGAGATGTCGTTTAAAGAAATTGTTGAGCTTTTGTGAAATTTCCCATTTTCCGATGCCACGGCAACCAGAGTTTTTCATGCATTTCAATTCTTTTAGCAATTTTTATAAGGGACCACCCAAGGAACATTTCTGCCAAGTTTGGTTGATTTTGACCCAGTACTTTAGGAGGAGATGTCGTTTAAAGAAATTGTTGAGCTTTCGTGAAATTTCCCATTTTCCGATGCCACGGCAACCAGAGTTTTTCATGGATTTCAATTATTTTAGCAATTTTTATAAGGGACCACCCAAGGAACATTTCTGCCAAGTTTGGTTGATTTTGACCCAGTAGTTTAGGAGGAGATGTCGTTTAAAGAAATTGTTGACGCCGTGACGGACAGACGGACGCCGGACATTGATAGATCACAATACCTCACCTTGAGCACTTCGTGCTCAGGTGAGCTAAAAACAAATCGGTCCATATCTTATGAACTTTATGAGATGCAGACTTGATATTTCATACATAGACAGCCCCATCAAGATATTTCACATGAGACCATAAAATTTGACCTTGTGACCTTGACCTTGAAAAATTGACTTTTTCTTTTAAAAAGGCGTGTCTATGCGAGCTACGTTGTCTGCGAAAAGCCCTTTTAATGTTAGATAAGGAATTTTTTTTCAGACTTCAATAACACAATAAATCAGCTTTCAAAATCAATTCAAACAAAAATGATTGAGAAAGACCAGAACTTACACGAGCCGAAAAACTGTTTTGGTCCCCTTTTCGTATGACGCAGTAACATAAGAAAGTAAATTTGAAAATAGTTATAGATGGGTGTAGAAACTTCCGAGATAAACATATGCCAAATTATAAATCTAAATCTGTGACAATAAATGAGTTATGCAATTTTGAAAAGTGATGCGTTAGCTCTTTTGCTGAGTATATATAGACACGAGGAACACATGCAGAATACAAAGTCATAATGCTAAGGAAAACTGTGATTGCTGATGAGTATTGATTATCCCGCATCACAATTACTCATTGCATATTCGTCAAAATTTTACCTTTACAGTCCTTTTGATCGAGTGAATAGATTGTTCGGAGGTTGAGTTGATTCAGGTGAAAGTTTATGGAATCTTGTGATTCCCGGATTGCATGCCGATCAACTCAACTTCTGAACAATCTATCTACTCGATCAAAAGGACTGTAAAGGTAAAATTTTGATTAGACTAAAGATTGAGAAGAAGTTACTTGACTGGGTAATTTAGGCGATCAAATTGATCTGAGCGGCAATGGGAACCTAGCATTAAAGAAATGAGAAAATACTGGTATTCTAAACCCATACCCGGTGGCGCGATCAAAAAGGGTTGTTGTTTGGGAAAGGATTGAACAATACCTAGTTTCAAATCACTTCCAAAATCTAGAAAGCTTAGAAAAGAACAGAGAGCAAAATGCTGACTTCTGACCTTTTCTGTCAATGCTTTCCACAGAACATTAAACATACTTGGTATCATTATTGTCAACATCATCTTTGCAGTTTGACCAATTTGTGTGTCTGTATCAGACCTGAGCTCTTTCTCTATCAATACCTGCTTTTGATGTCCCAAGCCGAAATGATTTGAGGAGATATTGAGAGAAAATTAGCAATTTCTCCTTTTCCCTCAATATTTTCTATGTTATAACTCTCACAGTTTCTACTATTGAAAACAATTACCGTACATGTAATTTGTTGTCTGCAACTCCTTTAAGATTAGACTTGTCTAAAATTTTACCATTTGGGAAAAGATTAAATACTTCTTATATAGAAAATATAAGTATAAGTAAGAAGTTAACAAATTCAACAGTTTTAATCTTAAGATGTTACACATAGTCATCTGATGAAGTAATCAATTTTAGACGGAATGAGCCTACTGCTGGTCAGCCCTATCACATGAGACAAAATGACCGCTGCACAGGATTGTGTCGTCGACCAGGAGGGACATAACACTGAAATGGAAGGGAAAAGGATTAAACCATTACCAGACGGCAAAAATTTAGACTGGTCCAAATCCAAAGATGTTGCAGACGACAGTTTCAAGTGAATAATATGTAGCCGGGTGTAGTATAAGGGGCACTTCAGCACTCTCTTTTTAATTTTTGGTCTTTTTTTGTAGAAAACATTGTGCAAAATGAAGAAATTGCTTGTTACAAGCAATTTCTTCATTTTCCATAATGTTTTCCAAAGCCTTTATCTGTTCGGGAGTTAAAAAGAGTCATTGAGTGGTAATGGATTAAACCATTTCCATATGTCTTAACTTTATACTGATCCAAATTCAAAGATGTTTCAGACAACAATATCAAGTGGACGAAATTGTGCATCTCTTGGTCTTTCTATGTAGAAAACATTGTGGGAAATGAAGAAATTGCTTTCCACAATGTTTTCAAGAGACTTTATCTTGTGGGGCGTCAAAAGGCGCCTTTCTGTGGGAATGGGTATAACCTTGTGCAAATGTAAAATTCATCCTTTTCAAATTAACCCATTACCAAACAACACAGTTTTAGCCTAGTCCAAACTCATAGGTCTTGCAGACAACAATTTCCATTGAACAAAATTTAACATTTTTTGGTCTTTTTTTGGTAGAAAACATTGTGGAAATGAAGAAATTGCTTGTCACAAGCAATTTTTTTTCATTTTCCACAATGTTTTCCAAAGCCTTTATTTTGTGGGGCGTCCAAAAGTGCCAGAGTGGGAAAGGGTTAAACAGTATTGCAGGCAACAATATGATCTGTCAGTAAGAGATTGTCTTTGTCAAATTCAGAGGTTTTGCAAACCACAGCATTAATCTGTTAGGATGAAAGTCTCTTTGATACATCCTCTGATGACGCGAATGATCAACCGTTATGGTGGGACAAAGATTGCGTACGAAGTAAGAGAAACAAATACTCACTACTAAGACGATTTAGATGGACAAATGAGCATTCAGATTTCTTAAGATATAAGGGTGCGAGAAACACATTTAAAAATTTATGCAAAGCCAAAAAGTTATCATTCCAACGTAAAAATAGGTCAAAATTACTAAGCTCTAGTCCGGCAGATATTCCCCATTTTTTGGCTGAACCTTGCAGTGGAGTACATAGTTTTTTTCTTTGTTGATTCCTGAAGTAGACATCCTACTGTAAAAGAATCTGACGGGTGACATCGTGTCACCCTTTAGCATTTCGAGAAATTCAAGATGGCCGCCAAGATGGCGGAATACCATATAAATAACCAATGTAAGGGTTATACATGCATATGGAAACTGATTTTTAAGGCAAGATATCTCTAATGCACTTACTGTTGCCCTAAGAAGGAAGAACAATATAGATATGACACATTTTTGTCATTTCAGTCGATGCTGTTGTGTAACTTACGTTACATTAAGGAATATTAGATTTTTTATTCACATATCTACCATTATTTGACCACAAGTTGTTTAAACACAACATTTAATGATCTGGTTATGAACTTCTCTACTTAAAGCTTTTGGTTAGAGTAAAACAACACTTGCATAAATGTATTATGTAACTTACGTTACCTTAATATAAGCATTATATGTTCATTTGATCACTTATTTCCTATCATTCGGCCAAAAACCCTCAAAACACAACAACTATGGTTTCCATATTAATTTCTTTACTTAAAGCTTTTGGTAAAGTGAAAAATAAAGTTCCATAAATTATTATGTAATTTACGTTACTTTTATTTCAAGTACTCTTAAATACACTTTTAACCATAACAATAGCATTGTTAGTTACACACAAATCCCTGTCAACTGGCTATTGTTAGAAGGATACATTTGTAAAATAGATTTAAAACTTTACGAAACAAGGCTATCCTGTAGTAAATAGTTGACACACCAATCTTGTTTTAAAAACAAGAGAATAGTGAAACACGTATTCCTAAGCAGGTGACGATGACTAACATTGGTACATGAAGACATTTGTTGAGCATTTAATGTAGGGCAAATTCGCCTAATTTGGTATATGACAAACCTCTGCCTTGGTCAGGACTCATTCACCCATCGAATTTCGTGTTTCTAGATCAAACAGTGCATGAGATATAGAACGGACGGGAATTTTAGACTTAGTGTGCTCAAGCGTGTAAAATATATTCCAATGAGATAGTTTTGGTACACGACAGATTATGACATACCTTTTGGTAATGCCTCGTTAACACATCCAGTTTGATGGCACTAGATAAAACAGTACAATGGGATATGGAGCAGAAGAAAACTTTGAATTAAATGCGCTCAAATATGAAAAGTAGGTCACAATGACTATTTAGTAAATGAGGAACCTGTTGGGTCAAGACACTTCTCACTTGAAAGTGGTGTCTCTATGCCAAAGAGTACAGGAGATATGGAGCAAAATAGAGACCGACGGACTCCGACAGCCTGCCTGACACCGAGTATACCATAATATACACACCAAGTTTTCTTGGCGGTATATATATTGTATTTCTACATTGTTTTATTAGACCTGCTCAAAGAAGATATCGTTTGATATTGCACTGGCTTTTGTACCAGACACGTCAACTTTTGTCAAACAGATTGACATACACAAAAGACACTTATAAAATTAGTAAACATATTAAGTTAAGATGACATAAGTTATGCTGCGGTATTTCAATAAAATTGCATGTATTTCAATAAAATTGCATAAGATTAATATTATCACCGTTACAAATATTTGTCTGTTCCACACAGATCAATAGATAACATAGTTATTCATATTTTTGTTTTCAATGTTTCCATTGTTATGTAGTACTTCTCTGTGGTATTTAAAAAACACAGAACATCCCAGTCTAGCCCCAGCATAACCTTTTCTAGTTGAAAATAGGATACATCACTTCCATTCGTCCATTTAATTATTTGTGATATACAAGGAGCTACAACTGCACTCTAGGCTAGGGGACAGTGACTTTTACTAGCACTTGATCCCCCGATCCCATGTATGGTAGATTTTCTCTAACAGCGTAATTCTAATTTTATGTTCAATAGTGGGTCATTTTGTCCTTATCTGGAAATACTTCTGTAGTTTGAGGGAATGGTACTAGCTTTTCACACACTACCATAGAACCAGGCTCATTGACTGACTGAGGTTGTATCTGGAGCTCATGGCAATATCTTGTAAATGATCTAATGACAATGTGAGCATTGTGCTTCCTTATTCTTTCACTGTACAGTGTATTGCAAACGCCAAGGGAGTATAGTTTGAAATAATACTCTAAGAAACCAGAAATACGAACGAAAAATGATCTCTGATATCTTTATATGCAACAGAAAAGATTTGGTCACTTAGGAGTTCACCACGGGTAATAAGTTAGACTTAAGGTAACATAGATAATATGATTATCTTCTGTTATGTAGGTCTTACAGAACAATATAGAGATTCACCTTTCATAAACTCACCATTTACAAACAAATGTCAATTTTAACAAACTATAAGTTAATTGTATATATTCTTGCTTAATGAGCATTGTTTGGGTTTTATACCCTGCCAGGAAAAAATGGCGGAGTATTATGGTAAAGCCTGTGCCAGGCAGCCGTTTTTGGTTACACTCCTTAACTGCTGCGACATTCTTTTCACGTTTGAGTGCTTAAAATACCATGTACTGTTGATGTTAGGGACCCCAAATTTATTGAATTGATGTGCCACAACACAAAACGTGTAGTGTACCAAAATTAGGTACAGGACAGGTGGCCTATATTGTACACTTAGGCGCACTTTTCTTGGTGTGTATAGAACATGATGGATGTGTGCATCAGTGGCTACATACATGTCTTGTTGCATATACTATAAACTAAATTATATCCATTTGACAATTACCAGCTGACAGACTTTTCTGTTCAATAAATATTACTTTTGTTACGTTTACAAGTAAATATAATGTACTAGTACTTGAAATTAAAGTATCGTAAATTACATAATCCATTTATCCAACTGTTATTTTGCTCACGTACGAAAAGCTTCAAGTAAAGAAATTGATATGCACACCATTTCCTTCTGTGATTCAATGATTTAATGATTCATGACCTAATTGTAGTAGATAAATGAAGCTAATATGCCGATATCAAGATAACGTAAAATACATAATACATTTATGCAACTACTGTTTTGTGTAAAGAATATGATGGGTATGTGAACCAATGGCTACATGGGTGTCTTGATTCACATACTATAAATTCAATTTTATCCAATTAAAATTACCAGCTGATAGCTTCAATAAGTATTACTTTTGTTATGTTTACAAGTACATGTATAATTATGTAATGGTACTTAGAATTAAAGTAACGTAAATAACATAGTACATTTATTTAACTGTTGTTTTGACCGCCTACAAAAAAAACTTCAAGTAAATAAATTGACATATAATTCAACGTTTATAACTCTAGACTTGTGTACAAACATTAACTTCTTGTTGTTGAAAATGACCCAACACAAACACTTTCTCTTTCGAGAATAAAGGGAAACGAGTCAGGACATTAACTCGCTCGTTTAGCTCACAGTAAATGGTTTGGTAAAGATTAAAACTATGTATTGGTTTAAATTGTGATTTTATACAAATCTACAGTTATAAACTTTGAGCTATACAATCTATTTCCTTCTGTGTTTTAATGATTAATGAACGAATTCTAGTATATAAGGGAATAAACGAAGCTATTATGCTGATATTAGGTAACATACATTACATAATACATATATGTAACTATTGTTTTGCTCTTATCAAAAGTTTTAAAAGTAAGGAATTTGGTAACCAGACCATTCATTGTTGTGTATAAATGACTTATGTCCAAATAATAGCAGAAAAGTGAATAACTGCATCGAATATTCCCTAATGTAACGTAAGTTACACAACAACATCGACTGAAATCACAGAAAAATGCCATAACTTTATTCCTCTTCCTTCTTAGGGTATTAGTAAGTGCATTAGACTTATCTGGCGTAAGAAAGATCACTTTCCATATGCATATATAGTCCTTTTATTAGTTATTTATGTAAGATTCCGCCATCTTGGCGGCCATCTTGAATTTCTCAAAATGCTAAAGGGTGACACGATGTCACCCGTCAGATTCTTGAACAGTAAGGTGTCTACATCAAGAATCAGCAAAGAAAAAAACTATGTACTCCACTGCAAGGTATAAGTGGATATCTGCCGGACTACTCTACTAAAAAACCTGCATTATTTTGGAAAACGATTAAAAGTAACAAAAGTAAAACAATATCAGATAAAAGTATTACTGCAGAGGCATGGCATAATCATTTTCGTTCTCTACTGCACACCGAAAACGAAGTACCATTTAATTCATCGGACTTACATAACGTAAATGATGATAATGTCGATAATATTTTAAATCAGCCAATAACCGACATTGAAATTTCAAGAAGTATAAGAATCTTAAAGGATGGGAAATCACTGGGTACAGATGGTATTGGTTCCGAATTTTATAAACATTCTGAAAATTTAATTATTCCAATTTTGAAGAAACTTTTTAACAGAATTCTCGATACTGGTGATTTTCCACAAACATGGAGCGACAGCATTATAGTAACAATTTTCAAATCGGGATGCAAGAGTAACGCTTCAAATTATAGAGGAATATCATTAATTAATGCTGCATATAAGATTTTTTCAAATATTATTAACAAAAGAATACAGAAATGGGCAGATTTATGTAATCTTATTGACGAGTGTCAATCTGGATTTAGAAGTGGTTATTCTGTGCTTGATAATCTATTCAGTTTACAAAGTATTATACAAAAATATATCTCAAAAAAAGGAGGACGTTGTTACATCTTATTCATAGACTTTGAAAAAGCCTTTGATTCGATTGGACACTACAAGTTGTTTACTAGTTTAACCCAAAAAGGAATGAATGGAAAAGTGTTGAATGTACTTGTCTCGATGTATTCTAAATTACGAGCACATGTTAGAATCGACGCAGATCATATCTCAAGTCCGTTTATGTGCAATAAAGGCACGAGACAAGGAGATCAAAATTCATGTATATTTTTCATTATCTACATAAATGATTTATTGAATTTTATCAAAGCAAAATGTAAACGAGGAATATTTATTACATCGCAAATTAGCGATATTTACTGTTTAATGTACGCAGACGACGTAGCGAGCTGTGCGGACACGGCAATACATTTACAATGTTCAACAATTGAATGGTCTATCTAGCTTCTGTGAATATTCAGGAATGAAAGTTAATTTGAATAAAACTGAAATAATGGTTTTTAGAAACGGTGGCCCTTTGCGTAACTATGAAAAGTGGTATTATAACGGAAACCTTGTAAATGTAGTCTCTAAATATAAATATATGGGTCTCTTATTCACGCCAACATTATCTTGGACTGCAGCACAAACCCAGCTTGCAGAGCAAGGAAGCAAAGCATTTCATTCTATTAAACAGTTTCAAAAATCATTTGGTTATTTTGCGCATTCTGATGCTTTTAAATTGTTTGACAGTATGATAGCTCCTATCTTAACTTTCGGTGCTGAAATTTGGGGTACAACCTATAGTGAGGCTACGGAAAAAGCGCAATTAGAATTTTGTCGATATTTTATGGGTATTAATTCTACAAGTAATAATAGTATGGTTCTGGGCGATTGTGGGCGTTTTCCGATGTATGTTATCTATTACACGAAATGTATTAAATTTTGGTGTCATCTGCTACGTATGCCGAACAACAGAAATGCTTTTAATTGTTATAAAATGATTAAGTCATTCGATGAAAACAATAGATACACATGGGCAACCAAAGTAAAAAATATTTTGTATAGGTATGGCTTTGGATACGTTTGGATCGCACAAGAGATAGGAGACGAAAATCATTTTTTACGTATGTTTAAACAACAAGTGACGGACTGCGCGAGACAAGACTGGCACGACGACATTAACAATTCTACACGATGTGACACTTACAAGCATTTTAAATCTGTTTTAGAGCCTGAAAAATATTTAATGTTTGATATACCGTTTAAGTTCAGAAAAGCTGTAGCACGTTTTCGTTGTTCCAATCATAAGTTAAATATAGAGTTGGGAAGACATTTTGCTTTAACCAGAGATGATAGAATTTGCATGCATTCGTATCAAGCAACATTTTTAAAATAGAAGATGAATATCATGCATTCTTTGAATGTGACCAATTTAATGACATAAGGCTTAACTATCTATACAATTGGTATAATGGTCGCAGAGATCGAGCAGCTTTCAACAGTTTAATGGGAAGTACTAATCTTGCAGTTGTTAGAAATACAACAATTTATATTATGAAACTAATGGAACAAACTGATTGTCGTTAAGGGGCAGTGTATAATATTATTGATCTTTTCTTGTACTGTTGTACAAAATGTTGTATTTTGGGCCAGTGGCCTTTTTCTACAATAAAATGTATTGGTTGGTTAGTAATGGACAATATTGAAGAAAAGGGAATGTAATGCAAGATCTATGTAAGAATGATTCCCAAACTAAAACATCAAGCTTTCAACTCTTTGTCACAATTATTTTCTCATTGAAATTAGAGCACCTATAATTTTGTAATATTTTGTGAAACCATTGAGGTTTTCACTGTAAAGATATTGATAATAATTTTTATAATTTGGTACAAAATAATGCCTGTTACAGGTTTCCAAACAAGATAATCTTTTGACTTGCCCAATTTGAAAGTTTCTACAGATGCGAAAATGGATGTTTATAGAAATAAGATTTACACTTACCTACAATATAACAAAACATAGTCAATTTGAGTCAAAAGGAGAAAATGCTGGTAATCAGCATTTTCTTCTTTTGCCTCGATGTTTTCCCAAGCCAATTCTAATAGGGACGCAAAAACCAGGACTTGTTAATGAAAGGGGTTAAACAGTTTTTGTTACCATTTGTTGTTTGAATGTTAGCAGCTATAGTGAACACGGTCCCAAACACTCTGTATAGAACACTGTAAGATGGGCCCCATAATATGGCAGGTAATGTCAAAATCTTCCCAAAACTTGACAGAAGTAATGCAGCAAAAAAGTCTTTAAACCTGTAAAATATGGTAAACATACATTTGAATTTGACATACTTTTCAAAAACTTGGATATTACATCCACAGAATGATATGTAGTGTCAAAACTATAGTTATTTTGTCCAGCATTTTCTCCTTTTACATAAATACATTTCCACCCTAAAAAGTAATTGTTATAAAATTTATATCAATATTGTAACCTGGAGCAATCTAAAATGACAAAATTTCAAGCAAATCTAATTCAAACTTCAATAGCTTTCAAATGGTAACAGTAAGGTTTGGCTGTTTGGGAAAGGTTTTATGTGAAATGTTTGACGTTTACACCTGTGTGTGTCAAAATATATCGCTGTTAGCCCTCAAACAACCAGGTTGGGATATTTTTGACACTAGGGTTCCATTGTTTAAACGTTGGTTAGCACTAGCTGAATGGTTTAATACCTGTTTTGGTTAAATTTTCCTTTGTACTTATAGGAAAATTTACCCAAAATAGTTATTTAACCATTTGGTTAGTCAATAGTACTTACCAAAGTTATCCCTTTCCCAAACACAAAATTTTAGGGTGATCCAATTCAAAAACTGCCACAAATGAGAAAATGGATTTTATTAGCTCACCTGAGCACAAAGTGCTCAAGGTGAGCTATTGTGATCGGTCTGTTGTCCGGCGTCCGTCTGTCTGTCCGTCCGTCCGTCCGTCTGTCCACAATCATAAAAAAATCTTCTCCTCCTAAAGTACTGGGCAGAATTGGATGAAATTTCACAGATGTGATCCTTGGGTCATCCTTTTTCAAAATACTTCAAAGAATTGGGATCGGGGTCAGAATGGGGTCAAAAAGTAGGTCACTAGGTCAAATCTTATTTTTGCTCTAGGAGTCACATTAGTGTCTCAATCATTGTGAAAATTGACCAGAATCTTTGTCTTGATGATATCTAGATCATATAAAAAAGTGGGTCATGCCAGGTCAAAATGTAGGTCACTAGGTCAAATGATATGAAATCCTTCTTTTTTGCTCTAGAAGTGTTAACTTTGGCTCAAATATTGTGAAAATTGCTCAGAATGTTTTTCCGGTGGATGTCTAGGTTCCATTAAAAATTGGGTCATGTGAGGTCAAAGAGGAGGTCACAAGGTCAAATATCAAGAACTCCATTTATTAGTCAAGAAGTGTCAATTTTGGCAAAAATCTTGTTAAAATGGCTCAGAATGTTTTTCTTTTGGACATTTAGGTCTGTTAAAAAGTTTGTTGTGTGAGGCCAAAAACTAGGTCACAAGGTCAAATGTAATGAATTCCTTCCTTTTGCGCTGGAAGTTCCAATTTGGGCTCAATTATTTTGAAAATTGCTCAGGTTTATTTTGATGATGTCTGTTGGTCATTGAAAACTTGGGTCACTGGGTCAAATCTTGATTTTTCTGTAAGAATTACAATATTTGCTCAATCATTGTGAAATTTGTTGGGAATATTTAACTTGATGATATCTTGTTTCAAAATATTTGGCATTGTCTCAATACCCTCTACCAAAATACTTCAAACTATTGTAATACAGGAAGAAGTGGTCCTATGTTGTGGGGTTTCATGAGGTTTCGCACAGACACAGTTTTCTCAAAGACTGTTTGGCCTAGAGTCGTGAAATTTTGCATGAGTTTACATCTCATGGACCTCTAAAAGGATACTTCAAACCACCACTTTACAAGCAAAGAAGCCCTGTGTTGTGGGTTTTGGAATTTTCAAGTAAGGAATTCAGACAAATTTATTTTGACCAGGTATCAGCTTATCAGCAATCACTGCTTAAGTAAATAGTTAGACTGTCTAAAGTCAATAATAAAGGGCTGCCTTATCTGATAATGGAGCTCTTATCTGATAAAGGATGAAGCTTTTAAACCCTTTCCTATGATGTCCCTATTAAAAATGCAGGGCTCGCGCTGGCGATCGCCACTTGAGCCATTGGCGACAATTTTAAACAAGAGCTTCGCAGAGCGGCGCATATACGCCCGAGAGGGGCTTGTCAGTAAAAATTGGCCATTTTTTCAATTCAAGGGCAGATAATTCAAACATGAAAAGTTATCAAAATTTTGTTTTCACAACAAGACACCATTGAGATTCATTGTGGCTAGTTTTATTAAATTCTGGTTGAAACTGTAGAAGTAGCACACAGGAGAAAATGGGCATTTTTGAGAAAATGGGCATTTTTCCTTAAATTCAAGGGCAGATAATTCAAGAACGAAAACAGTTATCTAAATTCTGTAAGCGGTGTGCACAACTAGACCCCATGGAGATTCATTGTGGCAAGTTTGATCAAATTCTGATCAAAACTGTAGGAGGAGTTGCGCACACAAGAAAATGTGCATTTTTTTATTCAAGGGCAGATAATTCAAGAACAAAAAGAGTTATCTGAATTCCGTAAGCGCGGTGCACAACTAGACACCATGGAGATTTATTGTGGCAAGTTTGATCAAATTCCGATCAAAACTGTAGGAGGAGTTGCGCACACAAGAAATTGCTAACGGACGGACGGACAGACAGACGGACGGACAGACAGACAGACGGACGGACGGACAGACGGACGAGCGGGGTCATAACATAATACGACCCTTCGGGCGTATAAAAAGTGGCTCAAGGAAAATGAAAGTGGCTCAAAGGTTGGCTCCAAGGGTGTGAAGTGTGGCTCTAATTGTTTACCTGTCAAACTTCTGGATTAACAAGTTCTCGCCAGTCCTCAATTACAGTGCAAATTATGCAAGTGTCTAAAGATAAGATACACAGAAAATCAATACTCGTGACCTTTAACCCCCTGCATAGATCTACCCAGTACACACTCAAACCCAGTCAGGCGTTTATCTCACTCGCAAGTTATATTTAACCCTTATTTATTCAGATGAAAGACTTTTACTGGAAAATCATTTGTAAAGCAAGGTACTTTATTAATTGATAACAATTATGGCTATCTGATTTTCGTGTAGATAAAATGACTTTGTAAAAAATGAAGTTGTTGACTGGATCTAGATTAACAATGTTGAACATATTTCGGGATCTTTATTCTTTATAATCTGTAAATGAAGGGTAAATAAGTTTGCAGGATCTTTTTATAAGAAATGAAAACAGAATGGAAAGCAGATGACTTAAATATGAAGGGTTTCAACAGTTCTATATGGCAATGTATTGCGACTTCTGAATTAATCCTTTCCCAAGTTTTGACTACCAAAATAGAGAATGATATGGAAAACATTAAAGCAAAAGAATAGAATACTGGTAATCAGAATTTTGTCCTTTTGCCTCAAAATTTTCTAAGGTAAAATATTACAAAGGAAATCCTATTTTTACCATCAACCATTTATTTAAACATTGTTTTGTCTGAAACAGCTTTAAAATTGGTTCACATTCAAATTGCATTGTTTGGGAAAGGGTTTAAGCTGACGAACGGGACTTCTTCACCATTATTATGCAATCTACAGTAATGAAAATGTTTTCTTTTTTTTTTTTTTTTTTTTTTTTTTTGAAAAAAAAATATCAAAACAGGTTTTAGCGAAAAACATCAAAGACTCCACAACCTGAACAAACTAAAAATTTGCTTAGAGAAAACATTGTGGAAAGTGAAGAAGCTGCTTGTCATTGACTTTTGTGATTCATTGTCATTTAGCAAAGTGATCCACAAAATATGGTCCAAAAACAAAGAACAAAATACCAACCTGTTTATTTTAAGATTTTTTTTTTGCATCACTGTTTTATAGTGTGTGTCATCTACAAAGTACTAATTGATGTAACACTCCCCCCCCCCCCCCCCTTCCCCAAAAAAAAGTAATTGGCTCAAAACGCACCAATGTGGCTCAAGATTTTTCAAAGTGGCTCAAGCAGTGGCTCAAACTTTTTTTGAGCCAGCGCTAGCCCTGAAAATGGCTTGGGGAATTATTGGGCCAAATGAAGTAAAGGCTGATAATCAGCATTTTCTCCTCTTGCTGTGCTATGTTGTTCATGAATCCTTTCTTACCCACATAATTTTGTCTTCTGCAACTCCTTTCAAATTTGAACAGTCTATTTCTTTTCTGTTGTAAGATTAAACCCTTTCCCAGCCAAGGTTTAAGCCCTTTCCAAATTGTTTCAGAACAGAAAGTCCTTAGTTTTATGCCTTTGAATTTTGCAAAATTACCAGTGTTATTCTTGTATTCTTCTAATGTTAAAAGATTGATTTCATGGTCTCGCCAGTATCTCAACTATGAATTCAGGTGAGCGATCTAGGGCCATCTTGGCCCTCTTGTTGAAGATAGGATTTGTGTAAAAAATGGCACAGAAAATATTGAGACAAAAGGAGAAACTGCTGATTATCAGCAGTTTCTTCTTTTGATTCAATATTTTCCCTAGCCTTTTCCATTAGGGACGTCAAAACCAGGTCTTGTTTGGGAAGGGGTTAATACAACTGGGCCCAGATGTGTATTTTTATGTCATGTTCTCCAATACAGGCTCCCTTTCTGACTTTCTCAATCTACCCTTTGTCAACTGTAATGCTTGCACATCACCTTATGCTGTGCCGGGGTCGTTTTAGCTCATAAACGACCAAAACATAAGACAGGTTCCACGAAAAATGGATCAAATTCTGTCCAGAAATATATTGATCTGATATTTTTAGTAAATACGAATTAGGAACATAATTTTTTCTTGCTATATTTTCTTAAACCCTATGTAATCATCAAAATCAACTAAAATGTTTTTGATGAAAAAATATGTAGAAAATAAAAAAAAATAATATCAAAAATTGTAAAAATTGACGATCGCACTAGACAGCGCTTACGACGGTAAAGGCTTCAGGAGTGTTTTATGGCACTATTTCTTGTTTTGGTGAAAGGAAAAATAGTTTTACTGTTACAATTATATTTTTGTTTATGGGATATTCACTTATATTTTTCCTGTTCAGCAAAAAAGAACGAAAAAATTAAAAAAATGAATGTAAGAAAGCATTGTTTTTCTTTCTGTCCAGTTTTCTGACGATATCAACTTCTATCAGTTGAGCGATCGGAAAAGAATTGGGACACAGTCCACAACCACATTTATGCAAATTTACCAATACATGCGACAAACGCCTGTTTCCAATTAGCCAATCAGTATTCATAATTTCTATGTTGAAGAAATTTATTCCCAAAAACTGCGAATGTCAATTCTGTCTGTTTCGGTGAATGACGTTCGAAAAAATCAAACGAATCAGCCTGATTACCTCCCTTGTTGCCACAGCCGCTACCGCCTGGAGGCGCTTCGAAATCTATTTCCGTTTCCCCTAAGATGGCGGTTGTTTGAAAGTAAATAAATAAACAGTGGACAAAAAGGGAATTTCAGGTGTCTGTCATTTGTTTCTGACGTTATACACCCATGACGATCGAAACTACACATTCTGTTTACTTTGTTCCGACACGCCATTTTATTGCCTACAATGTTTGAAACACTAAGATGAAGCATTTAATACATCATGTACAGTTTACACAACACGATTTTTCTGCATTTCTAGGTCACCGCGTGTCTAGCGTCAGATGCTTGACAGAAAATTTTGTGTCTTCCGTCAGATCATTGCTGGAAAATTTGGTCTGGTCAGCTTTTATGACATGAGCTGGTGTGAAACTAACAATTCTCACAAATAAATGCATTTTGAGATTCTTAACAAGAAAAAGTACCTTTTAAACATTTAAGATCTTATTTACATAGAAAAATTATAAAAATGCTGTTGCTAATGTCATGATTTTCTGTCCAATTTTTCTGTCCAATTTTGACATTAGCTACGGAAAAATTAAATGTTGAATAAAATCATAATTTCCATATGCCGTGTTAAAGTTTCAGCTGTTTTGCCTTTATTTGAGTAAGAGTAATCAAATGAAACACTAACTTTCCCAAAATAAAGCACTTTAAATTTTGGTCTCAGAGTTGAGTTTTGGTGTGCTGTTATGTGGACACTGTCATAATGTATTGACTATTCAGAAACAAATGTAAATAGTTTCCTTGCAAAACCAACAACTTTTTTAGAAAATGTGTTTGTGGTCATAAATGATGCCCATCTGAGCCCAAATGTATAAACTTAGTTAGCATCATGCTGAATCAACCAAATGCTTAAATACCTGTTTTGGTTAGAGTTTCATGTGTAGCTATAGGAAAATCTAACAACTAGACAGCCCTGACAGACTGAAAGCGCTCCACAGGCCTGACTGTTTGTCTCGTTGAATGCAATTTCAAAGGTTCAGGCTGCGCAAACAAGCAAATGCATGACCAAGCGGAAAACTACAAGCAAGTAAGATTGTATGGTCAGTAAGATTCTGTGAAATTTCTGTATTGATTAGTTAATACTAATGGTTGTAAGAGGGAAAATAAAGCCAAAAATGGCAATTTTGTCAATTTCAAGGGCACATAACTCATGATACAATATTCAGATCAAGCTGAAAATTATGCCAAGGCAAGATTTTATGGTCACCAACATTCTATATAAGTTTTGTCTTGTTTGGTCAATATTTGTAGTTGCTAGAGTGAAAACAAAGTCAAAATAGAGCCAAAAATGGCAATTTTGTCAATTTCAAGGGCATGTAACTCATGATATAACAAGAGCTGTCCGAAGAAAGCACGCTCGACTTTCTAAGTTGCTAGTATAAAGGGGGCATAACTCCAAATATAGTGGAGCAAAGGTCATGGGCCCTGGTGGTAAGGTAGAGGGTGTGATGGTGAATAAGTATTCCAAGTTTGAGTTGAATGCCTTTGATAGTATGGAAGTTATTGATGTTTGAAAAAACTTTAACCTTTGTTGCAACGCCAACGCCGACGCTCGCGTGACAGTATAAGCTCTCATTTTCTTCGAAAAGTCGAGCTAAAAATCAGATCAAGCTGAAAATTACACCCAATCAAGATCTTATAGTCACCAACATTCTGTCCTATGTTTGTCGTGATTTGTCAATATTTGTAGTTGCTAGAGTGAAAACAATGTCAAAATAGAGGCGAAATTGGAAATTTTATCAATTTCAAGGGCACAAAACTCATGATGTAAAATTCAGATCAACCTGAAAATAATACCCAGGCAAGATCTTATAGTCACCATCATTCTGTCAAAGTTTTGTCTTGATTTGTCAATATTTGTAGTTGCTAGAGTGAAAACAAAGTCAAAATATACTGAAAGGCAAAAGAAAGTATACACTTTTTGATTTTCGATATCTCTCTTAATTTCCATCATATCGACTCAAAACTTTGCACTATTTATTCCTACTCATAGACCAATAATGCAGTGTTGTTAAATTTTACCTGAAATTGCTTGACTGCCTGTACTCTTGCTACATGCCGATCTTGCAAATTTTGCACGTGCGACTTAGTGGAGCATCAAATATTGCTGTTAATCATTATTGGAAATTTTGATCAATTATCACAACAAATCACAACGTTAATTTTTCTCTAACATCATAACACAATTCTCGGTGGCTGGTAGAAAATGATCAACATACCCATTTTTGCCATTAAGACCCATTTTTTTATGACACAGCGTAATACGAAAGAAACGTGACACAATATACACTTATTCAGGTAGCATAGGAACATCCTGTGCAAATTTTATCAAAATCCGTCCATAAATTTAGAATGAGTAATGTCAGATAATTTGTTTGCATCAAGTCCCCTTTTGCCATGACACATTATGATATGGAAAGCACTAACAATATACGCATGGTCCTAGGTAACTAGGCTCTTTCTGCGAACATTTTATCCAAATCCGTTCATAATTGTAGGGTTTGTGTCAACATGAATTATTGTGTTAATTTATTTCCTAAATCGCCTTTTTCGATGCCGCTGTATGATAGGAAAAAACCTTCGCAACGGAAGGAAGGACAGATAGACGGGTAGGCGAAGAAGTGTACATAAAACAAACGACCTTCATCAGTGGCGTTTAGAAATCGTAATAATCTATAGATCATTTTCTTAGAATACGTGGAAGAACTAGGGTGTATACTTATTTTTGCCTCTCAGTATAGATCCGAAAAAGGCAATTTTGTCAATTTCAAGGGCACATAACTCATGATATAAAGTTCAGATCAAGCTGAAAATTATACCCAGGCAATATCTTATAGTAACCATCATTCCGTTATCAAAGTTTTGTCTTGATTGGTCAATATTTGTAGTTGCTAGAGTGAAAAAAAAAATCAAAATAGAGCCAAAAATGGCAATTTTGTCAATTTCAAGGGCACATAACTCATGATGTAAAATTCTGATCAAGCTGAAAATTATACCCAGGCAAGATCTTATAGTCACCATCATTCTGTTAAAGTTTTGTATTGATTGTTCAATATTTGTAGATTTTAGAGTAAAAATGCAGTCAAAACCAGCTATTTTTGACATTCAAGGGCAGGTAACTCAGGTTATTCTGATTCAATCCAAATTCTTTGAAGGAATCTGAAAGAGGGTCACCAAATGATCATTCCTGTGAAGTTTGATTGAAATCCATACGGTAGTTTCTGAGAAGATTTTTAAAGAAAAAGTTTACGGACAGACGGACGCACACCGGACACACCGCCATGACAATAGCCCGCTGGCCTGACGGCCAGTGGAGCTAAAAACAAGATGTGTGTGTGTGAAACACATATGTTGAATACATTTGGAGAAAAGGCAAAATGTTAAGTTTTCGGACAGACAGGCAGACGGACAGGCAGCCGGGGGAACACAGGTAAAACAATATACCCCCAATCTCTCAATACGGGGGCATAAAAATGGTATTTTACAATTTGTTTAATGCTAACCAAACTGTATACAATCAGGCCCTGGTAGTTATAATGTAACATTTGAAGTTTGTTTGAAGGTTTTAGGGTTAAGGTGCTCTCTAACTTACACAGGTGCTTGTTGCTTCTGTTCTGTTGTTGACCAAATTTGTGTCCAGAACATCAAACTAAACAATGTAAACAGTAATTCTGAAATCAGAAAAATATTGTCAGGGTTATTGAAAAACCTTGAAAGAGCTTGCTTAACCCTTTCCCAAACAAGACGGGATTTTGATGTCCCTAATAGAAGTGGCTTGGGAAACATTGAGGCAAAAGAAGAAAATGCTGATAATCATGAAAAATATTGATGCAAAAGACGAAATGCTTGCTTGTTATATGTAAGTACATGTATCTTCTTTTGCTTCGATGTTTTTCTAATCATTTTGTATCAGGGACTTCAAAACCAAGTCTTCTTTGGGACAGGTTTAAACACTCCAAAGTTGTCATTACCTATAAAATACAAAAGCATAGCCCCTCCCCAAACCACAGTATTTCTGGAGAAATATTGAGACACAAGAAGAAAATGCCGATAATCTCCTTTTGCCTTAATATTTTCTTTCCTGTAATATACACAAATACCAGTCCTACCAATGCCTACTTTCCCGCTTGCAGCACATTTATATTATGACCACCCTATATTCTTGCTGTTTAGGAAAGGGTTAAAAAGATTTTTCGACAAGACACCACATACCGTAGAAATAAAGAAGTTCCAGTATAGGTCCACCTCTAAAGCAGCATATAGAACATGATCTGGCAGCCATTTCTGATTGATAGTGATAGCACTTTGTTGTAGTAACTGTTTGGGAAAGGGTTAATTAAAAATTCAAGTACAAACCAATGGTAGAAATAAAGAAGTTCCAGTATAGGTCCACCTCTAAAGCAGCATATAGGACATGATCTGGCAGCCATTTCTGATTGATAGTGATAGCACTTTGTTGTAGTAACTGTTTGGGAAAGGGTTAATTAAAAATTCAAGTACATACCAATGGTAGAAATAAAGAAGTTCCAGTATAGGTCCACCTCTAAAGCAGCATATAGGACATGATCTGGCAGGGATTTCTGATCGACAGTGATAGCACTTTGTTGTAGTAACTGTTTGGGAAAGGGTTAATTAAAAATTCAAGTACAAACCAATGGTAGAAATAAAGAAGTTCCAGTATAGGTCCACCTCTAAAGCAGCATATAGGACATGATCTGGCAGCCATTTCTGATTGATAGTGATAGCACTTTGTTGTAGTAACTGTTCGGGAAAGGGTTAATTAAAAATTCAAGTACATACCAATGGTAGAAATAAAGAAGTTCCAGTATAGGTCCACCTCTAAAGCAGCATATAGGACATGATCTGGCAGGGATTTCTGGTCGACAGTGACGGCACTTTGTTGTAGTAACTGTTAAAGAAAGGGTTAATCAACAATTCAAGTACATACCAATGGTAGAAATAAAGAAGTTCCAGTATAGGTCCACCTCTAAAGCAGCATATAGGACATGATCTGGCAGCCATTTCTGATTGATAGTGATAGCACTTTGTTGTAGTAACTGTTTGGGAAAGGGTTAATTAAAAATTCAAGTACAAACCAACGGTAGAAATAAAGAAGTTCCAGTATAGGTCCACCTCTAAAGCAGCATATAGGACATGATCTGGCAGGGATTTCTGATCGACAGTGACGGCACTTTGTTGCAGTAGCTTTGTAACAGCTTCACATATCAATAACACCAAACCAAACTTCCAGTGGGCCTGAAGCATAAATATTGTTCAGGGATCATTTTGGGCCAGGCCATTTGGCTATTGGCTTTTTTTTCTCAGAAAAGGTCCATTGAACTTCAACCTATGGGTAAAAATGGCCCTCAAATATCAACAAAATTACTGAACCCTTTCCCAAACGGCAAAACTTTACGGTGATCCACTTCAAAAACTGCCACAAAAGACAAAATGGATGTTATGAAAGATAGAATTTTTGAAAAATATTGCACAGAAAATATTGAGACAAAAGGAGAAACTGCTGGTTATCAGCAGTTTCTTCTTTTGTTTCAATGTTTTCCCAAGCCTTTTTTATTAGGGACGTCAAAACCAGGTCTTGTTTGGGAAAAGGTTAACCAGATCTTCACTTGAAGATCCACGAGTAGAAAAACCTGGACCACAAGCCAGAAAACATGATGTATCCTGGCTTATATCCCAGGGTTTTTCTGCTGGTGGATCAACGGCCCACAAGCCAAAGTTTCCAAATCGACCACTGCTGTTGCATTGTTATACTGCCTAAAATTGTGTCCTGGCATGAAAGTAAGTGACAGCCAGAGATAAAATGGGGTAATTAACCCTTTCCCAAATGCAATACTTTGAGACTATCAAAACTTGAAAGCTGCTACAGAAAACAAAGTGGATATTAATTAAGGTAAAATTTGTGTACAACAAAAGTTACAAAACACAGAAAATGTTAAGACAAAAAGAGAAACTGCTGATTATCAGCAGTTTTTTCTTTTGTCTTAATGTTTTCCAGAGCATATGGGCGTCAAAACCAGGGCCCCGTATTACTAAACATCTTACGATCAAGTTTTTGTGTAAACTGTGCAACAATACATCTGATTGCACGAGAAATCCGACTGAGCCAATCAGGGCTGTTGTTACAAGTAATTATGCAAAAATCAAGCGTACGATCGTTAGTAATACGGGCCCCAGGTTTTGTTTGAGAAAGGGTTAATGGTATTTCCAAAATGCAATACATGTATTTAATTTATTTTTTAGGTTGTCCCTCATCAATTTCCACAAATGACACCTAAAGATGCATGAAGTGTTTTGTAGATGCATGAAGTGTTTTGTAGATGCATGAAGTGTTTTGTAGATAAATTAATGATGAGTTGTAAACCTTAATTCTTTTGAGGAGATTCCGAGAGTAGTATGCTGTCTCATTATCAATGGAAACAAAATCTTTTCTGAGAACTAAAAGGGGTTTAGTCATGCTTTAACGATTTAACCCTAAAACCCTAAAAGGTCAGTTTTGAATCACAAATGAATAAACATTTTAAAGAGCCCATGTTCTTGTTTTGTCACATGTCCTGTGATTTTATTATTTTCATTGTGACTAAGATTTGAAATGAGGCTACATCTTGGAGATCTTGCTAGCCCTGACCAAGTGGCAAGCAGGTAATGTCTGTTTGGCACAGGTTAATGTTGAACCCCAGTATGGGCAAGCAGTGCTACAATGAAGAGGGGGTAATGATCTTTTAAAATGTGAATTATTATGTGGTACATGTATTTTATTAAATTGTTGGTTTTGTTCGAATATGTCGTAACTACAGCTTATATAAGCTGTAGTTACGAAATTTTTTAACGGAACTGATGAAATGTTCATCAACCCCTATGTTATGGGTACTCATTGGAACCATCTCGTTAATATGATTCTAATGAGTATCCAAATACAGGGTTTGATTTTGAAATAAAAAATTCAGAATGCCTTAACCCATTACCAGACAGCAAAATTTTAGGCTTGTCCAAATTCAAAGACGCAGCAGATCTATGACAATTTCAAATTTTAAGGAATAGGAAAAAAATTATGGGAAATGAAGAAATTGCCTGTCAAAAGTAATTTCTTCATTTTCCATAATGTTTTCAAAAGCTTTTATCTTGTAAGAGGTCAAAAAGCGTCATCATTTGATAATGGGTTAACGCTCTATTATCTGTTGCTCTTGGCAAGGGTACTACCTTTATACCACTGTTGAGCAGTATATGTCTGAATGCCTGTTGTTTCAGCAATAGAGCATCTAAACTGATGATAACCAAGTCATACTCAACATATTTGTCTACCACCCTTCTACATTCAGTCTGAAATAAGACCAAAATTAGTTGTAACAAGAGGGCCGTTGGCCCTAGGTCGCTCACCTGAGATGGGGTTTTATAACAGATCAGATTTCTTACAGGTAATGCAATAAAGGGTCAAAGATCATATGAACGCCGCTATGCGATTTCAAACCATAGAAAACCCAGAAAACTACCTTAGTGCAATATCATATATGTAACTCAAATATGGTGTTTCATCCAATTTGGCTATTTGGTTATGGAGAAATTGCTTTGGACAGATGGAATTAAAATAAAACATACAGACTGACAAACAAACAGAAATTTACAAAATGACCTAGATCTATGACCTTGAACCTACCTAAATATGTATTTCAAATAGAACATCTACTCATGATAAAGAACACATTTACCCATACATTTTTTTAAATCCATGCATAAATGTAGATGCTATGCGCCTGATAAGCAGATTTTTACTAGAAGTCCCCCTTTTCTGTGACAAGGTTTTATATTGAAAAGCAAAAAAAGTAACTCTTAGCAATATCATAAGCAATGCAAATATTAATTTTTGTCAAATTTGGCTCTGCGGTTATTGAGAATTGCTTCTGACAGATTTCGTGTAATTTCTCTTTTTCTGTTGCCATGGCAACCAGAGTTGTTTTTTTTTTTTATAAATTGCAATTCTGTTAGCAATTTTTGAAATGTGACCTCCTAAGGAATATTTCTGCCTAGTTTGGTGGAAATTAGCCTGATAGTTTAGGAGGAGATATCATTCAACGATGTCATTTAGATCTGGTGGAAAATCTCCTTTTCTGTTGCCATGGCCACCAGAGCTTTTAACAGATTTCAATTCTTTTAGCAATTTTTAAAAGGAACCTCCTCAGAAATATTTCTGCCAAGTTTGGTTGAAATTGGCCAAGCAGTTTAGGAGGAGATGTTGTTCAAAGAAATTATTGAGAATTAGTCAAATTTCTCCTTTTCTGGTGCCATGGCAACCAGAGTTTTCAGTCAATTTCAATTCTTTTAGCGATTCTTAAAGAGGACCTCCTAAGGAATATTTTTGCCAAGTTTAGTTGAAATTGGGCTGGTAGTTTAGGAGAAGATGTCGTTCAAAGATAGTATTGAGATTCAGTCAAATTTCTCCTTTTCTGTTGCCATGGCAACCAGAGTTTTTTATGGATTTCAATTCTTTTAGCAATTCTGAAAGGGGGTCACCTAAGGAACATTCCTGCCAAGTTTGGTTGAAATTGGCCCAGTAGTTTAGGAGGAGATGTCATTTAAAGAAATTGTTGACGGACGACGGACGACGCACGACGGACGGACGCCGGACAAAAGGGGATCACAATAGCTCACTTGAGCACCTTGTGCTCAGGTGAGCTAAAAAGTGTGCTAGCACTTGCAAGCGTGCATATTCTAAATTCTGCAAATACATGTTGTGAGCTATAATCGTTTTCCGGGAAAAAGTTAACATGGTTAACCCTTTCCCAAACGACAAAATTTTAGGGTGATCCACTTCAAAAACTGCCACAAATGACAAAATGGTATGTTATAAAAGATAGGATTTGTGTAAAAAATGGCACAGAAAATATTGAAACAAAAGGAGAAACTGATGGTTATCAGCAGTTTCTTCTTTTGTTTCAATGTTTTCCCAAGCCTTTTCTATTAGGGACGTCAAAACCAGGTCTTGTTTGGGAAAGGGTTTAACAGATATGAACTCTTGACCTCAAGACTAGTGTTCCTTTAATTTTTTGAGCAGTTGCTGTGTATTTTCAATGCCAACACACATTATAATTTGTACCAACTTACCCCTACCTCTAAAACTTGGACAAAACTGTAGAATTTCCCTTATTTTATACTGAAAATTAAGAGAAAATCCAATTTATCCCCTAAAATATTCAGGCACTGGCCCGGACAGGGACTTGAGATATTTTGAATTTTATGTGATTCACACAGGATTTTCCAAGACACACAAATCATGTGCTATTGTCGCAATTTCAAAACAAATGACCCCTTAGAAATTTACCTGAGGGTCATCTATGACGCAAATTTTAAAATCAACATTTTCTTATGATATTTGAGTCATAAAGCATTTATAAAGTAAATTGACCCACAGAGTTAGAGAATTGAACCCCATCTTTGAAGGCAAGGGGGTCACAATGACACCCAAATCTTTATCCCAGAGAAAACCCTCTATCGTTGACTTACCAGTTTCGGTGACCCTAAGAACTTTTCCCTACATCATCACTAACTGTCGCACATGATATGGCTTGAAAAATAATATACATCTCTTGCCTGATTGCCAGATTGGCAAAAGAGCTTGCATTTTGCTGACCCATACATTTTAAGCACATGAAATAAGTATGACAAGAATCAGTGACCCTTTACTTTCATTCTCATAAACATTTTCTATATGCAATGTCTACATCAAATTTTATTTCAAAAGTGCAGGCTGTGGTCAATTTAGTTTCAAAATTGAAAATACGACATTTGAGGGTCACTTCTATGGATGTTAGAAAGAGGCATAATTTGCAAAGCCATAGTAAAAATAATACGAAAAAAAAGACAGCAAGCATGTAAAAGAGGCTTTGAATGGAATTTCTCCAATTCTGTCAACGGAAATGACACTCACAGGATTTTCATAGACAACTACAAAACCTGTTGGCATGATGGAACTCTTAATTTTGAATGTTGAACACAAGGAGAAAGGGTTACTGATTTAGGTCAGTCACTGAAACAGAGCAGTGTACGAAAAAAAAAATCTTATAAGGCAGAATGTTCTGATTCACCATACAAATACCCAGGATCGCAATTTCATTTCTTTATATGTCATCTACAGCCGGACCACTATGGACTCTGGCAAAGCTCTCATGCTCACACAAATTATTGTAAGTGCTTGAACACATAGTGGTCAGTAACATCTTAGACCACCTTGATGAGTTCAATATTCTTGTTGACAATCAGCATGGTTTCCGTGCCAGGCGGTCCTGTGAGACCCAACTTATTGGCTTTATTCATGACTTGGCAACATCCATACAGAGTGGTCAAGTTGAAGTAGCCATAATGGACTTTAGCAAAGCATTTGATGTTGTTCACCATGGAAGACTTCTATTGAAACTAGCACATTATGGTATTAGGGGCAGCACAAATGCTTGGATAAAGTCTTCCTCAGTGATAAGCAACAAACAGTTATTGTTGATGGCGCAGAGTCAAGCACAGCTCCTGTTCTTTCGGGTGTTCCACAGGGATCAGTATTCGGGCCTCTTCTATTTCTGCTTCACATTAATGACTTACCGGACACTGTAAAGTCAAATATCGGCCTGTTTGCAGATGACTGTGTTATCTATAGGCCAATAAAGACGGCCTCAGACACAGCTCAGCTGCAGCAAGACCTAGACAGTCAGACCTGGGGTCGATTACATGCCAATGTAATCGATTACTATTACAATTACTTGCATTTTCTTTGATTACTGATTTCATCATGATTACACTGTTTTCAAATGTAATTGATTACAATTGCAATTACTTTTGCAATGTAATCATGATTACATCTGATTACATGTGATTACATTTTTTATTAACATAAATATTAGGGTAATGTTCAAAGATACCGAAGACTGTTCAAAAGATATGTTAAACAAAAGGATAAAAGGTAAATAAACAATTTCTCTAAATCTTCTTTTATCATTATGTTTAGTGCCTTATGTATGAGCGCATACTACAAATCAAAATATGTCAAAAGCTTAACAACCTTATAGGATTTTTTTCTTTTAAGAAGAGAAAAAAGAGAAAATATCAAGAATGGGCTAAAATTATAACTATAACAATTTTAATCAATTTAATATGTTTTCTTTTTGCTACAACTATGATATACATAAGTATGAAATGGTGGCATGTGGAATTGGATTAAATAAAAACATTTAGAAGATAGCCCTTTCAGCAAACAGCTGGTGTACGTCCCTGTTTCACTTCAATTATAGATACTTTTAGTTTTAAACAAGTCCTTGCAGATAGATATTTAAGGAATCACATCAATCAATCGCTAATGTTCGTTTCTTTATCAGGTGCCGGAAGCTTAATATTTATAATCAACAGTTCAAGTAGTTGAGAGAAAAATGACAAAAACAAATGCACTGATATGTTTATACATTAATCAAATGAATTGAATTTTGATATGTATTAATTAAACATAATGCTTTCAATAAAGAATACTTCGTAGTTCATACATCACAATTTCACAGCAACTATATTTAAAGGGGCTCGTTCTATGTTTTTATGCTTCCGAACTGTTTGGAAACTCATATTTGTGCATGGAAAAACAATTAGCAATGGATAAAAACCTCAATCTCGGCGAAAAAACATTTTTCCTTTGCTATAGATCAATCCCTTACAAGCGTGTTTACACATTCTATTTTTACTTCAAAACAAGACAAGGTCAAGGTCAACGAGACACACCTCCGCGATATTAACACACCGCACAACCGGCTGTGTGGATGACTGTGACCTTCTTTGCGAGGAATACGTGAAAAGGTTTATTTTGAACAAGCACTGAACATTTATACGCGTATTTATCAACTATAGAATACCAAAGATCCTTTCGTTTATTTATAAAAGTAAATTCATTTGACCTACCATGCACATGACATCAGATGCCGAATCTGTCTTCGCTGACTTTCTACGCAGCCGGTTGTACGATGTGTGAAATCTCGCTGAGCACATATGACGTATCTCTGACGTAATTGATTTTTGAAGGTTGGGCATATGTAGCCGTTACAAAACAAAAACAAAGGACGACCAGCATGTTATTAATTGACTTGGATTTTAATACTTAATAAAGCTCGACGAGTGGTTACAATGGACATACATGCTCTACCCCTTCAGGTTGGTAATTTCATACGTTATTTCTGGTTTGTAATTATTGTGCCATTTGCATTTTCGACAGCCTAGCTCGTCGCCCTTTAACATCACATTTAAAGTTTATTTCTAGGTAGAAAATATTGTCGTATATGCAGAAATTGCATATCAATTGCATCATTCAGATCAGACTGAAAATCACACTCATCCAAGATCTTATGCTCCCCAGCATTGTGTCCAAGTTTTGTCTTGATTTATTCATTATTCATAATTGTAGATTCTAGAGTGTAAACAAGGTCGAAAACAGCCAAAAGTGGCAATTTTGCCCAATTCAAGGGCACATAACTCTCATCTTTCTGGTCAGATCAGACTGAAAATCAAACTCATGTGAGATCTTATGGTCCCCAACAAAAGGTCCAAGTTTTGTCTTGATTGATTATTTATTGTAGATTCTAGAGTGTAAACAAGGTCGAAAACAGCTGAAAATGGAAATTTTGTCAAATTCAAGGGCACATAACTCTCTACTTTTTGATCAGATCAGACTGAAAATCATAATAATCCAAGATCTTATGGCCCCTAACATTGTGTCGAAGTTTTGTCTTGATTTATTTATAAATGGGTCCTCCCCAGAATAATTAGAAGCTGAAGTGGCAGTATCGTTGAAGCTTAGAATATAGCGTTTATGCAAATAATTGTGGATAAAAACATAATTGGAAAAGAAGAAATTGCTCATTTTGAGCAATAAATTATTTTTTCTTTTCTCATAATGTTTTTATTCATCTTTATTGCACAAAACACCTTAAATCAACATTTTTTGACATGAAATAACCCAAATTCACATATTTTGTGACCATTTTGAAGAAATTAAGCTGTGGGGTACTTTTGAAGCTGTAGGGTCATTACACTTATTTAGATGAAGCTGTAGCGGGGCCGATACAGCTTATTGGGCTGCGGAGAACACTGATAATTGTAGATTCTAGAGTGTAAACAGCCAAAAGTGGCAATTTTGCACAATTCAAGGGCTCATAACTCTCATCTTTCTAGTCAGATCAGACTGAAATTCAAACTCATCCGAGATCTTATGGTCCCCAAAATTGTGCAGCATGCCCACTGGGTTTTCATTTTGGGGGTACATGCACCCTCCAACTTTAAAATTGGGGGTACAAAGAAAAATCTGGGGGTACAGTGAACCCTTTACTTTCAAAGTTAAGGGTACACCATATATAAATCTTAATAAATCTTAACTACTACTAATTAGAGCAAAACTAGTTTAAGTGCCTAAAGATTTACAACTGTTTTGCTGTAAAAAGCATTATCTGGGTTCAATTTATAGTTCTAGTAAATGTACCTGCTGTATGACTTGCTATTAACAACTACTCTGGTCGCAATTGTTACCCCCTCCAATTCTTGAAAGTTATTATAAAATTGAAGAAATTAGTTTCTTTACATTTAAAACAAAGTAGCTTTCAGAGCCTTAAAGAGCTGAAACCATTTAAAACATTAAATATCATATAAATAACAGGAGCCAGTTGACCTTAGAAATCTTTTGATAACACACAGACATAATTAATTAGAGTTTCATGGCTGTCAATGTTTACAACCGTTTATGACACCAGAATTACCTGTTGATTTATAAGCCATAAAGCTTCTTCAATGGATACAGTAAATGACTGTGACCACTTAATTATAGGATTCACTACTGATAATCAGGCAGGCAGACCAGATACTCTTTCATTCCAAACATTCATGTAATGGTCATAATCTTTTTACGTTCATCCATTGTTCTATACGTGCTTGCACGGCTGGCCTATAAATCTGTACGTGAATTAATTTATTTCTACGTGAATTACGTACTGTAGTATGTGAATGGGCATGCTGTTGTGTCCAAGTTTTGTCTTGATTGATTATTAATTGTAGATGCTAGAGTGTAAACAAACTTAAAAACAGCATTTTTTGACATTCAAGGGCAGATAACTCCACACTTTTTGGTCCGATCAGGCCCATAAATGGCATAATCGAACATGTCAGAGAAATGATCCTATCCTTTCCTCTCATGCTTTCGATAGGTCACATGGTTTCGATAGCCTTGTGATTTCCAGAAGTGCTTACAATCTGAGTACCATTCCTTGTGCATCTAAATACTTTTGCTGCAAACAAAGTCTTTGGTCACAGAAATTTGGAGACAACTGATTATTACACGAACAAACTATATTTTGTGCTAAACAAAACAGAATCTAGAAAATCAAGGTCAGGGTAAAAATCATTCAACCTTATCAAAGCCTCTTTCCATCCTAGAAAAGTTTTCAAGACGCTTGATCTTCTTCACGGTTCAGCAAGTCCCCATCCAAAAAATTGCGATTGTTATTAGGTCATCCTAGTGCTTTAAATAGGAACAAAAACAAAGCCCTATCGAAATGACGAGAGCCTCACCTTGACGCCGCATGATGACATGCTTTGAATATTCTGGCCAATCTATTTTGTTAGTCTGTTTACAAATGTTGTTTTCCATTTTTCATGTCTAGAACTTTGGTTCTTGAATCTATTGAGCTGGTCAGAATTTTATAAAATCAATATGTAAATATGCAAGCACATGGTTTTAGATAAGGCTATCGAAACTACGGGACGTCAGGCTACTTGTTTTGGCCAAGTTTGATCAAGATTGCCTAACTTTTGTGGATGCTAGAGTGTAAACACTCCAAATGTTGACGGACGGACAAAAAGTGACCACAATAACTCACATCGAGCACTTCGTGCTCAGGTGAGCTAAAAACCGGCAAATTTGGTTTCGTGGGCCGACTTAACCAAGGGCCGAATAGACCAGAAAAGAAAGGATAGTGTTTTGTCAATGATCGACAGTGTGACTCACAAATACCTACACAGTGAAGTATTTTAATCACATCATTGTATTGATGATAGAGCTTAGGTGTTTCCAGTCCACAGTTAATGCACACAAAAGTTGTCATTCTGCAAGAAGTAAACAACAACAAGCTTCCTACGAGGTGCGAAAACCAATGATTTTGATTGGTGGATATTTTTAGTCATTTTCTTTGGTCCGCATATTTTTTTTCGACGATATGCAAAAAATAGTTCCACATTCTTTGATCTAATTATACTTAATGTCAGAATTTAACTTAGCAATTTAACCTTTTTCACTTATTCATTTTTTTTGTGATTAGTTTTGTACCTTATAAATCTTTTCATCTGGCTAAAGTATTTTTAATTTGAAGGATCTATTTTCTTACGCGTTCTTCTTCCATCTCCGCCATTTTTGTCACATGTCCATAATTTCCATCTCACATGACCTGTTGTTTGGCCCCGTGATCAAGCTGACAGTAATCCTGGTAAATTTGAAAACTGTCAAACACACGAATGGAAAGTATACTTGATGAAGCGCTAGAAGGAAGGTAATTACGATTTATTTTAGACATAATATCCTGGAGAGTGTCAAAAGTTGTTTCCCCAAGCTTGCTTGATAAACCGGAACCACATTTCTGATATTTTACAAGACTAACCGTACACGTGCTTTCACCAGTGTTCACAGCTGCTGATTCAGTGATTGTCCATTACTTTATTTGGAAACATATTATCTAAAGACAGGAACATCGGTGAAAAAAGGAACACGGTCATCATAGGGCTCGAACTGAAAACCACCATGTACCACCATGTAACAGAGGCTGATTTAGAACATTCGGTTAGCAAGCCTTCGCATTGAAAAAAGGAACACGGTCATCATAGGGCTCGAACTGAAAACCACCATGTACCACCATGTAACAGTCAGAGGCTGATTTAGAACATTCGGTTAGCAAGCCTTCGTTTTGAGAGGCCCATCCGACCTGGCTACATTCAGGAATGTTCGAACGAGAATTCACCCCACCTGGATATCACATTCTGGCAAGAAAAGATAGGAAATCGAGTCCTCATGGTGGTGTCATAATTATTGCCAAAGAGAACTTAGTTGGTACAGACCTAAATATACAAACGGATACTGAACTGACCGCAGCATCTATAACATGCCCAGATAACCAGCAACTAATTATAGCCTCAGCAGGGTTTTCCCTGGATCTTGTAAAGAAGGAGTCCTTGGGACTCTCAGCTATGATTTTTGAGAGTCCCTGTGTTAATTTTAAGAGTCCTATCTTGGAAAAATCAGTGAACTATAAAACCCCAAATATTGGCCATATTTTAAAAAGACAGGAGCAAACGCAGACCCATTAATAGGATTTGGTTTTGTAGGTTTAACAAAATATAGGCATCCAGCCTGTCAAAGGGTAAATGTATTGAACAAAATGGTGGAATCATCCTGAATATCAAAATCAAAGGCCTAAAAGAAAAATATGTGTGTTTCAGGTTTCCTCAGAAAATTCAACCTGGGTCGGTAGGTCGGATTTTTTTTTTTTTTTTTTTTTTTAATATCTATCCTCATGTAATCTGCAGCAGCGTTCAAAATAGAACACCCAATATTAAAAATTTGACTGTGAAATGGTCATTATGACTACACAAGCTTTAAAGAGTGTTGTCTTTTACTAAAGTGATCTGACTAAAAGATGGGACCCTACTTATAATTCTTCAAAATAATTTATTTTATGTACCTAATTTCTGACATTTGGTAAAAAAGGTCCGAATCGGTACTTTTGTTTTTTTATTTTTAGAAACTCCTTAAAAATAATTGAGTCGGCCATATTTTGGTTGAGTCGGTCGGGAAACCTGAAACACACATATATTTTTTTTAGGCCAAATTTAATTCATAAGTTAACTATTCATTCATATATGACCAGTCAGATGTAACAAACAGAAGTGGAACTGTCTACTAAACAGCAATAGATCTATTGTATATTCTATAATGATTTAGTTTATTACTACAAAGAACATTTAGGACTGGAATTTGATGATTCAGAGTTCCAATGCTACCCAGAAAACGGGAATACGTTTGGACTTTTGTATAACCCATTCCCAGTCTGGAAGTAGTGTTGATTTTATCAAATCTTATAAAAATTAGGAAAAGTCAAAGAAAAGTACAAAACAATCTGGGTACAAACCCCTTCTAACCCCCCTGCCTATAGGAGTATTTCTTAATGTAAGTAATAAAAACGGAACCTTATGCAAGCGTCTGTCAAGAATAGTAAAGATGTCATGCTCATACTGTCTGCTTAAAAACATCTACACGAATGTTTAGCAGGTGTAATTTCTTCAAACTAGACGAACACAACACTTCAAGTAAGCTAGTATTTGTACTTTTATTTGGGAGTCCCATGGGACGCACAGACTATATTTTTAAGAGTCCTGAACACAATTTTGAGAGTCTAGGACGCAATATCCTGCGTCCGGGAAAACCCTGGCCTCAGTATATAGACCTCCAAACAGCGGGGAAGGATATATGATTGAATTATAAGAAAAAATTCATGAACTGCACCTTCAATATCCCAAAGCACACATCTGGACTGCTGGAGACCTAAATCTTCCGGATATTGATTGGACCACAAACAGCGTAGTTTCTAATCAGAACAGCTCATCAATAAATCAACACTTTCTAAGCCTACTTTACGACACAGGATCGGAACAAGCTGTAAGATTCCCTACCAGAGGCAACAATATTCTAGACCTCCTAGTGACAAACAGACTAACTCTTGTTTTGAGGACAAAACCAGTGCCCGGCGTGAGTGATCACGACATTGTATTTGCTGAGATCCAAACCAAAGCATATAGGTACAAAATGCCAAAAAGACAAATGAAATTCACCTTTGGAAACAAGCAAATTATGAGGCCATGAGGAAGGATATGAACGCCTTTGTTTCCCAGTTCACAGGAACACACAGCGTACAATCTGACATTAACCAACTCTGGGACATGTTCAAAACAACAAGTAATAAGATCATACAAGACAATGTCCCAACAAAAATGACTTCCACACGGTTCAACCAGCCCTGGATTAATAGATCTATAAAGCGACTATCTCGCAGGAAAAAACATGCCTACAGAAAGGCCAAACACAGTGGAAACAGTTGTGATGCAAATCGATTCAAAGAACTACAAAAAGAAAGTAAACATCTATGCAAAGTGGCATACAACAAATACATAGAAAACTTGGTGACTGAGGACAATAATCCCAAAAAACTTTATTAAGTTCATAAAAAGCAAGAAATGTGATAGTAGTGGTGTTCCTCTATTAAAAAAGAATGGAATTGGACATACTGATCCAAAAACCAAAGCTACCATCTTAAATGAACAATTCAGCAGTGTTTTTACGGAGGAAAATAAGGATGTACCACTTTCAATATTTGACTCTAATTCTGCACCAAAAGTGAAACCTTTCTCTATAGACATCAAAGGAGTAGAAAAGCTGCTAAGGGATCTTAATCCACACAAAGCCCAAGGTCCTGACAACATACCTCCACGTTATTTGAAGGAATTAGCGCCTGAGCTTTCACCCGCCTCATGTCTAATTTTCAACGCTTCACTTGAACAAGGACAGGTTCCAAAGGATTGGAAAACTGCAAACGTCACGCCACTATTCAAGAAAGGCGACCGCACATCAGCCTCTAATTATCGTCCAATCTCACTCACATCCATATGTTGTAAACTGATGGAACACATCGTCCACAGCCAGATCATGCAACATCTAGACAACCACTTCCTACTCTCAGATAGTCAACATGGATTCCGTAAGCGCAGAAGCTGTGAGACTCAACTGATCCAGACAGTACAGGACCTTGCAGCAGGCATCAACAATGGCGAGCAGATTGACGCAATCCTACTCGATTTCTCCAAGGCCTTTGACAAGGTTCCTCATAGACGCCTCCTCCATAAACTGAAGCATTACGGAATTCACGGAGACACCTTGAGATGGATCCAAAGCTTCTTGACAGGCCGAAGCCAACAAGTCCTTGTTGAGGGCCATGCCTCTCCCTCAGCTCCCGTCATATCAGGTGTCCCCCAGGGGAGTGTTTTGGGCCCACTCCTCTTTCTTATATACATTGATGACATGCCAGGAAAGGTCAGTTCTACAAACAGGTTGTTTGCTGACGATAGTCCATTATACAGAACTATACGAACAAAACAGGACTCTAAGATCCTCCAAGATGACCTCCATAGTCTGGAAAAGTGGGAGAAAGACTGGATGATGGAGTTCAACCCCTCAAAATGTGAAGTCATTAGAGTAACCAGAAAACGAAAACCAATAGACAGCCAATATTCCATCCATGGCATTCCACTTAATACAGTTCCGAATGGGAAATATCTTGGTGTCACCATAAATGAGAAAATGTCCTGGAACAGCCACATAGATACCACCACCAAAAAAGCTAACAACAGCCTAGCCTTCCTGCGTAGAAATATATTCAACTGCCCAACTAACATCAAGGCTCAGCACAATGCCCATTCACGTACTACAGTACGTAATTCACGTAGAACTAAATTAATTCACGTAAAGATTTATAGGCCAGCCGTGCAAGTACGTATAGAATAATGGATGAACGTAAAAAGATTATGACCATTACGTGAATGTTTCAAATGAAAGAGCATCTGGTTTGCATGCCTGATTATCAGTAGTGAATCCTATTATTAAGTGGTCACAGTCATTTATTTCATCCATTGAAGAAGCTTTGTGGCTTACCAATCAACAGGTAATTCTGGGGTCGTAAACATTGACAGCCATGAAACTCTAATTAATTATGTCTGTGTGTTATCAAAAGATTCCTTAGGTCAACTGGTTCCTGTTATTTATATGACATTTAATGTTTTAACTGGTTTCAGCTCTTGAAGGTTCTGAAAGCTACTTGGTTTTAAATGTAAAAGAAACTAATTTCTTCAATTTTATAATAATTTTCAAGAATTTGAGGGGCTAACAATTGCGGCCAGAGTAGTTGTTAATAGCAAGTTATGTAGCAGGTGCATTTACTTCTAAGAGTATTTTTGAATAGTTATGAATTATTGAACTCAGAAAATATGCTTTTTACAGCAAAACAGTTGTAAATCTTTAGGCGCTTAAATTAGGTTTGCGCTAATTAGTAGTAAAGATTTATTAAGATTTATATATGGTGCACCCTTAACTTTGAAAGTAAAGGGTTCACTGTACCCCCAGATTTTTCTTTGTACCCCCAATTTTAAAGTTAGAGGGTGCATGTACCCCCAAAATAAAAACCCAGTGGGCATGCTGCTCAGTGTTATAAATCTCTGGTACGACCAATCCTTGAGTATGCCTCACCTGTCTGGGATCCCTATTCGACCAAGAACATTAACCAACTTGAATCTGTACAACGGAGAGCAGCTCGATTCACAACAGGTAACTACAACAGAACAAGCAGCACAAGTCATATGATGGAAAACCTTAAATGGAACACACTAGAACACCGCCGAAAGAATGCCAAAGTCACGATGATGTAGTACAGAATCACCTATGGTCTGGTAGACATTCCATCATCCCAGTACCTACAACCACTGACATCCACTACTAGGGGCAACTCTGTTAGATTCATGCAGAAACATAGCCGGACAGACGTTTATAAACACAGCTTCTTCCCATCTGGAATACGCCTGTGGAACCAACTTCCCGAAAGCCAAGCCACAGCCCAGACCCTGGATGCCTTCCGGGTAGGGATCGAGGCCCCCTAGACATCAACAACACCATGTTTTTATCAGTTTTTATCTGCACATATTTTTCACCACTTCACCACAACCTTGTACAGTTTCACAAGTGTGTTGATGTCCCAGAGTGGACCCTACACTTTACCAGGAAGAAGAAGAAGAAGGAGTGTTAGTTGCAATAATGTAACCGAAACCTTTTTGAATTTTGATCTGGGTTTCAAATACAAACCAATACCCATCATCAAGTTTGTGGCTACGATATCGCAGCTAGATGGGTGTCAGTCTTTTCATAGGGGTCTGTAATTTGACCCTTGACACCATCTAGTCATTACTTATGACAAGGGACTTTTCTACATTCACTCAGATTGTCAACCCCTCTATCACAAAATACGGTGGAACTTTTTCAAATTAACAGATAATCTGTCCAATCTTTCGTTAACTAAGAGCCAACATATTTTTCTTCAAAGAAAATGCAATTGTTTGGGGGTGGGTAACAAAGTCTTACTGCTACAAAGGCTCAAATTTGAAATTTCCATTGAGGTTTTGCTTCATTTACACTACCAAGTTCAGTCGATTTCAAGATATGAGCTTCTTCTTCCTCTGTAAGGTCAGGAGCCATTACTGACTGTAGGGTTGACCTGTGTTGAAGGGGGGGAGATAATCCGAGTGTTCTCTGATGTAAATATGCTCTTTGATATTTTGATTTTTCGAAAATAGCGAGAAATTGAAATATCTAAGAGCATATTTACATCAGAGAAGACTCGGATTAGGGGGGAGACAGCCACCATCCCCCAGAGTTAAGCACGCTTGAGATCGATCAGAGCGCCCTTTAAACTGCATGAACACCAAAAGCAAGTCTAAATATAACACTAACCTGTCACATTCGTCTTCTCTAATGCCTTAGAATCAAACATTTTATGATTTTTCTGTACAGCTAAAGTATTGACATGAAAGTAGACATCTTGAAAATGTGACATAATTGGCAACAAATAATTTCATTGGTCGACTCGTTTCTGTTAATTTGTTTGTATATTCCAGTGATTTTTTTCCCTAAAAAAATGGTCGTTATTGGACCCCTTCCCCCTCTCTGAGGAATATACTTTTTTCCCCTATTTCAGATAAATTTTCCCCTCCTGGAAATAGATTTATCTGTTGCAAAGAAAAATTCAAATCATATTTAGATTCTAGGCATCTCTAACAGTTCAAATGGTTGTTTGAATGTCTCCTTATGATATACAAGCAAGTTAAATGCATTTATTACACTGTATTTGAGATTAAACGCATGTATTGAAATTTTACCTTTTTGGGCATTCACACGCAAATTTTTCCCCACCTATGGGCCCTGACCCCCTTCCCCCAAAATTAAGAATAAACACTGTATTCTCCCCGAAAATCGAGGCACTGAGGCACCACTACTAGCGCTAGCACCACTAGCTTCACTAAATGTGTTTTAAATAATCTACATTCTTATAATCTTCTCTTTACTGCTGAAAAAAAATAACATGAGCGAACTTTTCTAACTTTCCTTTGTCTTCGTAAGCTAAATGTTTAAATACCATATGGTTCCTGCTCTTACATCATGAAACTGTTTAAAAATAGCTTTAGAAATCGAGTACCAATCTCGTGCGAGACTGTCAAAACGATAGTCGGCCAATAAAATCATTCGCCGCTAATTACGTCACCAAAAACATGACATCGATTATCCAACGAAATTACCCATCGTTACATCTGACCCACATTGGCAGTTTCCTTTTGAAAATTTGACAACAAACCTCAAAATCACCGAATTCTCAGTTGTTTGCGTTTGTAGAAGACAAGTGTGACAGGTCAGTGTTTGATTTAAACTTGCATAAGGTGTTCACACAGTTAGAATGACGTTCTGTTTGATCTCAAGCGTGTTCATATCTTGAAATCAACTGAACTTGGTAGTGTGAATGAAGCAAAACCTCGATGGAAATTTCATCTTTGAGCCATTGTAGCCGTCAGACTTCGTTACCCACCCCCAAACAATTGCATTTTCTTTGAAGAAAAATACGTTGGCTCTCGTTTAACGAAAGATTGGACAGATTACCAGTTAATTTGAAAAAGTTCCACCGTATTTTGTGATAGAGGGTGACGATCAGATTGAACATAGAAAAGTCCCTTGTCATAGAGAATAGTCTAGATGGTGCCAAGGCTCAAAATACGGACCCCTGTGGGTCTTTTCACTATTGAGACGTTTCACTATGGGACGTTTCACTATGAGACGTTTCACTACTTTTTGGTAGTGAAACGTCTCAACAATTTTATCATTTTCTATAATGTTTGTAGCTCACCTGAGCACAAAGTGCTCGAGGTGAGTTATTGTGGTCACTTTTTGTCCGGCGTCCGTCCGTCCGTCAACATTTGGGGTGTTTACACTCTAGCATCCACAAAAGTTAGGCAATCTTGATCAAACTTGGCCAAAACAAGTAGGATCATAAGTTCTCGGACAAGTTTGATTATGGGTCTGATCGGACCATTATGTGCGGTGTTATCTGCCCTTGAATGTCAAAAAATGCTGTTTTTAGCTCCACTGGCCTTCAGGCCAGCGGGCTATTGTCATGGCGCTGTGTGTCCGTCGTGCGTGCGTCCGTGCGTCCGGGCGTCAACTTTTTTTTTTAAAAATCTTCTCCTCAGAAACTACTGGATGGATTTCAATCAAACTTCACAGGAATGATCCTTGGGTGGTCCTCTATCAGATTCCTTCAATTAATGCTGATTGAACCAGAAAGTCTGGAGTTATCTGCCCTTGAATTAAAAAAAATGGCTGTTTTGACTTTGTTTTCACTCTAGCACTTACAAATATCCATCAATCAGGACAAAACTTGGTCAAAATGTTGGTGACAATAAGATCTTGACTGAGTTCAATTTTCAGCTCGATCTGAATTTTATATCATGAGTTATGTGCCCTTGAAATTGACAAAATTGTCATTTTCGGCTCAATTTTTACTTTGTTTCACTCTAGCAATTACAAATATTTACCAATCAAGACAACAATTTAATAGAATGTTGATGACAATAAGATCTTGCCTTGGTATAATTTTCATCCTGATCTGAATTTTATATCATGAGTTATGTGCCCTTGAAATTGACAAAATTGTCATTTTCGGCTTTATTTTGACTTTGTTTTCACTCTAGCAACTACAAATATTGACCAATCAAGACAGGACATTGACATAATATTTGTGAACATCAGTTCTTGCCAGAGTGTAATTTTCAGCTTAATCTGAATTTTACATCATGAGTTATGTCCCCTTGAAATTGACAAAACTACCACTTTTGACCTTATTTTTACTCAAACAGCCATAAATATCTCCCAATCAATATGAAACTTTCACATAATCTTACCAGCCAAAATATCTTGCATGGATATAATTTTCAGCATCATCTGAATCTTAAATCCTGTTTTATGTGCCATAGAATTTGACAAAATTGCTATTTTCAACTTTGTTTTTACTCTCTGTATATCTACAAATATTGAACAAGCACTTCAACACTTATAAACATGATGTAGACGAAGTTAAGATCTTGCATTAGTGTGATTCTTAGCTTGATAGGAAGATAAATCCTCAGTTATATGCCTTTCAATTTGAAAAAAATGCTAATTGTGACTTTGTTTTCACTATCTAATCAACAAATATTAAAAGAATCTCAGGCCTGTGGAGCGATTCAAGACCTTCAGGTCTTCTAGTTAACTTTGTTTACACTCTAGCACCTACAATTATCAATCAAAGACAAAACTTGGACATAATGTTGCAGACCATAAGATCTCGGATGAATCTGATTTTCAGTCTGATCTGACCAGAAAGACAAGAGTTATGTGCCCTTGAATTGGACAAAATTGCCATTTTTGGCTGTTTTTGACCTTGTGTTAATCTAAGGGAAGTAACACTTGACACTACTTTTCTTTATAATGAAAGAAAGTCAAAATAAAAAGAGTCTAAGATATTTACAGCATTAGTGTCCATTATTAAGCGTTAACAAATGGTAGCAGAGCGGAAACCAGGGTTTTCCCTATGCTTCAGAATTTGGGGGTCATTGTGACCCTCTTGCCTTCAAAGTTTGGGGTCATTTGTCAAATTTTGGGGGTCAAATTTTATAAACATCTTAGGACTCAAGTATAATAAGTAAATTCAGACGTCAAAAACTTGCGTCATTAATGACCCTCAGGTAAAGTTCTAAAGGGTCATTTGTTTTGAAATTGTGACAATGACGCACAATTTGTGCATCATGGAAAACCCTGGGAAACAGATCCATAGGGGCATACTCTAACTATAAATTGAGATATAGATTTACACTCTAGAATCTACAATTATTAATCCATCAAGACAAAACTTGGACACAATGTTGGGGACTATAAGATCTCAGATAAGGTTGATTTTCAGTTTGATCTGATTAGAAAGTCAAGAGTTATGTGCCCTTGAATTTTATAAAATTGCTGTTTTGGGCTGTTTTCGACTTTTATACTCTAGAATCTACAATTATTTATCAATCAAGACAAAACTTGAACACAATGTTGGGGACTATAAGATCTTGGATGAGTTCGATTTTCAGTCTGATCTGATGAGAATGTTGAGAGTTATGTGCCCTTGAATTTGACAAAATTGCCATTTTCGGCTGGTCTCGACCTTGTTTACATTCTAGAATCTGCAATTATTGATCAATCTATACAAAACTTGGACACAATGTTGGGAGCTATAAGATCTCACATGAGTTTGATTTTCAGTCTGATCTGATCAGAAAGTTGAGCGTTATGCGCCCTTGAATTTGACAGAATTGCTGTTTTCGGCTGTTTTCGACCTTGTTTACACTCTGGAATCTACAATTATGGATCAATCTAGACAAAACTTGGACACAATATTAGGGACCATAAGATCTCGGATGAGTTTGATTTTCAGTCTGACCTTATCAGAAAGTCAAGATGTATGTGCCCTTGAATTTGATAAGATTGCTGTTTTCGGCTGTTTTCGACCTTGTTTACACTCTAGAATCTACAACTATTTATCAATCAAGACAAAACTTGGACACAATGTTTGGCACCATAATAAGGATCTCGGATGAGTTCTTTTCATAACCTTATTGACCATAAGTTCTTTTTCAGTCTTCAAGTAATAAATATTTTAAAATTGAATTGAACAAAAGTGTTGCTCATATCATTTTGGTTCAGGTGAGCGATATAGGACCATCATGGTCCTCTTGTTTGGGGGAAATTCTTGCCCTGTACCGGGCACAAATTCTTAACCAGGGGTTTGATTGTAGAAATTCACTTCATTCATGAATCATAAAGAAAAAGATAAGAGCAGGGGGTGTTGGAGATGCAGTCCCCCATCATAACATAGCCGAAACTTAACTTTGTCTTAACTTAACGTAACACACAGGGTTTTTGACATTTCGACAACGGAATCCAGCCCTTTTTTTTGATGATGATGATGAACATTTTTGCGTTCAGAAAACCAGATGTGCGCCTGTTTTACGACATTTGATAACGGTTGCACACAAAATTGGACTCTTCTAATCTAAATCTAGTAGTAAGAGAAACTAAAAAAGTATATGTTTTATGATAAAATAAGGAAGAATGTTCAAATGTGCAAATGATGATATAAGAAAAGTTTCTATGTATTGATCAGTTTGATCTGTAGTCTTTTGGGGTGTCAAAAAGTGTCAATGTGTGTAATGGCTTAAGAGGCGGAGATGGGGATAACCCACTTCCTTTTGAAATTATTTGAGTATAATTCCCGTCTACTTGAACTTGAAAATATTGTATGTGGTAAATAGGAAAACATAGATAATCTGTTAGAAATGGTGTTAAACCCCATTCAATTAATCAGAGAGGACTACCCCAGCAAAAAGTTCATTTTAGTTCAAGAACTGTTCTAGAACATTCTAGATCATTAAATGGCAGTTCTAGAACAGTTATAGAACTGTCATTAAATGATCTAGAACATTCTAGAACTAGAAACATGTTCTTTAACTTTTTTCGCATGGGTAGTCTGAAATTTTGCCGTTTGGGTTTTATACCAACTTGACAGTCGTAACCCATCCATACATGGACACTTTTTGATGCCCCACAAGACAAAAGTTTTGGGAAACATATTACATTGTGGAAAATGAAGAAATTCCTTGTGACATGCAATTTCTTAATTTCACACTGTTTTCAACACTGGAGGACAAAATAATGTACAATTTAAATCTCCTGACATTGCCGTCTCACTCACGGTCTGCCATATTCATTTTGAATTTGGTCCAGTCTAAAATTTTGCCCTCTGGTAATAGATTAAGCTGAATTTTGGAATGTTTGAAATGTTGCAGACAACCATGTAAACTTCGAGATGAAATTGAATAAATATTTCTATTTTGGGTTAGAAAGCAATTTCTTCATTTTCCACAATGTTTTCCTGAGCATTTTTTGAAGGGCATCAAAAAGAGCCACAGTCTGTGTGTTAATGTGTTAACCCATTACCTCACAGTGACGCCTTTTGACACCCTTCAAGATAAATGCTTGAGAAAACATTGTTGAAAATGAAGAAATTGCTTGTCACAAGCAATTTCTTCATTTATCACAACATTTTCTAACTCAAAGTGGAAAGATTTTTAAAATTTTATCAACTTGAGTTTGTCGTCTGCAACACCTTTCAATCTGGAACAGTCCAAAATTTAGCTGTCTGATAATGCGTTAATCATAATTTCAGCCAGGTGAAAGATGACACGGCAGGGGCAGATGATGTTCAGATAGGACAAGGAGGTATGGTATAATTACAACTGAATAATAGATAATTAAATTAATGTAAAACATTTGAATAAAGAAGAAAATAATCTTTTAACCTTCCAAAAGAAAATATAGGATAAATATCAGACAAGGTTTCATTAAAAGGCAGGGGTCATCAATTTTAACCTTATTTTTGGATATGATCCCTTGCTACTTTTGTATACATTATTCATATAACTTTTTTTTTGTTCATGGAAGATTTGCCCTTTCTAAAATGACAAAGTTTTAGAATGTTCCAATTTGAAAGCTGCTACAAACAACAAAATTCATTTTGTTAAAAGAAAAAAATTATGTATCAGGCCCGTATTACGGTAGTAACGGGCATGAAGCAATTTCATATTGCATGGGTTGGTGGGTTAGCGCTTAAGCCCCTGTGTCCCACTCTGAAGGGGGAGGGGGCTATACTTGATTTTCCCTAAATTTTCAGTGTAGAAAATGAATAAGGAAAATTTGGCATGATAATCAGCATTTTCTCCTTTTGCCTCATTATTTTTTGTGCTACATTCATTGCAGTGTTGCGGTTGTTTCCAATGACTTTCAAATCTGGTAATAAAACCCATTTTTTGCAGTATTCTGGCACACCTTCTATAAGAAATATAGAAAGCTAATAGCTCAGCAAAAACTGGGAGTACAAGATTCATTTGGGGGTGAAATAGCCCATTTGAGTGTTTTTGGAAACCCTACAATGTCAAGTCCTTACTCCTAGATCACTATCAACTCTCAATAATTGTCATCTGCAGCATCTTTCAAGTTGGACCACCATGCGCAGATCAAGAGGGGGGGTCAGGGGGTCGTGACACCCCCCCCCCCCCCCCCCCCTGGAATTTGGCGAAAAAAGGGGTTATCAAAAAGATTACAAAGAAAAATTCCTGGATCCGCGCTTGGACCACCCTGAATATTTTGCCGTTCAGGACAGTATTAATAATGATGATTGTTTTAGATGATGGAGGTTTAGCGGGTATAGCAGTGCAGGGAGGTGCTGTAGGCCTGGCTGATCCTAATCAAATACAGTATCAGATCAGAGCAGACACAGGGACAGGTAATACAAATGTTTAAATTTAACCCATTACCACACATTGACACCTTTTGACTCCCTTTAACCCTTTCCCAAACGACAAAATGTTAAGGTGATCCACTTCAAAAACTGCCACAAATGACAAAATAGATGTTATTAAAGATAGGATTTGTGTAAAACATGGCACAGAAAATATTGAGACAAAAGGAGAAACTGCTGGTTATCAGCAGTTTCTTCTTTTGTTTCAATGTTTTCCCAGGCCTTTTCTTTTAGAGACGACAAAACCAGGTCTTGTTTGGGAAAGGGTTAAAGAAAAGGCTTGGGTAAACATTGTGGAAAATGGAGAAGAATGTGACAAGCAATTTCTTCATTTTCAACAATGTTTTCTAGCCCAAAATAGAAATTTGATCCTAATAGTAATCAAATACGGTATGACTATCAGATCAGAGCAGACACTGGAACAGGTAATGTAAATGTTTAAATCTAACCCTTTCCCAAACAAGACCTGGTTTTGAAGTCCATAATAGAAAAGGTTTGGGAAAACATTGAGACAAAAGAAGAAACTGCTGATAACCAGCAGTTTCTCCTTTTGTCTCAATATTTTCTTTGCAATATTTTACACAAATAATATCTTTATCAATACATATTTTGTTGGTTGAAGCAGCTTTCAAATTGGACAACCCTTATTTAAGATTTTAATGTTTGGGAAAAGGTTAAACAATTAAAGATGACAAGGAGTTTGTGGGTATAGCAGTGTGAGGGTAGGCCTAGCTGATTCTCATCAAATACAGTATCAGATCAGACACCGGAACCGGTAAAGTACTGGCCCAGTCACATACAATTCTGCGTCCATATTGCATCCACATCACATCCAAAGTAATACTGCAAGTATCCCCTGTTTTAGAAGTGCTCGGGCAGTGATGTGGACACAGAAACAGGTATATGTGACCAGGCTTTTGACATTGAAATACTACATCAATGGTTGATAATACTTAACCCAATCCCCAAAAAAGACCCTATTTGATGACTAGTCACCATACTGGATAGTGGTTTAGAAATCTTGCAGGAAAGGAAAAAATGCTAATAATCTTCCATTTTCCCCTGTACTTTGAAAAAAAAATCTGATTCTGATTACATTTTCTCTTTATCACTCAAGATTCTCTATGCTATTACATCATGGACTGTTTATATTTCCTACTGGGCTACATGAGTTGTTATTGGCATAATAGGGAACAATTTTATCCAGTTAATCATGATGTATAAATCCACAAGCAAAAATTGACAGTGAAGTAGTTTTGTGTTTACTGTTCTAAACCAATAAACTCTTCTCATCTGTACCGTTTACAATGTGCACGTGATAAATGAACAGGTTGATTGGTTGTAAACGATAAACACAATCATACGTCACTTTCAAATTTCGCTGGTGGAATAGTAATGTCAGACAAACAATAGTATTTTGAAGGTGTTGTTGTAAAATATCGTGACTATGTCTTGACTCAAGCCATAGTCACGAGATTTTATAAAAACATATTTACACTGACAGTTTAGTAAAACATAACATTAAACCAAGTCTATTTTTAGCACAAAATTCATTGCCATTAAATAAATTGTCCTTTTGTTTTCTCCTTTTGCCTCTTTCACATCGTTTGTGCTGTGATGCACACAGATCATGCTATCTTTATCAACATCCACTTTGTTATCATATCAACTCCTTTCAAATTTGAGCAGTTTAAAATTCTGTGCTGTCTGCAAGGGTTAACCCCTTTCCCAAACAAGACTTGGTTTTGACGTCCCTTTTACGGAATGCTTAGGAAAACATTGAGACAAAAGAAGAAAATGCTGCCAATCAGCAATTTCTCATTCTGCCTCAATATTTTTATGCCCCCTTTCGAAGAAAATGGGGGTATATTGTTTTGCAAGTGTCGGAAGGTCGGTCGGTCGGTCCGTAGGTCGGTCGGTCTGTCCGTAGACCAAACCTTGTCCGGAGCATAACTCAAAAAGTATTAAAGGTAGAATCATGAACCTTCATAGGTGGATAGATCTCATTATGGAGAGGTGCAGTGCATAAGAACCGTAACTCTGCCGATCATATTTTTGGAGTTATTGCCCTTTGTTGATTTTATAACTTGATTTTTGTCCGGAGCATAACTCAAAAAGTATGTAAGGTACAATCATGAAACTTTACAGGTGGATAGATCTCATTATGGAGAGGTGCAGTGCACAAAAAACGTAACTCTGCTGATCAAACTTTTTGAGTTATTGCCCTTTGTTGATTTTCAAACTTGATTTTTGTTCGGAGCTTAACTCAAAAACTATGTTAGGTAGAATCATGAAACTTTACAGGTGGATAGATCTCATTATGGAGAGGTGCAGTGCACAAGAACCGTAACTCTGCCGATCATATTTTTGGAGTTATTGCCCTTTGTTGATTTTCAAACTTGATTATTGTCCGGAGCATAACTCAAAAAGTATGTAAGGTAGAATCATGAAACTTTACAGGTGAATAGATCTCATTATGGAGAGGTGCAGTGCACAAGAACCGTAACTCTGCCGATCAAATTTTGAGTTATTGCCCTTTGTTGATTTTATAACTTGATTCTTGTCAGGAGCACAACTCAAAAAATATGTAAGGTAGAATCATGAAACTTTATAGGTGACTAGATTTTATTATGGAGAGGTGCAGTGCACAACAATTTTTTGAGTTATTGCCCTTTGTTGATTTTACACTTTATTCTTAATATTGCCTATATCTCATGTCCTTTTACACATACAGTCTTGATATCTCACACATAGATACCTCCTATCAACACAGTTCACATTTAACCATGACCTTGGACCTTGTGACCTTGACCTTGGAGTTTGCCCTACTTTAAAAAAAAATTAAACCCGGCATATATCTCACGACCTTTTACAAATACATCCTTGATATTTCACACATGGACACATCTTACCAAGACCTTTCACAATTGACCATGACCTTGGACTTTGTGACCTTGACCTTGGAGTTTGACCTACTTTTAAAAAACTTTAACCTGGCCGATATATCATGTCCTTTTACACATACAGCCTTGATATTTGACACATGGAAACCTCTGACCAAGACCTATCACATACACCTATGATCTTGGACCATGTGGCCTTGACCTTGAAGTTTGACCTACTTTTAAAAAAAATAAACTGGGCCTATATCTCATGTGCTATTACACATAAAGCATTGATATTTCACACATGGACACATCCTACCAAGACCTTTCACATTTGACCATGACCTCAAACTTTGTGACCTTGACCTTGGACTTTGACCTACTTTAAAAAAAAACTTTAACCTAGCCGATATATCATGTCCTTTTACACATACAGCCTTGATATTTGACACATTGACACCTACGACCAAGACCTTTCACATTTGACCATGACCTTGGACCTTGTGACCTTGACCTTGATGTTTGACCTACTTTAATAATACATTACCCTGGCCTATATTTCATGTCATTTTACACATACAGCCTTGATATTTCACACATGGTCTTCCAACCAAGATATTTCACTTTTGACCATGACCTTAGACCTTGACCTTGGAGTTTGATCTACTTTTAAAAACTTAAACTAGGCCTATATCTCATGTCCTGTTACCTATACAGTCTCAATATTTTACACATGGACACCTCCTACCAAGACCTTGCGCATTTGACCATGACCTTGGCATATGTGACCTTGACCTTTGATTTTTACATACTTTTAGAAATCTTTAACCTAGCCTTTATCCTATGTCTTATTACACCTACAGCCTTGATATTTCACACATAGACACCTCCTACCAAGACCTTTCACATTTGACCATGACCTTGAATATTGCAATTTTGACCTTGGAGTTTGACCTACTTTTAAAAAGACTGAAACCAGGCATATATATCATGTCCTTTTACACCTACAGCCTTGATATTTCACACATTGACATCTCCAACCAAGACCTTTCACATATGACCATGACCTTAACCTTGGCATATGGCCTACTTTTAAAAACTTTAACCTGGCCTATGTTTCATTTTACTTTTACATATACAGATTTGATATTTCACACATAGACACCTCCTACCAAGACCTTTCATATTTGACCATGACCTTGGACCTTGTTAACTTGACCTTGGACTTTGACTTACATCAAATATAGGCCCTTGAGGGGGCATATATGTTTTACAAACATCTCTTGTCTTAGCTATATTATACAAAAATAACATTCGCAATAGCTTTTTAGCTCACCTGAGCACGAAGTGCTCAAGGTGAGCTATTGTGGTCACTTTTTGTCCGTCGTCCGTCTGTCTGTCCGTCCGTCCGTCCGTCTGTCTGTCTGTCCGTCCGTCTGTCCACAATTTCGTGTTTACACTCTAGCATCTACAAATATAAGCCAATCTTGACCAAACTTGGTCAAAACATGTATGGCCATAAGATCTCGGATGAGTTCGATTATGGGTCAGATCGAACTAGAAAGTCAGGAGTTATCTGCCCTTGAATGCGAAAAATACTTAGTTTTGACATTGTTTACACTTTAGCATCTACAATTATTGATCAATCAAGACAAATCTTGGACATAACATTGCAGACCATAAGATCTCGGATGAGTTAGATTTTCAGTCTGATCTGACTAGAAAGACAAGAGTTATGTGCCCTTGAATTTGACAAAATTGCCATTTTCGGCTGTTTTTGACCTTGTTTACACTCTAGAATCTACAATTATTCATCAATCAAGACAAAACTTTGACACAATGTTTTGGACCATGAGATCTCGGATGAGTATGATTTTCAGTCTGATCTGATCAGAAATGCGAGAGTTACTTGCCCTTGAATTTGACAAAATTGTCATTTTTGGCTGTTTTCGACGATGTTTACACTCTAGAATCTACAATTATTGATCAATCAATCCAAAACTTGGACACAATATTGGGGATCATAAGATCTGGGATGAGTTTGATTTTCAGTCTTATCTGATCAGAAAGATGAGAGTTATGAGCCCTTGAATATGACAAAATTGCCGTTTTTGACTGTTTTTGACCTTATTTACACTCTAGAATCTACAATTTTTGACCAATCAAGACAAATTTTGGACACAAGGTTGGAGACCATAAGATCTCAGATGAGTTTGATTTTCAGTCTGATCTGACCAGAAAGGTGAGAGTTATGTGCCCTTGAATTTGATAAAATTGCCGATTTCGGCTGTTTTTGACATTGTTTACACTCTATAATCTACTATTATTTATCAATTAAGACAAAACTTGAACACAATGTTTGAGACCATAAGATCTTGGATAAGTTTGATTTTCAGTCCAATCTGATAAAAAAATGGAGAGTTATGTGCCCTTGAATTTGATAAAATTGCCGATTTCGGCTGTTTTTGACATTGTTTACACTCTATAATCTACTATTATTTACCAATTAAGACAAATCTTGGACACAATGTTGGATATCATAAGATCTCGGATGAGTTTGATTTTCAGCCTGATCTGACTAGAAAGTCGAGAGTTATGTGCCCTTGAATTTGACAAAATTGCTGTTTTCGGCTGTTTTCGACCTTGTTTATACTCCAGAATCTACAATTATTTATCAAACAAGACAAATCTTGGACACAATGTTGGGCACGATGAAATCTTGGATGAGTTCGATTTTCACAATGTTATTGACCATAAGTTCGTTTTCAGTCTTAAAGTCATAAATATTTTTTGAAATGAAGAAAAGTGTTGCTTATATCATTTTGGTTCAGGTGAGCAATATAGGACCATCATGGTCCTCTTGTTTTGTATTTCATGGCAGTTTTTGAAGAGGACCATCCTAAATTTTTGACATTTGGGAAAGGGTTAAGCAGTCTAAAATTCCATGGTGTCTGAAATGGTGAAATTGAAGTAGCAGGAAAAACACAGACATGTTTTCTCCAAAAACTCAATTTCATGTTTAGCTGGATTTTAGGGATACCATGAAAAGTATGTTGCCTTGGTATTCATGCACTTAGAATAAATTTTCTGAAAGTCCTCTATTTTAGTCAAGAGGCCTTCTTATCTTGATATGTCCTCAAATTTTAACCCTTTTTCAAACAAGGTTTGACTTTGAAACTTGTCTATGAAAGAAAATGTTTTGAAAAAACATCAAGGGAAAAGAAGAAAATGCCGATAATCAGCATTAATTTTTCGCGTTTTGTAACAAAACTTTCTAGGCTATATTGTATAAAAATATATTAATCAAAATCTTAAGCAGCTTTCAAGTTGTAACAGTCAAATTTTATTCTGTTTGGGAAAGGGTTGAACTTGTCATGTGATCACTTTGACTCCTACTCAAAAAAGCCTTTTGTGATTCATAAGATATTTCAGCACAGAATCACGTGACAAAACAAAATCATGTGACAGAACAATTGAAGAATATCGCCAATATTTCACCAATTAGAAAATTCTGGAAATATGTCTGGGATTAACTGTATGTTGTTGATCTTAAAAAATCAACTGATTAAAAATTAATTGATTGCCAAGCAAAAAATACTAGATTTTCAATAACTTTTTTATCAGCAGATTTTTGAGAGGTCTAACACTTCCAGCTTACTCCATATTCCCAAATTTTTAAATTAAAATAGTTTATGAATATAATAAACAAAATTATCGAAAACTCTCACATGATTTCTAATCACAATAATGAGCTGCAAGGGCTGATCTAGAGGGGGGGGGGGTCGGGGGTCCAGACCCCCCAGCATTGGCCGCAAATCAAATTTTGATGTAACGTTAGTATATAACGATACATATTTACCACATTTGAAGCCATCATTTACGCTTGGAACCACCCCACCCCCCCTGGAAAAATCCTAAAAGGCTTGAACCCCGCTGGAAAAAAAACTGGATCCACCCTTGACCTAGTCTTTAATCCATTACCACACAATGACTTCATAAATTTCAAAATCAGATTTTTAGATTTCATAAAAGTACTGGATACCAGCATTTTCTCATTCTCTGTGAATTCTTTTCAAGTGGCCTTCTTATCTTGATAAACGCAAGGTAATCTCATGATAATATGATCACTTTGACTCCCACTCAGTAAAGGTCTGTCATGATTCACACTATTATGAGCTTATCTAGAAAATGTGGGAGACTCATGAGATTGAGATATGACCCTTCACATGATAACTTTAATGCTAACTAAGTAAAAGAGTTGTCATGATTAAGGGAATTAAGAGCTGTTTATTGTTATCAAAACACAAGACATACATAAGATTATCATATTACCTCATAATGGCACTTGAAAATCATTGTGGAAAATGAAGAAATTGTTTGTGACAAGGGTCAAGTTTTGTTCTCATGTATGAAGTATATTACATGTTCTCGTGTATGTATATAGAATATTCAATGATCATTGAAAATGAATGTTTTAAAAATGTAATTAATGTATCCATTGTTTGAATTGTAGGTCCAGTAACATACCGTGTTGTACAAGTGGCCACAGATGTAGCGGACCAGGCCGGTCAAGTGGTCACAACTACAGGATTCCCAGCTGGGGCTCAGGTAATGTAAAATTAGTGGGTAGTTAATACTTGTATACAGGGCTACTGAAAAGAGGTTGATTGATTTATTGGAGTTTATGTATCTTTCAACTGCAATGGCCATATTATGCGGCTGAGCACCTAACCCTGGATTCCTGTGGTTTTTAGCTCGACTTTTCGAGGAAAATGAGAGCTTATACTGTCACCCGGGTGTTGGCGTCGGCGTTGGCGTTGCAACCAAGGTTAAAGTTATTCAAACATCAATAACTTCCATACTATCAAAGGGATTCAACCCAAACTTGGTATACTTATTCACCATCACACCCTCTACCTTACTATCAGGGCCCATGACCCTAGGACCACTCTATTTGGAGTTATGCCCCCTTTATACTAAGCAACTTAGAAAGTCGAGCGCGCTGTCTTCGGACAGCTCTTGTTCGTACCAGTACTCACAACATCCGTATCCAGCTGTTATGTTTGCTGCGGTTGGGGATCATACCAGAGACCTCACCACTGATATTCTGATGCTTAATTAACTGGGCTATGATCACGGCTACAGAGAAGAGGGGGTATTGACTTTAAAAAATGTATTATTTCATTTATTTTTCATTTAAACCTATGTTGTATGTGTAGGTATTCATTGCATTGTCTCATTGAGACGATTCAAATGAGTAACCCACAACATATATTTCACTAGGATTAAACATTTTTAAAAAAAAGATTGATTTGATGACATCGTTTTCACATGTTTATTCTCACTTTGAATATTTTGACGTTCGTTTTACGGACAATGTTTGGTTTACGGAATATGCTGAGTTGTGTCAAAAAGCATCAATATGCAGGAATGGGTTAAGCCTTCCGGAACAAGACCGGGTTTGACCTCCCAAATTCCAATTGTTTTACGAAAATATTGAGACAAAAGAAGAAAATGTTGATAAGCTTTTGTCTCAATATTTTCTATGCTATACAGTACACAAATCCTAACAATTTCAACACCTATTTTGTCGTCTGCAGTTGCTTTCAAATTAATTTTATTATTAGATACCAAGCTTATATATATGAAGTTTGACCACCCTAAGGTTTTTTTGTTTTGTAAACGTAAACTATAATTCTAGGCTGTGATACAAACACCATTCAATGGTGGAAGTCCTAATGGAGATGGACAGGCAGACACACGGTTCACATATTTCCCGTCGGCGACAGGCGGCGATGCCAGCACGTCACAAGCAGATGCAGCAGTAGCGCTAGCGGCTGGACAATCTGGTTGGTATTAACCCATTCTCAAACAAGACCTGGATTTGATGTCCCTAATAATAAAAGCTAGAGAAAACATTGAGACAAAAAGAAGAAAATGCTGATAATCAGCATTTTCTCCTTTTGCCTAAATATTTTCTAGACTACAATGTACACAAATCCAATCTTTTTGAACATACGTTTTTTTGTCTGCAGAAATATTTAAATTATAAGACTGGTCTGGAATTTTGCTGTTTGGGAAAGGATGAACTATTAGTCCTTTACCGAACAAGTAGGCTGTTTTATGCTTCTAAGAGAAAAAACAAGAAAATTATTGATGCAAAGGAAGAAAATGTCTTCTTCCCTTGCCTCAATATTTTTTCATTATTGTCATAATGTATTGTACGCAACATACGAGGGCTGTTAATAAAGTATCCGGAATTGTTTCATATCTTTTTAATTCATGTTCTAATTTTAGTGGTTTTTTTCAACACTAACACTTTAGAGAATTATGATTTTGATCCTGCAACAAAAACTAGCGTGTTTGCATTAAGGCGCATTCTATAGTCGCTATGGCAACATAGGGTCACGTTGAGCGGGACAACTTAGTTCATGGACGGATACAGCGTCAGAAAAGTCTGTCTCATACATCTTATATTTACATTTGTTCGATATATTTGACACTGCAGCATATCCACTTCTCCAAACTATGAATCCATTTATCAAAGAAGGATCTACACTGTACCTGGAAAATTTTACGGACAGTTTATCGGATACACGTGGCAAGTCATGAACGTTTTACTGACGTCGTGTTGGGACGTCCAGATATTTTGAGATCAGCAACATCACACGTAGAATCGTTTTTAAATGCGTCATACCACTTCTTAATGTTTAATTATTTTCATAGAACTATTGTCGTGCGTGTTCAGTATCATAAAGATGTCTCTAACTTTGATTTACCCATTAACATGCAAAATATTATTGAATACCAGTGCTCAAGCACCACATTTACTATATCAGCAATACAACATACTCACCAACGGTTGTTTACGGATTTTTACGTCACTTGTCATCCAATGACATAACGTTTGCCAAGAAAATGTTACGCTAAACGTTAACTAGCATCTTGGACAACTTTTGACGTGAGAAATGCAAAATATGATCGCTTCAAAAGTCACATTTTCCCCAATTATTCAAAGTTGCCCCGCTCAGCGTGACCCTACGTTTCCATAGCGACTGTCGAATGCGCCTCCATGCAAACATCCTAGTTTTTGTTGCAGGATAAAATGCATTAATCTTCAAAGTATTTGTGTTGAAAATTTCATCTCAGTTGGTGTAAAAGTTAAAAAGTTATGATACTATTCCGGATACTTTATTAACAGCCCTCGTAATGTATTGTACGCAGATATTTTCAGTAAAACAAGTATTTATATTTTAGTCTGCAAAAGCTTTCAAATTTAAGCAATCTAAAATTTGTTGTTGAGGAAAGAGTCAATCCTTTCTTAGTTTTAGTCCATGCTGAATTTGAATGTCTCACAACAAAAGATTGTTTTTTGTGTCACTGTGAATTTTAGAGTGTGCACACTACACATTGTTTTGAGAAAAAATGATTTGATGAAAGCTTTTAACACGCTTTTCTCTCTTCCACTTACACAAACCTCCATTCTTGGAAAATGAGAAGAAAAGTGCCTTTATAAGTAATAACTGTCTTACTTCCTTACTAACAATCCCTTGTCAACCCTTTCCCAAACAGCCAAAAATTAGAATTTTCCAATTTAAAGACTGCTTCATTGGACAAAATAGGTATAAATTCATATGGAAATTGTGTATATTATGGCCAAGACAAGAGCCGTCAGAGACGGACAATGCTCCCCGAATAAGGCATTGTCACAATAAATGTATGCCATGCACAGCAAACATAAAGCTAGCAAATGTTAAGCCCCCTTTTTGCATGACATAATATGTATAACCAAATTTCACATAATTTATTGTCAAGGGCATCTGATTTACTACTCAAATATGAAATTTCATCAAATTCTGACCATTAGACTAGGAGAGTTAAGAGAAAAACTAAATTTTACCTTAAGTCCCCTTTTCCCATGACGAGGCCTCAAATCCAAAAACCGGGAAAATTTCATCGGCATTATGTCATAGGGAGTTCACATGGTAAGTTTCAATTGATTTGGCTCAAGGGTTATGGAGAAATCATGTCGGATGGACGGCATACAGAGCTAACATAAAGCTACCAAATGTTAAGCCCCCTTTTTGCATGACATAATTTGTATAAACAAATTTCACATAGTTTATTGTCAAGGGCATCTGATTTACTACTCAAATATGAAATTTCATCAAATTCTGACCATTAGACTAGGAGAAATTAGAGAAAGACTATATTTTACCTTAAGTCCCCTTTTCCCATGACGAGGCCTCAAATCCAAAAACCGGGAAAAGTACATCGGCATTATGTCATAGGAAGTTCACATGGTAAGTTTCAATTGATTTGGCCCAAGGGTTATGGAGAAATCACTTCGGACGGACGGAATGACGGACGGAATGACGGACAGGACGGACGGACAGACAAAGCGGCGACTATATGCTCTCCCTTCGGGGAGCATAAAAATATTGAGGCAAAAGGAGAAACTGTTGGTTATCAGCAGTTTCTTCTTTTGTCTTAATGTTTTCCCAAGTCTTTTCTCTGAGGAATGTCAAAACCAGGTCTTGTTTGGGAAAGGGTTAAAGCCCTATTAGACATGTTAACCCTGGTCATGCTGATCCCAGAATATTCCAGTTGCTAATCCAGGCAATATAGAACAAGACCAACCTGCACATAAGTGCTGTCTGGCCTTATAGTTTACTGTCTACTTCTTTAAATTTAGCATGACAGGGGTTAATTAGATTATAAAACAACAGATAAATATTGTAATGGCTTAACCCTTTCCCAAACAAGACCTGGTTTTGACGTCCCTGGTGGAAAAGACTTAGGAAAACATTGAAACAAAAGAAGAAACTGCTGATAACCAGCAGTTTCTCCTTTTGTCTCAATATTTTCCATGCCATATTTTACACAAATCATATCTTTAATAACATCCATTTTGTCATTTATGGCAGTTTTTGAAGTGGATCACCTTCAAATTTTGCTGTTTGGGAATGGCTTAAGACTGGTTTAAGTATGCGTAAATCAATGAACTCATCTGCGAGTGATTCTACATACTAGCAAGGATCCAAAAAAGAAAAGATTCTTTTGGCATTTGAGACTGCTGTGGATCCGGATAAGCCTGTGTATACACAAGGTTTATTTAGGATCCATGCTGCTCTTTAATAGCTCCCCAATGTGCTGATGAAATGATATCAAGGCAATCCATCCATCATTAGATATCAGTTGTCATGCAACCTTGGGTGTCATCTATGGCAAAGGAAATTGACGATGGTATAACTCATCGGCTCTAACTGTAGACTAACTAGACTTGTATACAAACACTTTACTTCTTGTTGTTGATAAATGGCCCAACACAAACACTTTCTCTTTTGAGAATAAACGAGTAGGACATTAATTCTCTAGTATACCTCACAATAAATGGTTTGGTAAATGTTAATACTATGTATTTGTTTTTTAGTGTTTGTATACAAGTTCACAGTTATAACCCATAGACTATATACACATGACAATTTTCGGGCATCATCAGTGGCAATGTAAATTGACTAGGGTAATGATGAGGGTCGTCCTTGTCAATTTCCATTGTCATAGATGAAGCCTGAAGTTGCATGAGGTGTTCTGTATCTAATGATTGATGGAATACCTTGAAGAGAACAATACATTTACTACTTAAACACTGGCTTGGTTCATGTATTATCACTTATAAATGAATTATTTATGTAATGCAAGGATATTCACAATGGCTGTACACTTTAGAATACAAGGGTAGCTATGTTAGAAAATTAATTTTCAGGGATAACAACAGGGGCATGGCAACCTGATGCAAATTTACAACAAGGTATTTCCAGCTTCTCTTCCATTCTATGTTGTCTTGTACATTGTATATATTGGTGTTAGGGAACTATGTCATGTTAATCAAGCAAGCTATCGTAAAGTGATTCAAGCTTGAGCAAATATACTCTGGGTTCTCTGCAGAATTATTTGAAGTAAATCAACTCAATTTTGGTAATACTTGAATATATTGTATTTATGCAAATATTTGTGAACAAAAACATGATGGAAATTGCTCATTTTGAGAATTTCTTCTTCTACCATTATTATCCCCCGCCGAAAAAAATTTTCGGGGGGGATATTGTTTTTGCCATGTCCGTCCGTCCGTCCTTCCGTCCGTCCGTCCGTCCGACATTCGTTTTCACGCTTTTTCTTGGAAACTATAGACCGGATTTCGATGAAACTTGGCACACAGCTTCACTACAAAGAGGACATGCGCATATCGTCGGGGTTACCCGGTTCGACCATTGAATTCAGAGTTACTGCCCCTGACTGTTTTAGCCATATACATACAGTGATATTCGTTTCCGCGCTATTTCTTGAAAACTATAGACCGGATTTCGATGAAACTTGGCACACAGCTTCACTACAATGAGGACATGCGCATATCATCGGGGTTACCCGGTTCGACCGGCGAATTCAGAGTTACTGCCCCTGACTGTTTAAGCCATATACATACAGAGTGATATTCGTTTCTGCGCTATTTCTTAAAAACTGTAGACCGGATTTCGATGAAACTTGAAACACAGCTTCACTACAAAGTGGACATGCACATATCGTCGGGGTTACCCGGTTCCACCGCCGAATTTAGAGTTACTGCCCCTGACTGTTTTAGCCATATACATACAGAGTGATATTCGTTTCCGCGCTATTTCTTGAAAACTATAAACCGGATTTCAATGAAACTTGGCACACAGCTTTACTACAATGAGGACATGCGCATATCGTCGGGGTTACCCGGTTCGACCGTCGAATTTAGAGTTACTGCCCCTGACTGTTTAAGCCATATACATACAGAGTGATATTCGTTTCCACGCTATTTCTTGAAAACTTTAAACCGGATTTCAATGAAACTTGGCACACAGCTTCACTACAAAGTGGACATGTGCATATCGTCGGAGTTACTCGGTTTGACCGCCGAATTTAGAGTTACTGCCCCTGACTGTTTTAGCCATATACATACAGAGTGATTTCAATGAAACTTTGCACACAGCTTTACTACAATGAGGACATGCGCATATCGTCGGGGTTACCCGGTTCGACCGCCGAATTTAGAGTTACTGCCCCTGACTGTTTAAGCCATATACATACAGTGATATTCGTTTCCGCGCTATTTCTTGAAAACTATACACCGGATTTCAATGAAACTTGGCACACAGCTTTACTACAATGAGGACATGCGCATATCGTCGGGGTTACCCGGTTCGACCGCCGAATTTAGAGTTACTGCCCCTGACTGTTTTAGCCATATACATACAGAGTGATATTCGTTCTGTTGAAGCCATATACATACAGAGTGATATTCGTTCTGTTGAAGCCATATACATACAGAGTGATATTCGTTTCCGCGCTACTTTATTGACAATGAAAATATGTTCGGCGGGGGATATCAATTAAACGAATTTGCTTGTTTTTTATACAAAATTACATGTATTATTACATATACAATTATAAAATGCATTATTTATCAGTTTTTGACATGAAGTACCTCAAAATGCCTCGATTTGGAGACTACTTAACAGTTATTAAGCTGTGGGGTACTTTAGAAGCTGCATGGTATTTCAGAGATTTACTTGGAAGCTGTAGTGGGGATTCTATGTAGCTTATTTTGGGTAGGGAGACAACTGCATGTTTTATGTAAGCCGCCATAAAGTCAATCCAGCTTGAATAAATATACTATACATAGCAGTGCTCCAGCTAGGCCCTTTTAGAAGGGCGCGGCGCCCTGCCTTGCCCAGCCGTCGAAGTGAGGCGCCCTGCCCTGTAAATTGACTCTAAATTTTGCCCTAACTTGCTCAATAAGCAAATTTCTTGTATATTGTCGCCTTTCTAATTGATAATCAAAACTCGCTGTGATCACTGATGCGTTAAGTGGGCAGTCTCGGGGGATAACTATTTACAACCTATAAAACAGAATAAGTGCAAGGCGTGGCTTATATCGACGAGGCGACCAATCAGAATGTGTGATTGACTGATTTATTATCGAGGGGGCAGTTTTCCGATAATCTGTTGATGACAGCGCGTGCCATAAAACAATTTTTCAATTGTAAACAAACGCTGATTAGGTACTTAATCCTTACGAATTGATTGATTGAAGATTGAATGGACGATGATTAACTTTGTCAGCTTTCACTGAGAAAATTTCAGATTAGTTGTAGGCTGCGATATGATATTTTACATTTTCGAAAATCGCCGCTTCACACTGGCAGTTTCGTCCCATTTTGTTTTGCAGTTTACCTTTAATTCATGGATCTTATTTCAAAACTGTAATTCACAGTCTTCGCGAAAGCCCCGGAGAAGTTTAGAGTTGGATGGTCAAAATGTCCGACGAATTACTTCTATAAAATTCAGTTTTAAAATTCTAGTTAACCTACCGATTTCTAGTCCAATTATTTATCCATCATAAATTAAAACAAATCTGAAGTAAAGTGCAACTGATCTCAGTCTTCCACTCGAGAATATGACCAAAAGCGTGTACCAGAAAATCAATAGTTTACATCCCTTAGCATAGAGCGTAACACTTTACTTGAAATGTAGTCAATTTGTTAATCCCTTTCCCCACAGAAATAAAATATGATATTTTTTGTTAATGGTAAAGGACAATTTGAATTTTGTTTTTTGTTATTCTCCTTTCCTCTGAATACCTGAATTGGAAAGTCTCCCCTTCAATTAAATACACTTCTGCATCCAAATAAACCCTTTACCAGATGATTTTTTTTTTCAAAAAAAAAAAAAAAAAAAAAAAAAAAAAAAAAAAAAAAAAAAAAAAAAAAAAACAGAGAGAGAGAGAGAGAGAGATCCAAATTAGAATTCCAAATTCAAAGCAAGAGTATATCACAATATCCATGTTCAAAAATGAAGAACTATTAATGCATTAGTGAAATATAAATTGAGACAAAGGAAGAAATTGAGCATTTCCTATATTTCCCCTCTTCCCCGTGCTCTCTTCACCCTTTCAACACTGAAGCAACAATTGTTGAATGGTCTAAATTGAAAGAAACGACAGACAAAAATATTACTTAATGTAAGAAATTTATCACAACCTGCCCTCCAGACTCTGAATTCTTTACAAACTCTGTAAAGAATTTGCAGCATGGACAGCAAAAAATCAAGACAGTTGAGAGTTTATTCAATATTGTATTTCAAGGGTATGGAAAGATTTTTTTAGCATTGTTGTAAGATTTTTTTAAAATCAAAACAATGGTCTTTTGAAGTAGGAATGCAGCCGTTATTCGGCCCTAAATGAACAGGCATAATTTTAATTTAAGAATACTTCTAGGTGCCACTTGTCTGATGAGACCCATGGAGGGGTTGAAAAAGTCTCCCTTTGTAAATACCAAAACCCTTTTAGAAACACACCAAAGCCCATAATCTTTAAGCCCTTTATAGAAATAAATTTTTTAGGGAGAGATCCCCCCCCCCCCCCTGGTGGTCCTAAATGAACAGACGTAAAAGAATACTTATAGGTGCCACTTGTCTAATGAGAGATATGGAGGGGTTGCAATAATCTCCCTTTTTAAATACCAAAATCCTATTTAAAACCCACCAGAGCCCATCTTTAAGCCCCTAGAATTCAAAATTTTCTTGTGGAAGACCCCCCAAACCCCCCCTGGTGGGAGGGGGATGCCCCCTCCCACTCCCTCCCCCTTCTCGTCGCTTCGCGACTCGAAGTGCCCTTTCAGGGCACTTAGCACCCTGCCCTTTTAAACACCTAGCTGGAGCACTGCATAGTTTAAAAAGAAATGCAACTCACAACTTAAATGCATTTATTTATGAAGGACACCATAATGAACTTTCTACTACTTACGTTTTTAGCGAGCCGGGACTTTTTGTCCGTGGAGCTAATGTCACAGCCCTAGTGTTGGCGTCCCGTCCCGTTGCGTCTTCACTTGAAAACTTTAACCTAATGTATATCTCAGGCACTATTACAGATACAGCTTTGATATTTCACACATAGATACTTCTTGACACGACCTTTCATTTAGGACCATGACCTTTGACCTAGTGACCTTGACCTTAGAGTTTGACCTATTTTTAACTTGGCCCATATCTCATGCACTATTATAGAAAGAGCCTTGATATTTCACACATGGATACCTCCTGCCAAGACCTTTCATTTGTGACCATGACCCTTGACCTTGTGACCTTGACTTTGGAGTTTGACCTACTTTTGAAAAATTAGCTGTTTTTTGAGACAAGCTCCCGTATAGGCGAGCTACGTTGTCCACAGACAACTCTTGTTAATTCTCCAATAATGTAAATTAGTTTTTGTCGAGCCCGCTTGCGGTGAGCTCGACATAGTTGTCACAATGGCGGTTCGGTGTATGTGCGTTAGTGCGTGCGTTAGTGCGTGCGTGCGTGCGTTAGTGCGTGCGTCCGTCCGGATGGAGCTTGTCCGGGCCATAACTTCACCATGGATGGAGGGATTCAGAAATAACTTGGCACAAATGTCAAGCTCAGTAAGGCGGAGTGTCGCGTGCAAGAACCAGATTCCAAGCTCAAAGGTCAAGGTCAAACTTGGAGGTCAAATGTCAAAAATGAGAAGATTTTTGCTTGTCCGGGCCATAACTTCACCATGGATGGAGGGATTCAGAAATAACTTGGCACAAATGTCAAGCTCAGTAAGGCAGAGTGTCGCGTGCAAGAACCAGATTCCAAGCTCAAAGGTCAAGGTCAAACTTGGAGGTCAAATGTCAAAAATGAGATGATTTTTGCTTGTCCGGGCCATAACTTCACCATGGATGGAGGGATTCAGAAATAACTTGGCACAAATGTCAAGCTCAGTAAGGCAGAGTGTCGCGTGCAAGAACCAGATTCCAAGCTCAAAGGTCAAGGTCAAACTTGGAGGTCAAATGTCAAAAATGAGATGATTTTTGCTTGTCCGGGCCATAACTTCACCATGGATGGAGGGATTCAGAAATAACTTGGCACAAATGTCAAGCTCAGTAAGGCGGAGTGTCGCGTGCAAAAACCAGATTCCAAGCTCAAAGGTCAAGGTCAAACTTGGAGGTCAAATGTCAAAAATGAGATGATTTTTGCTTGTCCGGGCCATAACTTCACCATGGATGGAGGGATTCAGAAATAACTTGGCACAAATGTCAAGCTCAGTAAGATGGAGTGTCGCGTGCAAGAACCAGATTCCAAGATGAAAGGTCAAGGTCAAACTTTGAGGTCAAATGTAAAAAATGAGATGATTTTTGCTTGTCCGGGCCATTCCTTAACTTGGCACAAATGTCAAGCTCAGTAAGGCAGAGTGTCGCTAAGTATTTTCTGAATCTAGAATGTTTTCTCTACCTTACAATATTTTCGTTTTCCAAATACGACATCGGATGGACTTCTGCTTGGTCTGGTATATTTCTCGGAATTTGGTTTTATGGACTTAGCATAACGTCCCTTTTAGCGTGACGGGTCACATATGTATACTCAAATTAATCCATTCTGGTATCTCGTTATAAATACATAGACATGTAATATTTTGTGAACAATAAACTGTCTCACCATGATCCCCATCATTCCAACTTATTTTGTCCCCACTTTTACAACGCCATTGTAATGACAGCTGTAGACATAGGTATGGTCTTCTTTCTTCAAAATGAGCGGGCTCGACATGTTGCCCTTCGGCATCTAGTGAAAATTTATTTCTGTATCTATAGGTTGCAGAACCCATTCCTGGTTTTTACCCAACGATTTAATTTGTGCAAAACTATTATCTCTTCAGAATTTATTTTAAAAATGAGTCACAGAAAGCCTGTTCAGTTATATTTGGGGTTTTATCTAACTGCATGCTATTAGTAACAATGGTTTGGTTATGGGGTTTCAGCAGTGTAAAATGTGTTATACCTTTTTTTGTCTGGAAATATAACCAAGAAAGCCAAAATATATGCTAAACATTCAAAACATAATCCAATCACATCTTCCCTTTTCAACTGTAAGGCACTAAAAGATTGGGGTTTTTTTTCAATGAGGGGATGCCTGAATTTGACTTGTGTTAAAAGCTTTGCAAAAACTTTGGTGTAAAAGAAGAAATATTGATACAAAAGTTGAAAATGCTGATGATCAGCACTCTCCTTTTGTCTCCATATTTTCTGTGATATGATATGCAAACAAACCACTTATGGATATACATAATTTGGTTGTCTGTAGCAGCATTCATACTGGCAGTCTGAAATTTTGCTGTTTTGGAAATGGTAAATCAGGATAAAGTTTAAAATACTGCATGTTGTTTTGTCCACCCTTCTTCTGCAAAAGCATTTTGTTATAATGCTTGAATTTAATGTGAATATAGCTACCATATTATTTATCATGATATCCCCTTTTCCCAAACAAGACCTGGCCTCGGTTTCTCGAAAATACTTAAGTTCGTTCTCATGCTCAAATCTGAGAACCGTGCTCAAATCGCACAAAATGCATGTGAACTTCAATCGAATACCCTTCAATGTTGGAGAGTATTCCTTTGAAGTTGAGCATGTTCTCATGAGTACATACTTAAGTTTTTTCGAGAAACCGGGGCCTGGTTAAGTGCAAAGGGCTTAGGAAAACATAGAGGCAAAAGAAAAAATGCTGAAACCAGCATTTTCTCCTTTTATCTCAATATTTCCTATACTTTATTGTACATGAATTCTATCTTGATTAAAACCTAATTTGTGGTCAGAAAAATTAATTCTTGCAAAATGGTGCAATCCAAAATTTGCCTTTTACGGAAAGGGGTTAGGTGTTGTTACCAGTATTTTCTTCTTATCAAAGAAAAACTCAAATTTGATGTCAGCTATGTTGATTTAACAAATGCTTAAACTACAGATTATTATGCCTCTGCAAAACAAATGTTTTTCCGGGGGTATACTGGAATCAGCCTGTCTGTCTGTGTACAAACCTTGTCCAGAGCATAACTCGAAAAGTATTAAAGGTAGACTGATGAAACTTCATATGTGGATAGATCTTATTGTGGAGAGGTGCAGTGCAGAAGAACCGTTACTCTGCTGATCATATATTTGGAGTTATGCCCTTTGTCGACAAAAATGCTTGTCCGGACAAATGGAGTGACAGGGGTATTTTTAATCACTTTTAGTGATAGATTTCTAGTTAAAGTTGTAGTTATGATGTTTTTAAATATAACCAACCATACATTTAAAGCAATACTTGAAAGTTTACTGAATATATAAAAGTGATAGGTGACATCTTTTCTTAACCCATTCCTAAACAAGACCTGATTTTGATGTCCCTAACAGAATGTGATTGGAGAAAACATTGAGACAAAAAAAGAAAATGCTGATAATCAGCATTTTCTCTTTTTGCCCCAATATTTTTCGAGCTATATTGTACACAAATGCTCTATCTATTATTAACCATTTTGTCATCTTTAGCAGCTTTTGAATAAGACTACCCTAAAATTTTGCAGTTTGGGAATGGGTTAGAGGGACTCATGTTAGGTTCTCACAGGTAAAAATATTTTCAGGAAATACCTTATGGGATCAAGGGTCAACCTGCATAGCTTGAATATTTCTGTCCAAGGAAACTTCAAATGAAGTTCATTGAGTCCCTCTAGATCAAATCTGTTTATAATTAGCTGACCTGTCATTTATATTTGGGCAGGTTTAAAAAAAATGTGACCAAAGTGTGACATTTAAATGTTAAGAATAACAGCTAATTTTACAGAATATCATCCAGATTTTTTAATTAGGGTGGCTAAAAAACTAATTCTAAATGGTTAAGCAGTGCCCAAATTATATTTTAAATTCAAGTTCACTACTTTTTAGCTAAAATTGTGTGCAAAATCTTGCAAAATGACAACAAAAAAGCGTTTCACTCCTGACAGCAAATATATTGCACAATATGAGAAATTGTAACCCACGAATCACTAAAAAGTAGAGTGCAGAATGCCCACAAGGTTGATGACTTCCTAAAAAAATTTGAGTGGTAGGTTTCTGGCTGAATAGACAAAAATGAGAACACATTTTGAAAAATAAAAGTGTTTCACTCCTGACATAAAATTCAGAGGGGTATTGTACAAATCAGGCTCCACATCCTAAACCAATGAAGATAAGATAAAAAAGTAATTTTAAGATGATGATGCACATGTTGTTGTATGAATTACAAGTGCTTATTGTAGTATCCTGTCACTGTCTTTTATTTACCGTAGCTTAGAAACTTGGTAAAAGTGTTAAGTGTCACACAAAAACGTTTCACTCCTGACATTTTTGACATGTTTTAATGACATATCTTTTTTATTTGTGAAGCGATTTTCTTTAAACTTGGTACCCAGTATATAGACACAATAACACATCTTTTTAGCATTGATTGGGTTGAATATGTTTCTCTGTAAAAGCCGTGGCATGTAAAAAGTGAATGGTCACATTTTTTTTTAAACTTGCCCATTTATACTATCATGTGCCCCTCTGCAAAGGTCTTGTTTTTCATATGTTATTGGTTTTCTGGGCTTACTGGATGTATCTTTTTCATGTGACATGTCACCTTTGTTGCTATAATTCAGGTCAGTTTTACGTGATGATGTCTCCCCAAGATGTTTTACAAGGCCAGAGAAATATAGCACCTAGAACAGGGTACACACCAAAACTGGAAGGAGGAAGATCAACCAGGGATGATAGGAGAAGAGCAACACATAATGAAGGTAACATGTGACACAATCTTTACACTGTTAACCCATTACCAGACCACAAAATTTTAAGCTTGTCCAAATTGCAAGAAGTTGCAGACGACAATTTCAGTGTGTTGAAATTCCAAAATTTTACGAGTTTTTTGGTTGAAAACATTGTGGGAAATGAAACAATTTCTTGTCACAAGCAATTTCCTCATTTTCCATGATGTTTTCTTAAGCCCTTATCTTGTTAGGCATCAAAAGGCGTCCCTGTGTGGTAATGGGTTAACAAAGATCTGTAAACAGATTGAAATTTAGAAAGGAAATTGGATTAGATAAAGTTGTGTCAGATTTGTAACCTTGTCAAATTTTTAGTGGGTCGTAGGTATGGAAGTCATGTCAATGTGCTCAGGATTTGTGCATCCTAGAAAAACCACCCTGTTGTTTTGTTAACAGTTTCCTGGAAAATATCATTTGATTCTGGTCCAAAGTCTAAATGCGTAAGAAATGTCACAGTTATTCGTTGATATCTAAAGTCTCTCTTACAACCCGTCGTGCGTCCTTATAAATTGTGCGTTTTCAAACGCACGATTTATAGATGCACGACTGGTTGTAAGAGTGGCTGAATAATTGTCTAGTCAAGTCTTTGCTACGTGCTGTCTGCATTGTGGTTGCGTTCACCAAAATTGTATGTTGCATGTGCGTTCATCGCACGACTATGTCTAAGTTTTAGACGCAGACCGCACGCAGGAGCACGTACGACCGGTTGTAAGCTAGGCTTAACTCATGAACAGATTGATTGATTTCCCAGCACTCCAGAAAAGATTGGACCAAAACACTGGTAGTGCCTTTTTAGAACGGTTTCATTGAAATAGTCAATATTACTGCTTTTCATGTGCTTTTCAATGGAATGGCACCAAATTCAAAAGTGGTCTTCCCAATTCTCATACTTTTCAAGCATGTTTGCAACTTATAATTTTAGACAATGATTACATCACTGCTTACCTGAATAATCCTTTGTGAATGTTGAATGCATATATCACTGCTTTTCTTCGATAAACATGTAACTGCAGCTTAACCCATTACCACACATTGATGCCTTCTGACTTACCACATGAAAAAGGCTTTGGAAAACATCGTGGAAAATGAAGAAATTGCTTGTCACAAGCAATTTCTTCATTTCCCACAATGTTTTCTACCACAAAAGAACAACAAATACTAAATTTCATTCACTTTAAATTGTCGTCTGCATGATCTTTGAATTTGGATCACCCTAAAATTTTGCTGTTTGGGAAAGGGTTATTACTTAAATCAAGCTGCAGTTACGAGGTTTTGGATGAAAAGTGGCAATATATTGATTGCCATTCTTTTTCACAGTTGAACGAAGAAGACGAGACAAAATAAACAATTGGATTGTCCAGTTGTCAAAACTCGTTCCAGATTGCTCAACTGAACATGCAAAAGGAGGACAGTTAGGAGTAAGTCCACATTATTAGCTCGACTTTTCGAAGAAAATGAGAGCGGAGCTTATACTGTCACCCGGGCGTCGGCGTTGGCGTTGGCGTTGGCGTCGGCGTTGGCGTTGCAACCAAGGTTAAAGTTTTTTCAAACATCAATAACTTCCATACTATCAAAGGGATTCAACCCAAACTTGGAATACTTATTCACCATCACACCCTCTACCTTACTATCAGGGCCCATGACCCTGGGACCACTCTATTTGGAGTTATGCCCCCTTTATACTAAGCAACTTAGAAAGTCGAGCGCGCTGTCTTCGGACAGCTCTTGTAGATTATATAGAGGATAATCGTTTGTTTCGGTGTAAGATCGATTTATATTTCATTGAGTGAACAACAAAAGCTTAATTTTCATGAGTGGCAAAGCCACGAGTGAAAATGTAGCTTTGGTTGTTCACGAAATGAAATATAAATCGATCTTACACTGAAACAAACGATTATTATATTTCTTTAATGCAAAAATTAGACAAAATGCAAAAAAATATGACAGATTTTCTTAAAGCGCGTCATTTTGCATGTGACTGCTATGCAACGCTTATAATGACGTCACTTATTTGGCCCGGCTTACATAACGTCATATAGGGTGAAATGAACGAAAGCGTGGTTCAAGTGTTTGATAATATCACTGGATAGGCGGTGAGTTTATCAAAATGATAATCCACCGAAAAGCATTAAAGGGTACTTCATATTAACCTGTTACCAAATTTTTAGATCTGTCCATATTCAGGGATTTTGCAGACGGCAATTTCAAGTGAATCAATGTAATATTATACTTTTTGGTTTTCCTGGATAGAAAACTTTGCGACAATTTCTTCATATTCCACAATGTTTTCCAAAGCCTTTATCAAAGCATATGTTGTTTTATGTCTCTGCTTTTATCTTAACCCTTTCCCAAACAAGACCTGGTTTTGACGTCCCTAACAGAAAAGGCTTGGGAAAACATTGAGACAAAAGAAGAAAATGCTGATAATCAGCATTTTCTCCTTTTGTCTCAATATTTTCTATGCCATATTTTACACAAATCCTATCTTTAATAACATCCAATTTGTCATTTGTGGCCGTTTTTGAAGTGGATCACCCCAAAAAATTTGCCGTTTGACAAAGAGTTGAGGATCGTCAAAAAGCGTCATTGTGTGGGAATGAGTTTACCCTTTCCCATAAAAGGAAGCCTTATGGTGCGTGTAATAGAAATGGCTTGTGAAATCATTGAGGCAAGAGGAGAATATGCTCTTAACCAGCATTTTCTCCTTTCATCTCCATGTTTTCTTCGCTATAATCATTTAAAGATTTTGTCATTTGGGAAAAATTTTAAATTGAATTCACTTTTGCCTTCATTGGCATTTTGGCGTGTTTATAACGAGTAACAGTCAGATAAGAAATGGCAAGATTACTAGATTTAAGTATAAGAGTTTGTAAACAGCCATTCATTTCACTATATATTGTGGATATATCTGCAGTTCATTACAGTCCAGTCTTGGTATTGCACATGTTTCACGGTGTTTAATCACGTGACTTAGAATTTCCGATAATCGTCAATATCTTTTTAGCTCACCTGAGCACGAAGTGCTCAAGGTGAGCTATTGTGGTCACTCAATGTCCGTCGTCCGTCCGTCCGTCCGTCCGTCTGTCCGTCCGTCCGTCTGTCCGTCTGTCAACAATTTGGTGTTAACACTCTAGCATCCGCAAAAGTTGGCCAATCTTAATCAAACTTGGTCAAAGCAAGTATGGTCATAAGTTCTCAGATGAGTTCGATTATGGGCTTGATCGGACTTGGAAGTCTGGAGTTATTTGCCCTTGAACGTAAAAAATAGCTAGTTTTGACTTTGTTAACACTCTAGCATCTACAATTATTGATCAATCAAGACAAAACTTCAACATAATGTTGGAGACCATAAGATCTCAGATGAGTTCAATTTTCAGTCTGATCTGACCAGAAAGACGAGAGTTATGTGCCCTTGAATTTGAAAAATTGCCATTTTTGGCAGTTTTCGACCTTGTTTACACACTAGAATCTACAATTATGAATCAATCAAGACAAAATTTGGTTACAATGTTGGGGACCATAAGATCTTGGATGAGTTTGATTTTCAGTCTGATCTGATCGGAAAGTCGAGAGTTATGTGCCCTTGAACTTGACAAAATTGCTGTTTTTGACTGTTTTCGACCTTGTTAACACTCTAGAATCTACAATTATCAATCAATCAAGACAAAATTTGGACACAATGTTTGGGATCATAAGATCTTGGATGAGTTTGATTTTCAGTCTGATCTAATCAGAAAGTCGAGAGTTATGTGCCCTTGAACTTGACAAAGTTGCCGTTTTTGACTGTTTTCGACCTTGTTTATACTCTAGAATCTACAATTATTGATCAATCAAGACAAAATTTGGACACAATGTTGGGGACCATAAGATCTTGGATGAGTATGATTTTCAGTCTGATCTGATCAGAAAGTCGAGAGTTATGTGCCCTTGAACTTGACAAAATTGCCGTTTTTGACTGTTTTCGACCTTGTTAACACTCTAGAATCTACAATGATCAATCAATCAAGACAAAATTTGGACACAATGTTTGGGATCATAAGATCTTGGATGACTTTGATTTTCAGTCTGATCTAATCAGAAAGTCCAGAGTTATGTGCCCTTGAACTTGACAAAGTTGCCGTTTTTGACTGTTTTCGACCTTGTTTACACTCTAGAATCTACAATTATTGACTAATCAAGACAAATTTTGGACACAATGTTGGAGACCATAATATCTTTAATTAGTTTGATTTTCAGTCTGATCTTACCAGAAAGATGAGAGTTATGTGCCCTTGAATTTGATAAAATTGCCATTTTCGGCTGTTTTTGACCTTGTTTGCACTCTAGAATCTACAATTATTAATCAATCAAGACAAAACTTGGACCCAATGTTGGGGATCATAAGATCTCGGATGAGTTTGATTTTCAGTCTGATCTGATCAGAAAGTGGAGAGTTATGTGCCCCTTGAATTTGATAGAATTGCCATTTTCGGCTGTTTTCGACCTGTTTTACACTCTAGACTCTACAATTAGTAATTAATAAAGACAAAACTTGTACACAATGTTGGGGACCATTAAGATCTCAGATGAGTTCGATTTTCAGACTGATCTGATCAGGAAGTCAAGAGTTATGTGCCCTTGAATTTGAAAAAAAACCCTGCTTTTTCGGCTGCCTTCGACATTGTTTATACTCTAGAATCTACAATTATTTATCAATCAAGACAAAACTTGGACACAGTTGGGCACCATAAGATCTCGTATAAGCTGGATTTTCACAACGCTATTGACCATAAGTTCGTTCTCAGTCTTAAAGTCATAAATATTAATTGAATTGAACAAAAGTGTTGCTCATATCATTTTGGTTCAGGTGAGCGATATAGGACCATCATGGTCCTCTTGTTTAATACTTGACCAATTTGAATTCGGTCTGAAGCAGAGAATTTGGGAAAATGCCAGGAATAAGCTGGACGTGTTGGATTTTTGAAATATCAAATGATAAAAAAGTTATTAAAGATAAACCAAATTTTGGTTTATCATCAATAACTTTTTTTCAGTTGATTTTTCAAAAATCCAATATGTCCATCTAATGCGTGACGTCTGTCCACATTCTCTGCTTTAAACCGAATCCAGATCGGTCCAGTATTTACAAAGTTATTGAAGATTTTCTAAAAATATTGTATCACATGATTATCCACCGTATGTTTACAAATGGCAAATTTACCTATGGCAAAAGCGTTCATAATCTCTATACAATTATTCAAATTATTCAAAATTCAAATCTTGAATATGTGCAGACGTCAACCAGATTTAGCATTTGGAAAATGATGTAGATCTTGAAATTTACTTTAGATTGAAAAGTTTCCATCCCTGTAGTATACACAGACTGACCAGGGTCAATACTTTTCTCATTACTTAGAAGTTAGAAGGTCCCTTTTAGTGTGACATGTCGCATTTTTGGTGATTTCTTTACAATTTCAAGACTGTGAGTCCTGGGGACTCGCTGGATTCCATATCAATGAGTCCAGCTACTAGCTTAGCGAGTCCAATACACTGTTTTTAATAGGCAATCTGTGAAAATTCTTGCATCCTGGGACTCGCTAGAATTAAAACTTTGCATCCCAGAGACCAAATTATGAGTAAAAGATGCAGGATGTGCAGGTAAAAAAATCACTGCATTTTATTCTCTTTTCTTTCAGAGTAAAGGAGGAATATTATCTAAAGCATGTGACTATATAACAGAATTGCGCAATTCAAATACGAGATTGGGTGATGCGATCAAAGACACAGAAAGACTAAATGTTGATAATGAATTACTACGACAACAAGTAGAGGATCTTAAAAATGAAAACATGCTTTTAAGGACGACATTACAACAGCATGGAATTGTTCCGCCAGATGTTCCCATAAATAATACGTGAAAATAATCAGTGGTGGAAGTGTGCATTCCAAGGAAATATATGAGGAATTTGTGCAAAACTGTTATCCCATTCCCAAACAACACAATGTTTAGATCTTTTCATTTTGAAAGGGGTGGAAGATTAGACAATAAGAATTTATATCAAAGTAGAATGTTAAATTAATTACAGCAAAATATGGAGGGAAATGGAGATATTGCTGATTATCAGCAATGTCTTCTTTTCTCTCAATGTTTGCCAAACTACTTCTACTGAGGAGTGGACATCAGAACCAGGTCTTGTTAGAAGGTGTTACCAGGACACAAAAAATTTGATTGGTCCAAATGGAAAGGGGCTCCAGACAAAAAAATATAACAAATATGTTTCCTAAAGCATTCCATTTCTGTTTAATCAAAACCAGTGCTTGTTTGGGAAAGGGTTAAAGTGTAGATTAAATTGTTCACTCTTAACCCTTTCCCAAACAAGACCTGGTTTTGACGTCCCTAATATGATAGGCTTGAGAAAACATTGAATCAAAAGAAGGAACTGCTGATAACCAGCAGTTTCTCCTTTCGTCTCAATATTTTCTTAGCTATATTGTACAAAAATCCTTTCTTTTTCAATGTCGTCTGCAGCAACTTTCGAATTGGACTACCCCAAAATTTTGACGTTTGGTAAAGGGTTACAACAGTTTTGCACTAGATTAGCACAAAATATTGTCCTGCAAATATTGGGATTGGGTCTGGGAAAAGGCTCTGTGTAAGCTTATACCATTTCAGACTAAACTGGATCCAGATCAGGCTGTGCACATACACAAGCTGATCAGAATCCATATTATTCTCTAACTGTAAGAGACGAGCAAAGGCTATGCAGATGAGACGACAAATTTTTTGTCAAAACATGTAGATAAATTTTCTTTTCTGGGTTTGTGAATTTTTTCTGAATGGGTAGAAAATGAGGACCTTATTGGATTTGGAATACAAATCACTAATCACTCCACAGGAATAGGCTAAAACGCCTGAAACGCTATAAGGGCATTTTTCCAGATCTCGACTCGATTTAATATGTATTCACAATAGGTTTGTGCACTGGTTCCTCATATTTCATTGTTATTTTGTGCTTTCTTTTAAGCTTTAACAAATCTCTATTATCACTTGCAGCTTAGTGAATTTTTTGTATTACGAGAAAGGAGTATTTTGCTAGTCACGAGAAAATAGTCCTTTCTCTTAAATATTTGTGCATTATGTATGTTTTTATAAAACAGTGGATTTTTGTAGCCAAGCTCCATAGTCTTTGGGGCATTTCGTAATTTGATTAACCAGTTTATGTGTTTAACTTTTTGTCCTGCTGACTTTGAATTATGTTTAAAAGAAATGGACAATTTAAGAAACATTTAGATCAGTTTGTCTCAAGTCTTTCCAACAACAACTAAGCAGAAAGCAGACAGTATAGGCTAAGATCAGACTGCACATCTGTGTAGGCTGATCTTTGTCTATACTGTCGGTGAAAGCTTTGATCATAACAAGAAAATGATATGAACAACACGAGAATGGCTAAGAGCACAATGCACAGCAGACAGTTTTGATGATTGATTAGCGACAACTTAACAGCTCAAGATCTATAAGAGGGAACATTGTTTAACCCTTTCCCAAACGACAAAATTTTAGGGTGGTCAAATTCAAAAAGTGCCACAAAAGACAAAATGGATGTCATTAAAGATAGGATTTGCGTAAAATATGGCACAGAAAATATTGAGACAAAAGGAGAAACTGCTGGTTATCAGCAGTTTCTTCTTTTGTTTCAATGTTTTCCCAATCCAATTTTATTAGGAACATCAAAATCAGGTCTTTTTTGGGAAAGGGTTAAAAGAAAAGAATCGGAGTGGGTTCCAAGTTATATTAACTTTCAATCAAGAATCAGCCTATGACAACTACCGTAGCCAATGGGGGAAAAACATGTAGTCGAAAAAGATAGAAGACTGATTGAATTTGAAGTCCTAAATGAATTTGATACCAATTTTCATTTTTCACTTGAAAGAAACAATCTAACCTCACAGGTAAACCAATTAAGAACAATATTTTACTATTACCTTTTCAAACAATTTTGATCAGAGAACATTGTAAACCAATATTTATTCATTATTAGACTATTCTGTCAAAAAGAGATGCATGTATCCTGCAAATCTCTTGGGGATTTATCATGAATATTTCAATTTTGCTTTGCATTGTTGAAATCGTTTAAGATTTCCTTTTTTGGAGATTCACTAATCACTATAAACTTATTCAATATCATTTTACAGGGTTCTTAGCAGAATTAGCTGTGTAAAACAGTGTTGTAATTGAAAAGTTTCACGAAACCTTTATTAAACTTAAAGGACATAGAGTTCGTGCAAATTATTTTGTATAAAAACATTTAGGCAAAGAAGAAATTGCTGAAACTGAGCATTTTCTTCTTTTCCAAAAAAGTTTATCAGTTTTTGACGTGAAATACCGCACAATCATTCTTTGGAGATGAATACTTACACCTGTGCGGTACTTTCAAAGGGCACTACTCTAAATCAGGGGTTGTGGGGGGAGAATATAGCTTATTGAGCTGGGGAGAACACTGTTACAATTATACTGCCATGTGTAAAGTAGGCTGTTTTGTCAAACTATTTGTAAATAAGTACTAATAGATATTTTATCAATGTTAAAAAGATTAAGAAAATGAACTAACAAAGGTAGTTTATCTTGTCCTTGGACCCATATGTTTAATTTTTTCTCAAAACAAGAAAAACTCAATCCATTAAGAATTGAAATCAGCTGCACATAACAAAATGGATGTTGATAAAGGTAGGATGTGTCAAAATAGGAAAGAAAAAAATTGAGATTAAAGGAGAAATGCTGATGATCAGCATTTCCTTCTTTTGCTTCAATATTTTCCCAGGCTTTTTGTTTGCAGACTGTAAAATAATAATGGGGAAATCAAATAGTGCCTGTTTGACACATTCCATGCCCATCTGCTTTACTATTCAGTGCCTTGCTATTCCTGGATTGTTCCAGCTTGTCAGAGAGCGTAGACAAAGTTTATTCTGCCTTCGTCACAGAGCAACAGACTCTTGTGAAGCATGTTTTCAATATGAATGAAAATAGGCCTGATATATCGGATGGTATTTTTGAAATATTTACTAGTAAGAGCAACAGGTAAGAGGAGGTAAAGGCATTCTAAATATGTCATTTTAACCCTATCCCAAACGACAGAATTTTAGGGTGATCCACTTCAAAAACTGCCACAAATGACAAATTGAAGTAATTTAAGATAGAATTTGTGTAAAATATGACACTAGAAAATATTGAGACAAAAGGGGAAACTGCTGGTTATCAGCAGTTTCTTCTTTTGTTTCAATGTTTTCCCAAGTCTTTTCTATTAGGGACGTCAAAACCAGGTCTTGTTTGGGAAAGGGTTAAAACAAAACCTTATGATGTTGAGACTCATTTGAAACGGAAAAATATGGTGACACAATTTGAAAGCTGCTACAGAGGAAAAATGGATGTTACTATATGTTGAAATTGTGAATATTATATCAGAGAAAAGACAAAAAGAGAAAACGCTGATTATTAGCATTTTTAGTCCCCTACCGGCAAAGCCGAAGGGGACTTTAGGTTTGCACTCTGTCCGTCAGTCAGTCTGTCTGTCTGTCTGTCCATCCGTCAGTCCGGTGAATTAGTTTTTTGGACTTTTTTTCTAAACGGGGGTAGCTATTGAGCTGATTTTTGGTATGTAGACCCGCATTGATGAGTTACAGAACAAGTTTGAGTTTCGTTCCGGTCCAGTGATTTTTGAGGAAAATATGGATGCTGGACTTAGAAAATTACTGGGAAATTACAGTTTTCCAGACTTTTTTTCTTAATGCTGGCAGCTATTGAGCTGATTTTTGGTATGTAGACCCGCATTGATGAGTTACAGAACAAGTTTGAGTTTCGTTCCGGTCCAGTGATTTTTGGGGAAGATATGGATGCTGGACTTAGAAAATTTCTGGGAAATTACAGTTTTCCAGACTTTTTTTCTCAATGCTGGCAGCTACTGAGCTGATTTTTGGTATGTGGACCCGCATTGATGTGTTACAGAACAAGTTTGAGTTTCGTTCCGGTCCAGTGATTTTTGGGGAAGATATGGATGCTGGACTTAGAAAATTTCTGGGAAATTACAGTTTTCCAGACTTTTTTTTCTCAATACTGGCAGCTATTGAGCTGATTTTTGGTATGTGGACCCGCATTGATGAGTTACAGAACAAGTTTGAGTTTCGTTCTGGTCCAGTGAATTTTGGGGAAGATATGGATGCTGGACTTAGAAGATTTCTGGGAAATTACAGTTTTCCAGACTTTTTTTCTCAATGCTGGCAGCTATTGAGCTGATTTTTTGGTATGTGGACCCGCATTGATGAGTTACAGAACAAGTTTTAGTTTTGTTCCGGTCCAGTTATTTTTGGGGAAGATATGGATGCTGGACTTAGAAAATTACTGGGAAATTACAGTTTTCCAGACTTTTTTTCTAAACGCTTGCAGGTATTGAGCTGATTTTCGATATATGAACACATATTGATGGGATACAGAACAAGTTTGAGTTTCGTTCCGGTCCAGTGATTTTTGGGGAAAATATTGATGCTGGACTTAGAAAATTTCTGAGAAATTAGTTTTCCAGACTTTTTTTTTCTTAATGCTTGCAGCTATTGAGCAGAATTTTGGTATGTAGACCCGCATTGATGGGATACAGAACAAGGTTGAGTTTTGTTCCGGTCCAGTGATTTTTTAGGAAAATACGGATGCTGGACTTTGAAAATTTTTGGGCTTCTTTTTCTTAACACATATATAAAGCCGGTAGGGGACTTGGTATTGTTTTGCAATACTTCAGAATGCTTGTCTTCTTTCACGTCAATATTTTCCAGAGCAAAGTCTGTTTAGGAAAATGTTAAATGTCTCTAACCCCTCTTATCTGTGGCTCTACATTCATAAATGACTTTTACTGCCATTTCCCTCACATCCATGAAACGCTATTTTCACATAGCAGACGTCTTTCCTCTCCTTGCCTTGCTTACAGATCGAAAAATGTAATGTATTGTTTTCGTCAACATCTTCCCAAGATTGTACAAGCAGCACATCTCCGTGATCACTTTCTCTGTAAAAATGTGTGGCTATTGACTTGGTACCCGAGTTAAAACATTCCAGAGTTATATGACCATATTTGGACTGTGTGATATTTGTGAAGGCAGAGTTATAACACATCCTGATATATGATGCTGTTGTTGTATGAAGATTATGATCAAGATCGTCGAATTCAACACGGTATGTATTTTCTATCGCCCGATTACTGTCCACCGGTTTAGATTTTATTGTGTATGCTTTACTGTTTATTTCGTTCACAAAAGCGAATTTTTCTCTCCACCATTGCGGAAAAGGTGTGCTCTTTCCTGTGGTTTTGTCAACTAAAACGTCATCAAAGTAGCACACTGCTAGAGGTGTATTGTTGTCTTCCTGTTTTAGAGTGTACCGCTTTCTTGACGATGACTTACCAACATATACTAGTTCTTGTTCAACGACTAGAGGATGTTTTAAAGTTTTGGGATTATGAAGCTCACTGAAAATGTCTAAATAAAGCGCGGCAAAGTAGACTGCCTGCCCAGGCACGGACAGAAGTTTGTGTAGGTCCAGGAAAGATTCTTCCGGATTGTCTGTGCATGCTGCAGGCCACTGTGCGAATATACGAGCAGATATGAGCAACTCTAATAACGACCAAGGCTTGACGGTGGTATCTAGAGAATAAAATGAAATCGATCATGTGCCTAAACAGAAGTTTATCGTCGCTTTTCAACAAACACCTCGTAACTGCAGCTTGTTTTCAGCTGCAATTAAGAGGTTTTCGTTTAAAAGCAGCGTTAAATGTAGGCCAAAGAAAGATTTGTCCCGATTGTCAGTGTGTGCTGCTGGTCATTGTGCGAATATTCAGGCAGATATGAGCAACTCTTAATAACGTCCATGGCTCAACCATGTTAACGGTGGTATCTAGAGAATAGAATGAAATGACATCGAACATGTTCCTAGACCTTTTTAAAACAACAACAATCTAGGCGAGTCCAAATTTGAAGAAAATGTCAATGACTGGATTAATGTTATCTAGAAGAAAATTATCAAGATGTAGCATGGAATGCATTGAGAGAAAAAAGTTTCCCCAATTGGTAATCAGCATTTTCTTTTCTCTCTGGTGTAATCATAACATGAATTAGGAATGACGACAATTTGTAGGGTATTCCACCAAATTAGAACTAACGAGAAACACTTTCATAAAGTGATACCATGGGGTCTTACCAGCCTGCATTAACAGTGCACAGTCTTATCAGAATCCATGTTTATCTCATAAAGTTTGTCCATAACCTAGATCACAGCTGTGTGACAGAAAACGAACCTGATCAAACTGCACATTTGCGCAGGCTGAGCTGATTATGAATGCCTCACCTTGTCTCAAATACAATATGTCTAAATCTAATAATTAGGTTCCCTTTCACAGAACCTGGCTGATATACGTGTATTCCCAATTAATATCACATCCGGTAATAATGTGACACAGAAATTCAATAAACCTGTTGGTTGGTTGACAATATTTTTTTATCAGCAGATTTTTAAAATACTGTTCACATCGAACAATTTTTTTGTCTTTTTAGCTCACCTGAGCACGAAGTGCTCGAGGTGAGCTATTGTGATCGCTTTTTGTCCGTCGTCCGTCCGTCTGTCCGTCTGTCCACAATTTGGTGTTTACACTCTAGCATCCACAAATATTAGTCAATCTTGACCAAACTTTGTCAAAACAAGTATGGTCATAAGTTCTCTGATGAGTTTGATTATGGGCCAGATCGGACCAGAAAGTGTGGAGTTATCTGCCCCTGAATGACGAAAAATGCTGTTTTTAACTTTGTTTACACTCTAGCATCTACAATTATTGCCCAATCAATACAAAACTTGGATATAATATTGGAGACTATAGGATCTTGGATGAGTTCGATTTTCAGTCAGATCAGATGAAAAAGTCAAAAGTTATGTGCCCTTGAATTTTTCAAAATTGCCGTTTTCGACCGTTTTCGACCTTGTTTACACTCTAGAATCTACAATTATTGACCAATCAAGACAAATCTTGAACACAATGATGGAGACCATAAGATCTCAGATGAGTTTAATTTTCAGTCTGATTAGACGAGAAAGTCGAGAGTTATGTGCCCTTGAATTTGACAAAATTGTCGTTTTTGACTGTTTTTGACCTTGTTAAGACTCTAGAATCTACAATTATTGACCAATCAAGACAAATCTTGGACACAATGTTTGAGACCATAAGATCTTGGATGAGTTTGATTTTCAAGGTGATCTGACAAAAAAGACTAGAGTTACGTGCCCTTGAATTTGATAAAATTGTCATTTTCGGCTGTTTTCGACATTGTTTATACTCTAGAATCTACATTTATTAATCAATCAAGACAAAACTTGGACACAATGTTGGAGATCATAAGATCTCGGATGAGTTGAATTTTCAATCTGATAAGACAAGAAAGTCGAGACTTATGTGCCCTTGAATTTGACAAAATTGCCGTTTTTGACTGTTTTCGACCTTGTTTACACTCTAGAATTTTCAATTATTGTCCAATCAAGACAAATCTTGGACACAATGTTTGAGACCATAAGATCTTGGATGAGTGTGATTTTCAGTGTGATCTGACCAGAAAGAAGAGAGTTAGGTGCCCTTGAATTTGACAAAATTGTCGTTTTTGACTGTTTTCGACCTTTTTTACACTCTAGAATCTACAATTATTGACCAATCAAGACAAATCTTGGACACAATGTTTGAGACCATGAGATTTCGGATGAGTTTGATTTTCAGTGTGATCTGACAAAAAAGACAAGAGTTACGTGCCCTTGAATTTGATAAAATTGTCATTTTCGGCTGTTTTCGACATTGTTTACACTCTAGAATCTACATTTATCAATCAATCAAGACAAAACTTGGACACAATGTTAGAGATCATAAGATCTCAGATGACTAGAATTTTCAATCTGATAAGACAAGAAAGTCCAGACTTATGTGTCCTTGAATTTGACAAAATTGTCGTTTCTGACTGTTTTCGACCTTGTTTACACTCTAGAATTTTCAATTATTGTCCAATCAAGACAAATCTTGGACACAATGTTTGAGACCATAAGATCTTGGATGAGTGTGATTTTCAGTGTGATCTGACCAGAAAGAAGAGAGTTAGGTGCCCTTGAATTTGACAAAATTGTCGTTTTTGACTGTTTTCGACCTTTTTTACACTCTAGAATCTACAATTATTGACCAATCAAGACAAATCTTGGACACAATGTTTGAGACCATGAGATTTCGGATGAGTTTGATTTTCAGTGTGATCTGACAAAAAAGACAAGAGTTACGTGCCCTTGAATTTGATAAAATTGTCATTTTCGGCTGTTTTCGACATTGTTTACACTCTAGAATCTACATTTATCAATCAATCAAGACAAAACTTGGACACAATGTTAGAGATCATAAGATCTCAGATGACTAGAATTTTCAATCTGATAAGACAAGAAAGTCCAGACTTATGTGTCCTTGAATTTGACAAAATTGTCGTTTTTGACTGTTTTCGACCTTGTTTACACTCTAGAATTTTCAATTATTGTCCAATCAAGACAAATCTTGGACACAATGTTTGAGAGGATAAGATTTCGGATGAGTTTGATTTTTAGTGTGATATGACCAGAAAGACGAGAGTTATGTGCCCTTGAATTTGATAAAATTGTCTTTTTCGGCTGTTTTCGACCTTGTTTACACTCTAGAATCTACAATTATCAATCAATCAAGACAAAACTTGGACACAATGTTTTGGACCATAATATGTCGGATGAGTTTGATTTTCAGTCTGATCCGATCAGAAAGTTGAGAGTTATGTGCCCTTGAATTTTAACAAAATAGCCGTTTCTGGCTGTTTTTCGATCTTGTTTACACTCTAGAATCTTCAATTATTGACCAATCAAGACAAATCTTGGACACTATGTTGGAGACACAATATCTTGGATGAGGTAGATTTTCAGTCTGATGTGATCAGAAAGTCGAGAATTGTGTGCCCTTGAATTTGAAAAAATTACCGTCTTTGGCTGTTTTCGACCTTGTTTATACTCTAGAATCTGTGATTATTTATCAATCAAGAAAAACCTGGACACAATGTTTGGCACCATAAGATCTCAGATGAGTTTGATTTTCACAAAGTTATTGACTATAAGTTAGGTTTCAGTCTTACAGTCATAAATGTTTATTGAATTGAACAAAAGTGTTGCTCATATCATTTTGGTTCAGGTGAGCGATATAGGACCATCATGGTCCTCTTGTTCCGTTTTCTCGGCATTAAACCTTGTTTAAAATGGTGGTATAGATTTATAGATATTAAGAAAAATATTGAAAAGCAACTCCGAAAATGGTATGTATTGTATTCCCTGTCCCGTAGGACCTACATGTTTGTACATTGTAGTGTTTAGGGGATGTTCTATCAGTATACTTCTAACTTACTCTGTGAATATATATCAAAGCTCTCGTATGGAATAGTTGGTATGGTGACTTCTGCTTTGTGTGCTGAAATAAGCTTTCTCTTGTAGTTCACTTGCTCGCTCAACCTGGAAAATTGAGATAGGGTCTTTACACTATCGTACTATTCTAGTATCCTAGCTAGGCCCTAAGGCATGAAGCTGAAGTCTCCTAATGTTTCACTTTCATTTAACCACGAAGGTGTACACTAGGCACCAACCTGCATTCAGATTTATAATACTAATAGGCCCAGGCAAATGAAACTAGACACGGCTTTATATAGATCTATAAATGCGTAACTAGGCTATGGTTATATGCACTTTGTTCTGTTGGCTTACATTGGTAAAATATAGATCTAGATCTGGTAATTAGATCTAGATATCGTTTGAACATTTCCAAACAATGTGTGACTGTGGCGTCTCCAGTTAGTAAGCAATATTCTCTCATTTTCCCTTAATATTTCGTAGACCTTAAGTAGAACTGGACGTAGACGATCTACTAGAGGCCTAACAAGATTTTTCATGTTAGCATTTCTTTGTGCAGCTTTTAAATCTTTGTACAGTTTTATAAATCAGCTCGGACAGGCCTAAAATTGCACCATTTAGGTAAATGGTTGACAGTTTATTAAATAAAGTCTTCCGGTACCAAATGGAAGCAAATCCTTCCAGTGCAACCGCAGCCAGCCGAATTTGTAATGTGTAAACCAGACATAGTGAATCTAACTGTAAATTTAATACTGTATTTCGCGGATAATATCAGAGCCCGGATAGAGTATGTGAAAGTCATGCTACTGAATATTTCAATTATAAAAGCAATGAAGTATGACTAAAATACCTTTCGAATTTCTGTCTGTTCGCGTTTTGTGACGAGTACGACATTCTAGCAAACTGTATCAATCGTTGGAAAGTGAAACTGCGGCTACGCTTCAGGTGAAGTGAATTCATAGTTCAAAGTCTAAACTACAAACATGTTCACGCCTTGTTATCTCTCAAATACGGCATTTAGGGGTGGTTCAAATTAACATTGGTTGCAGACGGCACATCACAATTAAAGGACTTCTGACTGTCTGTCAAATGGACATTATTATTATCAAATATAAAATTAAATTGAAATTCTCTGTAAGTAAATTTCTCAGAAAAGTGCATTATTTCTAATGGTTTGCCATGCTTTTGAGCCTTTATTTTTTTCTGGAATACAGGGACTAAATAAAAGCCCATATTTATTGACCATGGGTCATGAAATACTGCACGGGCAGTTTCTCTCCAGCGAAAAAAATGGCACCAAGTTGAAATGGTCCTTCAAAGTTCACTCAGTAGATCTATAGACTCCATTAACCCTTTCCCAGACGACAAACTTTTTGGGTGTTCTAATTTCAAAGCTGCTGCAGACGACAAAATGGATTTTGATAAAGACGAGAATTTTGTGTAATATAGCAGAGATTCAGAAAATATTGAGACAAAAGGAGAAACTGCTGGTTATCAGCAGTTTCTTCTTTTGTTTCAATGTTTTCCCAAGCCTTTTGTATTAGGGACGTCAAAACCAAGTCTTGTTTGGGAAAGGGTTAATAATAATGTTCACAGTAAGAGTTATCTGCATGGAAAAATGGTTCTCGATTATAAATGAATATAGCCTAGCCTACATGTAGATCTACAATAGGGCCTAGATCTATATGTAATTTAGGCTTATGTTGTGGTGCTCCCAAATTCTCGGACAATTAGGGACCTGTGACAGATTTCATACCGTGGATAGAAAAAGAGCAAAAAGAGCAGGGTTTGTTTTGGAAAGGGTTAGATATCTAGATCTATTTCGTGATCTGTAATATCATGCTCTATTTGAAAAGTCCCCCATTGCACATTCGTTACATACCTGTACTTTTGTGTACAATTAGAACGCTCTTTTTGAATCGTACTGTAGGCTCTCAAAGATGGCCGTTTTGGGCGGTTTGAAATTTATCCGGGGGTCAGTAACAAGAACGAGAACAAGCTTGCTGTTGAAGAACATTGTCAGGAAAATGTCCGACTCTACGGGGAAGAACGACAAAATACAGTTTGAAAGGTAGATCTAAGTATGACATTACATGTATGATGTAGTTTTACACTTTAAAAGATAACTTAATATGAAGGCTAGTGTAATGGCAGACGACAAAATTATATTTAGACTGGTCCAAATTCATTCCAACGATGAAGGCTGCAGACGACATTTTACACAATATTAGAAATTCTAGATTTAGCTTACAAAGTGCATGTATTTAATTTTGTACGATACGTAGGGCCTAATATTAGATTTTGACGATTGTGAAAGACATTAAAAGTTGACTTCTAGATAGAAACATGTGAGCCCTAGATTAAATTAAATGAAGCTCGCAAACTACACACAGATTCGTGGACTTTATTCCATCACATAGACTTTTTCATCAACAAACAAAAGAAATAGATCTATTTAGATCTAGATCATCTATCTAGATAGACGACTTATTAACGACTTTTATAGATATCGATTTAAAAGAAAAGTTGTGATAAAGTTGAAGATCTAGAATATATATAGATCTAGATCTATATTTAGGGAACATGTGAGAATATTGCAACTAGCAGGTTACCATCAACCCTTTCCCAAAAGGCAATATTTTTGATAATCTAGATACAAGTCTCCTCTGATGAAAAGTCTAAATATCAAAATATCAAAGAACGAATTTTCATCAGAGAAGACTCTGATTATATTTTGGACTGTTCCAATTTGAAGCCCGCTGCAGACAACTAAATTGATAAATGAATAATTTTTGTAGCCTACACTTATTTAAAGCAGAGAAAACAAAGAGGCAAAAGGAGAAAATTATGTTAGTTATCAGCACTTTCCTTTTGACTCAATTTTTTCAAGCCTCTCCGATTTTGGACACCAAAGCCAGGTCTTGTTTGGGAAAGGTTTAACCTTTGTAAGTGGATACAAATAAATTGAATTACCTTTAAAGATCTATTCTTTTATTTTAGTTTTGGGTGTCGACTTGAGAGAATGAAGACTAGAACAGCTGTAAAGACAGAATATATTCCACCTAACTATGTGTCAGCGTTAGTACCTACATTACACACAGACTCATTTGATGTACAAGGTATTTCAAGTAAAGAATTAACCCTTCCCAAAATGGCATAAAAAATACCGTTCCATACAGGAAAGAGTCAAGGAAACACAAACAATTAAATGGTCCTGGATAAACATGATAAAGATAAAATTTATGTATGATATAGGAAAGAAAGTACACAGGCAAAAAGAGAAAATGCTGACATTAACCATTTTCTTCTTTTGTCTCAATGTTTTCGCAAAATGTTTCCTTCAGTATAACCTCTGCACCAGACATTAGTTCAGTTGATAGTCATGTAAATGATGTTAACCCTTTCCCAAACAAGACCTGGTTTTGACGTCCCTATTAGAAAAGGCTTAGGAAAACATTGGAACAAAAGAAGAAACTGCTGATAACCAGCAGTTTCTCCTTTTGTCTCAATATTTTCTATGCCATATTTTACACAAATCCTATCTTTAATAACATCCATTTTGTCATTTGTAGCAGTTTTTGAATTGGATTATCATAAAATTTAGTCATTTGGGAAAGGGTTAAACTTACATTATCAGGTGACCATGGCTGACTTCGATTGGCACTATAGCTCGCGAGGACGGGAACCATTATTGGGAACCAGCGCTGTTCCATCAATTGAATTCCTCCCCGTTCTGAGTCAGCCAATCAAAATCTTTGTTTACCTCGACACTGATTGGTTCGCTGTTATCCGAGGTGTTCCGAATGACGTAATTGCCCGGATGGCCGGACCACACTTTTTCCGGTGGTCGGACTATAGCTCGGACCATTGCCGTTCGATTGGAGCTATAGCTGCGGAAATGACGTCAATAGCTCGCACTATTGGTGTTCGCTTGGAGCTATGTTCCGAGCGATGGCGCGAGATATTGCCAATCGAAGTCAGCCCATGTGATGTATGCAGAATGATTTCTTGTATTACGAGTAGAAATGGTTTTGCGATACATCTTCAGAAAAGAAGAAATTGCTGATATTTTTCCTTTTCTCACAATATTTTTAAGCTATAGAATATTTTCCTTCATTTGAGATCAATTATTTTGTCCTCTGCAACTTCATTTTGGTAGGAAAAGTTCAAAATTTACCTTTATGTGGGAACGGGTAATCTTTTTAAAATGCCTTTTGTTCTAATTTCAAGGTCGTAAGATCCATCCCTGGGTAATACTGAAAGTGTTCGACCACCTAGACATGAGCTGGCCGCAGTATAGAGAAGATTTAGGGCCGGGCTATCGGTCACATGGCATCTACATTCTAAAACTGCAGTTGGATATTCAACCTGAACTCTACAGCTTGAATTCACAGCTTCATCCTTTATTACTTGAGGGAAAACTATTGCTATTGAAGCGGACATCGCGAGTTTATCAGAACACAATGCGACACCCTGACTCTAACAATATTTATGCTACGATGTCAGGGTTGGATGTTAATGTTGATTTAGAAACAAGACGACCTGTACCATTCCCGGACATTTGGCGTGATCCATCTATCCCATCTGAAGGGCAATATTTGAATTTTGATGTACCGATAAAACCTTCAAATACGATTAAATCACAAAGACAAGTCTATACAAGTGATAATGACGAAAATGGCCATATGAATTATACATCATACATGAGGTTTTGTCATGATGCGTTTGTTGACAATCTGTCCACCGGTAAGTACAAACAAAATGCTGCTCAACATTTGGAAGCTGGACTGAAACAGGCTCAAATCATTTTCAAAAGTGAAAGTTTACGAGGAGACATTTTGGATATAGAATCATGGGAAGACGTCAACGAGGATGGAACATATTATTTTGAAATGTCGAAAGGCTCCGAGTTAGTTTTATCACTGATATTTAGGTTCTTCAGTAATCCAGCTAACATCACAAAGGGAAAGTTGTAAACTTTGACATCACTATAATAGCAGTCCAGTGTTCTCCCCAGCCAATAAGCACTAATATAGAGCTTTCGAAAGCAATGTCACAGCCCAATAAGCTGTATCGGTCCCACTACAGCTTCATGGAAATCAGTGTAATGCCACTACAGCTTCAAAATTACCTCTACAGCTTAATTTCTTCAAAAAGGTTACCAAATAGGGGGATTTGTAGACTTTTCATATCACAAAGTAATGAATAATGTATTCTAATGAAATTAAATGTAATAATTATGTATAAAAACATTATGGGAAAAGAAGAAATTGCTCAAATTGAGCAATTTCTTCTTTTCCCATTATGTTTTTATTCACAATTATTTGCACGAACACAATGCATTTCAAGGTTTACCAATACTTATTATTTGCCACTATGGCTTCAAATTATTCTGGGGAGAACCCTGACCACCAATATAGAGCTTTTGAAAGCAATGTCAGAGACAAGAAAATCCTGATGACCAGACTAATGTTTTCTTTTCGTTCAATGTATTCTGACCAAGTATACAGTGAATCATTCCTCTTCGGGATAATGATGTTTTCTTCCATTGTTTTAAGCCTTTCCCAAACAACAAAATTTGCTGTAGACAATAACATGGACTTTTATTAAGATATATGAATTATAGCGAATGAAATATTGAGACCAAAGTAGAAAATGATGACTATCTGCATTTTCTTGTTTGGCCCCATGTTTTTCCATACCTTTTCTATAAGGCATGTCAAAACCAGATCTTGGGAAAGGATTAAGTTTTACACTTGTATTTTAGCCGGTGATTTATAATTAAAGTTTTGTTATGTTCATAAATGTTGACTTTGAGTTTCATATTCCTGTTTTCAAAGCTGCTGCAGATGACAAAATACATGTTAATAAAGAAAGGTTTTGTGTAGAATATAGTGCAGAAAATATTATGGCAAAGGAGAAATTGCTGATTATCAGCAATTTCTGCTTTTGCCTCAATGCTTTCCAAAACCTTTTTCATAAACCATGTCTTGTTTGGGAAAGGCTTACAGGAGCTTACTTTTGGTTATCACTTTGAGAAAACTGAAAAGTTGTTTCTCTGGCTCAATTTGGTTGCTTGAATGACTATGGTCGAACAACAGCTTTTCGGTCATATTGTGTTGGCTGGTGCACCTAACCATGTCGGTGTCCCTGATATTTCTCGCACAGTACATGTACAGACACAAACCATCAAATTCAAACCATCTGCATCTCATCCCAATCAGATGATTCTTCTTAACCCTTTCCCAAACAAGACCTGGTTTGACGTCCCTAATATAAAAGGCTTGGGAAAACATTGAAACAAAAGAAACTGCTGATAACCAGCAGTTTCTCCTTTTGTCTCAATATTTTCTGTGCCATATTTTACACAAATCATATCTTTAATAACATCCATTTTGTCATTTGTGGCAGTTTTTGAAGTGGATCACCCTAAAATTTTGTCGTTTGGGAAAGGGTTAAACAATTTATCCTTTGGTGACAGAAAAGGAGCGGGTGAATATCCCTTTATTCAGCTTTTACTTTTTATCTGTCAAGTGTGCAACCCTTTCAAAAACGACAAAAAATTCATAGTGGTCCCATTTGAAAGCTGCTGTAGATGACAAATTATGTAACTAAAAGTAAAATTTATGAATAATATTCCAAAGAAAACATTGAGGAAACAGGATAAAATGCTGATTATCAGCATTTTATTCTTTTGTCTAAATGTTTTCCCAAGTCTATTCTATCACCTTTTCCCAAACAAGAGCTAATTTTGATGTCCCTGACAGATGAGGATAATAGCTAGAAGCTTACTTTATTAACCCTTTCCAAAACAAGACCTGGTTTTGACGTCCCTTAGAGTATAGGCTTGAGAAAACATTGAGGCAAAAGAAGAAACTGCTGATAAACAGCAGTTTCTCCTTTTGCCTCAATATTTTCTGTGCTATATTGTACACAAATCTTATCTTTAATAACACCCATTTTGTCATTTGTGGCAGTTTTTGAAGTGGATCACTCTAGAATTTTGTTGTTTGGGAAAGGGTTAACTCTCCCTTCTGCTTTCCGGGAAATACATCAGAAATGGGTGGACCAATGGGAAGTCAAGATCAACCTCTGATACCATGGATATAATTTGGGACTGTTAACCCATTACCAAACAGCAAAATTTTAGGCTGGTCCAAATTCAAAGATGTTGCAGACGACAATTTCAAGTGAATGAAATTCATTATTTCTTGGTCTTTTTACGTAGAAAACATCGTGGGAAATGAAGAAATTGCTTGTCACAAGCAATTTCTTCATTTTCCACAATGTTTTCCATAGCTTTTATCTTGTTGGGTGTCAAAAGGTGTCATCATGTGGGAATGGGTTAAGTCTTGGCAGAATGACCGTAAAGTAGTGGGGTATCAATCCTGCAACCCTTGGATCTGAAGTCCAGGGTCCCATACTATAAACAATCTTACAACCACGTTTTTTTGTGTGTGTGTAAACTGTGTAAGAAGACATCAGATTGCATGAGAAATCAGTTTGGGCCAATCAGGTTTGTTGTTACAAGTAATTACGCAAAAAATGAGTGTGCGACCGTTGATGATATGGGCTCCTGGACATTATCACTGAACCCAATCAGCCTTTTTGATAAGGCATGGTAACTATAACAATAACAAACTTTTGTCACAGCATTTTTTTTTTTTTTTTTTTTTTTTTGTAAAACAACATGTTCATTTAAAACAAAAAACAAAAAAAAATAAATGTGCATTTAATAGTCTACCTATCATAATCTTATTGTAGGAAACAATGAAAGTCTGTAAAATTCTGTCGCTTTTAACTTCAATTCAGATTACCGCATAGCACTTTATTTCTGCGGGGTCCAAAGTCTGCGGTTTTTCCAGAAATCAGCTGGGTTAAATTTCTGCGTAACATATTTCTGCCGTCTCTCACTTTTCAAAATCAAAGATTTTATTTCTGTGCTATGAAATCAGTTTTAGTCCGTATCAAACATAGTTTGACGAAACTTACCAAATATTCGAATTACCCCGTGATGGTAAAGGGATAATCCCATTCATTTATCTGTAAAGTCGTTATGGGAAACAATGCGGTATACAGATTGGTGTGAAAAGAAAGACGTGTCAAACTGTTACCAATCAGTCAAACTTGTTAAATTATTGTCTATGGGTGAACTAAATTGTCCTATCGACACATAAATTAAAGCTGTAGTTACACCATTTTTGAATGGGAACGGTTTTAACTTGTCCATATATAGACTAAAATTACAGAATAACGGCAACCTCTACATTCAGGTTTAATATTCTGCGGAATTTATTTCTGCGGTGCTGTCCAGTACCGCAGAAATAACAGAAATAAAGTCCCCGCAGAAATAAAGTGCTATACGGTATCAATTGTACACTGGTCTAAATTCGAAAGTAGACACAAAATAATAAATCCTTTCCAAAACGGCATAGATTTCAGAAAATTTGAACACTGCTCTAAACGAACAAAAGGATGTTAATAAAGCTTAGATTTTTAGACAATACGATATTTCTCGTATACCACAGAAAAATGGGGCATGAGGAGAAAATGCTAGTCATCAGTATTACTTCTTTTGCATCAATGTTTTTCCTAAAAACTTTTTCCTTAAGTCACAAGGACATGTCAAACTCAGGTCTTGTTTGGAAAATTGTTAACATGGAAAGAATAATTCTTCATTCAATAAGGCAGAAAATGAGAGAAACGGTTAACTTAAGTTTATCTTAATCCAAAATTTACCTACAATTAACAGCCTTCTTAAACGTAAAAAGCTTATCTTTCTTTTGGACAGGGCATCCATCCATAAAATGCTAAAAGCAACTATAAATGCTAAAATACTACTACCGGTAAATTCAAATTTATATGTGAAAAAGAATATCATAAGTTGACTTTGCATCAAAAACATAACTACATGTATATAATTATGACTTGTGATCTAGAAACAAAGTGCTCACCTGAAATAATAGCTTTCTGTATAATAAAATGTGTATATGATGTAGCTAGCCTCTAGAATGCACACATTTTTATAAATATTTGACCTGGTAACCTAGTTTATGACCCTAGATGACCCAATTTCAAACTTATAGAGATTTTGTCAAGACAATCATTCTGACTACTTTTCAGGTTGATTGGGCAAAAAATGTGACGTCTACAGTGTGCACAAGGTTTTACTACGATTTGACCTTGTGACCTAGTTTATGACCCCAGGTGACCCAATTTTGAACTTGTCCAAGATTTCATCAAGACAAACATTCAAACCAATTTTTAAGTTGATTAGACAAAAACTGTGGCCTCTTGAGCACACACAAGGCAAAGTTTGATGGACAACACACGCTGGACAACGGACGCCGGACACAGTGGTATCACAAAAAGGCCGTTATGACATTTAAAACTACATGAATCCTGATCAGACTGTGTATACAGGGTCTGAACAAGTTCATGTTGTTCCCTAATTGTTTCTTCATGACCTATAGCTACTGAAACAGAACAGCATAGATCATGTTCAGTCTTCACTTAGGTACAGGTTGATCTAGATACAGGTTTGTCCCTAATACTGTTAACCCTTTCCCAAACAACAAAATTTTAGAGTGATCCACTTCAAAAACTGCCACAAATGACAAAATGGATGTTATTAAAGATATGTATTGTATAAAATACGGCATAGAAAATATTGAGACAAAAAGAGAAACTGCTGGTTATCAGCAGTTTCTTCTTTTGTCTCAATGTTTTCCCAAGGCAATTCTATTAGGGACGTCAAAACCAGGTCTTGTTTGGGAAAGGGTTAAAGCCCTTTTTCAAGTTCTTGGTTTATATACATGTACATTTGAGGCTAATCTAACCCTTTCCCAAACAAGACCTGGTTTTGACGTCTCTAAAGGAATAGGCTTAGGAAAACATCGAGGCAAAAGGAGAAAGTGCTGATAATCAGCACTTTCTCCTTTTGCCTCAATATTTTCTCTGCTATAACATGCATATTTTCGCCTTTTGATTTGATTTATTTTGTCGTCTGCAACTCCTTTCAAATCGGACCACCCTAATATATTGTCGTTTGGGAAAGGGTTAAGCTATATTGCAAAGTTTTAGTGCCAACATTTTGTAAATTGGCTCAATGAAAGCTGCCTTTTTTAAAACAAGTTTGTATAAAACACAAATGCCACCATATGATAACATTCCGGGGAAAATGAACCATAGGAAGCAAATTGTTAATTTTCCAAAACATAGCAGCAATTTTTAACAATGTGGCTATTATCCCTGTCCCGAACAACAAAATTTTAGGGTAGTCCCATTTGAAAGCTGCTGCAGAAGACAAAATTGCCAAAGTGAGGATTTGTTCACAAATTAGCCCAGAAAATATTGAGGCAAAAGGAGAAAGTGCTGATCATCAGCACTTTCTTCTTTTGCCTCAATGTTTTCCTAAGGTCTATCTATTGAGGACGTCCAAACCAGGTCTTGCTTTGGAAAGGAATAAATATGACAAGGCCGAAGGATCTTGATCAAAAGATATGAGACTTATAACTATCATTCAACATGTACTGCAGATTTTAAATTTCTTAATTAATCCTTTCCAAAACAAGACCTTGATAGAGAAAATTAAGGAAAACATTGAAACAATGAAACAAAAGAAGAAACAGCATTTTCTCCTTTTGTCTCTATGTTTTCTGTGCTATCCTGTACAGTGTACACACAATTCTATCTTTACCCAGATCTATTTTGTTGTACAGTCTAAGTTTTGCTGTTTGGGGAAGATTTTTCTGACAGACAGGGCAAATGCTATTTAGATCAATGCCCTGATCTACGAGGGCTGTTAATAAAGTATCCGGAATGATTTCATAACTTTTTTATTTATGCACTTATTGTAGTGATATTTTCAACACTCATACTTTGGAGAATTATGCTTTTGATCCCGCAACAACAACTAGGTTGTTTGCATTTAGACATGTTCTACAGTCGCTATGGCAACTAAGGGTCACGCTGAGCGGGGCAACTCACTTTTTGGACTGATACAACATCGGAAAAAGTCTGTTTAAAAAACAAATATTTACATCTCTTCGATATATTCGCCACTGCACGATACATACTACTCCCACCTATGAATTCTTTTACAAAAGCAGGATCTGAACTCTACTTGTGAAATTTTATAGACCGTTTCTCGGATAACAATCGACACGTCCTGAACGTTCTCGACAACGTCGTGTTTGGAAGTCTACATCTTTCGAGGTCAGTAATATCACGCATAGAATCGTTTTTAAATGCATTTTACCACTCATAAATGCTTTATTATTTTCAAAGAACTATTGCCGTATGAGTTCTTTATCATAGAGATTGCCTCTGGCTTTGATTTACGCATTAACACTCAAAACTTTATTAATACCGCTTATCAACGTCCATTTTTGTCATATCAGAAAGTAATGTATTCACATACGGTTGTTTACAGAATTGATGTTTTATGTCAGTCGATGGCATTATGTTTGCCAAGAATAAATTATGCTAAAGCCTCACGAGCATTTCGAACAATTTCTGAGGTCGGTAAACATAATATGACCGCTTTAAAAGCGACTGATAAGTCACATTTTACCAATTATCCAAAGTTGCCCCGCTCAACGTGACCCTACGTTTCCATAGCGACTGTCGAATGCGCCTAAATGCAAACAGTGCAGTTTTTATTACTGGATCAAACATATAATTCCTCGAAGTATTTGTGGTGAAAACCTCATCTCAGTAAGTGCCCAAATGAAAAAGTTATGAAACCTTTCCGGATACTTTATTAACAGCCCTCGTATCAATACAGGGATACTAAAAATAAATACTTGCATGCCTTGTCATGCTGGTCATGGTATCTCTTTCCCAAACGACAAAATTTTAGATTGATCTTCTTCAAAAACTGACACAAATGACAAAATGGAACATATTTAAGATAAAATTTGTGTAAAATATGGCAAAGAAAATATTGAGACAAAAGGAGAAACTGCTGGTTATCAGCAGTTTCTTCTTTTGTTTCAATGTTTTCCTAAGCCATTTCTATTAGGGACGCCAAAACCAGGTCTTGTTTGGGAAAGGGTTAATTATAATTAAAGTATGGCTTTAACCCTTTTCCAAATGGCAAAATATCAGCGTGGTCCACTTCAAAAGCTGTTATATGTGTCAAAAAGTAGATTGATAAAAATATGATTTATGTATGATATATCAGAGAAAATATTGAGGCAAAATGAGAAAACGCTGGTTATCAGCATTTTCTTCTTTTGCCTCAATGTTTTCCAAAGCCTTTTCTTTGAGGGATACCAAAACCAGGTCCTGTTTGGGAAAGGGTTAACAGACAGCATTAACAAGATTAGCCTGCGCATGACTTTGTTCTACACTGTATTCTTGATCTAATCCTTTCACAAATAAAGCCTGGTTTTGAAATTCCCGTGAGAGAAACTTCAATGTTATACAAGCTATGGCATAAATTACTTTCATTAAAAAAATTGTCAGAAACACATTTGGATTTGAACAAGTCTGAAAATTAATTTTGGAAAGATTAACCCTTTCTGAAGTGACAAGATTTTGACACCCCCCCCCCCCCCCAATTCAAATGTGTTGCAGACGACAAAACTAAAATTTTATCATTGATAGATCATACATAAGGGGGGAAAATATTAAGGAAAAGGAAGAAAATGCTGATAATCAGCATTTTCTTCTTTTTCTTCAAAATTTTACCTTGCTTTAATTGCATCGAAAGTCATCACTGTTTGGAAAATGATTAATTCAGTATGACAAGGTTTAAAATAAACCACACTATATTAATTGTCTAATCACTTTTTTCCTTCTTGTGTTTTTTCTTCTTTTTCTTATGTTTGTGTTTATGTTTCTTTTTAGATTTCTTTCTGTCACTTTTACTTTGAGATTCCGAGTCTGTTTCACTTGAGCTGCGATTCCTTTTTCTCTCTTTCTTCTCTTTTCTCCTGTCCAGAGTGTCTCCTACACTTTTGTCATCTTTGTGTCTAGAATAAACCAAATGTAAATGAATAACAGAACTGTTTTATGCTTTCCCAAACAACAAAATTTATACTAATGCTTTTCCATAACTTTAGAAAGTTGCTTGAGACAACAATATGAATGTAGAGATAAGATTAATCTACAGAGTGTCCCAAAAAAAAACGGAACCCTAATTCAAAGTCAAATATTTCAAAGCGTAAGCAAAACATCTAATTTTTGAATTTGCAGTACTGAAGATACATTATTTTTGCATTTGTGTTCCAAATTTCACTTAAAAATATGCATCGGTTCAAAAGTTATAAGCAAATTAATAATGACACTAAAAAACCGATCTGACATGATATTGATTTTTGCGTCTTGTTTGTTCGCGAAAGCGCACTAACGGTCAGCTAATGAATTCTGTACTGTTGTACATGTATGTACCGAATATCTCAAAATTTAATATGTACACGTTCTGTACGTTCAAATTGAGTCCATAGGGTGTTTGAAATAATTTCAAATTATTATGTGATTCATTTCACATGGCGCAGTTTTAACTTTTATTATGCTCCCCGAAGGGAGAGCATATAGTCGCCGCTTCGTCTGTCTGTCCGTCCGTCCGTCCTGTCCGTCCGTCATTCCGTCCGTCCGTCCGTCCGTCCGAAGCAATATCTCCATAACCCTTGGGCCAAATCAAATGAAACTTACCATGTGAACTCCCTGTGACAAAATGCCGATGTACTTTTCCCCGTTTTTGGATTTGAGGCCTTGTCATGGGAAAAGGGGACTTATGGTGAAATATAGTTTTTCTCTAATTTCTCCTAGTCTAATGGTCAGAATTTGATGAAATTTCATATTTGAGTAGCAAATCAGATGCCCTTGACAATAAAGTGCTATCCATGGCATACATTTATTGTGACAATGCCTTATTCGGGGAGCATTGTCCGTCTCTGACGGCCCTTGTTTTCATAAATTACAAGCTTGGTATGCTTCCTAAAATTAGTCCAGACTTAATTTTCTTGCATAGTATACATTTCTGTGAATTATGATTTAATTCTTTTTGGTGAATTTTGTGTTATTTGTGTCTTGCATAAAGGTCAGTGTCAGGTTAAATGAAACCCGTAATACTTTAAATTGAGCGGTGACCGGCATGTTGGTCAGAAATAAAATAAGTGCTTATGATTATTATTCATGAGTATGTGATGCACTTGGATATTTTGTTTGTATACAGTTTAGTTACATCGCAGCTCGCAGCATTAACAGTTTATTTATTAGCAAAAAAGATGAAATGAAAATGCACTATTGTGAATACAATGTTTCAAAATCATTTTTGTATTGTATTGAATATATTAACCAATTGTATAACGTCAATTTATTCAATGAGTGTTGGTGTGCGCTGCAGAACGAAAAGATCGATATCGTGTTAAAATGGTTTTCCGGGTATATTACTTTTAATGTCAATATTTTCAAAACTAATCATCCTCTTTCAACCAAATTTTGACTGCTAATAGGAAACAGTCGTTGCTAATGCATATGTAAATTTGGTGGAGAAATATTGCCTGATACATGAGAAATGTACTTTCAAAAATGGGTTCCGTTTTTTTTGGGACACTCTGTACAGGCGCGTACCCAGGCATACTCCCATACTCCCCGGGAGTACCTCGAATTTGAAAAAATGTTTTATTTCTGTGGCCTAAAAGTGTTAATATGTTCATTTAAAGTCGTTCTTACCGAAGTAACATATACTCCAGTAACCCTATGCTCACATGAATGTTGATAAAACATGGAAAAATGTTAAGTCTTACTTTAAAAAGCCCCCTGATGTGGTCTATGATTCTCTTATATTCAAATTTTTGTCAGGGGCTTTGCCCCCTGAACCCCCAAGAGGGTTCTGCCCCTTCACCCCGCTGGGGGTCTGCACCCAAGATCCCCTGCTTCTTTTTGGTAAGGGAGTACTCCGATTTTGACCCCAGGTACGCCCCTGCTGTATAGAAAATTACACAAAATATTGAGACAAAAGGAGAAACATTGATCATCGGGATATTCTTCCTTTGCTTCAATGTTTTCCCAAGCTGCCTGAGTAAGGAATGTGAAAACCAGGTCTAATTTCAGAAAGATTAATGAAAAATATTTTCTTATTTGCCCTTCAGTGTCGTCTATGCTATAGTGCACAAAACTTTGGTCAACATTTTCAATTTTCAAAGGTTTCTTGGAAACTGGAAAGATATTTAAACATCTGTGTTTTGATGAGGAATTTTTCATACCTTTTCTTTTTTCTGTGTCTATTTTTGTGGTGATTGTCGTCACTGTCTGTGGAGTAACTACTGGACTCTTCAAAATGTTCAGGGTATAACTGTTTATAACCACTATGACCCCATCTGTAATCATACGTACATAATGTTCAGATAACCCATTACCACTTACCAGATAGCAAAAATTTGGACTGTTCCAATTTGAAAGGTGTTCCAGACTTTAATTTCAATTTCTATAGATCTATCTATATATACTGCCTAACTCCCCTTTCGGGTATTACTGGCAGGTTGATATATTTTTGTTAAAGTTCCCATTTTGGGTTAGAAAACATTGAGGAAAATGAAGAAATTGCTTGTCACACAGTTTTCTCAAGACATTCCTTGAGAGCGAGTCAAAAGGCGTCAATGTGCACTGTGCAGTAATGGGGTAACTAACTCCCAGAAGATAAAAAGAAAATCTGCCACAAATATGTAATTACAGGTACATTAAATACATTTTAAGAATGGAACTTTCAGTTGAACAAGTACACATTTTAACAAGCACATTGTCTACTTTTGATACAATTATCTTGTATTCATTTTGCACAACTTTATAATTTGATCGGTCTAATATTGCATTATTTCAAAGTGTTTAACCCATTTCCACACAGTGACGCCTTTTGACGCCCTGCAAGATATAGGCTTGAGAAAACATTGTGGAAAATGAAGAAATTGCTTGTTACAAGCAATTTCTTCATTTCTAACGATTTTTTCTACCAAGAAAGTCTAAAACATCTAAAATTTCATCCACTTAAAATTGTCGTCCACAACATTTTTAATGTGGACAAGCCTAAAATGTGACTGTTTGGTAATTTGTTTAACCCTTTCCCAAACAAGACATGGTTTTGACGTCCCTAACAGAAAAAGGCTTGGGAAAACATTGAGACAAAAGAAGAAACTGCTGATAACCAGCAGTTTCTCCTTTTGCCTCAATGTTTTCTGTGCCATATTGCTCACAAACCATCTCCTTTTTAACATGAATTTGTCGTCTAGAGCAGCTTTCCAATTGGATCACCCCAAGATTTTTTTGTTTGGGAAAGGGTTGACTACCAACCTATTACTATCTGCTTCTTCTGCCTTATACAGCTGCTTCATCCAGTATGTGCCATGTGGCTCTTCATCCATGTGGGCTTGACATCGTGACCTTGACCTGAATTCATCGTTCATATCCATTCCCCTGTCTTTCAGGAATGAGTTTTCTTGTCTGTTCTGTTTAAGCTCTTTGCCTCTCTGTTTCCACATTTCTGACTCTTCAACAATCTTAAATGGGTAAATGGAAAATAACAAAAAAAATACATGGTAGGTCTCCTTCAGATAATGCTTTGTTTTGAAGAAAATAACAAAAAAAAAAAATACATGGTAGGTCTCCTTCCGATAATGCTTTGTTTTGAAGACCATAAAAAGGGCAAATTTGATAAATTGAGAGAAAAATAAAGATAGCAGCTATATTTATAAGTATTTTCTCTTTCCCTGAGAAAGTGTCCATGTTTTGGTTTATATTCTGTTCTCTGATGTAAATGTTATGGTACGTACATTGGTTAAATGTAGTTTAATGTTGGGTATTGCTTGTCCAGACTTAGTTGCAAAATTGTAACAGACTCTTTTCATCTGTTCTGACAACATCATCAAGTTCATGGATAAGATAGCATCTAGTCCAGAGTAAGAGTAGACTATGACTCTGTTATGCCATTTCCAAGGACATGTAAGTCCACAGGGAGCACAAACAGTGTTTGAATGAAACAAGAGATGTTTGTAAAACATATATGCCCCCTCAAGAGCCTATCTTTGATGTAGGTCAAACTCTGAGGTCAAGTTCACAAGGTCCAAGGTCATGGTCAAATGTGAAAGGTCTTGGTAGGAGGTGTCCATGTGTGAAATACCAAGGCTGTAGGTGTATAAGAACATAAGATATAGGCCAGGTTAAAGATTTTTAAAAGTAGGACAAACTCCAAGGTCAAGGTCACACAGGCCAAGGTCATTGTCAAATGTGAAAGATCTTGGTAGGAGGTGTCCATGTGTAAACTATCGAGGCTGTATAGGTGACAGGACATGATGTGAAATGTGAAAGGTCTTGGTCATAGGTGTCCATGTGTCGAATATCAAGGCTGTATGTGTAAAAGGACATGATATATCTACAAGTTTAACCCATTACCACACAGTGACTCTTTTTGACTCCCCACAATAGACTGGCTATGGAAAACATTTTGGAAAATGAAGAAATTGCTTGTGACAAGCAATTTCTTCATTTCCCACAATATTTTCCACACAAAATTATTAACAAAAAATACTTTTTCATTCATTTTTAGTTGCCATCTGCAACATCTTTGAATTCGGACAAGTCGAATTTTGTTGTTTGGTAATGGGTTAAAGTTTTTTAAAAGTAGGTCAAACTCCAAGGTCAAAGTCGCAAGGTCATGGTCAAATGTGATAGGTCTTGGTAGGAGGTGGCTTTGTGTGAAATATCAAGGCTGCATGACTGTGTAATAGGTCATGAGATATAGGCCCTGTTTAATTTTTAGCGAGCCGGGACTTTATGTCCGGGGAGCTAATGTCACAGCCCTAGTGTCGGCTTCGCGTCCCGTCCTGTCTTCACTTGAAAAACTTTAACCTGGTCTATATCTCAGGCACTATTAGAGATGCAGCCTTGATATTTCATATATAGAAACATCTCGACAAGACCTTTCATTTGGGACCATGACCTTTGACCTAGTGACCTTGGAGTTTGACCTACTTTTGAAAAACATTAACATGGCCTATATCTTAGGCACTATTAGAGATACAGCCTTAATATTTCATACATAGATACATCTCCACAAGACCTTTCATTTGGGACTTACCCTTGACCTTGTGACCTTGACCTTGGAGTTTGACCTACTTTTAAAAAAACTTGCTGTTTTTGTGACAAGCTCCCATATAGGCGAGCTACGTTGTCCGCGGACAACTCTTGTTTTAAAGTAGGTCAAACACCAAGGTCACAAGGTCCAAGGTCATGGTCAAATGTGAACAATGTTGATAGGAGGTATCCATGTGTGAGATATCAAGACTGTATGTGTAAAAAGGACATGGGATATATGCCAGGTTAAGAATTAAGTGTGAAAATCAACAAAGGGCAATAACTCAAAAAATGATCGGCAGAGTTACAGTTCTTGTGCACTGCACCTCTCCATAATGAGATCTATCTACCTGTAAAGTTTCATGATTGTAACTTACATCCTTTTTGAGTTATGCTCCGGACAAGAATCAAGTTTGAAAATCAACAAAGGGCAATAACTCCAAAAAGTTGATCTGCAGAGTTACGATTCTTGTGCACTGCACCTGTCCATAATGAGATCTATCCACCTATGGATGAAGTTTCAGTGATTTATTTACCTGCGCATCCTGCTTCTTTTACTCATAATTTGATCTCTGGGATGCAAAGTTTTAATTCTAGCGAGTCCCAGGATGCAACAATTTTTACAGATTTCCTATTAAAAATAGTGTATTGGGCTCACTAAGCAAGCAGCTGGACTCATTGATATGGAATCCAGCGAGTCCCCATGACTCACAGTCTTACAATTGTAAATTAATCACTGGAAGTTTCATGATTCTACCTTACATGTATACTTTTTCAGTTATGCTCCAGACAAGGTTTGGTCTACCGACCAACCAACCGACCAACCTCAGGGATTTTCCTAGCCATTTTGGGAAAAGGAGGCTGGCGTGAATTGGGAAATTTTGAAGCGCAAAATTGTTCATATTGGGCTGAAAAAGTAAGCAAAACGCCCATTTTTCAATAACAAATTTAACATTTTAAATAGATTGGGAACATGAAAGATTATTTGCATTGGGAACACATCCTTTTGCATTGGGAACAACTCCGTTTTCAGGAGGCACAGAAAGCATAGGAAAACCTCTGGACCTACTGACCAACCGACCGACACTTGCAAAACAATATATCCCCATTTTCTTCGAAAGGAGGCATTAAAATATTGCGAGTTGTAGCCTAAAATGAACAAATAAGCAATAAACAGCCTTAGACTGTAATAAGAAAAGCTCTAAGTAAGGCTGTTTTTTTAATCATTTGTTCATTCAAGATTGGAAATTGATGAATCATATCTTCCAAATACCATGGTTGCCCACTGCAGTACTAGGCAAAAAACGCCAGGCCAGGAGAAGCAGAATACTAAGGTGAGAAATCACACCAGTGAATGACTATCAAACCAGGGGTCTTGTTACCAATTTTTGTTTGGGGCCAGGGGCCAGTGAAATTGGGAAAAATAGCGACGTTTTTACCTAAATTGGGAAAAAATAAAACAAGTTTGTATTCATACTGTCACTCAGTTTCAGCTGCAAATTAGACTGTAGTGATGTAAAATGCATTTGTTTATACTCTTGTCGAAACTCAAACGATTCTAGCCGACCGAAAATTGATTTGAGGCGGTCATTTCGACCGGCTCTTAATGATAAGTCATATCAATGCAATTATTTCATCCATTGCCAAGACAAATAAAATTTAGACTGATTTGATTTAAAAGTGGGTTCATGTTTGCGATATGCAAAGAAATTTCTGATTGTAGGCCTATTTTTTTCCCACAAACAACTAATATTTGGCATGGCTGGTTTAAAAGTATTGTCAGAGGAAAAATCATTGTAGATTGTAGATCTTGTCTGCTAGCATGGAAAGAATTCACAAAGCAAAATCTGGTTATGACATTCCTTATAGGAACAATGTTGGAAAACATTGCTGCAAAAGATAATTTTGCTGGCCTTTAATCATTTTTTTTATTGTTTATAATATCTGTGCATGCATTTGATTTGATTTTATAGGTTGATTAAATTGAAAGAAAGAGTTCCCAACACTGTACTAGTGTCGTTTATCACACATTGAACACATGCACCTAAGAGAGATTACAAGTAGTCAAATATGATATATGTCAGTAATACAGCGTATTGCAATACGTATTGCAATACGGGTCAGCTGTATTGCAATATATTACAATACGGTTTTTGCCGTTTTTGCCGTATTGTTTCACCCCTAAAATCAACTGAAGGTACTTCCAGTTTGTCTCTGGATACTTTTTTCTCAACATATGAAAGGGAATGTTTGAAATTTCATTCAAAAAGAAGGAATAACTTTTGCTTAGGGAATTTTCTCTGCAGGTTTTGGGAAAAAATTACCCTATTTGGCATTGGGAACGGGTCCTTTTTACGGACCCGTCCAAAGAAGGAGAGAAATGAATGAAGATGAGGTTTTAACATGGGGCATTCCGGGTCCTCATTGGGAATTTTCACCAGAGAATTGGGAAAAAAAGATACTTTTTGCCATTGGGAATGGGGCCCAATAACGGTCCCAAATTTTGGCAAACGAGACCCCTGCAAACAAGCCGTCAAATACCCTCCATCATAATGCGAACATTAAAATTAACAATCTTTGTCATCAAGGACAACGTATATAAATCAGTTTGGGTTTGAAATTCGTTTTTGTGACTGTAAACAACAATTTTGTCAACATGACAATGGTAAACAATGGATTGAAAATAGTGAATATCTCAGGCAAAAACATACTCTGTTGTGCGTATCTGTGTGGCGGATGACATTTTTCAATAGTGTTTTTGTTACAGTTGATAAAACAGTCTTCTTTTCTGCCATAATGTTCGTCTAATTCACAAAATTGTTATTAAACATGACAATTTTTACAAGAAAATGATAGAAATAAAACCGGAAGTGTGAAGTAATTCGTGACGTCACCAGATTCTGCGTAAATATTTATCAATTATGGAAATGGTGTCACTCCGCAATGATTTTGTCTCGCCTTGAAACCTGGGGGACCAGAGTTCGACTATCGAGTCCAACTCGGGGAGGTGTTTCTTTGGGCAATACATTTAATCGCGACGTTTCAGTCTACTAAGCTGTATATGGGTAGCCGTGAATTTTTATTTAAAACAACAACAAAAAATGAATAAAAAAATAATATATGCATCTATTTCTCTCCCTGCATAAAAAAGAAAAAAATATGAAAAAGGTTACTGTAAATTGAGCGCACGGGATTTTAACATAAATTTTATATGTGTGTTTATGTGTAGATATATTTATGTGTTTATAATAAACTCAAATCTTTTTCTCGTAAATGCGCATAGAAGAGATCGAAGAGGCAATAAGTTTTACCTCACTGCTACCCATCTGACAGCTTGGTAGACTGAGGCTGACAATATAAAAGTGTTTTGCCTAAAGACACACCTTACCCGAGTGGGGTTTGAACTTGCAACCACCGAGCTACAAGTTGAGTGTGCTATCCACTGCGCTTTATTGTGCAGAATACCTAAAAATTAAAGGAAGTGTATAGGCTAGCCCTATAGATATAGAGCCTACCTGTCTTTATCAACAACATTCTTTATGTTTTGAAGCAGCTTTCAAATGGGACCACGCTAGAATTTAGTTGTTAGGCTAATTGCCAGAAACATGTACACACAAGTTCCACCGGAAGTGTGGAGCTTATCTGCATACTCTTAATGTGCTCCTAAATCCAATCAATTGACCCTGCTCAGAGAATGCCGAGTACTTCTATTCACCTAACCCGCAGGGGCGTTTGGAGTGTGACGTCATCAACATGGTTTCCAATTTAATAGATGATTATAATGAACATAGTTTGACATCATTTTCTCTCATACAATTTAATCATAAGCGTAGGAAGGTTTATGATATTGGGGCGGGGCAAATGTTTATGTGAATGGAACCCGACCAAGCGTAGCGTTGCTAGGGGGTTTTGGGGGCATCCCCCCGAAAAGTTTGAATTCTAAGAAGCCATTTCCTGCAATCTGGGCAATTTCAGACAGCATTTTATACCTGGACCTTTCTCGAATGAAAATATGGGTGAATTATTGTGTGGGGGGTGAAGGATATGCTGTGCCCCCTTCCAAATCATTGGGGGCTGGTCCCCTGCCCCCTCTTCCTATGCCAATGTTAACAGATAGGTAAGGTGAAATTACATCTGAAAGACACCATATTTAAATGAAGGAATTCAACAAACGTATTTGACATGCTATACTGGGACTTGGTCATAGGATATTTATTTTAAGATGTAATAATTTTGTACATTCTAATTACATGTATCTTGTTTTATGCCCCCACCCCAAAATTATTGAATTGCAATGTTCGGAGTGAAAAGAGAGTCAGGACTAATTAAGTAGCTTACTACCCTGGTCAGCGCTATGTCCGTCTGGCTCTCAGCAGAACTACTATAAAAAAAAATGCACTGCACACAGCACACAGAAATATTGCGAGAAAAGGATATGAGCCAGTATCCGGAAAAGGCTCATCTAAGGCTTTTGAGCCCGACATGGTTCAAAATGGGTATGCGTATACACGCAGTCTGATCATGAACCATGTTGGTCTCCAATAACTTCTTTGTGACCTGTAAAAACCGTGCGACAGCAGCATGGATCCCGGGAAGACTTTACTTAGACACAGGCTGATCGTGAAACACGATTGTCTCTTGAATGATATTACGGACTTTTTTTCCAGATCCTGGTTCATATCAATTTTCAACATGAACTCATTTCGGGGACTACGACCCAAAACCACTTTCCTTTGTGCACTGTCTCCAGATGTAGATCTGTGTCGAATTTTTAAGATTTTCTCTAAGCCAGGCAAAGCTATTGAAAGGTCGTGTAAAGACTGCAAAAAGATCTAGACACAGAAAATGAGAACTCCAAAGGTCGATGGACAAAATACACCGGTTTTTCGTTACAATGGCCCGTTATCTTAACAACGGACCAATCAAGGTCCAGATTATATTCAAGAAAACATTTGATCGGCTGTCACAGAATGAGAGTGAATAAGGTACCACACCAAAACGACCTAAGACCAAAACGGCCTAAGACCAGAACGACCCACTTTTGGTAAAAAAGGCCCAACTTTCTTTTTCCTATCACCCAAACGGCATACATGTATAACATCATTCTACCTGCAGAGTGATCGTTCGTTGCTCTTCACATATATAATCTCTGCAAGTAGCTACCTCGGCTATCTAGAGTCCACGAATCGTGTTTACCCGAAGGATAGCGTCTTCAATTACTTTGAAACTGTTTCTTTTCTTGTACATGTATTATACATTAGAGAAAGAAAATATTATTCTGTTTGCATCAGAAGTGCTCTCAAATTTGAGTATTGGTCTAATCAAGATGGGTCTATTTCTTCAAACCTCCTATCATTCCTATCGTTATTCTTCATATAATTCAGCAGCCCTGTACATAGGCGAAATGAAAGAGCCATTTTGAAAGAGATTGGTAACACATAAGCGTTATAGACAATAATAATATAATTCTAGTAATATAATCCAAATAATGAAAAATACCACTGACCGAAAATATTTGTATGAAAAAAGTTGGGCCGCTTTGGTTACATCGAAACACACGGTCAAACAATTTTAAATATTCGTGTTGAAATGTTGTGCACAATCCCATCAAATCAAATGGTATCCATTTTTGAATTCAACCAACAATCTAAAAATCTACATCTTGAAATCATAAAGGGTGTGAGATTTTAATACCATTACCAGTAATTGATATTTAGAAAATAAATAATCTCGCGAGTTCCTCATTTAAACAGTTTTGGTCACCATCTCGGCAGATCGCTACCAGTTATGAAACATATGTGACTAGCGCCCTTTCCGTAATCAAGGACCAATTTCTTCCAATGTTAGGCCTACTTTCATCACAAAGTGAACGATTCTGACTAAAAATCGGAATTCTGTTTGAGTCTTATGGTGCCACTCCTCGATGCGGTGAGCAATGAGATTGGACATACACGGCTCATCTCAAAAGTTTCCCTGGACCATGTGACTTAAAAACATTGTTAAATAACGTCTTGATACCTTATTTTCATAGCAAGCACATAGCAAGAAAGTGGTCCATGAGCATTAAAATCGTCGACGAATTTCATGCTAACACAACTACCCACCAAATTCTAATAATATACGTCTGGCTGGTAATTTGTACAGTATACAAAGGTCGTGACCTTGATATAAATAGTTCCGCCGAAAGTCTGCTTAAGCCATAACTGCACAGTTGACTATCTAACAAGAAAAGGCTTGGGAAAACATTGAAATATTTCTAGAATTTCATCAATTTGAAATTTTCGTCTGCAACGCATTTCAAATTGGAACAGTCCAAAATTGTGCTCTCTAGGTTAGGCCTTATGCAGTTCAATAACATGCATGCGGCAGTGGTCTTTCGTTATCCAGCTCCAATCCAGCTCTTAGAATGTCATCTTTGGCAAGTTGAACGTGGAAAATCTTCACGAGATTCACAACCATTTTTGTACGATAGGGGATTCCCAATCTAGTTTTAGACCACTGAGGCGTGACGATAACGTATTTGTTTACACGAGAAACCCGAACCCTATTGTACTCTTCCAAAGATGTCCCCTTTTACTCTTCATTTAACCCTTACCCAAACAGCTAAATTTTAGAGTAAGCCTAATCTAAGATTTGAGCCACTATATGCGACACAATGAAAGTTTATAACTTATAAGAATTTACATATGTAACAAAGCAAGAAAATATTGAGGCAAAAGGAGAAAATGCTGATAATCAGCATTTTTCTTTGCCTGGATGTTTTACAGGGCCTTTTCAATCAGATACGCCAAACCCAGTTCTTTGTTTGGGAAAGGGTTAAGTGGTCAAAAAGAATAAAGGGGTGACACCTTTTTGGGGTCGTTTATCATTTCGCGAATTACTCCCCTTGTTAGCCGCATCACATCCAATTAACTTTACATATCAATTCGCGTTAACCGCTTTATTACAAAACTATTATTAAAACTTGTTTCAGTATGGACTGTAAAAGTAAAATTTTCTCCATTAATTCCACACTATACGGAGAATAACAATGAAAAACAACATTGTTATGTAGACTTATCAGTACTTTCAATTAGAACTACTTTCTCTTCCTAAAGCCAAATAACGCAAATATGGCAGTTTGTTTGGTTAGATATGATTATTTATCGATTGAAATTACCTTTTGCAGTCTTCAAGTGTAACAAAAACGACAAGTATGATCAAAAACATACAGGCATGTAAGCTATATTTCTTTCAAAGTCAATAAATTCTGCAGATTCGTTCTTGTATTAGCAAACTTTAGACCGTCCGGTGGAGCTTTGTAAATTAGGGGTAAAGGGGGGGGGGATAAAATTCATTAGGGGCTTTGTATAGATTTGATTCTGTACAAGATCGTAACTCTCAAGTTAATCTGTACTTTCCTTACTAGAAAATGAATATGGCTTTTAAAAGTTGAATAAAGAACCTGTCTTTATTTACTTCAACCTAATTTTCATAAATAGATTTTGCCGATGCAGGTTCCGACCTCCCTGGTCTTGGACAGATGATTTGTAAGCTTTTTGTATGATTTTGTCTGACTGTCAAAGATACTTACCTATAACAGTCTCTGATTGTGTTTGATTGTGTGCCACCTGCCACAGTTGTACAGTTTTTGCAGGTGACATTGGGTTAGGTGTGCTTGGGTTTTGCTATCTCTACTAAGGACGTCAAAACAAGGTCTTGTTTGGGAAAGGGTTAATGAGTCTCCTGCTCCTCGCCCACATAAGAGGTTAACGAACGATACCTAACCATTGTTTGTGACATTTTGTCAGAGAGGATATTTATGGCGGCCAGGGATCGAACCCAGGACTTCTTGAGTGTGAGGCAGATGCGGTACCAACTTTGCTATGGCTGTGGCCTCGCGTGACATTGAGTTGGCTGTGATATCGTAGTCACAAACTTCATGATGGTACTATTGTTTGTGAAACCCAGATCAAGTTTCAAAATGGTTTTGATGGCATTATTGCAACTACAATTGGGTGGATCCACAACCAGGGGCCCATATTACTAACGATTGTACATTTGATTTTTGCATAATTACTTGTAACAACAGCCCTGATTGGCCCAGTCGGATTTCTCGTGCAATCAGATGTCTTGTTACACAGTTTACACAACAACTTGATCGTAAGATGTTTAGTAATACTGGGCCCAGGTCCCCACATGATAACACATTTTGACTCTATACACAGCGTTTTTTTTTCCTTCTATAACTAGTGCCGTTAAACGGATACAAGATAAAGGCTTGCGAAAACTGCAGAAAATGAAGACATTGCTGGTGTCAAGAAGACTTGAATATGTAACATTTCATTCAACTTAAATTGTTGTAGACCTTCAGAATCTTTGAATTTGGACCAGTAAAAATTTTATCATTTGAGAATAAGGCAGGATTCAACAATAACTTTTTTGGCTACAAGACCGCTTGGCTTGCTGCTGCCAGATAATACTAGCCCGGACCAGATGTGCACTAGCCCTGACCAAAAGTTTCCATTTTGGGAGAAATAGTGGTGTAAGGTTATGTCGAATTACAGTGGTATTGCGATATTTTACCTTATGGTAGCGATAGGTCGTTAGAACTTTTAAAAGTCGATAGTTATCACGATAGTTCTTTAGACTATCGTTTGTTTACAATAGTTTTCTTCAAAACGAAAGTAGAACCAAAATCAAAAATAACAGAGTCAAGTAAATGCTTGATTCTCAGTAAACATGCACTTAATAAAGCGTTTCAAAGATCATGAGTGAATTACCTTCGTCCTAGGGGATATTTTCCATGAAGTTAAATGATCAATCACTCGGGCAGTGATTTTCCAATCTGACAGGTGCGTGGAAGCGTCTATTTTGATACGAGTAAAATCAGGTCAGAAAAATTATCAATGAAGGCATTTCACACACAGGAACAAATGTAAAATGTATTCTGTTTTTGTAGGAAATTGGTTTAACTTTCAGAATATAACTGAATTTGAAGCATATTCCATCATTTTCAGCACAATCATAGGTTTCAGAATCATATTCCTCTGATTAATTCACCCTATAACCTACCCAAGACGTCAGGTGATAATATGTTCTGCCCATTTATGCAAATTTCTCATTTGGTTCTATTCGTATCTCTTCCTTACCCATGCGCATCGTTAGCGTAAATTGCTAAAATGTAAACAAACCAAAGTGAAACACGGAACCTTGAAATAAGCGAAAAAGTCAAATTAGAAATCTCGAATGAATTAATTTCAGAGTATGTTCTTATTTTTAATATATTCTCTGTTTCAATTATGGTGAAAGTTAATTTTGGATTTGAAGTTAGGACGACCAGTCGGGCTAGCATCTTGTGGGTCTTACTAGCCCGGACAAAGCAACAGGCAGTGAATGTCTGTCAGACGTGCCTTAGTGTTGAACCCTGTAAGGTTAACCTTTTTATCTGATATTTCAGACAGAGCAAAATGGAAGTGAAGAAGCTGCCAATTAGAAACAACATGTACATAGACAATATAGATAAAAAGAACTGACTAGAAAGGTTGGTTTGACTTTTATACAACCAAAGCAGAGCTAAAGACAAGAGGGGTGATCACTTTTGAAAATGCAATATTTCATTTATTGTTTAAATCCTATCATGTTGTGGGTACTTATTAGCCAGCATTATCTCATGGGTACGATTGAAATGAGAACACACAACATTGGGGCTGGAATTTAACCCTTTGCCAAACGACAAAATTTCAGGGTGGTCCAATTCAAAAGCTGCTGCATGCAGAAGACAAAATGGATGTTAAGAAAGATTGGAATTGCGTGTGATTAAGTCAAGAAAATATTGAGACAAAAGGAGAAACTGATGCCTTCATCCCCACTAATCTGTAGCTTTGGCCTAAGGGTTGTACCAGGGTTTTCCATGACACACAAATTGTGCGTCATTGTTGCAATTTCAAAACAAATGACCCTTTAGAAAATTACCTGAGGGTCATTAATGACGTAAGTAACTTTAAAAGACCAAATTTTCTTATGATACTTGAGTCCTAAGGCATTAAAAAAAATTTGACCCACTAAATAGGAAAATGACCCCAAACTTTGAATGCGAGGGGGTCACGATGACCCCCAAATTCTTATGCATAGGGAAAACCCTGTTGTACTGTTATCATTCCTGTCACCTGCATGTTTGTCCCTAGGGAAATTGTTGTATAACTTTAAATTTATATCTTATTTACAATTCATATTTTATATTTGCAGCAAATTGCTCAATGAAATTATATCAAGGTGGCTGAAATGAGAGTACAAAACAGGTTTAACCTTTTTCTAAACAGTTGCCACCTTTGAAAAACCTAGCAGAAAAGGCTGAAAATTTTTTTTGAGCTTTGAAGAAAACTTTGACCAGCATTCTCTTTTGCCTGGATTTAATATTTTTTGTGCTGAATTGTATATCAGGGTTCTCCGCAGAATATTTTGAAGCCGTAGTGGCATTCGTAAACCTTGCGACACATGGTGTTCATGCAAATAATTGTGAATAAAAACATAATGGGAAAAGAAGAAATTGCTCAATTTGAGTAAATTCTTCTTTTCCCATAATGTTTTTATACAGAATTAGTAGTTTTTAGTTTAAAAGAATGCCCCATTAATCAGTTTTTGACATGAACTATCTCTAAATGTCTCTCTTGGTGACCATTTTGAAGAAAATAAGCTGTGGGGTACTTTTGAAGCTGTAGTGGCATTACACTGATTTCCATGAAGCTGTAGTGGGGCCGATACAGCTTATTGGGCTGGGGAGAACACTGTATATGCTCAACTTTGATTTTGATACAAGTCTACAATGTTTTCTACACAGATCATAATAGATATAAAATTCCATACACTTAACCCATTACCAAACAACAAAATTTTAGCCTAGTCCAAACTCATAGGTGTTGCAGACGACAATTTCCATTGAACAAAATTTAACATTTTTTGGTCTTTCTTGGTTGAAAACATTGTGGGAAATGAAGAAATTAATTTTTCATTGCAATTGCAATTTCTTTATTTTCTACAATGTTTACCAAAGGCTTTATTTTGTGGGTCGTCCAAAAGCATCAATGTGTGGGAAAGGGTTAATATTGTTGTCACATTTGAATTTTGACAAGTCTAAAATTTGCATGGTTATGGGTTAGGGAAAGGGTTAAGACCTAAAGTATTTTCTGTTTCAGGAATAGATAACAAGAAGAATCATGGACGATTCCAAGTCTGAACAGAAATTAGACGGTACAAGTACAACGTCTGTCAGAACCCGAAATGATGCCAGAGAAAGATCATCATCGGACATGCCAGTTTTATCTCGATCAACTTCTAGAAACGAATCTAAATCAGACAACCAGTCTCAAAGCTCGGACAGTAAAGACAAATCAGGGAGTTCGACGGGTAGAAATGAGACGCGAGAACGGTCAAGAGAACATGCAACAAGAGCAAAAGAATCTCCACAAAGTTCAAACTCGCGCTCAGATACTCGTAAATCTGATGCAAAAAAATCTGACTCTAAAAGTAGCTCCAAGACGACATCGCCAGACAAAAAATCGAAACAGGACCAAGGAAAATCTACCGATAGTGATAAAAAGTCAAAGGCTGGTAGTTCAAACTCAGAAGCAATAAAAGAAACAGAACATAAAGAACCCATTAAAGTGAAAATCTCTCTTTCAAGAATAAGGTCATACAATCCACGGGATGCTGCAGACGATTCTGACGATTCCGATGCATCTTTCGAGGAAAATATAGACTACGAACGGAAAAGAGGGAAACGAAAAGATGGAAGCTCAAGTAAAAAGAAAAAGTAAGAAACTAATAGGGAACGACTTTATATATTATCAGTTAACAGTGTCGTAAGTTCGGACAAACAAATAGTTTTTCATGGGTGTTGTTATAAAACCTCGAAACTACGGCTTGATTCAAGCCGTAGTTACGAGATTTTGTAACAACACTGACAGCTTATCAAAACATAACGGTAAACCAAGTCCATTTTTAGCACAAAATTGTTTGCCATTGATTGATTGTTTCTGGATACCTTTGCTAGGAAAATGTTCATGCTTTCATTGCTTGATCCTTTACAAAATGATGCTTCAAATTGAAAGTGACTAAAAATGTTTTTGAATTTTTTACTACCTCATTAATAATGCAGTTAATTAACTTTTTATTTCCATAAATATGAATGAATACTATTCTCATAAGTCATATTTGTCTGGTGTGTCTCTAAGTTCATTATAATATTTGTTTCTGAAGATTTCTCTCTGAACCATGTATGTGGCATATTATCTTCGATGTGAAATGAATTTGTTATGTTTGATGCAGTTTTTAGCTCACCTGAGCACGAAGTGCTCAAGGTGAGCTATTGTGGTCACTTTTTGTCCGTCGTCCGTCTGTCTGTCTGTCTGTCCGTCTGTCTGTCCGTCCGTCCGTCCGTCCGTCCACAATTTCGTGTTTACACTCTAGCATCTACAAATATAAGCCAATCTTGACCAAACTTGGTCAAAACATGTATGGCCATAAGATCTCGGATGAGTTCGATTATGGGTCAGATTACTAGAAAGTCAGGAGTTATCTGCCCTTGAATGCGAAAAATACTTAGTTTTGACATTGTTTACACTCTAGCATCTACAATTATTGATCAATCAAGACAAATCTTGGACATTATATTGCAGACCATAAGATCTCGTATGAGTTCGATTTTCAGTCTGATCTGACCAGAAAGACAAGAGTTATGTGCCCTTGAATTTGACAAAATTGCCATTTTCGGCTGTTTTTGACCTTGTTTACACTCTAGAATCTACAATTATTCATCAATCAAGACAAAACTTTGACACAATGTTTGGGACCATGCGATCTCGGATGAGTATGATTTTCAGTCTGATCTGATAAGAAAGTCGAGAGTTACTTGCCCTTGAATTTGACAAAATTGTCATTTTTGGCTGTTTTCGACGATGTTTACACTCTAGAATCTACAATTATTGATCAATCAATCCAAAACTTGGACACAATATTGGGGATCATAAGATCTGGGATGAGTTTGATTTTCAGTCTTATCTGATCAGAAAGATTAGAGTTATGAGCCCTTGAATTTGACAAAATTGCCGTTTTTGACTGTTTTTGACCTTATTTACACTCTAGAATCTACAATTTTTGACCAATCAAGACAAATTTTGGACACAAGGTTGGAGACCATAAGATCTCATATGAGTTTGATTTTCAGTCTGATCTGACCAGAAAGGTGAGAGTTATGTGCCCTTGAATTTGATAAAATTGCCGATTTCGGCTGTTTTTGACATTGTTTACACTCTATAATCTACTATTATTTATCAATTAAGACAAAACTTGAACATAATGTTTGAGACCATAAGATCTTGGATAAGTTTGATTTTCAGTCCAATCTGATAAAAAAATGGAGAGTTATGTGCCCTTGAATTTGATAAAATTGCCGATTTCGGCTGTTTTTGACATTGTTTACACTCAATAATCTACTATTATTTATCAATTAAGACAAATCTTGGACACAATGTTGGATATCATAAGATCTCGGATGAGTTTGATTTTCAGCCTGATCTGACTAGAAAGTTGAGAGTTATGTGCCCTTGAATTTGACAAAATTGCTGTTTTCGGCTGTTTTCGACCTTGTTTATACTCCAGAATCTACAATTATTTATCAAACAAGACAAATCTTGGACACAATGTTGGGCACGATGAAATCTTGGATGAGTTCGATTTTCACAATGTTATTGACCATAAGTTCGTTTTCAGTCTTAAAGTCATAAATATTTTTTGAATTGAAGAAAAGTGTTGCTTATATCATTTTGGTTCAGGTGAGCAATATAGGACCATCATGGTCCTCTTGTTTTATTTTGAATTTTATAATTTTCAAGGAGTAAAGAAAAGAGCAGAAAGATGAAGAATGCCCCACCAGTAGACACAGAGACCTTGGCACCGCCGGAGCTCGAACTCATGGAGACCGGGGAGACTGGCGCTGGGGTCACAGCCCCTAGTGACCTGGATACAGGCATTGTAGACCCTGAACCACTCGCTCTACCTGAGGAAATGGAGACAGAAAATACTCAAGGTTAATGATATAATTATTCACAAACTTCATTAGCTAAACTTAGAAGATTAAAAAAAAAATCATAAAATTGCTCCCTCAAGAATCTTTGAACCTTATGAAAAACAACCGTGCTTTAGATTTCTATATAAGAAAAGATAATATTGGAAAAACGAGGAAAAAGAAGAAATTGCTGAATAAATGGCATTTGCTTTGGATTTTAAAGAAAAATGCATGCCTCAGGTATAGCAATAGCAAAGTGTCAGTGTGTCTTAGATTTTTCTATGTCCCACTGTCAAAGGATCGAAGGTCATATTGTTTCGCTGTTGTCTCGATGACCTCTACCGGCGCAACACCATAGTCGTTTTTGACTGATGGATGCCAATATGTCTATATATCCCTCTGTTCGTTGGAAACCTTACAAAAATATTTAGGGACATGTTGTGTTTAGAAATTAGAAACAGTCAAATACATCATGTTTATCATTTATGTTGCAGGTACAAATCTCAATGAAGAAGAAGACGATCAACAGATCTCAAGGTAAAGATCAATTTACTGCATTAATCCATTACTGCTCAGTGACGCCTTTTGACTCTCTAAACAAGGAAAGGCTTGGGAAAAAATTGTGAAAAATGAAGAAATTGCTTGTGACAAGCAATTTCATCATTTTCCACAATGTTTTCTTACTCAAAATGGAATGATTTTTAAATTTTCATCAACTTGTAATTGTGGTCTGTAACATATTTCAAATTGGAACAGTCCAAAAAAATTTCGTTGACTAAATGGGTTAAGTTTTCATTCATTTATGTAGAATGTCCTCAGTAGATTTCATTGAATCTTTGAAAATATATCCAGGGATAATGATTTGAAATAGTATAAGTGGACATCAAATATGTTAGTCCATTTCTAAAGGAAACATTGTTTTGAAACCCTTTATAGGTAAGATTTGGGAAAAATTGATGACCAGCATTTTCTGCTTTTGCCTCAATATTATCTGCATCATATTGTACACACATTCTATCTTTATTAACACCACTTTGCATTGGTAATTGTGACACCTTTTTCATGGCCACAGCCAAAGGGTTTGAAAAATATTGTGGAAAATGGAGACAAGCAATTTCTTTATTTCCCGCTATGTTTTAAAAAGACCCAAAAATGTTTAATTTCATTCACTTGAAACTGCAGTTTGCTTCATCTTTGACTATAGATCACTCTAAAATCTTGACGTCTGGTAATGGATCAATGTTAATATTATTGCTCTATTACAGTGGTAAAATGTGTTCATTCTGCGGTTGTGGAGAGAAGAGTTTGCTGGGACAGGGTGACATGTGTCGCTACGATCCCACGCCGGGGTTCAATCCATTCCGCAGACCCGCGGCTCCGAAACCAAAGAAAACCTCCACAGAGGAGGAGAGAGGCCCTGATAGAGGCCCTAAAGCTCTCACATCCAGACGACAGAGGGGGCCTGTCAAAAAGTGAGTAATGACAGATCATCAAATCCAAATTAATCTTGGTTGAGCATAAATTATTCTGTTACATTTTAAGTCTAGTCAGCATGATCTGTTATACATTTCAAGCAGATTCTGCCTTTAAATTTATCAAATATAACAAGTCTGGATCTGGAAATGTAGCCTACTGAGTAACATGCATGTTATAGTGTAATTTCTTGTCTTCTATATTTCAACTTTACAAAAGGAATGCAAGAAAAAATGTAATTGTACAAAAATTGAATTATGTGGGACTTTGATATGTCAAGGTAATTTGATGTCCATTTGTGTCTGTTACGCAACAAGAATCAAGTGTCTATAATTTTTGTTTAGGGTAAAAGTTAAGCAAGTACAGGATGGTTAATTCTATACAACCTTTTTTACAGAGACGGCAATAAACCACAAAGACGCGGTCCTGATGATGACATGTGTGAGGGTTTTGATGAACTTGCCACTGTTGGGTTTCCGGAAGATATCGAAATAACAGCTGTTTTCCAATCATCAGGTAAAACTGATATTTAGATCAGCTCTTAGCAGTCTCACATGAAAAGTATTTGTAATGTAATACAGTATGTTTATGGGTATTTTGGTAGGCAAGTGAAGGAATTTTCTGTTTCATACAATCATGTGGTGCCTAACTTCTTATACATGTATACAGAGCTTGTAATAATAGGGGGTAATGGCTTTTCAAAATGAGAAATAACTTTCAAAAAATGGTTAGATCTATGAACATTGATGTTCTGTCTTGATGTTTTTATACACTTAAACCCATAACGAAATAACAAAATTTTAGACTGCTCTAAATTCATTAATTTTGTAGACAACAATTTCAAGTGAGTCAATTTTATAAATTTGTTCCATCAATTGACCCTTATTATTTTCAGGTCATACATGGGCCCACCATTGTTGTGCGGCGTGGTCTGAAGGTGTGATTCAGAATGAGGATTGTGTCCTCAAGTATGTGGACAAGGCAGTAGTCTCAGGGTTATCTAAGGTAAAGGCTTACAATTAATCAACACAAGTTTTAAAATTCTTTTTTTGAAAAAAATGTTTGCCTTTCCAAAATGCACTTAGCTTCTGTTTTGTCTGTCCTTTTGCAGTTTCTCTACAATCGCTTGAACAAATTGAATGCAATTTCATTCATGAATTCCTTATGATATTTTGCAGATGCATTTGTTTGTCAATTGCAACCTCGTCAAGGAAAAAAAGTTCATGTAAAAATGATAATTATGCCCCTGTATCGAAAGATTGGGGGCATATTGTTTTACTCATGTCTGTATTTGACATACAAAGCTCAAATTTGGTTTGCAACTTCCTTTCAATGATATCTATCTGTTCCATGCAATTTGACCTTCCTCAAGGTTATCTGTTAACCGTTATCAACCCTTTACAGGAAAACTTAACATTTTAGAAAAATGGCCATTTCGGGGTCATTGGTGTTTCACAAACACATCTTGTTTTGAAAAGTTTTCAGGGAGCATTATCCTCCTCTTACAGATCTTGCTAAAGATTAGCACTTTGCAGCTTGTATAAGAATAATAATGTTTGCACATTGCATTTGTGTTTAGAAGATTGAATGAATTATTTTGGGTTGGAACTTTGCATGCAAAGATAAGTGAATTTCTTTGTGATTACTTATGTTTTATTAACAATTTCTAAGTGATTGAAGAGGCCACAATAACTTGTTGTCAGAGAAAGAATTATTTTATTATTTTAATGAATAATGTATATTTTTCAGAAATGCAACTACTGTTATCGGTATGGTGCTACAATAAACTGTCAAAGATGCAATAATATTTATCATTATCCATGTGCTTCTGCGGGCGGCTGCTTTCAGGTGAGTGGGCTTCTTGTAGATGTAAACTTTTTAACCCATTACCTCACAGTGACTCTTTTTGACTCACTACATGATAAAAGCTTTGGAAAACATAGTGGAAAATGAAGAAACTGCTTGTGACAATCAATAGCTTCTTATGCCACAATGTTTCCTACAAAAACGTACCAAAAACTAAAATTTCATTATTTTGCTGTATTGGAAAAAATGAAAATGTATTTGATTGATGATAATTGACCTCTTGATTGATAAGCTGTTTCAGATAATAATTTGGTATAAATGCTCTATGATAAAGGTGTTTAACCCTTTTCATGATCCTGGCTCAAATAAAACTGCTTAATTTTAGTTAATAATTGTGTATATTTTTCCACAGGATATCAAATCTCTGTCTCTACTGTGTCCCGACCACACTGAATATGCTCAAACAATAGGTAAGTTGTATGATTGTTGTAGAGACTTTTAGTGCCTGTAGATATACAGTCGACACTCATTATGTCAACATTGGATAAGTCATATTCCAGCTTAAGTCAAAGAGAATGTCTGGTCCCGTCTTCATCAGCTGATATCAACACGTTTAAACAAAATAATTTCGAAATGAAAATAGCCATTGAAATTTAGTAAGAAAAGGACAGAAATTGCTCATTTCGAGCAATTTCTGTCCTTTTCCTACTATATTTATATCCCCCACAACGAAGTTATGGGGGGTATACTGGAATCAGGTTGTCCATCAGTCCGTCTGTCCGTCCGTCCGTGGACATAATCTTGTGTCCTCTTCTTCTCCCACAGTTTTTGACCAATTTTTCTGAAATTTTATCAGGATGTTTCCCATCATATGAAGTTGTGCACCTGCAATTTTCATCTTGATCCAGTTATTAGTTTCAGAGTTATGCCACTTTGAACTTTCTAATGGGGGGGGGGGGGTGTTAGTCAAAATTCACATTCGTTTCCGTGTTCTAACTAGAGAACCGTTTGACCTAGGATCATGATACTTTACACAGTTGTTGCCCATGACCCAAGGAGGTGCCCTAACCTTTTGGGGTAACCAAGGTTAAAGGTCAAGGTCACAGTTGGACTTTGTTTAAAATCCGTTTCCATGCTCTAAGTCAAGAACCTTTTGACCAATAGCACTTTTTCAGTGACAAGGCCCTAGTGGGGGGGTATTCGTCCGCTTTGCGACAGTTCTAGTTCAATTAGGAATGCACTTTATGGGCAACAAAATGGTCGAATGTCATGTAAAATTGTAAATGAAGAAAGTCGGGTATGTGTTGAACTCCGGATATGTCGAACTATTTCTACGACCCCTCTGACTTCGACTCAACGAGTTTCGACTGTATATGCATATAGATGGTGCATCTTGATAAGCCTTGTCATGCTGATAATGCTCTACCGTATTCCACCAATTGTCAGATAGCAAGTAATTCAGGGCTACAGATAAGTGCGGGTGAAGTTCTAACTTTGTTATTTCAATTCCAAACCCTGTTGTGGGTACTCATTTGAATCGTCTCGACAAGACGATGCAAATGAGTACCCACAGCATAGTGTTTGATGAATAATAACAGAATCATTTCAGTTTGAAAAGTCATCACCCCCTCTTATCTGGAGCTCTGGTACTTTGTGCAATTTGGTCCTCAATGCTAGTTGCAGTTGAATTGATATCAGCAGGACAAAGGTCTAGCATGAAGATTTTATATATATTGTAGTGTAGTTCACAAATGTACAGGAGTTTCAATAATTTTTTTGACCACCCATGACACAAAAGTAGGCAGGGGAATTTTTATGTTAACATATTAATATCATAGAGTATTTTTATGCTCCTTGAAGGGCAGGAATATAGCCGCTGCAAAGAACAAAAACTCTTTTGATCATATTTTTAGAGTTATTGCCCTTTGGTAATTTTCAGACTTCATTTTTGTACGAAGGCTAGCATAACTTGCTAGTTAAAAGCATGAAATCTCATAGCTGGATTGATCTCAGCTAGGAGAAGTGCAGGACATAAGTATCAACTTTTTGCAACAAACAGCTATTTTCCTCGAGCATAACTCGTCTCCTAAGGTACTTGTTAAAAATGGCTTGGGAATTGTATTTCAATTCAATCAGATAGAATGAGGGAATTCCTTATTTCTTAATAAAACCTACGTACCAACTGCCATATTGATGTTCTGGTCCAATATAGTGCAGCATAATAAAAAGTGAATTGTAAAGTAATTTGGTAATTTTCTTTACTGTCTGACATTCTGCTGTCTGGAAATTGGGAGGGGGTCAGTCAAAGATAACATGACAGGATTTTGTAAAAACCTTCATGTTTTATCTAAATCTCAGATACACTTTGCTTGAAAGACTCACTTTTTCTGAAAACATTAACAACAACAGCAATTGTTTAAGTCTCGATCTTAAATTTTACATTCTGGCTGTATTCTACACTGCTTGTATTAGTCAGCATGTTATGGGTTAACCCTTGCCAAACAACAAGATAATTGACTCTTCTGAATTGATTTAGGAAATGCAAAAGTCCAAAATTTTGTGTTCTGTTAATGGGTTAAAGTAACATGTATCTGTATAATGTGTCCCTTGTATGATTTCAGCTGAAGCAGGTATATAGTGTGGGTTAACTATCGTAACATTGAAGTTTGATCTTTTGTTTTTAACCTACTTCATGTGTGGCTGAATCTAACATTCAGTCTTTCTGGGCAAGAGATAAGAGTGGGTAAAGGCATTCTAACTTTGCTATTTCAATTCCAAACTCTGTGTTGTCGGTACTCATTGGAATTCTCTCAACAACAATGAGTACCCACAACATAAGGTTTGGACGATTATTAATGAAAAATTGCATGATAAAAACCCAACACCTCTTATCTGTTGCTCTGGTCTTTGTAAGCTTGAAGGGAGAGGGTTGCTACCTTTGTTTTTTTATGCCCCATTATTGAAAAATCTGGAGCATAATTGTTGTTTTACTCATGTCTGTCTGTACGGTTTAGCACAAAATACATCGTATGATTTACATTCTTTGCCAGAAATACTTGGAACACATGGGCAAGTGAACCATTAGAGCAATATGACTGGAAAGTTTGTAAGACTCATGTCACAGCCCTAGTGTCGGCGTCGCGTTGCGTCCCGTCCCGTCTTTACTTGAAAAACTTTAACCTGGTCTATATATCAGGCACTATTAGAGATACAGCCTTGATATTTCTTTCATAGATACATCTCGACAAGACCTTTCATTTGGGACCATGACCTTTGACCTTGTGACCTTGACCTTGGAGTTTGACCTACTTTTGAAAAACTTTAACCTGGCCTATATCTCAGGCACTATTAGAGATGCAGCCTTGATAACTCATACATAGATACATCTCGACAAGACCTTTCATTTGGGACCATGACCTTTGACCTTGTGACCTTGACCTTGGAGTTTGACCTACTTTTGAAAAACTTTAACCTGGCCTATCTTTCAGGCACTATTAGAGATGCAGCCTTGATATTTCATACATAGATACATCTCGACAAGACCTTTCATTTGGGACCATGATTTTTGACCTTGTGACCTTGACCTTGGAGTTTGACCTACTTTTAAGAAAATTGCTGTTTTTATACGCCCGAAGGGTCGTATTATGTTATGGCCCTGCTCGTCCGTCTGTCTGTCCGTCCGTCCGCCTGTCTGTCCGTCCGTTAGCAATTTCTTGTGTGCGCAACTCCTCCTACAGTTTTGATTGGAATTTGATCAAACTTGCCACAATAAATCTCCATGGTGTCTAGTTGTGCACCTCGCTTACGGAATTCAGATTTATAACTCTTTTCGTTTTTGAATTATCTGCCCTTGAATTAAAAAAAATGCCCATTTTCTTGTGTGCGCAACTCCTACAATTTTGATCAGAATTTGATCAAACTTGCCACAATGAATCTCCATGGTGTCTAGTTGTGCACACCGCTTACGGAATTTAGATAACTGTTTTCGTTCTTGAATTATCTGCCCTTGAATTTAAGGAAAAATGTCCATTTTCTCAAAAATGCCCATTTTCGCTCTACTTCTACAGTTTCAACCAGAATTTAATCAAACTAGCCACAATGAATCTCTATGGTGTCTTGTTTTACAAACAAAATTTTGATAACTTTTCAAGTTTGAATCATCTGCCCTTGAATTGAAAAAATGGCCAATGTTTACTGACAAGCCCCTCTCGGGCGTATATGCGCCGCTCTGCTAAGCTCTTGTTGTGACAAGCTCTCGTATAGGCGAGCTACGTTGTCCGCGGACAACTCTTGTTATGAATCAATTAAGAAAGACATACATTTTTGCCATTGCCTGTCTCTAAAGGTATCATTAGTGGTTAGATAAAGACATCTTGTACTAAGGCTGATGTGAATAGCATTATCATCATGATTTTAAATGACAATTTTCATTTTTTTCAAGAAAATTGTTTTCTTTATGTTAAATTGTTTATGCCCATTGAAGACAAATTTTGTAATGTTAACTTCTTCATTTTTAATTTCAACTTTAATAAAAGTAACAAGCTTTTTCCTAACTCTCTCATTTTTAGAACTTTTTGGAAAATTGCTTCAATTGCAAACAAGGTTTTCATGTATTACAATACATTCCCTTCTAGTTTGATTAAAGATTTATAGATTAAGTCCTTTCCAAAAGATGTAACTGGGACCTTCAAATGTAATGCAGATAAAAAAAATCCAATTATCAGATAGTATGTTTTGGTTATCAGCATTTTAACCCTCTCCCAAACAAGACCTGGTTTTGACTTCCCTTATAGAAAAGACTTGGGAAAACATTGAGACAAAAGAAGAAACTGCTGATAACCAGCAGTTTCTCCCTTTGTCTCAATATTTTCTATGCCATATTTTACACAAATCCTATCTTTAATAACATTCATTTTGTCATTTGTGGCAGTTTTTGAAGTGGATCACCCTGATATTTGGCCGTTTGGGAAAGGGTTAAACTATTTCTTCTATATTGTTGTCAAATTTTAACACTATGGGTGTCAGAATGTGTTTTGTTTGGGAATTAGTTTTGTTTATAAATCTTATCTTTTCAAAGCTAATTTCACATTGCACATTCAATAGGCTAAAAGATTTTATGTTATGGAACTATTGGGTTGGAGTTAATTCACAATTTTCATTATTTTGGAAATTTTGTGAAATATTGGGAATAAATGGGGTTTTATTGTCAAAGGATTAATCCTTTATTAAACAAAGAATGATGTTTTCCCTTTCCTAAACAGCATTTTTTAGACTACTCCAAATAGACAGGAATTGCATATGACACAATGATTAATATCAAAAGTTTAATGTGTATAACAGCATAGAAATTATTGCTAGAAAAGGAAAAAATGCAGATTTTTTGCTAGTTTCTTCTATGACCATAGCAGTTGAAAGCAATGTTAAACTCCAATAAATCAAATCACAATCTATTTCAGCTGGTGAGGAGGCAGACTGCAATATGTGTAACCAGGTGGGAAACATTGCCGAGCAGCTGTTTTGTACCAGTTGTGGCCATCATTATCACGGATCCTGTCTTAAACCTCCAGTCGAGATCAACCCGACTGTACGAGCAGGGTGGCAGTGTCCGGACTGTAAAATATGTCAGATGTGCAGGTATGGAAATATAATTTGTACCTCGACAGATAATAAGGGAAATATGCATTCTAAATTTGTTACTCGAATACCAAACCCTTTGTTGTTGGTACTCATTTGATTTGTCTCTATGAGACAATTCCAATGAGTACCCACAACATTGGGTTTGTCTGGTTTGATGAACTATAAGAGAATATTGCACTTTTGAAAGCCATCATCCCCTCTTATCTGTACCTCTACCTCAATCTTTTATGGAATAGTGTAAATTTTAATGAAGTCCAACATTATCATGCTTACTGACAAAAATGTCACCCATCAATGGTTTGATATCGTGAACCTATGTGGGGGAGCAGCTGCAGGCTCGGTAAGGGTGTTGTATTAGTACTGGTATGAGAAACGGCAGGAATCCATGGTGTAAAATATGTCAGATGTGCATGCACTTTAGAACTTTAATGTATGCAACTCTTCCGAGGTAAAAAGATTCTTCACTTTCAAGATGGTTCCTTGTCATGTTGCAGGTCACATATTTTAGCTTCTTGTAAACTTTGTGCAAAAGAGCAAACATTTTTTCTGATATTTGTCCCCTATAAATTATTGAATAATCATAAACCTATGTGGGGAAGCACCTAGAGGCTCAGATAGGAAATGTTGGTTGTGCATATGAGAGAAAGCAAGGAATCCATGGTTAGGTGATACAGTTACTATGATATGACCACAACAGTGGAAAGAGGACTTAAAACGCAGTCAATCAATTATAAAAGCTATCAACATATTGTATCATCCTTTAGAATTGCCTCAAGCATTATCTCCGACATAATTTCATGTAACAGTCGGGTCCTAAATGAGAATTAAGAGAATTTTGATTAGAAAGTGATAAGTTTATTATATACACTGTATTAACGATTTCAAGGCTATCATACACTATTAACCATTTCAGACAACCAGGTGATGATAGTAAAATGCTTGTATGTGATATGTGTGATAAAGGCTACCATACATTCTGTTTGCGACCTGTCATGACAACTATACCCAAAAATGGATGGAAATGCAAGGTAATCATTAGGATGCATCAACTTTAAAAGGATATTTCACATTCTTACTGATTGGGCAATAGAACGCGCCAAACTTCTTAATCTGATGCATACACATGTACTGTAATATTTTGAGAGCATGGCTTTACTATACAAGTGAATAGGGTTATTAAACCCTTGCCAACATAGTTTGGGGGATATTTAGGAATAACTGTGTCTGTCCATCCTTATACCGGTATCTCTTCAACGCAACTCCTCTCAAACTGCTGGATGGATTTTGATGAAAAATGATCAACATGATATTGACTTTCGCATGAAGAAGTTTCTTCGCTCTCTGAGGTCAACCAAGGGAGATAAATTGACTTTGTGACCCACTTGGGAAGGGGGTATTAGTCTGCTCAGGGACATATAGTGTTTATTTGGTTTTTTTTTCAAAAAGATTAATATTTTATTAACAGAAGTAATTATTATTTGTTAACATGCCGATATAGCGAAATGGGGATTGGCAATCACATTTTGTTTTCAGAACTGTGTTTGTTGTCTTATATTTGTTTATTTAAATGGTTTGTTTTCAGAATTGTCGAGTCTGTGAAGACTGCGGATCGCGGACGCCGGGTAGCGGAAAGAGTTCTCGATGGCATCTAAACTACACTGTCTGTGATAGCTGTTATCAGCAGCGTAATAAAGGACTGTGTTGCCCTATATGTGGCAAGGCTTACAGAACATTCTCTAACAAAGCCATGGTGCAGTGTAATGTGTGTAAAAAGTGAGTTGTGTTAGATACTTACTTTCTTGTCACAAGCAATTTCTTCATTTTCCACAATGATTTCAAACCCAAAATGGAATTATTGTTAAAATTTCATCAACTTGAAATTGTTGTCTGCAACACCTTTCAAATTGGAACAGTCCAAAATTTTTATGACTGGTTTTGGGTCAATGACTTTACTAGGCTAGGATTACTTTTACTTTAGACTAGTATCACTAGAACTGGGCTGTGACTCTGTCTACATACTTTGTATCATTCTAAGACTGAAATACTGTTAGAAATAGTGTTAAATACAATTGAATCAATTACAAAGCTGGTAATCTATAGAATTTTCCTCTTTAATTTCAGACTGGTACATTCAGAATGTGATGATGCTATAGACTCTGCGCTCCAACAACAGACGAAAAATGATGAAATTACAGACTATATCTGTCCCATTTGTAAATATGGAGAATCTGAGGTTTGTATTCGTAACTTGTCCTAGTGGTAAAATAAGAATTTGTCAGACCCTGATAGCCCAGTCGGTAATGTTGGAGTTTGTCGATCCAGGGGTTGTGAGTTCAAAACCCTGCTTCGCCAATATCCTTTCTGACTTTTGACAAAAGTCATTTGTCTCTCATCAATAGGTATATATCATCTATGTGAGAGAGCAGCTGGGGCTTGGTAAGGAGGTTTTGGTTTTGGCCAGGACGTTTTGGCCATGGACGTTTTGACCACAATATTTTACAAGGTAGGACCTTTTAGCCAAAATAATTTCTAAGGAAAAAGGAATTGAACTAATTAAATTTATTTCATAGTTGTACTTTTAGACATTTTGATAGTAAAATTGATATATAAGTTCATTATGAAGACAGAAGTAAGAATGGGTGGTCTCAATTATTAATATTTCATTTTAATTTATTTGTGGCCAAAATGTCCTACTATGAAATATATGTGGCCAAAATGTCCTACATTCTGTCTGTGGTAATACTGGTATGAGAAACAACAGGAATAAATGGTTAGGTGCTCTAGTCGCTGAGATATGACCATGTCAGTTGAAAGAGAAGAAAATGCTTTTATTCTTTTGCCTCAATATTTTCTGTGTTCTATTGTACATAAATCCTATCTTTGTCAACTACCATTTTGTTGTCGGCAGCTGCTTTCTATTTGTACCATTCCAAATTTTACTATACGGGAAAGGGTTGATTGAAAAGACTCAGGAAAACAAAGCAAAGAAGAATTTGCTGATATTAAACATTTTTAGCTCGACTTTTCGAAGAAAATGAAAGCTTATACTGTCACCCGGGCGTTGGTGTTGGCGTTGGTGTTGGCGTCGGCGTTGCAACAAAGGTTAAAGTTTTTTCAAACATCAATAACTTCCATACTATCAAAGGGAATACCAAACTTGGAATACTTATTCACCATGACACCCTCTACCTTACTACCAGGGCCCATGACCCTGGCTCCACTATATTTGGAGTTATGCCCCCTTTATACTAAGCAACTTAGAAAGTCGAGCTTCGGACAGCTCTTGTCTCCATTAGCTAAGCTTAAATGTTCTAGTTACTCAAATTCTATCTTTATCAACATCCATTTCCATTGTTGAAGCAGCTTACAAATTGGAACAGTTCAAATTGTTGTTGCCTAAGATTGAATGAGCATAATTTACAACTTTATGTTTAGTATTTATCCAAAATAGAACTTGTACCAGCATTTTAATCCTTTCTCAAACAAGACCTGGTTTTGACGTCCCTATTAGAAAAGGCTTTGGAAAACATTAGGACCTCAATGTTTTCTAAGCTCTTTTATACACAAATTCTTTATCTACACTAATTTTGTCATCTTGAACGGCTTTCAAATGGTTCATCCTAAAATATTGCTGTTTGAGAAAGGGTTAAATTTCCTTTGTTTGTAACTTATTTGATATAATGTGCTTTACAGATGGACATGACTGATTTTCCGTCTGGTATACCTCAGATAGAAGATTCCTCCGACAGTGTTGACAATAAAGGTAAAACTTTGAGACATCATTGATATTAACAAGGATTAGCTTTAGCTGAATCAAACATATCATCAATTACAGACAAATACTTATGTACTTGTATAGAAAGATCGGGGGTATATTGTTTTAGGTTTGTCTGTCTGTCCGTCTGTCTGTCCGAAAAATTAACATTGGCATTTTCTCCAAAGTATTGCATATACAAAGCTCAAATTTGGTATGTAATCTTTTCTCAAGGATATCTCTATCAGTTCCATTCAATATAACCTTCTCCAAGGTCACCCCTTAACCCTTATCAACCCTTTACACTAAATCTTAACATTTTAGAGAAATAGCCATTTTGCTTCCATTCTTTGTGGTAGGGTTAATTAATGTTTTCAGTGGTTGAACATTCCACCACTGAATGTTTGATGTTTCCTGAATAATTCCAATGTCGCCTGAATCATAAAGGGTGGACAACCTTAAGCATGAATCATTGATAACTACTTTAATTGTAGGTGTAATGGAAGTAGAAAGTGGAGGTATGGTGCTCAATGAAGACTCCATGTTTATTTTTGTGTGTTCATATATCATCGCTTTTTAGCGAGCCGGGACTTTAAGTCTGGGGAGCTAATGTCACAGCCCTAGTGTCGGCATTGGCGTCCCGTCACGTCTTCACTTGAAAAACTTTAACCTGGTCTATATCTCAGGCACTATTAGAGATACAGCCTTGATATTTCATACATGGATACATCTCGACAAGACCTTTCATTTGGGACCATTACCCTTGACCTTGGAGTTTGACCTACTTTTAAAAAAAATGCTGTTACTGTGACAAGCTCCCGTATAGGCGAGCTATGTTGTCCGCGGACAACTCTTGTTAACAAAAACATTGTAAATGCAGCTTGTTTTGAGCTGCAGTTACAAGGTTTTTGTTGAAAAGCAGCGATATCATACAATGTTTTATCCTATAGCTCTAATGGAGGTAGAGAGTGGAGAAGAAAGTTCACAACATAGTTCTCAGATGGTACTCAATGATGGCTCTATGTCCGTTTATGTGTGTATTTGTGACCCGTGGCGCTACTTTTCACACCTCCCAAAAGTTACTTTTTAGCATGATGGGTCACATATATCATAAACTGTTTTATCTTACAGGCCTGATGGAGGTAGAGAGTGGAGAAGAAAGTTCACAACATAGTTCTCAGATGGTGCTAAATGAAGACTCTATGTTTATTTTTGCGTGTTTTTTATACATCATCGCTTTTCAACAAAAACATTGTAACTGCAGCTTGTTTTAAGCTGCAGTTACAAGGTTTTTGATGAAAAGCAGCAATATCATACAATGTTTTATCCTATAGCTCTAATGGAGGTAGAGAGTGGAGAAGAAAGTTCACAACATAGTTCTCAGATGCTGCTCAATGAAGACTCCATGTCCAGTCTGGATGTTGAAATGAGTCTATATGGCAAGGTAGGCAATGCATAATCTTGAAAAATTTTTGTTGAAAAAAAAATATTTGTGATATTTGGGATTGTTTCTTTCTCATAAATATTGATGTCATATTGTTTTGTTCCAAATAAAGTAATTTTATACTATAAGCAATTGTATATTTTTCTAGAGACATATGTTTAATGATACATTTTGAATGATTTCTTTCACAAAAATATTGATGTCAAATGTTTTGAACTAAATAAAGTGAATTTTATGATATAAGCAAAAATATGAAACTACACATGTTTAAAACAAATCTATTAATGGTGGTATTTGAGAAAATGTGATTTGTACATGCATGTTGCTATTTTAGATGTCTCCACCATACATTTCTGGTCGAGAAGGGGAACTTGGTCTAGGAAAAGGCAAACTGGCAGCAATAGCAAGAAAGAAAATGAGTCTAGCGAGTAAAACTAAGGTAAAGAGAAAAGCTTATAATTCATGACGTTTGCTTGCATTGTGGTCCTTAATGTTTTCGATGGGCTCTGCTTTTTGCATAAAAAAGTGCTTGTAATGTACAAAAATATCCCGCAAAAAGCATATTGATAACTGAGGAAGGAAATTTAAAATTCTCTGTATAGCAAATACATCATTGAGGGATTATTGAATTAAGTTTGTTCTAAGTATATTCTAGACTTAACCGAGATTAATTTATGACACTAAAAATTTTTAAGATTAATCTGATATATTTACTTTGATTTACAGAATCGTGCATTAGGTGGTGAAAAACGAAAGAGACCTATTACATTTGGTGAAAAGAGAAGGGGACCCAAGCCAAAGGTACTTTACCAATTTAACCCTTTCCCAAACAAGACCTGGTTTTGACGTTCCTAATTAAGACGGCTTGGGAGAACAATGAGGCAAAAAGAGAAAACACTGATAATCAGCGTTTTCTCCTTTTGTCTCAATTTTTTCTGTGCTATATTCGTACATCAAATCCCATTATATTGACATTAACTTTTATTCCCCCATATCAAAAGATCGGGAGCATATTGTTTTACCGTTGTCTGTCTGTCTATGGCATCTGTCTGTCTCTCAGTCCGAAACTGAACATGAAAACTCAATGTGAAAACTTAACATTGGCCTTTTCTCCAGAAATAGCCATTTCGGGGGCATTGGTGTTTCTAAAAAATACATCTTGTTTCAAAATGGAACAGTCCAATTTTTGTCATTTGGGAGAGGGTTAAACTTTGTCAGAGCCACTCTTTTGCGGATGAATATCATTGATATATAAACAATAGGGGTTTGTCAAGCAAATAACGCGCATGCGCACGAGCCGTAATTCAACTATCGGTTTCCCTCGAGGGGGCAAGTCGATAATCATTCTGTAATGGGATAATAAGCGTGACGGATTAATCTGCTACTGTGATTCGTTAAATCGAAAAAATGGGCGGGCACGATCATTGTTGCGTGTATGGGTGTGATCATAGACGGAATAAACTGTCAAATAATTGTAGATTCTTCACTTTTCCAAAAAATTCGGCATTAAAAATGCGATGGATTCATGCGTCGGGTAGACAGAACTTGCCTTAAAAAAACACAAATAACGTGAAAGTTTGTGGATGCCACTTTATTTTGGGAAAGCCAGACAGAACTGATAAAAACAATCCTGACTATGTACCAAATAGAAATATACCAAGTATTTTGACTAAGAAACCCACCAGACAATCTAAAACGAGTAAAAAATCGTTGGAATATACCATGACTCTAGAAGGAGCCGAACAAAGTTCAACCATAGTTTTTAGAATTGCAAAGAGAAATCTACGACAATTATCACTCTCCCAAATCCCCAGTCCCTCCAATGAGATCGAGATATCTTCCGAAGTAAGTATTATTCATTTATAACTACATGTATTAAGTTTTATTATGTCCGTCATTCAAAGGCCGGAGAAGATTTGGAGATACGGAAATAACGAGAAAACTCCATAAAAGAAATCTAGATTGACTCCGTATTGGATTAACATTTTGGAAAAGAAAATGTATAATGGTCTGTTAATATACTTATATATAAATCAGTTCACCGTAAGGACCCTGTTCAAATATTGATAGGCCTACCGATGATCTGTCTCATTACCGTATTGCTATTAATTTCGGTTGTTCTATTTTTTCCTTCGAATTCCGTTCAATGACAATTTCGTCTGATTTGTCACATATCTTTGATTGGTGTCCAAAATTATCGTTTTTACAGCTTGATTAAAGATTAAAGTACATTTCGATTGTCAATATTGATGGGATCAGTATTGTCAATGCAAAGGGTTTTGCAGATAGGCCTACTGGTATATCACGCGTTTGACAGTCTCGTCGGTACAGCACTTTAATATCGCCTTATCAGTATATCACAATCAACGTTATCGGCTTTTCAACAGCAGCAAAAAAACCTGTCATTCCAAAACCATTTCCTCACCGATATGTTCCAAAGAAACGTGCAAATGTGAATATTAAATCTTGAGAATAAAAAAGAAAGAAAAAAGAAGGCTCTTAAGAACAGGGGCCGGTGGGTCATCGATCAAGCCATCGTTTATAACGCTGAAGCAAAGGGGAAATGCTTAACATCATCGTTTTATTCTTTTGTCACAATGTTTTCACGAGTCAGGGATCGACCGTCAGGCTTAGCAAATATTATGCATAATACCAAGTGGGGTTTGTTCATAGTGGCGGATCCAGAGTCGTTTCGGGGGGATCAAATGTCCCCACACCCTGTAGTGTAATTTATTCTTTTTTTTAAAAAAAAGAACTTGTTGAACTATTTCCAAGACAGCAAATATTGAGATTGTTTGACATGTGAATTGACATGTTTTACTTTAGAAATCAACAATTTTATAGCCCGTAACTCTTTTTGAAAATTGTTCCAGTCTTAACCCTTTCCCAAACGTCTAAATTGGGTGATCCACTTCCATAACTGCCAAAAATGACAAAATGGATATTTTTAACGATATGATTTGTGTAAAATATGACAAAGAAAATATTGAGACAAAAGGAGAAACTGCTGGTTATCAGCAGTTTCTTCTTTTGTTTCAATGTTTTTCAAAGCCTTTAATATTAGGGACTTCAAAACCAGGTCTTGTTTGGGAAAGGGTTAAATTCAGTCGTTGGAGAAAGGGTAAAATCTCTCTGAAAAAATCGCCTTTAATGGCAAAAACATCGTAAAAGTTGATTTGATAATTCGTTGTTACAATGTTCTGTCTTCTCAATAACGAAATGTCGTTGACTGAATGGTTAGAACTACTATGTGGAATATACCAATCGCCGGTGTTATTGCAAAACCTCATAACTGCAGTTTGATTTAAGCTGTAATAACAAGATATTAAAATACCACGGTAGATATAGGAGTCGACATATACCAACTATTCATCTCACCAAAATGTATGCGCAGACAAGTGAACGGGCTTCGTGGTCATTATGAAAATATGACAATAGGGATAAAAAAGAAACCGATAGAAATAATGAATTACATCTATTTATTTTCAATTTTGACCAATTTTGACATCTTGGAGTATAAGTGATTCATCTCGCACACAATTCGATGTATAATCATGCTTAAATGTGTAAATAAACTTAGTTTTTAAACGTGTATTCTACAAACAAAATAGAGCGATAATTTACCAGAAGTAAATAGTGCCCCCACAGGAACACCGGAAGTACATTTTTAATTTTCTTTGTGAAGAGTTTCGCAAGGGAAATAACTCTTTGACAAACCTCTATTGTTTGTCTTTATAGTTCTAATTAAATAGCCACTTTATGCATACCCCACAAATTTGACTACTTTTATGAAAAAAAAGTAAAGATTGCCTTGAAAAAGGAAGAATAGATCTACTGCAATAATCTGTGATAACACCTTTCCAATTTTACACAAACAAAATTTAAAATTTGATTGCATTGTCGTCTTTTGACTCCCTGGAAGATAAACACTATGGAAAACATAGTGGAAAATGAAGAAATTGCTTGTGCATTTCCCACAATGTATTCTACCTGAAAAGACAAATAAATGAAAGAATTTCATTCACTTGAAATTTGAGTCTGCAGCATCTTTGAATTTATATCAAGTTTGAAATGTTATCATCTGGTAATGGGTTAATGACATGTTTTACTGTATTTGTAGTATCATTCTACCATCCGATCTTCCTCATCCAAGAAACATGCTGACGATGATGATGATGACGATGATCATCCAAATACAATTATACTGGCTAATAAAGCTGACATGTTTACCTTCGACCAGGTAAATACTGTTGTTTTGTGACATCATAGCTATGGATAAGAGGGGTGATGGCTTTTAGAAAATGTGATATTTCATTTATTGTTCATCAAACCCTATGTTGTGGGCAGACCTGGTTGTGGGTACTCATTAGAATTGTCTCATGGAGACGATTCAAATGAGTACCCACAACATAGGGTTTCAATTTGTAATAACAAATTTAGAATGTCTTTACCCCCTCTTATCTGTAGCTGTGGCATCATGCTTGCTGAAGAAGTCAAGTTCTTTCTGTCTTCATTTGTATTAAGGACGGCATTTTCTCCTTTTCCCTCAATATTATCTATGCCATAACATACACATTTTCAACTTTCAACATCATTCATTTTGTTGTCTACATCTCTTTTTCAAATTGGAGCTGGATAGGATTTCATTGTGTAGGAATAGGTCATTGTATCATCAATATGAAGAATGGTCATGATGTTAGAAACAAATGAAAATTGATAGCATTGCAACATTTGACTTCAGTAGATTGATTTCTTTTCTTTATACTTTAATGCTTATTTTAATGATGTTTCTTCTTTTGCCTTCAGGATGTGTGTAAAAATTGTGGTAGTTTTGGTCAGGGTGAAGAAGGCAGACTTATTGGTTGTACTCAATGTGGACAGTGCTATCATCCTTATTGTGCTAGTATTAAGGTAAATGTTAGATCTTTAACACTATGCAATAATGCTTGTTAACATCACTAATTCATCCAATGTATCGGGAGTCTGTCAATCAGAGATCTTAGGTTTGAATTCTGGCTTGGTGAATATTTTTTCTGACAGATGACAAGCTGCTAATGTGAGCATGAGAACTGCTACAATACATTCTAAATTCTATTTAAACATATTCTTATTTTGAATCATGAATGGATAAAATTACTGGGAGATTTGTGAAAGATAATTGCAATTTAAATTTTAGAATCCAGAATTTGGTATGATACATGAGTCCTGAGATGTTTATGAAATTTGACAAACAAAATTGGAGAAATGACCCCCCCTCCCCCTCCAGCTTTGAAGGCAAGGGTATCAAAATGACCCCCAAGTTCTTATGTCCATGGAAAGTGATGAATTAACCCTTTCCTAAACAAGACCTGGTTTTGACGTACCTAATAGAAAAGGCTTGGGAAAACATTGAAACAAAAAAAGAAACTGCTGATAACCAGCAGTTTCTCCTTTTGTCTCAATATTTTCTTTGTCATATTTTACACAAATCCTATCTTTAATAACATCCATTTTGTCATATGTAGCAGTTTTTGAATTAGATCACCCTAGAATTTTGCAGTTTGGGAAAGGGTTAAGCATTAGAAAGGAAGTTTAATCAGAAATTTCTTATTTTCTTCAGGTTACTAAGATAATGGTTCAGAAAGGTTGGCGTTGTATGGACTGTACAGTATGCGAGGGTTGTGGTAAAAATCATGATGAAGGGAAACTACTCTTGTGTGACGAGTGCGATATCAGCTATCATACATACTGTCTGGACCCGCCCCTAGATCATGTGCCAAAAGGGACCTGGAAATGTAAATGGTAAGTGTCAGTTATACTAGCGTATCAATGGTTATGTTTCGAAATTGCTCTATTGCCATTATGGGCTTGAGTGTCTGATTCCTTTATGATCAAGTCACTTTTACAGACAGCATAGAATAAGATCAGCCTCCATGTACATGCAGTCTGATCTTCTTCTATACTGACTGTTTGTTTAAATTTTGAGTGGCTCAGGATAAATGAATGTACACAGTACGGTATGCGAGGGTTGTGGTAAAAATCATGATGAAGGAAAGCTACTCTTGTGTGATGAATGTGATATCAGCTATCATACATACTGTCTTGACCCGCCCCTCGATCATGTGCCAAAAGGAACCTGGAAATGTAAATGGTAAGTGGCAGATTTTCTGACATGTCAATGGTTATGTTTGAAAATCTTGTATTACTGATTTCATTTGACATGACACTGGCCTTCACACAAAATGTCTTTATATTTTGCAAATAGCATAACATACACCAAAATGACTTTAATCATAATACATGGATATTAAAGGAATTCAAGAAAATACATGTATGGCTGGGCTATTTAGTCCATTCGAAATTTTCGGAACCTTGCAATGTCGAGTACAATGAAGTTTTATTTTTTCTTTGCATTCTATAGGTGCTCTAGAGCAAATCTAGCTTTGTTGCCAGAATGGCAACCTTGGGGAACTCCCACAATCCTCAAAAATCCAAGATGGCCTCCAAATGCAAATGTAAAAATCAACTTTTTCTCAAATTGTCCTAAATTGACGCAAAAAATGTGTAAATAGGGGTTCTTCGGTACGCTGAATCCAAATCTGATGATACATATCGTATTTGGATATCAGAAATATACTTAAATAGAGATGGCCGCTGGAAGCCATCCTGAAAATTACTATTTTATGATATTTGTTTTAGATGACCTACAAAAGACATCTATTATGACATACTTATGAATCCAAGTTCAATTTGATTCTTTATCTGGCATTTGAATCAAGCTGGTGTATATAAAATTCCAACATGGCCGCCACATGCCATTTTTAAAATCATTTCTAGTTGAATACTGGTATAAAATTTGATATCTTTCGGTATTTTGTTGCTTTTATATCTATTTCGAACGCAAAATGTTATATTTAATGTAGATGCTACACATTTCCCGAATGTAGAAATAAGAATAAAAAATATGTAAACTAGTTGCCATCTTGAAAAAGAGGGGAAAAGAGGAGATCATTTTCAGCAGAACATACCGAGGTTGCATGTTTGCTATCTTTGCTGACGTAGACTCAATATCTTAATAAACTTATGTCTATTTCAACGTATTCTATCAAAATGCTTTTGACATTTCGTTTTAAAGAGCGCTAAATGAAATATTTCCAGTGAAATACTGTATGTTATTATTGTGCATGTAGGATTAATTAGAAGCCTTTGTGCTGGAAAAATTAAACTTTTGTATGCAGAATAATTAGTTTATTGTGAGTAACAGTACTTTTTATGTTTGCTAGCACTAAATGTATATCTAAACTATAGTAAACATGCCACCAGTTGCCATACTGTGAAATGAAAATTAAATCTGCGCTGTCTTCAGATATGTCTTTGTGTCAATTTATTTATATCATTTATGGCCACCAGTTGCCATATTGAAATATGACATAAAGTTGATTCTGTAGACATAAGTTGCATTAAATTTCTTTGTTGATATCCAAGGATATCAGATTGAACGACGATGTTATCCATGGCAAGAAAAAACCCAAAAACGCAATAAAATGGTTAACATATCCTCCTGTCTATATCTATTTTATGAATCATTTTCACATTTGAACTTCCCTGTGAGTTTGAATCTGATAATAATGATTAACACGCCATTTATATTTGAAGCTGATCGTTTTAACAAATACGTCTGTACTTTAGTAGTTAAAAGGGGTGATCCTTACATCCCTTATCTGGGACTGATTTATGTAAAGATTATTCTTGCCATATTTGTATAAATGAATTATTTTGATACATTATTCAATGTACCACCCGCAAGATTCAGAATTTTTCCCAAGGCGAGGGGGGTTTCCAGAGGAAACCCGACTGCATTGGCGAATGAGAGATTCCTACAAAATCACTTTGATAAGCCTTCTTTTAATAAATTCGAGAGGGAGCCCAGACCCCAGGACTTTCTGACTAAGATTGGTGTATTAAACTCTAAAAAGGTATTATGACAATAATCAATTGTTTTTATATGTAGATACCGTTGGATTGGTCAGTAGAATGGAATAAGTACAAGAAACATAATCAACATGCTTGTGTCTTTATGGATGATTCATATCTACATGTAGTTCCATTTCAAATTGCGTAATAAATCTAAACAGTATCGTGCTATCTTGTCATAGTTACTCAACTAGTTACTCAGTATGTGCAATGAATGTTGGTACATTTTGCATGAGTGTGCTAGATCCTTCTTATCATAAGATTCACCAAGAGATATTAACAAAGACTTGGCGGTTGTAAGAAGACTAAATATTTTAAAATAAAATTGAAATGATGGACTTATTTTCATAATGAAATTATAGTTTGATTTCTCTTCAGTTTATAGATTATATGACATTTGATATGCTACGAATAAAAAAACTGAAAAATAAAACCACACTCTAATTATTTGTCAATTGATTTGAATCCAGGAAACAAACGAAAATGCATTTGAGGAATTGTTGAACGGTTATAATTCAGAAAAAAGTAAATAGGACGAGCCCATTTGATAAGGCCCGATCTTTATCAAGTAATCAGGTGTCGGTGGTTGTTCAAAAAATGGATGCTTGTTCGATTGTAACATTTCATGAAATCATCCAGTTTGCCATTCCTTTACCTTTCTTTAAATGTCAAAATTAAGAAGCTGTCACATATATAAGGTATTCAGGTACAGTTAAAATGAATCTAAATGATTAAGTTAACAAAACATTTATTCAATTGATGTTGGAGAACTTGAATGTAGGGAAACATTGGCATATACCTTCCCAATTACCAATGTAATTATGGTACCTTATCAAAGCTGTTTAATAATTGTAAATTTGACCTACCTAATAATCATTCTTTATTGTTTTAATCTATTTGGCTAAAAGCTCTTGTCAATGTCTACCTTGAACCGGAAGTAACAGACTGACCAACCCTGTCTTTTTGCAGCTCTTTGCTTTGACCCTCAAGCTACCAGGTGGGGTCTTTTATGACCCAGACATACATTTTGTTTGCCATTTTCAGAGTTGTTCTCCGATACAAGTTTACTTTCTTGGTTTTGTCAATCTCTGGTTCGTCGATGATATGTCAGCTTTTCTCAAACATCTAAAGACGTATGTAGGCAAGGGCGGATCAAGGGGTGGGGTCAGGGGGTCATGACCCCCTCTGGAATTGGCCGAAAATTGAATTTTGACTATATAACTTCTTTTTAAATGCCACCATTTGGGCTTTTTACCCCCCTTGGTAAGCTCGGTTATGAATCTCAGAGAGTAGCCGTTTTTTAAAGATACCAAAAAATTTTGCACGGCGCCATTACATGTGTGTTTTTTAAATCTAATCCAGTAATGATACAATGTCCAACCGACTAGAACAGATACTTAATCTTTCTTCTAGTATGTTTTCGTGCACAATAATGTTGAAAAAAGTCATTTCCTGACAAAAACTGAGACTTATTTCTAAAAAAGTGCCTGTGGTCAAAATGACACCACCAGTGAGTTTGTGTGTGTAAAACTTGCTGGTAGCTTGAGGGTTAATTCCATTAACATATTTCTTAAACTGGTTCTGCGTATAACAGTGTCATAGAGAATAGATAATGAAGGGCCTCTTTTAAAAGGTGGCTAGCACGTTTGTTAGGTTATTTCAGGGTCAACTTTTCAGCGCGAAATAAGGATGCCATATGTCTACTTGTTCTTTCGATGACGATTGTCTGCTTCAACGGCTTCTAAAATCTTCGCATATGGCAAGCGTCGATCATTACAATTGAAAATTTATAGCAAAAGTTCTACAGTCATAGTTTGCACCAATATTTTACATATAAGAACGAATCACTTTCAAAATGGCTTCTGGCAGCCAATTTAGGATCTATATTATAACATCCACATGAAGACTACAATGTGTTAGAAGTAAACACAAATAATAGAATATGCATACAGTCTATGACTTTGGCTGTATTTGTATCAGTATTTCAACCAGTAATAATTATCAATATGGCTTCCGGTGGCCATCTCTATTTTAGCACATTTCTGATATCCAAATGATATTTATCATCAGATTCATATTCATCATACCAAAGAATCCATAGTTACACATCGTTTGCGTCAATTTAGGACAATTTGACAAAAATGTCAATAAATTGTAATTTTCAGGTTGGCTTCCGGCGGCCATCTCTATTTTAGTATATTTCTGATATCCAAAAACGATATTTATCATCATATTTGGATTCAGCGTACCGGAGAACCCCTATTTACATATTTTTCGCATCAATTTAGGACAATTAAAGAAAAAGTTGATTTTTCCATTTGCGTTTGGCGGCCATCTTGGATTTTTGCGGATTGTGGGAGTTCCCCAAGGTTGCCATTCTGGCAACAAAGCTAGATCTGCTCTAGAGCACCTATACAATGCAAAGAAAAAATAAAACTTCATTGTACTCGACATTGCAAGGTTGTCATATAGGCCATATAGCAGCGTCGAATGGACTAATTATAGGAAAAAGCCTTTGAGTTATTTCATGATGATAAAAGCTATTTTTAAGCTTTGTCATGTCAAACTAAATTGGCTATAACCAAGGTTGAATTTACATGACTCTTTATTAGATTTTATCGATTTTAAGGAATAAATGAAAGACTTTCAAGTATTTCTTGAACTGGATCAATTCCAGTGAAGATCTTACTTTAACTTTTCTCTATCTAGCTATGCTATGATACATGTAAATTCTTTATTCTAGGTGTGTTGTTTGCCTGATATGTAATACAAAAGCCCCTGGCTTTGGTTGTCATTGGCAGAAGAATTACACCCACTGTGCTCCATGTCACAGTAAAATTGCCTGCCCCAGCTGTTTGTGTCGTTACTTGGAGGATGAACTGGTTATACAGTGTGTTCAATGTGACAGGTAGGTTAACCCATTACAAGATCACAAAATCTTTTGACTTGTCTAAATTCAACAATTTCAAATCAAGATTTTCAAGATATTAGGAATATTTTCTGATGTTTTATATAAAGCATTCTTTAGAGCTAGATATTTGAGTGGTTGAATGGAAACCATAATTTATACAAATGACCTCATTGTGAGCATTCAGAACACATTGATCAAAGTCTCACTCAAAAAATGCTTTGTCTATCACATCCTAAGAAATCTTAAGACATTTTTAGCTTGACTTTTCGAAGAAAATGAGAGCTTATACTGTCATCCGGGCGTCGGCGTCGGCGTTGCAACAAAGGTTAAAGTTTTTTCAAACATCAATAACTTCCATATTATCAAAGGGATTCAACCCAAACTTGGAATACTTATTCACCATCACACCCTCTATCTTACTACCAGGGCCCATGACCCTGGCTCCACTATATTTGGAGTTATGCCCCCTTTATACTAAGCAACTTAGAAAGTCGAGCGCGCTGTCTTCGGACAGCTCTTGTTAAAAATCTTGCTGTAAAGACTGTGCCTCTGGTTTTCTCCTCTATACTAGTAAAGGCTTTGGAAACTGTTGAGTAGATAATAACACATGGCTAGTGATAGTGTATTCAATGAAAATGGTATATTCCTACTGGTGCAAGAAATGTCGGGAAGGCATGTTCACTCAAATTTTGTTGAATGCATCCTTGAACTAAACTTGAATCAAGTTGAGTCAACAACATTTTAGCAAGGAAAATCATTCAATTTATGGATCAAAACAAATCAATCAATCAAAACAAATCAACCAATCAGTCAATTGGTTAATCTGACATTTATTTCATTGTGGATGATTACATTCAATCAATCAAAACAAATCAACTAATCAGTCAATCAATTAATGACTAACTTTATATCATTATAGATGGTTACACGCAGCCTGTGATGGTATATATAATGAAGATGACGCAGAAAGAGCTGCCAATGTGATATAACAGAAAGATTGTTGAAAGCTTTGTTAAACCTCCATTCAATCAATCAGTTAATCAATTTATCAATCAGTCACTAACTTTATATCATTATAGATGGTTGCACGCAGCCTGTGATGGTATATATAATGAAGATGATGCAGAACGAGCAGCAGATTTTGGATATCAGTGCCACTTTTGTAGACCTAGAACAGGTGCCCCAGGACCATGTAAGTGAAACACCCTTTATCAACCCTCTCTCATTAACCCTCTCTCAAGCAAGACAATGTTATGACGTCCCTTATAGAAATAATTTGAGAATAATTGAGGCATTAGAAGAAAATGCTGAAAATTGACATTTTCTCCTATTGCCGCAATATTTTCTGTGCTCTATTGTACAAAATCTTATCAGAGCCATTTTTGTAGACCTAGAACAGGTGCTCCAGGGCCATGTAAGTTAAACACCCTTCATTAACTCACTCTGAAGCAAGAGCATGTTTTGACATCTTTAATAGAAATTGTTTCTGAAAACATTGAGGCATAAGAAGAAAATGCTGAAAATCAGCATTTTCTCCTTTTGCCTCCAAATTTTATTATGCTCCCCGAAGGGAGAGCATATAGTCGCCGCTTCGTCTGTCCGTCCGTCATTCCGTCCGTCCGTCCGAAGCGATTTCTCCATAACCCTTGGGCCAAATCAAATGAAACTTACCATGTGAACTCCCTATGACAAAATGCCGATGTACTTTTCCCGGTTTTTTGATTTGAGGCCTCGTCATGGGAAAAGGGGACTTAAGGTTAAATACAGTTTTTCTCTAATAACTCCTAGTCTAATGGTCAGAATTTGATGAAATTTCATATTTGAGTAGCAAATGAGATGCCCTTGACAATAAACTATTTAAAATTTGCGTATACAAAATATGTCATGGAAAAAGGGGGCTTAACATTTGTTAGCTTTATATTAGCTCTGCATGGCATATATTTATTGTGACAATGCCTTATTCGGGGAGCATTGTCCGTCTCTGACGGCTCTTGTGTGCTATATTGTACAAAATCTTTTCATACCAATGTCACTTTTGTTGACCTAGAACAAGTACTCAATAGCCATGTAACTGAATATAACACTTTCAAAGCATTAGATAAGGAGAGGAAGATATTCTAAACTTGTGACTCTAAAGGGACGCATGCTAGGTTGTTGAACATATAAACAGGTAAAAAATATTTTTAAGAAATATTTTAAGGATTGGTCAACAATGAAATGCCCTAATGTGATGAAGTACTGACATAAGTTTTCTATATGTATCAACAAATGGTAAGTATTCCTGTGTTCTTTTCATAACATTTAAATCAGAATATGATCAATGATGGTGAACCAGTTATGTTAGTGTTTGGAAATCTGTTTACCTCGTAGGCTGGTAAACAAGTTTTATACATGTTGGGTCATTTGTTCTACAGAATTTGAAATGAACTCCCAATTTAGTTATGTAATTTTCATAGAATAATAAGACATTAAACCTTTTGTAAACAAGAACTGGTTTTGTGACATAATAGGCTTCGGAAAACATTGAGGCAAAAGAAGAAAATTTCTTTTCTAGGTAATTATAAATACAAATTCTATCAATACAGTCCCTGGACTAGACTCCATTTGACTGAAACCGAGTGAGATGTAGAACTGATAACACAGAGCACCGTGAAGGTGCTAGTTGGGGAGCCTAGTCTCTTATCTGAATAATTGTTTAATCTGCAGCAGCTTTTAAATTGGCAAAGCCTAAATTTCAGCCATTGGGAAAGGGTAAATTCTAAAATTCTTGTAATGACCCATATTGTCCTTCAGTAAAATATATTCTATTAATTAGTTGAATTTCTCCATATTTCAGTGCCCCTCCCACCCCCACCACCTGTAGTGCCGGAAGATTTCTTCACAACCAATTTTCCAGCTCCATTCATCCCAGACCCTCCAAAATATGTCTTTTTCATTAGTTGAATTTCTCTATCAGTGTTCTCCCCAGCCTAATAAGCTGTATCGGCCCCACTACAGCTTCATGTAAATCAATGTATTGCCCATACAGCTTCATAATTACCCCTACAGCTTAATTTCTTCAAATGGTCACCAAATAGAGACATTAAGAGGTATTTCATGTCAAAAACTTTTAAATAATGCATTATTATCAATCAAAATGTAATAATTCTGTATAAAAACATTATGAGAAAAGAAGAAATTGCTCAAATTGAGCAATTTCTTCTTTTCCCATTATGTTTTTATTCATGAGCACAATGATTTTCAAGGTTAACCAATACTTATAATTTGCCACTACGGCTTCAAATTATTCTGAGGAGAACCCTGTCTATATATTGTCTTTTAGCAAAATACATCTTTTTCATTTGTTGAATTTCTCCTGTATGTTTCAGTGCCCCTCCCACCCCCACCTCCTGTAGTGCCAGAAGATTTCTTCACGACCAATTTTCCTGCGCCATTCATCCCAGACCCTCCAAAATACTGCCTCATGGACGGCATATGGATCACTCAACAAGCCAAGAAAAATCTGGAGAAAAACATGATGGAGGCGCCGAAAATAAAACGTAACCGACGATGGGGAAAGAAGCCCGACGGTTGGGATCAGAAACGAGAGGAAATCGAGAACAAAATGAAAGAGTTGGTTGCAGGGAAGAGTTTACCGACGGATCCGACAGCCCCTGAACGTGCTACACCGGCTCTGACGAGATTATTGTCCATCGGATCTGAAAATGAACCTGAAGATGATAAAGGTGAGAGAATTATTTCACACCTTGGCAATTGACAAAATCCTAAGGTCCTCCAATTTGAAAGTTTATGCAGACAGCAAAATGGATAATATTACAACTGACAAAATTTGTAGATAATATAGCACAGAAAACATTGAGACAAAACAAGAAAAAGCTGATTATCAGCATTTTCTTCTTTTGTGTCAATGTTTCCCAGGCCAAATTCTGTTAGGGACGTCAAATCTAGGTCTTCTTTTGGAAATGGTAAATCAAATTTCAAAGTTGGTAATCTAATAAGTGGGTCTTTGGTATTTTATAGTAATCCTTATTTCATTTCTGTTTTTCTTCCCCATTTGTCAAAATGCACTAACATTGCCTATCAATGATGATTCTTGTATGAATATGACTATTTTTGTATTTCAGAAGAAGAATTAAAGTCCCCAGACGAAGGTGAAATGGGACCACCGATTGGAGCACAGATGGGAGCACAAGCGGGAGCCCAGATGGGACCACAAATGGGAGCCCAGATGGGAGCTCAGGTGGGAGCCCAGATGGGACCACAAATGGGAGCCCAGATGGGAACCCAGATGAAGGAGATTGAAATGGAAGCCATAAGGTTATTAGAAGCCGAGAAGAAAAAGGCAAAGAGAAAAGTAACAAAGATTGGTGAGTGTTTCTATATGTTTAATTATAGACTGGAGTTGCATTTTTAGCTCGACTTTTTGAAGAAAATGAGAGCTTATACTGTCACCTGGGCGTCGGCTTTGGCGTCGGCGTTGCAACAAAGGTTAAAGTTTTTTCAAACATCAATGACTTCCATACTATACTATCCATACTATCTTCGGACAGCTCTTGTTGTACTATCTTTGTTGTCGTCTGTCTGCTGGCAAATTCTTGTCACCAAACATTTTGTGCAACTTTTGACATTGTTGGAGGCTATGGAAATTGACGAGGGTATCCCTGGTCAGGTACCTTTGCTGTGGATGCTGCCCAGAAATAGGGAAGGGCAGTGTTCTCCCCAGCCCAATAAGCTGTATCGGCCCCACTACAGCTTCATGTCAATAAGTGTAATGCCACTACAGCTTCAAAAGTACCCCACAGCTTAATTCCTTCAAAAAGGTCACCAAATGGGGGATTTCTCAGCATCTCATGTCAAAAAGTGATAATTAGTGTATTCTTATGATATGAAATGTAATAATTCTGTATAAAAACATAATGGGAAAAGAAGAAATTGCTCAAATTGAGCAATTTCTTCTTTTCCCATTATGGTTTTATTCACAATTATTTGCATGAACACAATGCATTTCAAGGTTTACCAATACTTATAATTTGCCACTACAGCTTCAAATTATTCTGGGGAGAACCCTGAAGGGTATATCATCATCAATTTCCATTGCTACATGACTTCTGAAGTTGCATGAAGTGTTTGATATATATTGATGGATTGAATACCTTAAGTTTAAATTTACCATAGTGCACTTTATGATGTCTTTTTGTAGAGATGGTTAAATGTTTATTTGTTAATCTATAGGTGTTGGAGGTTTTGTAGTGAAGCCCAGATTCAAACCCAAAGTAAAGAAGCCAGAGGAAGGGGCAGAGGGGCAGGAAGAGGGCATGATTCATCGACCATCTATAGAGGGGGAGGAGAATGTTGTCGGCAACTTGGAGGAGGATAAACCCAGAAAATGGCAGAGAAAAGGGCCACGACGGAAAAGTCAACTACAGGAAAACTTCCCCTCATACATGCAGGTTTGTGCTGTACATTACCTCTTCCAAGTCAAGATGACTTCAGACACATTGAATTTGAAGAAGATGCATAAGGTAAAAAGAATACCAGCAAAAACTTATGTTTCCTATAGTATGGGAAATGGCAAAAAAAGGAGAAATGCTGATTTCACTCATTGTTTTCTAGAGATTTCTGGTTTATGGGTGTCAAAAGAGGGTATTGTTTAGAAAGTGTCAAGAAAAAAAAGAGAATAGGAATGACCTTTTGTTAGCATCTTGAGGTGTAAAATCATACAGAGCTAGAAATTGATAATATCAATTCATTAGGGCATTCTATCTTTATTGACCAATTTAATCCATTACCAAACGGTAAACTTTTAGACTCCTCCAATTTCAAAGATGATGCAGACGACAATTTCAAGTGATAGAAATTTTGCATTGTTTGGTCTTTTTACATAGAAAACATTATGGGAAATGAAGAAATTGCTTGTCAAAACAATTTCATTTTCTACAATGTTTTCCAAAACCATTATCTTGTAGGGAGTCAAAAGGTGTCACTGTGTGGTAATGGGTTAAACCTTTCCCAAACAACAAGTTTTAGGCGGTTCCTATTTCAATAGCTGAAGAAGCTTACAAAATAGATGTTGATAAATATAAGAAATGTGTACAAAAGAAAAAACTACTCAGAAAATATTGAGTCAAAAATAAAAATGCTAGATATCTGAATTCTCTTTTGCTTCAAAACTTTCCCAAATCTGGGATGAGAAAACTAGGTCTTGTTTGGGAAAGAGTTGACAATGTTGGTACATCAAGTACAATATTAACCCAATCCTACATAATGAAGCTTTTTAATGCCACACAAGATAAAGGCTAAGTTGGAAAACATTTTGGAAAATCAAGAAATTGTTTGCCACAAGTAGTTTCTTGATTTCCCACAATGCCTTCTAGCCAGAAAATTAAAAAAAATCATTCTCTTGTAATTGTTTTCTGCAACATCTTTGAACTTTTGACCAGTGTATAATTTTGCTGCTTGGTAATGGGATATGGAAGTAGATTTTCCAGGATATTCGGTTTCTCTGTAGCTGTAACAATTTGCATTTCAGGAAGCCTTTTTCGGTGGAGAAATACTGACTAAAAGCAGAGAATCTTTCAAAGCTACTCTTAAATCCCTCGACTCAGATGAGGATCAATCCAGTGACAAAACAATGGCCGACTTGTCCGTCAAGGATGAAAGTTCCATAGAAATATCAGCGCCAATTAAGAAACAATTAGAGGAGATGCCCAAAGCCACGATTCCAGATTCTGATCTCATGGACCAAGAGAAGCGGGAATCGCCGTCCAATATTCTCGACCCGGGTGATTTTCAGTTACCAGGTAGCGGAGATCAGGATGATGGTTTGCTAGGGATCGGTGATATTGACGATAATTTCATCAAGATGATCGAAAGTGAACTGGCAGAAGATGGTACTTTGTTTTGTGTTACTTCTAAGTTTAATTTTACTATCAGAAGTCTTACTCGCTGTCTGTCGACTCGTGTGTGAGAAAAATGCAAAGAATCTATGGTTAGGTGCTCCAGCTGAAGCAATATTACCAAAGCATTAGAAAGTTGTGTTAAACCCCATTCAATCAATCAATCAATCAATCAATCAATCAATCAATCAATCAATCAATCAATCAACCTCTTAGTTAACAAGAAGTCAATTGTCTCACCAGTGGATGAATTATTTATGAATCATCTAAAGAAGTTAGCAGCTGGAGGTTGGGAATGGATGTTGTGATTATACTGGTGAGAGGAATACCTGGAATCCATCTTCAGGTGTACCAGCTGTCACAATATGACTGAAAATTGTTGGATGTGAAGTTACACTCCATTTAATTAATCACAGAAACAGGGGTTGAAAAATCCACTCGCCCGCTCGCATTGGCGAGTAGAAAATGCCGTAGGACGAGTAGATTTGGGGACGAACTAGTCCGACAGGGCGAGTGCAAATTTAGGACTTGAATCACGCTGATTGAGGGAAAAAAATAAAGGATCAAAAAGAAAGTATTTATTTCAAACAACTTCATATCGGAAACAATAACATTCGCTGTAAAATAAGACCGTTCCTTGTTAACGTTGATCAATCTTCGTAGACGCTTCTAGAGTAAATCTGTGTTATCATATGCGATTATTTGAGCGAGATCAAAAGCGCCGCAAACACAGTCAATTGATGACGTAGTCATTCCAGTTTCAATATAATCACGTGATTTTTCCGCACCCAAATAAGGTCACGTTTTACTATGATTTGTTTACAAAAGTCGCGCGTGCCAGGAAAGCGCGGGAAAATGGGATGAAGCAATGAAAACAATACGCTATCTACGTAGTAAATACACTGATGTTAGATGGTTTTAACACCGACGCGTTGTCTCTTTGCCGCCTCGCAAAGAAATTCTTTCACATAATTTACCGGGTAGTTGTATATTAAACTGGTGTGCTTACTCGACCATTTCGACAGCTAATCTATCTTTCGAGTTAAATAGAAAGTAAGTGTTTACAGTAGTAATAATCGGCGATTGATTTATAGTACAAGATGGAGTCAAGTCTGAGCCACATTCGATTTATTGACCATCTTTTTTAATAAAATTGTTGCCTTATTCGCCTATGACTTTTGAAGTGGCGATTGCCGGTGTAACGTAGTAAAGTGACCCCCATAGAAAACTGACCCCCCGGTCACTATTTGATATAGAATACTGACCCCCGGTCATAATATTATGACCGGGGGGGTCATAGTATTATGACCTACCCACACGAGAAAAGTGACCCCTCACGTAGAATTGTGACCCCCCATAAAATACCGACCCCCTTCTCCACACACACACACACCAAAAGTCTTACTCTAATATAAATCCAACTATGGTAGACGTACAACATAATTATCTTCATCGATAGGCATCAAAGGTGCAATGGCACTCGTCCGTACATGCGTCTGTCCGTACATACAGAGTGTTTTGACCGCAACTTTTCATTCATTATTGGGCGAACCCGATTCAAACTGGCTGGTTAGACGCTTCCACCGCATCTGAATTGCTTTGATTTAAACTCCACGCTGTTTTCAACTGTTATGGTCATATTGCGACGGCTGGAGCACCTACTATGGATTCCTGATATTTCTCGCACCCGTCCTACCAAAAATTACAAACAAACCCTCCTGCTGCTCTCTCATACAGATGATTAACACCCATTGGTGAGAGACAAATGCCTTTTGTCAAATGTCAGAATGGCTACATGCCGAGCCAGGTTCGAACTCACGACCCCTTGATTGACAGACCCCGACGTTACCAACTAAGCTATCCGGTCTCGGAGCATCTGTATTGGTTCTTAATCGTATGCACAGTAGGCGTACAGTATGTTCATGGATCGAACTACTACCGATGTATATTTGTGTGGAAAGGGTAAATGGTTTTAAAAGGTTTCTGACCAAAAACCACTTGTCCCTCAGCGTTGTGAGTCCGAAGCCTACCAGAGTTATGTATGTGTGTCTGCCATACGCACTTTCCTAGTTGGTGGTTGCATATTAGAGTGATTATGTTAACATTAAGTCACTTTAAATAGCGAGATAGTTATCCAGGCTTCTCGATCTGATTTAAATCCTGTGTTGACTTGACAGTAAATCTTACAAGCACCAGCAGGGGGTCATCTTCTGTGACCCTTTTTCTGACCAATCAAATAAACGCTCCAACGATTGGCGAAACGATTTAATCCAAAAACTAGGTCACGATGATGTCACATTTCAGTGTAGAACCATGTGTTTGTCATGGGAAGGTATAAGTAACCCGTCACGCTAAAGGGGACATAATGGGAAGTCCATAAAACTTAGTTTAGAGAAATAGGTCAGACTAAAAAGGCGTCAAGCAGCTGTCGCAATTGGAAAATAAAGATGTAAGATATGAAAAAAATAATTAATCGAATATAGAATTTCATTATACCCCCCAAATTCAATTTGGGGGGTATATAGGAGTCAGCTTGTCCGTTGGTCTGTCTGTCTGTCTGTCTGTCTGTTGGTTGGTCCGTAGCTTTTTTGTCCGCTCTATTTCTCCTAAACTATAGGTCCAATTTAATTCAAACTTCTCATGGTAACTTATTACCAAGTGGAGATGTGCATATTATATTTTGGTCACGGTCCATTGATTTTTGACGGAGTTACGGCCCTTGAGTGAATTTTCTTGTCCGCTCAATTTCTCGGAAACTAAATCACGGATTTCAATTAAACTTTACAGTTATGCTTAGTAGCTCTCAAATATGTGCATATTAAATTCTGGTGATGATTCATTGATTTTTGACTGAGTTATGGCCCTTTGCTGAAAATTGCCATTTTACGCAAAATCAGGGTGTGTTGATCGGTTTTTCAATTTTTGTCCACTCTATTTCTCATAAACTATTGGACCAATTTTGGTCTTACTTAACATGTGAACTAAGTGGAAATGTGCACATAATATTTTGGTCACGGTTCAATGATTTTTGACGGAGTTATAGCCCTTGAGTGAATTTTCTTGTCCGCTCAATTATTTGGAAACTAATGGATGGATTTCAATTTTTTGCATATTACATTTTGGTCATGATCCATTGATTTTTGACGGAGTTACGGCCCTTGAGTTAATGTTTTTGTCCGCTCAATTTCTCGGAAATCAATGGATGGATTTCAAAAGAACTTAATAGTTATGCTTGGTAGCTCTCAAATATGTGCATATTAAATTCTTGTGATGATGCAATGGTTTTTAACTGAGTTATGTCCCTTTGCTTAAAATTGCCATTTTACGCAAAATCGACATGTGTTGATCGTTTTTTCAACTTTTTGTCCACTCTATTTCTCATAAACTACTGCACCAATTTTATTCAAACTTCACATGTGAAGTCATTACCAAGTGTAGATATGCATATTTAATTTTGGTTATGGTTCATTGATTTTTAATGGAGATATGGCCCTTGAGTAAATTTTCTTGTTGATTTTTGACTGAATTATGGTACTTTGTTGAAAATAAGCAATGTTTGCAACATTACCATGTGTTGGTCAGTCTGTTTGCCCTTTTTCTCACGGGATCATTTCACAGTTCATAGGAAATGTACATCTCAATATATGCACAAACACAGCGCTTTTGGGGGGTATGATCACTTTCAGTGATATTCTAGTTAAATTCTATCTAGATTAAAATGAAATATGAGAAAAACTTCTACAATTATCCCCCTTTTCCTATAACACAGTATCAAATTGAGAAACAGAGAGAAAAGGTTCTTAACAGAATTGCATGAAGTTCTTATTGAAATTTCGTCCAATTTTGTTCAAGAGTTGTGGAGATTTTGCTTCGGGCAGACTTAAAGATCTAGACGCAATGTTATCATACATTTAGTCCCCTTTTCACGTGGCAGGATTTTTGTACATGAATTATTAGTTATATAAGCTACAGAACATCTCATTCATCACTGAAGAACAAAATTTCTTTAAATTATGTTCATTGAATGCAGAGAAATTGAAGAAACACTAATTTCTACATGAAGGCCCCTTTTTCTGTGGCGCAGCCTCAATTTGAATAAAAAAACAAACCGAGAAGACAGACTGAAAAGGTATTCAGGGATTACACATGTGAAGTTTCATTGAATTTGGCCTAAAGGTTGCTGACATCTGACTGTTTATAAATGGACGGACAGACGGACGGAAGGACGGACGGACGGACGGACGGACGGACGAACAGAAGGATATCATGGCGACTAAATGCTCCCCGAAACTTTTTTCGAGGAGCATAATAAACACGGATGTGATTTGAAACGATATGTACACATGTAGTGTATGTTAAATTAGCAATAAACTAGGTGGGGGTCAGTATTTTATAGATAAAATCAGGGGGTCGTTATTTTACATGGGGGTCAGTATTTTATAGAAAGGGGTCAGTATTCTATATAGTAAAGTGACCGGGGGGTCAGTATTCTATGGGGGTCACTTTACTACGTTACACCGGCGCGAGCCCTGTCTGTCATTTATACCGAAGAAACTTTATTTGTACCTAAACATTAACAGAGTCAAAGAGTTATTTGCATAATAATGCATCCGTAAGAGCCATCAGTCTAAAATTTGCTTCATCTTTAAGGGCGAGTTGGGTTGCCTTAAGGGCGAGTAGAAATTCAGAGCTACTAGTCCTACAGGACTAGTAGGTTTGAAGAAATTTTTCAACCCCTGAGAAATCAATGTACAAAATGAAGAAATTGTTTGGGGCAAGCAGTTTCTTCATTTCTTCAATCTTTCTATCCAGAATGACATAGAAAATTAAAATTTTATTTAACTGAAATTGTCATCTGTAACATCTTGTACCTGTCTAAAAATTTTCTGTCTGTTAATGTTAAACTATGACATTTTACGCTAGAGTTTACATTCCAAATTGTTTTATCTAGGCTAGACTTCACAATTTACTCTGTATTTTCTCCAGGTATCCCACCTGAGTTGTTGAATGACGTTGAAGACTCACCTAAAAATGAGCCTGAAGAACAGAATGACCAGACTGACCCTACTCTCGATATAGATGACAAAAATGTGCTGGATGATTTCCCACTTATACCAGATGGTAAGCAGTGTTCTTGGATTATAATTATACTGCTATTGTCTATCTCTTTTGGGGATATAGCCGCGGCCTTAGCGCAGTTGGTAGCGCATCTGACCCTCATACGAGAGGTCCCGGGTTCGATACCCGGCCGCGGCTAATACCCTTTCTGACAAAATTGTCACCCACCAATGGGTTTGAAATCGTTAACCTAAGTGGGCGAGCAGCTGGAGGCTTGGTAAGGGTGTTGTGGTAGTACTGGTTTGAGAAACAACAGGAATCCATGGGTAGGTGCTCCAGCCGCGCGATATGACCCTGGTAGTTGAAAACGGCGTAAAACCCCAATAAACTCAAACTCTTTTGGGGATATGATGACTAATAGTTCTAAATTGATCACCAAAATCAAAATCAAAATTACCTTGTATTAGATAGGATGAAACAAGTTTCTCAAGCAATTGGATTGAGTGTGTTGTGATTTGAAATATTAACTTGGAACTAGAGTGATTGATGTATATCTTTCATTACTCTTCCAATACTTGTTCCCCTAGTAATTGCAAATATCCCCCACCACATCTGTCCCCCTCCCCTATAAATGTGGGGTAAGCAGCTGGAGGCATTGGAATGATGTTCTGGTGGTACTGATGATAGAAATCAAAGCAATCACTAGTGTACAACAGTCACTACATACAGTACGACAGAAATATTGTTAAGAATGGTGTTAATTAAAAGGGTCTTCAAGATTTGTTGTCCCACTTAGTCTTACCCATTGAAAAATTTCTAGAACCACATTCTCCAACAGTTTCAGTACTAAATATCTATACATAGTGTATCTTATGTATTATACCCTTCCCCCAAAAAGTGTTAAAGCTTTGGAAATTTTTGAGAAAAGGTATAAAATGCTGATAACTGGGCCCCTTTCCAGACCCCTGCTGTTATGTTATCCTCTTTTTTTCAGCTCTTACTCACATAGACAGCAAAGATGTAGAAGACATATTTAAGGGTGTGTTACAAGGAGGTCAAGATTCTCAGGGTGACCAGTCTGCAAAACCTGGTATGGGATCCAGTCTAGAGGCACCAACGGGGCCACCAGGAATAGCCAGCTCCCTCCATGCCAGCCTGCCCCCACCACAACACCTGACCTCGGGGACATTACCCCCTATGGGGCCTCTCCCGTCACATGGACTAGCTCCACAGCTCCCACAGAAGCCACCAATGTTGAGAATTCCACCTTCCGGTGAGTGTAAAACACTATCTCAACTTAAAAAATGTAAGACCCTCCAAATTTGAAACAAGTCTTAGACGATGAAATAATTGATATCAAAAGAGGAAATTGTATAAACTCTGGTACAGAAAAATTGTAGGCAAAAGGAGAAAATGCTCGACTTTTTGAAGAAAATGAGAGCTTATACTGTCACCCTGGCGTTGGCATCGGCGTTGCAACAAAGGTTAAAGTTTTTTCAAACATCAATGACTTCCATACTATCAAAGGGATTCAACACAAACTTGGAATACTTATTCACCAGCACACCCTCTACCTTACTACCAGGGCCCATGACCCTGGCTCCACTATATTTGGAGTTATGCCCCCTTTATACTAAGCAACTTCGGACAGCTCTTGTCTTCTATGGCATCAATGCATCAAGTCTTTTTTCTTAGTGTGTCAAAACCAGGATTTGTTTGGGAAAAGGATAATGCTTATCAATGTGTTTGAACACTTTTAGCTGTATAACACCTTTCCCCAAAAATACATTTTAAAATTTGTCCAATATGAAAACTGCTGCAGACGACAAAATGGAAGTTCATAAAGATAGATTTTGTGTGAAATATAGCATGCTAGTTAACAATTAGGCATTAGTTTTGATGGCCCTAATGTAAAAAAGATTTAAATACAATTGATTAAAGAAATGATTTAGATTAACCTTCATTGTTGATATCCTCTACAAGTCTTGTTAGCTCACCTGAGCACGAAGTGCTCAAGGTGAGCTATTGTGGTCGCTTTTTGTCTGTCGGCGTCCGTCTGTCCGTCTGTCCGTCCGTCTGTTCACATTTTGTTGTTACCATTCTAGCACCTACAAATATTGACCAATCTTAACCAAACTTGGTCAAAACATGTATGACCATAAGTTCTCGGATGAGTTTGATTTTGAGTCAGATCGGATCAGGAAGTCCGGAGTTATGCGCCCTTGAATATCAAAAATAGCTAGTTTTGACTTTGTTACCACTCTAGCATCTACAAATATTGACCAATCTTAACCAAACTTGGTCAAAACATGTATGACCATAAGTTCTTGGATGAGTTTGATTTTGGGTCAGATCAGATTAGGAAGTCCGGAGTTATACGCCCTTGAATATCAAAAATGGCTAGTTTTGACTTTGTTACCACTCTAGCATCTACAAATATTGACCAATCTTAACTAAACTTGGTCAAAACATGTATGACAATAAGTTCTTGGATGAGTTTAATTTTGGGTCAGATCGGATCAGGAAGTCCGGAGTTATGCGCCCTTGAATATCAAAAATCGCTAGTTTTGACATTGTTACCACTCTAGCATCTACAGATATTGACCAATCTTGACCAAACTTGGTCAAAACATGTATGACAATAAGCTCTTGGACAAGTTTGATTTTGGGTCAGATCAGATCAGGAAGTCCGGAGTTATGCGCCCTTGGATATCTAAAATAGGTAGTTTCGACTTTGTTACCACTCTAGCATCTACAAATATTGACCAATCAAGACAAAACTTGGCTAGAATGTTGGTAATCATACAATAATGAATGAGTTTGATTTTCAGTGTCATTGAAGAAGGAAGTCCGGAGTTATGTGCCCTTGAATTTGACAAATTTGCCGTTTTCGACTTTGTTTACACTTTAGCATCTACATTTATTGACCAATCAAGACAAAAAATGTCAACAATGTTGCTAACTATAAGCTGCTGAATGAATTAAATTTTCAGCTTGATCGGACCAGAAAAACCAGAGTTATTGGCCCTTCAATTTCACAAAATTGTCATTTTCAACTTTATTTTCACTTCAAAAAACACAAATATTGACCAATCAAGACTTAACTTGGTCACAAAGTTGGTGACCATGAGATCTTATATGATTTCATTTTTCATATTGATCGGACTGAAAAAGCCAGAGTTGTGTGCCCTTGATATTGACAATATTGCTAATTTCGTTTTTAATTTCACTCAAACAGCAATAAATATTGACCAATAAAAAAAAAACAAACTAGGACATAAGGTTGGTGTATAAAGGTCTTAGAGATACCCTGCCAGTAATACCCGAAAGGGGAGTTGGGCAGTATATATAGATAGATAGATAGATAGATAGAGAATATCTTTATCAGAACAGAGTTGTGTGCCCTGGATTATGACAAAATTGATGTTTTTTATCGACTTGGTTTTCACTTTAACAGCCACAAATATTGATCATTAAAGATTAAGAATGCTGTTTTCAGCTGGATCATAATCTCGCATCTTAAGTTTCGTGTTCTTGTCTTAGAGATACCTAGGTCATGTAAAAGATGGGTCATGTTCTGCATGGAGAAAGGTTCAAACTTCTATCAGGTGAGCGATCCAGGGCCATCTTGGCCCTCTTGTAAAAAAATATAAGACAAAGATATTTTGTTGAAAGACTGTATGATTCATGTTTGCATCATTTGTTTATTGCAGATACAGGATTCCCCATGCCACTTCCCTCTCCAGGCATGCATCCAGAGCTCATCAGATCTATGCAAGGGTTTCCACAAGAACCTGAGTAAGTCATGATGTAGACTATCATTGCACTAAATGAACCATTAACCTTCTACTTATGAACACATTTTCATGGATGGTTCAGTTATAAAGGTGGTGCAGAAAATCTGTGTTACTCTGTTTGGGAAATGAATATGCTTTAAAATCCTTTCCCAAACAATACCTGGTTTTGAAGTCCCTAGAACAAATAGCTTGAGAAAACATTGAGGCAAAAGAAGAAAATGCTGATAATTAGCATTTTCTTCTTTTGCCGCAATATTTTCTGTGCTACATTATACACATATTATGTATTTATTTACACATATTCGCCATTTGCAGCAGCTTTTAAATTGGAACAATCCAAAATTTGGCCGTCTGGTAATGTTACTTTGTTTGGGAAATGCTTTAACATATGAATTATGGTGTAGTGAGCAACAAAACTAGTAATTCAATTCACCCTTTACCAGAAAACAAAATTTTTGACTAGACAAAATTCAAAGATGTTGCAGACAACAATTTCAAGTGAATGGAATTTTATTAGAAACCATGATTTTAACAAAAACAAGTAAATGTTCTGCCTTATAGACTTATGTATTTTATGATTGTTTATAATCTTTATAGTCAGCGACAAATGCAGCAGCCGGCACAGTTTCCGGGTTTCATGCACACATGGTCACATGCCGTCGGCGAGATGGCGGGTCAGGACAGCAGTCGTCGGAACATGTTAAAGTGGGAATCAGACGAGGACCTGGGTAATGAAGCCACCATTTCCCCAATCCTATACTGTAACTTACAGCACCCCGAATTAAAGGAACAGTACCCAGGTATATTTATATAAACACCCTTGTGCTTTGATTTAACCCTTTTCCCAAACAACAAAATGTCAAAACATTTGGGTGGTCCAACTTAAGTTGCTGCAGACAACAAATTTTTATATTGATTAAGACACAATTTGTATACAATATAGCAGCTGCAGGGAAAAAATGAGGCAAAAGAAGAAAATGCTGATTATCAGCATTTTCTTCTTTTGCCTCATTGTTTTCCCAAACCTTATCGCTATGTCAGAGCGAAACTATTGTATCTGCATTTTTTTCAAAAATTTTTTTTTTTCATTTAAAACCCTTTAAATAGGTAGGATACATATGTGGATGAAATATTAGACCTCAAAATAGTCTGGAAAACACTTTTTTATGCAGTGCAAAATTTTGCATGCACAGTGAAAACAATGATCTCAGCGTGAAACTATTGTATCTACACTAAAATTTTGTAGATACAATAATTTCACACTGACACTTCAATGTTTAGGTTTAGAATGAAATTATTGTATGTGCATAATAGTATCAATACAAACAGTATTTTCTTAAAAGAAGATTATTTAAGATCTTATTCATACTTTTCAAACCTTTTTGTAAAATTATCTGAATTAAATATTTAACTAGTAACAAGAAATAAAGAAAAACAGTATTTCAGAAGGAAAACGGGCAAAAAGTCATTTTTTCCTGGGGAATGTGATACACAAACTTCATAGTGCCTTTAAGCATGACAAATAGTAATATTATTCAAGCATTTGAGTCTACTTAGATTGTAGGAAATTATTATTTAGGTGTAGATACAATAGTTTCACACTGACATTTTCAATAAAATGTCAGTGTGAAACTATTGTAAGTGACATTTTCCACAAAAACGGCTGTTTTCGTGAAAAACATATGAATAACTATGTATATTGACTTAATACATATGCTTGTGGATTTTGTCTCTGGTATATCTATTATTAACAGAATAACACAGTTTTTACCCTCTCCTGTAAAATTTGGAAAAATGCAGATACAATAGTTTCGCTCTGACATAGCGTTATGTAAAGGACATCAAAACTGGATCTTGTTTGGGAAAGGGTTTTATAAACACCCTTTGGCATTGATTCAATAAAATCAGGAAGACAAGATTTCAAATCATGCTCCAAAGTTGTTGAGCCTGTATAGCTGAGTTGGGGTACATCTATATCAATCCAGGGCTAGTGAGTTCGAACCCTAGCTCTGACGTTTGACAAGTTACTTATTTCTCGCCAATGGATGTGAGAGAGAACAGGGTTGCCACACGTCAGGGAAAAGTCAGGGAAATTTAAATTTTTTCAAAGTCGGAATTGTCAAGGAATTTTGTGAACTGTCAGGGAAATTTGAAAATACTGGCAAATGTCGAGGAATTGTCAGGGAATTTTGAAAAGAATAAGATGCAGTGCCATAGGATTAATGCTTTCAATATCTCCTTTAAGAATTGTCTTGAAACAATGCGAGTTACCGCGAAATTGCCGCGTCGAAACATGTCAGGGAATTTTCCAATTTTGTCAGGGAAATGTCAGGGAATTTTATTTCCTGACCAGTGGCAACCCTGGAGAAGCTGGAGGCTACAGCATCCAAAACTAATAAAACATACTTGGAATATTATATTGTCCATGAAAAAATTATAAGAATTGAGTGTCTAGATAACAAATTTTAACTGTAGAGACATTTAAAGAGTCATATTGCTTGTATTTCTGTAATTCTTTAAAAAAATGTCTCGAGAAACATGTGACATTACCTCCTTATGTTTCCATCTACTTTCATCTAAATAATAACTATTTCATTTATCATTTTAAAAAAGTAAATCAAGGACTATGGGATCATTTTAGCCATTTATTATTTATCATTCTTTTCTTAAATGTACTTCATTTATTATTTGTCGGAATTTGATACAATTTGATTCAAAATTAGTTAAATTGTAAAAGTTATTACAGTGTTTCCTGTCTTTAATCATCTTTTGTAGATATGGTACAATTAGTAAAATGTTAGTATTATGTTAATTATATTTATCATTTTCATTGTTGATGAAAAGTAATGCTTCTCATGTTACTGTTTAAATATGTTATATATGTTGATTTGAATGTTCAAAGCTGTTAGGGCAGTTTGTAGCGCATCTGCTTCTCATTCAAGAGGTCCCGGGTTCGATACCCAGCCGCGGCTAATACCCTTTCTGACAAAATTGTCACCCACCAATGGGTTTGAAATCATTAACCCAAGTGGGCGAGCAGCTGGAGGCTCGGTAAGGGTGTTGTGGTAGTACTGGTTTGAGAAACAACAGGAATCCATGAGTAGGTGCTCCAGCCACCTTGTAAAATGGCGTAAAACCCCACTAAACTCAAACTCAAAGCTGTTACTGTTTAAACCATTACCAAATGACAAGATGTTTGGATGGTCCAATTGAAAGCTATTGCAGGTGATTGGATGTTGATAGAAGTTGAATATGTGTATGATTTAGCTAAGAAAATATTAAGGCAAAAGAAAAACATGCTGATTATAAAAATCTTATTCTTTTGCCTTTTTATTTTCCCAAGTTTCTTTACCAGAAGAGGTCATAATCGGTTCTTGTTTGGGAAAGGGCTTATCTCGCATTTCTGCCGCTGATTGTCAATGTTTCAGAAGTGATAACTTTCATGCTCTGTATTATGTGCATGAATATTTATTGGACCAAATTGATACTGCCCAACCCATTTAATTATAAACTCCCATGTAAAATGCCCAGAGCAACATATAAGAGGGCGCTAAGACATTCTAACTTTTTTATTTGCATTCCAAACTCTATGTTGTTGGTACTCATTGGAATTGTCTCAATGAGACGATTCAAATGTGTACCCACAACATAGAGTTTGGTAGACAATAAATGGAATATTGCATTTTGAAAGGCCATCATCCCCCTCTTAGCTGTAGTTCTGATACCCATCCTTTGTATCCATATAAACATATTTCACTTATAATTCAACATCACTAAATATTACATTAAATAGAAAATTTGTTAAAGCATTAGGAATATTTAGGATTATGAGACCAACAGTTTCTACTTTATGAGACCAACAGTTTCTACTTTTCAGCAGATAATTGATGTTAGAAGCAAAAAGAATGCCTTTTATACTTTGATAATACACAAGTCATGCTCTCAATCTCCAAAGGATGTCATATAGTAAAACATACTGTTAGTTTAGTTTGTTTCTTGTTTGTTATTTATTGTTGCCTATTTATGGATGTTCTCTTTACTTTTGAATTTTATATAAAGCTAAATTTTCTATATCACTTTCCCAAATGGCAAAGAAAGTTTCCATTCTGAAAGATGTGTTAGACAATAGAATTGATGTCAAATAAGAGGATTTGCATATAGAATATAACAAAATATTGAAGCAAAATATGAACATGGTAGTAATCAGCACTTTCTTCTTTTGTCGCAATAATTTCCCAAGCATTTTGTTCTGGGGATGTCAAAACTAGATTTGTTTTTGAAAAGGTTAAAAGAGTATCTAAATCAGTACATGAATGTGTTAACAATGAATTGTATTGTAGCTATTTTGATAACTTCAACCCTCTTCACAAATAACAAATTGGTAGACCAGTTCTACTTGGGAGCTGTTACAAAATATATAGTTCTAGAAAACTGTTAAGTTTAACCCATTACCAGACTACAAAATTTTAGACTGGTCTGAATTCAAAGATGCTGCAGACAATAATTTCAAGTGAATGAAATTTAAAATTTGTTGGTGTCTTGGGGTAGAACACATTGTGGAAATTGAAGAAATTGCTTGTCACAAGCAATTTCTTCATTTTCCACAGTGTTTTTCAAAGCCATTGTCTTGCAGGGAATCAAAAAGAGTCATTGTGTGGTAATTGGTTAAGCGTATAGGAAACTCTGTTGACATGTTCTATTTTCTAAGATGATATATAACTTTCTGTATTTAAGATTGGTCTGAGAGATCAAAACAGATAGCCAAAATATGGAGAAAACTGTCACCAGATCAGAAAGCCCCATACTTGGTAAGTCTAGAGCTGTTGATAAGTGGGTGGAATGACTTTTCAAAGTGTAATATTTAGTTAAATCTTCATCATACCCAGTGTTGTGGTAGCTCATTGGAATCGTCTCATTGAGACGATTCCAATGACTACCCACAACATAGGGTTTGGATTTGAAATAACAAATTTAGAACATCTAAAGGCCCTCTCCTATTTGTTGCTCTGTTAGTCAATATTCTCCCAAAATGTTTCCAAGCGTATGAACCCTTGAATTTATTTTCCACAGATAAGCATTATCTAAAATTTGATTAAGAAATTCATTGTGTTTAATCCATGGGAACATGTCTTTTGGGGACATTTTTATGCATGAAAAATAAAAGTATGCCATTTAATCATAGCATTTTTTTTTCTGGATTGATTAAAGGGATCCAGGAAACCCTTGCAATTTTATTTATAAGGGAGAAGAACATTCTATTCTTTTCATGAACTCAGCCCTTTGTGTTAAAGATATTGTCCATCATTCAACCTAACTGAATAAGTTGACTGATACAACTATATCATGTAAGTATGAGCTTGAACCAGAACAAAGTTGTCAAAATGACATTGGGTACCATCAAGTTTCTAGATCAATGTGTACCTTACAGACAGATTATGATCCATGCTTACAGTTGCTACAGTTTGTGAAAAATTATAACAGAAAGGCATTGAAAAAGCAAATGCACAGACTGATTTGCAACCATGAGCAATTTCAAATGATTTAATCCATTACCAGACGACTATTTCAAGTGAATGAAATTTTACATTTCTTGATCTTTTTGTGTAGAAAACATTGTGGGAAATGAAGAAATTGCTTGTCACAAGCAATTTCTTCATTTTCCACAATGTTTTCCATTACCATTTTAGTAGGGAGTCAAAAAGAGTCATTGTGTGGTAATGGGTTAAGATCTATGTGTACTTTAAAAGAGCAGACTGATTATGGTCCATGCATTCAGTTGCTTCAGTCGGTGGAAAAAATTATTGCATTAAGGCATTGAAAAAGCAAATGCACAGACTGATTTTCAGCCATGAACAATTTCAAATGCTTTAATGCATTACCAGACAGAAAATGCCAGACTTGTCTAAATTAAAAGATGTTGCATATGACAATTTCAAGTGAACAATATTTTACATGTTTTGGTAGATAAGTCATTGTGGGGAATGAAGAAATTGCTTGTCACAATTTCTTCATTTTCCTCAATATTTTCCAAAGCCATTATATTTTGAGACATCAAAAGACATCAGTATGTTGGCAAGGGTTAAGGCCATCTTTCCATATCCCTGCTCAAGTTAACTTACAAAATGTATTCTGTTTACAGCTGAAAGCGAGAAAGAATCGAGGTAACATAAAGGCTAAGACGAAGCCCGTCACAAAGAAGCCAGAATCAACGATACAAGCACATGGTATGCCTATGCAGCCCCCGGAAATGTTTCCTAGTCCAGAAGGTTAGTAACATTATTGACCCATTACAGAGCTCCACCTAAGAGGGAATGATGATCTGTAATGTTTCATTTCTCACCAAACCGTAAGTTGTTGGTACTCATTTGGATTGTCTCTTCTCGAAGATTCCAATGAGTACCCACAACATATGGTTTGGATTTGAAATAATAAACCCAGAATACCTTTACCCCATCTTATCTGTTCCTTTGCTGTATCCAAAAAATTTGCTTCTGGTGTCAATTTACCCCACCCTTTTTGTCAGCCATTATCTAAAGAAAATAAGTCCTCATCACATACAAATTAAATATATCATGTAACGCTATCAATCCATAGAAGTTAAAGAAAATCTATTTTTGAACCCTAGTTGCAATCCATTCTTTCCCACAATATTGTCTATGCAGAGAGACAAAAAGATGTAAACGTTCTTTCACCCAGAATTGTTGTCTGCAACATCTAGAGTTTTTGCGTTTGGTAATAGTTAAGACGAATTGTGAAACATTTTGTACAAAATTGTGGGGTTTATGTGTAAGTCAATGAAAATTGCTTGCAAATTTAGACTGAAAAGTCATAAGTTCAATATTTATACATGATGTTTACTTGCTTTTTTCCCCCTCCACAGATGGTTCCCGGTACTCTAACATATGCAGAGCTGCAGATAATGAAATATGCATGCAAATTTAGACTTTAACCCATTCCTGTTGTTGATGCCCCTCATGAAAAATGTTTGGGAAAACATTGTGAAAAATGAAGAAATTGCTTGTGACAAGCAATTTCTTCATTTATCACAATGTTTTCTACCAAGACAGACCAAAACCTGTAAGATTTTATTCACTTGAAATTGTCATCTGCAACATATTTGAATTTGGACCAGTCTAAAAAATTTGTCTGGTAATAGGTTAAACTCATAACTTTGATATGTATACATGATGTTTACTTGCCCTTTTTTTCCCTCCACAGGTCAACAGAGCCCTGGTAGTATGCAGAGTCCCATCAGACCTCCATCACAGATGGTTCCAGGTACTCATATGCAGAGCTGCAGATAATGAAATATGCATGCAAATTTAGACTTTAACCCATTCCCATTGTTGATGCCCCTGAAGAAAAAGGTTTGGGAAAACATTGTGGAAAATGAAGAAATTGCTTGTGACAAGCAATTTCTTCATTTCCCACGATGTTTTCCACCAAGAAAGACCAAAAGCTGTAAGATTTTATTCACTTGAAATTGTCATCTGCAACATATTTGAATTTGGACCAGTCTAGAAAAAAATGTGTCTGGTAATAGGTTAAACTCATGACTTCAATATGTGTACATGATGTTTTCTTGCCCCTCCACAGGTCAACAGAGCCCTGGTAGTATGCAGAGTCCCATCAGACCTCCATCACAGATGGTTCCAGGTACTCATATGCAGAGCTGCAGATAATGAAATATGCATGCAAATTTAGACTTTAACCCATTGGCATTCCCGTTGTTGATGCCCCTTAAGAAAATGTTTGGGAAAACATTGTGGAAAATGAAGAAATTGCTTATGACAAGCAATTTCTTCATTTCCCACAATGTTTTCTACCAAGAAAGACCAAAAGCTGTAAGATTTTGTTCAATTGTCGTCTGCAACATATTTGAATTTGGACCAGTCTAAAAAAATTCTCTGGTGATAGATTAAACTCATAACTTTGATATGTGTACATGATGTTTACATGCCTTATTTTTCCCTCCACAGGTCAACAGAGCCCTGGTAGCATGCAGAGTCCCATCAGACCTCCAGCACAGATGGTTCCTGGTACTCTGTAACATATGCAGAGCTGCAGATAATGAAATATGCATGCAAATTTAGACTTTAACCCATTCCCATTGTTGATGCCCCTCTAGAAAAATGTTTGGGAAAACAGTGTGGAAAATGAAGAAATTGCTTGTGACAAGCAATTTCTTCATTCCCACAATGTTTTCTATCAAGAAAGACCAAAAGATGTAAGATTTTTATTCACTTGAAATTGTCGTCTACAACATATTTGAATTTGGACCAGTCTAAAAAATTTGTCTGGTAATAGGTTAAACTCATAACTTCAATATTTATACGTGATGTTTACTTGCCCCTCCACAGGTCAACAGAGCCCCGGTAGTATGCAGAGTCCTATCAGACCTCCAGCACAGATGGTTCCCGGTACTCCGGAAGGTTAGTCTTCTTTTGTTAGCAATTTTTGGGTCCTGGGTTTGATCCCTGGTTGTTAAAACATCAAAGGAGGGAGGGGCCCAATTATAGTACTTCTTAGCCTCAAAAAACTCCCAAACTTTATAATTTCAGACCGGTCAAAGTTGAGAGCTACTGCAAGCAACTAAATGAATATAGAATTGATAGACATAATACCATAGAAAATATTGAAGGAAAAGGAAAGAAATACTGGTTATCAGTATTTTCTTCTTTTCTCCAATGTTATCTGACACTTTCTCCTTTAGGGATGTCAAAACCATGTCTTGTTTGGGAAAGGATTTAAAGGATTCTAGTACATTGCTACAGCAGTAATATTCCCAAGAAATCTTGGATCATTGTTTTCCTATAGTAAATAAAATATGACTGACTAACATCTCATCTCCTTAAATTTAACCTATTGTACATTTCAGGTCATTCTCCAAATCACCCAAGTCCGGGCCATGGCGCTCCACCATTCCCAGGGGCTGCCACAGATCCCTATCACAGGATGCCCCCTACACCACGATCTTCTGACCCCTACTCCATGCCCCCTCCAACACCACGACCAATCCCTGGTGATCCACAACCCAGGGCTCCAGTGCATGGAGGAGACATGTTTGAACAGTCACCCAAAGCACAGAAGCCAGTACCTGCGGACCCCTACAGTCAGCCTCCGTCAACACCGAGACCAGAACATGGGGTGGGTGGGGAGCAGTATAGAAGTCCAGTCAGAGGTCATGAGTTGAGTCCTTCATCTGGTATGGGTCCTCCACCAGATCAGTATAACATACCTGGAGCTGCCATGTCAGGTGCTGGAATACCAGGAGCGGGTATACCACGGTCACAAGCTGGACTGGGTCCCAGACCTCCCCTACAACACCAGCCCTCCTGGCCAGGTCACGACCCTGAAGGTCTAGATAAACCACCGACTGTGTCATACGCCCCGGGGATGCCCAGACATCCGATGGCTCCTGGACTCGGTCCTCGTATGGCACGGCAGATGAGTGAACCTGGCATACATGCAAGTTCTGCTAGCGACCAGTTCCCATTTACCTCGTCTGCTACAGACCAATTTGGGATACCACGATCAGAGGGAATCTTGTCTACAGGAGACCCATACGCTCATCCACCAGGAACACCATTACCCGTGATGGGGGAGAGATTTCCACGTCCACGGTTACCAGGTCGCCAACACTCCATGCCAGGTGACGGACAGATGATGCCTGGGGCACAGTTCAGGCCCCCACTGAGACATCCCCATATGAGGCCCCCTGTGCCAATGATGGACCCCTATGGACAACCCCCAGGGACCCCACGGCCTAGAATGGACCATCCCATGCCTTATCCTGTAAGTTATAATGCTGTATGTGGAGAAATTTAAGAGCCTATTGCAAATTTATTGTAAATACATATTAACTTGTGTTTACGTGTAATATTTTGCACTAGGCCCTTGCGTTAGATGTAGAACTAGTCACTAATTCAAAGCTAAAGATTATATGCAGTAATGACATTTTGAATTATAGGTTAAAGGTTTATGAACCTTTGCAACGAAGTTATATGAAAATGATTTTGATGAACACTTGCTATATAGGTTTTGATGAGCCTTTAACAATAACTTGTAATTTGAAATGGCATTACCTCACTATAATCTCTAGCTTCTATTATTGTTGTACATCTGGATTAACATGTGTCTTGGGTCTTGTCTGTATTTTCTAAACCCTTATCATTATGATGAACAACTTTTGCAATGTACATATTCATATTTGGGAAAGGATTAACTGAATTCTGTTTCAGTGCCATTTTCAACAATAAGTGCTCAGTTATACTGCAGACGCCAGTACATGTAAACATATGATCCTAACATTTTTTACTCCGAAGTAAATTGTTGACTGCAGCAGATTTCAAATTGGAACAGTCTGAAATATTGCTGTTTGTAAAAGAATTAAAACAGCATTCAGTTATTCAATCTTGTTTGAATTATAATGATGAGGGTTAACTTTCTAAGCTTTTATCTCAAACTGCTGTCTTAAACATTGTGGGAAAAGATATACTGTCTTCTTTTTTCTGCAGCTTTCACTTTTGTATAAGATTTATTTGCACTATCGTAAATGCTTCAGTATTTACTTAGGATATGTATACTTTGTGAATTAGCTAGGACCCGGTTTAAACCTTTCCCAAATGGCAAGAATTTTTGGCGGTCTAAAGTGGAAGGTGTTGCAGAAGACAAAATTAATGAGACTAAATGAGGCAAATAGGCGTGTCATATCATGAAAAGTAATGAAAGAAAAGGAAAAATGCTGTTTATCAGCATCATCTTTTCTTCTTGTGCTCAAAGTTGTTTGGATTAGGAATGTCAAAACTATGCTTTGTATAGCCCATTACCACACTATGACTCTTTTTGACTCCCTACAAAATAATGGCCATGGAAAACATTGTGGAAAATGAAGAAATTGCTTGTGACAAGCAATTTCTTCATTTCCCACAATGTTTTCCATACAAAAAGACCTAAAAACTAAAAATTCCATTCACTTGAAATTGTCGTCTGCAGGATCTTTGAATTTTGACCGCCCTAAAATTATGTTGTTTGGTAATGGGTTAAAGAAGGGTTAAGGAATCAGGTGAAAAAAAATATGTTGAAGAGAAGGAAAAGAAAATGTTGGTAATTTGTGTTCCTCCTTTTTCATATTCAACGTTGAAAGAAGGCTAGAATGGGTCACCAGCGAAAAATTGTTGATTGTCTTTCAAAGGGAGTGTCTCAAATCTGCCCACGCATGAATTTTCTTTTAATTCTGCATGGTGATAAAGGACCATATACAAGCTATGAAAATGCATTTAGTTTCTTAGATAATCAAAACTGGATTCCAAAAAGCCACCTTGACTTATTGCCACTATGACATGAAACATGGCCCCTTTTTCATGTGTGGCAAAACTTTAGTTTTGTGTATTTTCAAGATCTGTCAATTGAATTTGATCCGAGACACATAAGGCATTACATTCATACCAGAAAAGGTATTTGAGGAAATTATTATGAATGTTTTTTATTGAATTAATCATGAAAAAATGCATATTTTTCAGCAAAATTTTGGAAAAGAGTAAAATTGAATTCCAAAGTTAAGTATGTTGGAGTCTTTGTCAAGATTCCATATCATCACAAAAACATGCTACATATTTCCTCTTACTTTGAGCCAAATTATATAGAAATCCAAAACCGGTAACAATGTCATATAATACATATTATTGACGAAGGTGATGTTTTGTTCCAAAACTTGTATTCAGTAAAAATTTGATTGTGCTCCTAAAAACATTTTTATATTCAGTAAAATCAACTGTAGCATACAGTACAAACCTACAGCAATATTCATGCCCAAAAATCTCATTGGAAAAAAAAATAGAATTAAATAAATTATTACTTATGTTTACAAAATTACATGTATGGAGGCCAAGATAGGTATACATATACACATTGCAAGTTTTCTTTACTATTTGGTCACATTGTCTGTGCACCATTTTTAGTGAGACTATGACATGCAATAAATGTCAAGCCAAATGTTATGAAATTGGAAAGACGCTTAGAACCGGTACAGTAAAGCATCAAAAGGTGCCCTATCGGGTAACCAATACATAACCAAATATTTTTGCTCTAAGCGCCCGTAATGAACTAACATGATATGGAAGGCCCCCTATGATTCAGTGAAAGACTGTTACAGCATTATATCTTTTCGGTTACACAGTTGAAAATGTGCTTGTTTATTTCAAAACGTGGCCCTATTGGGATAAAACAGGGTGCAATTATTTCCTCAAATTATTTTTCTGACCATAGCTTAACCTGTATTGATACACAATTAATACACATTTCAATGATGTCATATGATTAACATGTTGTTTAGCCATCAATAGCCCTTAAAAGTCACATGGGAGCTGGATTATCTGTTTCTTATGCATCACAACAATATTTTCACTTTTGCACGATTGTCAAATGCCATCAGAGAAATCGGTACTTTTTCTTATTTGCTTCCTCGTGTTTCAAAAGATCTATAAATAACTCTTGCTGTTAGCTTTCATGAATCACAGCTGACTTGAATAATTTAAAATGATTTTTATAGAAAATTTCCCCTCTTTTTGTAAAGAAGGTACACCTGGGAAAAGATCTAATGTGACCCTGGACAAAAATATTGTAACCAACTTTGAAGTCTACCCCTTAGCAAACGTACATACAAAATTTAAAACATCATGGCTGTGCAAAGCTTTACAAAAAGAGCTTATTTTTAGCTCACCTGAGCACGAAGTGCTCGAGGTGAGTTATTGTGGTCACTTTTTGTCCGTCGTCCGTCCGTCCGTCCGTCCGTCCGTCCGTCCGTCCGTCAACATTTGGGGTGTTTACTCTCTAGCATCCACAAAAGTTAGGCAATCTTGATCAAACTTGGCCAAAACAAGTAGCATCATAAGTTCTCGGTTAAGTTCGATTATGGGCCTGATCGGACCAGAAAGTGTGGAGTTATCTGCCCTTGAATGTCAAAAAATGCTGTTTTTAAGTTTGTTTACACTCTGGCATCTACAATTATTGATCAATCAAGACAAAACTTGGACATAATGTTGGAGACCATAAGATCTTGGATGAGGGCAATTTTCAGTCTGATCTGACCAGAAAGATGAGAGTTATGTGCCCTTGAATTGGGCAAGATTGTCACTTTTGGCTGTTTTCAAGCTAGTGTTAATCTAAGGGAAGTAACACTTGACACTACTTTCCTTTAGTATAAGTAGAGTTACCTTGTTTGGTAGAGGATATAAATAGATTTACACTCTCAGTCTCTACCTTTAGTGCCACTTTACAAAACCTGTGTACTCTATACTACATTACACTTTTCATCAGAATTGATGGCTTTAGAGACACTAAACCCATTACCAAACAACACAATTTTAGACTGGTTCAAATTCAAAGATGTTGCAGGCAACAATTTCAAGTGAATGAAATCTAAAGTTTGTTGGTCTTTTTGAATAGAAAACATTGTGGGAAAGGAAGAAATTGCTTGTCACAAGCAATTTCTTCATTTTCCACAATGTTTTCCAAAGCCATTGTGTTATAGAGCGTTAGTAGGCGTCACTGTGTTGTAATGGGTTAAAATACTGGGTGCTCTAGAATCTACAATTATTAATCCTTTCCCAAACAAGACCTGGTTTTGACGTCCCTAATAGAATAGGCTTGGGAAAACATTGAAACAAAAGAAGAAACTGCTGATAACCAGCTGTTTCGCATTTTGTCTCAATGTTTTCTGTGCCATATAAGTTTGATTTTCAGTTTCAGTCTGATCTGATGAGAATGTCGAGAGTTATGTGCCCTTGAATTTGACAAAATTGCTGTTTTCGACCTTGTTTACACTCTGGAATCTACAATTATGGATCAATCTAGACAAAACTTGGACACAATATTTGGGACCATAAGATCTGGGATTAGTTCGATTTTCAGTCTTATCTGATCAGAAAGTCGAGTGTTATGTGCCCTTGAATTTGATAAGATTGCTGTTTTTGGCTGTTTTCAACCTTGTTTATACTCTAGAATCTACAATTATTTATCAATCAAGACAAAACTTGGATACAATGTTTGGCACCATAATTTAGATCACGGATGAGTTAGATTTTCACAACCTTATTAATCATAAGTTCTTTTTCAGTCTTAAAGTAATAAATATTAATTGAATTGAACAAAAGTGTTGCTCATATCATTTTGGTTCAGGTGAGCGATATAGGACCATCATGGTCCTCTTGTTATTATATGAAATGTTTCCCCTTTTATGCTGCCACAGCAACAAAAGTTTATGACAAAAAGAAATTCTAATACACAGAATTGTACTCCTTTAACCCAAGGTCACTTTTTATCAAGTTTCAAAAAGATTTACATATTAGATTGGGAGAAAAAAGAATTTTTGAGAAAATGCCAACAGACAGACAGACACACGGACAGATGACAGGAAATAATCGAAAAAATGCCTTGCATCTTGATTTATCCTCAGGTAAACTAAAATAACCAAAAAAGTGAACAAAACATTTGAAAAAAGTCATTTTTAAAAAATCTTAATTTTGTCCATTCTTGGAAATGTGCACTATTCAGGGGGAAATTCCAAAAGCAACAATTTACCGGGTTTATTTTTTCTCGACATTTCACGATAATCATCAGTATATTTGTGCGCAACTTGTACATTATTTTCAAATCTTGACAAAAACTGGAACAAAGAAAATTTTTGAACAGAATTTGCTTAAAATATTTAAAAACAATGAATTTTTGGGTTACCCCCTTACATCAGTTGATATAAAACAATATTTTTGTACATAATTATATATATTTTTGTTTCATACAGGATCACGGACTACTGTGCATTATTTTCAGAATAAATTACACGATGAAACTAAAAACTAGAACGCTTGCACACTGTTTTAATCAGGGTACCCTCTTTTTTCATGGTGAAAACTTAAAAGTCCGAGAAAATTGTTTTCTGGAATGTGCGATATGAAACATTTCATGAATATGAACCGTTATCTAGTGTACTAACTTCACGCCAAATTTCATTAAATCCCAAGCGTGGGCAGACTCCCGTGTTATTTTTCCTATTCGTGAGACACCCCCTTTACAAAATGAAGCAAGCTATTACAAGAATGTTGCACCTTATTAGATGCAGTAGACTAACAGTTAGTTTCTGTTGTTGCTTTGTCTATTTAACATTTCTTAAATTTATTTCATTCCCATACTGAAATGAAGATAACAGTGGCAGTTTTTCCTCAATCAGAATGTTTGTAGGCAACTTGCCTTGTGATACTGTCAGGATTTTGCCATGTTATGCTGTGTCCCATGAGCCTGGATAGTTAGTAATGTCAGATCTATCAATAGTCCAATTCCTGGCTCTGCCAATATCTTGTCTGACATTTGTCAACAGTCATTTGTCCGTTATCAACGAATCATCTATGTGAGAAAGCAGCTGAGGGCTTTGAATGGATATTGTGGTAGTATTGATGAAATACAAGGATTCCATGGCTAGGTGCTTTAGCTGCTGCAATATGACTGTAACATTTGAAAGAGGTCTTAAACCCAAGTGAGTTAATATACTGTGTCACAGAAAAAGGTGGTTTAATGTAATAATGTGGCAGCCAAGGAAAAACTGCTTCTGAGTTATTTCAGTTTTGTAGGAGTGGATTTAATGATAATTTCTGTCTACCTTAGTCTGATGTTCTTTATAATTGAACCACTTTCTCAATTTTCTCATTGTTGGTCTCTTTGAAATTTACCAAACTAAAATTCTATAGTTTTGGAAAGGGTTAGTTGTATCGTTCACAAGGGCGTAACGCCCATTACGCACACTACGCACATGCGTAATGTAAAAAAAATCATGAACAGCTTTTGCTTCAAATGAAGCTCAAATTCTGTCTCAAAGAAGGCTCAGAATCGTTCTGCTGCAATCCTGAATATCAAAATTTTCACGGGGGAGGCCCCCCGAATCCCCCTAAAGAGAGGGGGAGACCCCCTCTCATGCTCTCCCCCCCACTCGCGCCTACGAGCCGTAGGCGTTCTTGCACGCCTTCGGCATGCGTATGATTTAAAATTTCCTGGTTACGCCCCTGGTTCACTATATTTTCAAAAAAAATTATAAACATTTCGGGTAAGAAATAGAAAAACAAGAACAGCTTTTACACAGACTAAGCTAGTCTAATAATGAGCAACAGATAAGAAGGCTAAAGGAATTCTAATTTTATTATTTCAAATCCAAAACCTATGTTGTGGGTACTCACTGGAATCGTCTCAAAGAGACGATTCCAATGAGTACCTACAATATAGGGTTTGGGAAACTTTGAATAATATTTTGCACTTTTTCAGAAATCCATTACACCTTGTTATCTGTTGCTATGCTAATGTATATATTGTGTGCTTGTACCTCTCTTCACTGTGGTGTAGTTAAAACATTTCTCCTCTTAACCCTCCTAGCTACAACAGATGTTCGAGGTCAATCGCCGGTTGCCACTTGCACGGATGTGGCAGCATCATCTAGCACAAAGTGCTGCCGCCATGGTAAGTCAACGAGCTCCAGATAATGGGAGAAAAAATGGGGTCAAATCATGTGTCACAGCCTACAGATTGGTATGCCAGGAAAAATAAATGTCCAGAATTGAATAATTGTTGCTTACTCTTAGCCATGGTAAGTCAACAAGCTCCAGATAATCAGGAATTATTGCAACGAAAAAAAAAGGGGGGGAATGTCAAGTGATGTAGCAGAGCCTATGAATTGATGGGCCAGGAAAAATAATTGTCCAGAATTAAATTATGTCGGCTTACTTATCCATCGTCTTTAATGACATGGTGAGCAATCTGTCACTTTTTGCCAGAATAGTTAGAATCATGGCTTGGTATATATCCTTTCTGACTTTGACAAAGACATTTGTTCGTTAACGATGAATTAATGGTGTAAAAAGCATCTATGCGAGATAAAAGGCTGGTGACTTAGATTGGGTGTTGTCTTGATCCTAGTTTAAGAAATTCCAAGAACACATGGTAACATGCTTAGGCTATGTAATTGAAAAAAATGTTGAAACCATGTGAAATTCTTCCTATTATCTGGAGTTTGGTAAGTTTAGGACATTCTAATATGAGCATGTAATTTATGCATGTTACTACTTTAATGGCTCCTTTGAAAGTCTCTTTGTTTGATTGAGACTGTTGGGCTCTTACCCATCAGTTGTATGTGTGTGTGTTTGTCAAGCACTTCTGTCTATATTCGCTTCATGAAGCCAACATACAACTTTGAATATATATATATATATATATGAGGTGGAACTGGAAAAGGACCTCTTAGAAGCCCTAAAAATGTTGAAAACAATTTAAAACCTGATGACATCTATTGTTTGTGTGTATGAAGGACACTGTTAGCTAAAATACTTCCAGTTTTGCTTGCATAATTATTGGCATGGCTTGCTAACACGTTTCCAAAAGTTTTACCCTTATGCTGTTTGAAAGCTTCTGCAGTTTCACAAAAGAGTTTAGATCTATAATGAAATTTGTGTGTACTTTGGCAGAGAAAACTAACAGGAATAATTAATAGATTATCAAACATATTCCTTTCTTTCCTTAATGTTTTCCAAAACCTTTCCAGTAATGGACATCAAAGTCAGGTCTTGTTTGGGAAAGGAAAGACCCAATTGAAAAGCTTAAGAAAACATTGAGGTGACAGAAGAAAATGCTGATTACCAGTATTGTTTCCTTTTGCTCCAATATTTGTCATACTATATTATAAACAAATCATATCTCCAACATTCATTCTGCAACAGCTCTTAAATTTTACTGTAAACTTTGCAATTTGGAAAATCTTTCAACTATTTAAAGCTATTGCTTTGACACTATGCATACACCTTTGCAAACTAATACCTAATTCTAGTCCAGAAATTCCTTTACAGTTTAATTCAAGTAAGTAAATACAGAATGATATGTCATATTTGAATGCCCATGTGGAAACTTTGTGCTTGATGTCTTTATTGTTCATTCTCTTGTGAAATATTTCGACTGTTTAATGCAAAACTATTGTCACTTTTTCATCTGTAAAGATTAACCCATTACTGCACAGTGAGGCCTTTTGACTCCTTCTCAAGGAAAGGCTTGGGGGATCACTGTGGAAAATGAAGAAATTGCTTTCTGCATTTTCCACAATGATTTCTAACCCAAAATGGAAAGAATTTTGAAGTTTTATCAACTTGAACTTGTTCTGCAACACCTTTCAAATTGGAAAAGTCCAAAATTTTTGTGGTCTTGTAATGGGCTAATATGATCAGCAACATACCCGGTAGACAATAAATTATACCTTGTTCTTTAGTCTATGGAATGTTGTATTTTCATAGATTTCGGCTATCTCTTAAGCCTGTCTGTCATTTCTTATTATAACTTTAGCATAGTGCTTGTAATTGACATAAATAAGACCTTATTTAATCTTAGAAAATATGTCTGAGCATTCATAGAATAGGGGGCTCTTGCAGTCTTGTTGGTGTTAGTGTGGTTAAGGTTTAATTTTAAAAAATGTCAGATCTCTGTTTCTACCAATGCTATTGCTTAAAAGCTTTGCATATACTTCTGTGACAATAATGTCAGCCCCAAGGCAAAGAATCGACAGTACCCTTTCATTAAATTCAGTGGATTCTTTTTTGCACAATTGTTATATGTCTGTCATAACTGTTTCTGCTAGAGCTATTGCTTTCAAACTTAGCACATACGTCTAAACCATAATATCAGCTTTTATGCAAAGATATGACTTGTGACAAAACCAGCTTTTATTTAAGTTGGGTTTTATGTATCATTATAAAATGATATCATGTTTCCTTTTTTAGAATCCAGAAATCCATAGCCAAGAAGTAAGAGACCGTCTAGCTTTGAAGTCCCAACAGAATATTAGAGAAAAACAAGGTTAGTATTAACCCTTTCCCAAACGGCAAACTTTTAGGGTGATCCACATTAAAAACTGCCACAAATGACAAAATGGATGTTAAGATAAGATTTGTGTAAAATATGGCACAGAAAATATTGAGACAAAAGGAGAAACTGCTGGTTATCAGCAGTTTCTTCTTTTGTTTCAATGTTTTCCCAAGCCTTTTGTTTTAGGGACGTCAAAACCAGGTCTTGTTTGGGAAAGGGTTAAAGCATCTACAATGTTTTGTTACAGAAAAAATATAGATCTAGTGTGGTCCAAATTGAAAGGAGTTGCAGACACCAAAATAATTGATAACAAAAGAAGAAATAGGTTTAAGATGAACACAACTTGTTTTTGCAAAAAGAACATGACAGCTGAACAAGTGACAAGAAAGTTCTTCTCATTCCACCATGTTTTCTACCTTGAAAAACTAAAATCGTAAATTTCATTCACTAGATATTGTCTTCTGGAACAATTCTAAAATTTTGCAGCCTGGTAATTGGTTAATTTTGTTTATCAGGTGAAGGTGGAGAGATGCTGCCTCCCGGGTCACTCACTGGTGTCCCCCACGCCCATCCATCTATACAAGGGGCCAGCATGACCCCTTCAGAAATGAGAAAGGTCCTACAAGAGAGAATCAAGGCAGAAGCTATACGTAAAGGTCACCAGCTTGGCCCCCAATCGCAGGGTGCCCCACCACAGCCAGGTGGACCGGTACCACGCCTACCCCCACCTCCCCCGGCAGGTACAGAGGATAGTCAAGCTCCAAAGCCGGCTGAAGCTCGTCCTGAAGCTATGGAAGGTGTGGAGACGTTGGGTAAGCCTGAAGAGAAGAAACAAGTGCCAGGTCAGGTTCCGATGCAGACTGAACAGAGACATGATGAAACGGATGAGTTTGGAGACTTACTGAGTAAGTGAATATTCAAATCAAGTTGTAAAGGTATTGTGCTGATTTACTTGAAAGTTTAAAAGGGGGTGCTAGATCTAGTAAAACATTTGAGCAGGGGAGAATATTTTACTATCATTTTTCAAATCTTGTGAAAAAGCATTCTTTATCTTCTTAGGTCTAAACAGCATTCTATTGTTCATTTCAAATTCTAGAATACTTTCAACTATTTTCATTTTAAATTAATGATTGGGCATGCATCATAAAAGAATTACCGTAGTCTTGAAGACTGAGGGTTAGTGTATAATTTCAAATCCATGTACATTTCAAATTGAAATAGTTCATGGAATTTATTTTCAAAGGAAAAATGCAATCATTATGGTGCCCAGATTTGAGAGCCTCCGTAGTTTTGAAGTTGTTCAGCAGTACAAAAATTCATGAGACAGAGAAATGACTTCAAACTGTAACACATCATTATTTATGAAACCCTGTTTTATGGTTGCTCATTGTGATAATCTCATCAAGACAAGACAATTCCAATGAGTACCCACAAAATAGGGTTTGGATTTGAAATAATGAATTCAGAATACCTTAACCCCATCTTATCAGATGCCGTGTAATTTCTAGGTGCTGATGGAACATTTGACATTCTCAAGTATGCTGACCCTGACCTTGACCTGTTGGGGTCAGACAACAAAACAATATTTGATGACCTGGTGGAAGATTCCAAACCGGAGGAGACAAAAAAGACAGAAAACAAGGAGGAAGAGAAGAAAGAGGCTAAGCCAGAAACTGAAGGTAATAATTGAACTGAAATCTGAAACATTTATGACCCATCAAGCTAAAATGGTCCTTCTGGGAAGTCCGTAAAACCAAATGTATGATATCTTTATAAAACTGTTGATATTATGTTGCGTGTTAAAGACAGTCCTTTGTGGTACTATGGTCAATGTGTTATAAATTTTACTTTAACCCTCTCCCAAACAAGACCTGGTTTTGGCGTCCCTAGAAGGAAAGGCTTTGGAAAACATTGAGACAACAGAAGAAATTTCTGATAATCAGCAATTTCTCCTTTTGTCTCAATATTTTCTGTGCTATATTGTACATGAATCCTGCCTTTATCAACACTCATTTTGATGTCTGCGGCGGCTTTCTAATTGTAAAAGTCCAAATTTGCGTCGTTTGGTAAAGGGTTATGAGAAATCTTGAGATGATTTACTTAGGTTGCACTTATAATATTGGTCACATGGGTATGGCCTTAGGCAATGCATGTCTACAGTCCCAGTGTTATACTGGTCAGGAAAAGCATGAATAAGTGAACTTTTTAGCCCTTTCCCAAACGACAAAATTTTAGGGTGATCCAATTTGAAAGATGCTGCTGACGACAAAAGAGATGTTGTTAAAGATAGAACTTGTGTGTAATACAGCACAGAAAATATTGAGACAAAAGGAGAAACTGCTGGTTATCAGCAGTTTCTTCTTTTGTCTCGATGTTTTCCCAGGCCATTTCTATTAGCGACTTCAAAACAAGGTCTTGTTTGGGAAAGGGTTAAATTAATATGAATGAAAAATAATTGAAAAAAAAAATAAAATGACAGATGGCAAGGTCATCTGAAGTAGTTTTCAAATTGGAACAGTCTAAAAGTTGAGTCATTTTGGAAAGAAGTAATACAATGGATGTTTTATTTATAATCCCAAAGGTGAAGAAAAAGCAGAGACAGATAAACAGGGCTTCCAAGCTAAGTTCCTGGAGTTCAGCCGTAAACAGACAGATGGAGAGACTGGTGAAGGTCAAACAAAGGTCGAGGAAGACAAGAAGCCTGAGGGGGGTGGGGGAATGGCTCATATTGCAGCATTGTTACAGAAGGGGCCACAGTCTGGTAAATCTGAGGGCAGTGATACAGCTGACAAAGTTGCTAAAACTCCAACAACCCCCGGAACACCCATGACACCATCAGAGGCGGCTAGTTTGAGACCTGGGCAGTATCCGCCTGGTGCTCCTTCCCCACATATGATGTACGGTCAACCTTCACCTTCTGGATTACCATCCCCTAAAGTGATGCCGTCACCGAAGAGTCAGCCATCTCCCAGGACACCAGGAGAAGCACAGTTTCCCCAGCAACCATCTCCGTTCTCCCAACATTCAACACATTCACCCTTCTCACCACAACCTACCCCACCCACCTCTGCTCCACAGTCACCCTACAGTGTAAAAACACAGTCACCGTTTGCTGTTCCAGGAACCAACAGTCAGTCAGTGACAGTCATACTGAGTCAGGGGTCTCCAGCACAACCTTCATACAGTCCGGCACATACCCCACCCACATCATTCCCCATGCAGAGGTCACCAAGGGCAACTGTACCCCAGGGCCCACCGTTCATGCAGGGACCATTTCCCCATCAGGGACCCCCAATACAGGGAGCTCGCACCATGGTACCTGGCCAGCCACCACATACATACAGCCAGCCTGGCATGAGGCCAGCAGTACCGGGGATCAAACCTCCAACCTCTCTACCAGTCTCACAACTGTCACCAGGACCCACTGGTGAGCTGTCATCACCTGGAGCTCGCGCCGTACACCCCAGGCCACCATTCCCTCCTGGTCACCCAGCAGCATCGCCAGGCAAGCCAGGTCAGATGTACCCAGGAATGCCAGGTTTGAGACCCGGGGCTCCAGGACAGCCTGCGGGTCAGATGCTCGGACATCCTGGTCAAATGATTGGTACAACAGTGACCGCTACCTCTGCTGTAACTACGACAACAGCCTCGACTGGACGACCTACTCTACTGGAAGACCAGCCTCTATTGATACAAGATTTGCTGGAACAGGTAAATTTCATGGAATTATTGTACTTAAATTGACTGGTGTGCAAGAATACATTAAAAGATCTTGAGAATGTATGCCTTTCATAGACTCAATAGAGCACCAAATAGAGGTCACAGACTTATCTACAATACAAACTTTGTTTAAAACATTTAACCCTTTTTCCCAAACAAGACTTGATTTTCCATCAGATATCTTGTTAGATAATTAATCAAAATATTCAGTTTATAAAAAGTAAAACAGGATCTTTTCATATGGATATGTCCTTGGACAAACTGTGAATGAAAAAACTGTGAAAAAGTTATAAAAAAAATCCGATAGAAACAAATTTCTCTTACCAGGAAAAGTTGGAGCAGCAGAAGCGTCAGCGAGAACAACAACAAGCTTTGTTACGTCGAGACGGAGGTATTCGTCCTGAAGGAATGATTGGACCCCGCCCAGGTGCACCTGGTATGGTGCCTATGGGGCCAGGTCTACCCCCAGCTAGGATGGAAGGGCCACTTAGGTAAGGGATAGTCTTTGTTATTTGTGACCTGTCACTCTAAAAAGGTCCTTGTCGAGAGTGTGAAAAGTATCAACCCTAGTCAGTCTGCGCCAAGGTTGCAGACTGACTAGGATAGAAACTTTTCACTCTTGGCTTCTTAAGCTTAAATTTGACATATATTGGATTCGTCCCTGAAGGAATGATTGAACCACGCCCATGTGCACCCGGTATGCACCAAATATGGTACCTATGGGACCTGGTCTATCTCCTGCTAGGATGGTAGGGCCACTTAGGTAATGGCTAGCCTTTGTTGTATCTAAATTCAGACTCCACAATATCTGTGAAAAATGTCATTGGTATCGCATCTATAGTTGAAAACTTGTTGAAGAAAGGTCTAATTCTATCTAAAATTGGAATTTATAAAGTAAAGACTGTCAAAATAACAGATAAGATGTGGTAATGACTTTTCAAAATGCAAAATATCTTTCATTAATCATTTTAAAAACCCTAAATTGTGTTTACTCATTGGAATTCAAAAGTTTACCCTCAACACAGGGTTTGGATTTGAAATAACAAATTTAGAATGTCTTTACCCCATGTTTATTTGTTGTTCTTAGCTGATATGTTGGTTTTCTTCATCTATTTTCAGACACCCTGGTCCAAGTCCTGGCATGTTTGTGCAGCCTGAGTTACAGGGTATGAGAGCTAGAATGCCAGGACAGCTGAGTCCTCACTCCCAGATACCGCAGGCGTATGGTATACCACCTCAAGGTCAGATGGCCATGCAGGGAGGACCCATGATGCCTCCAAAACCACCTACACCTGGTAAGGAAACAGTTTTGAAAAAAATATGTTTGGGGAAAAAATATTTGCCCTTCCCACTCAAAGGTGCATTTTATCCACTTAATTAATACTAAAAGCTTACGAAAAGATTGAGGCTACAGAAGAAAATGCTGATCATCAGCATTTTCTTCTGTTGCCTCAATATTTTCTGTGCTATATTGCAAACAAATCATATCATTATTAACATTCATTATGTCATGTCGTCTGCAGTAGCTTTTAAATTAGGGTGGTCTTATCATTTCCCATTTTGGAAACACACAGATACCGCAGGCATATGGTATACCACCTCAAGGTCAGATGGCCTTGCAGGGAGGACCCATGATGCCTCCAAAACCACCTACACCCGGTAAGGAAACCAGTTACACAAATTATGGTTGGAAAGAAAATTATGCTCCCTTTCATTATGGGCTTTATAAATGTTTCTGGGATGGGGTGGTGGGGGAGGGTGGGAAAGAAGTTTTTAAACAGAGAGCTAAAATGCTGATCTAACCTTCCCAAATGGCAAACTTTTTAGATGTTGCTGCTGTTGACTCAGAGTAAACTGAGCCCGGATAGCTCAGTTGGTAACTTAGAAGTCTACCAATCCAACGGTACAGAGTTTGAAAAATGGCTGGGCCAATATCCTTTTAACCCATTACCACACAATGACTCTTTTTGACTCCCCACAAGATAATGACTTTGAAAAACATTGTGGAAAATGAAGAAATTGCTTGTGACAAGCAATTTCTTCATTTCCCACAATTTTTCTACCCAGAAAGATCAAAGAATGCTAAATTTCATTCAATTCATATTGTCGTCTGCAGCATCTTTGAATTTGGACGAGTCCAAAATTTTGTCATTTGGTAATGGGTTAAACATTAGACAAAAGTCATTCGTCTCTCACCAGTGTCAATCATCTAAGTAAGAAGGTAGCTAGTGGCTCAGATTGGCTATTGTGGTAGTACTGGTTGGAGAAGTGCCAGGAATCCATGGATAGGTTCTTAAGCTTCAAGATATGACATAATGCAGTTTAAAGTATCTTATAACCCCATCTAATTTGTCAATAACCTGGTATAAGCTATGATAGGTTTAGGTCATATTTGATTCTTTACCACCATAATCTACCAGCTGTTTTGTGTTTAGGTGAGACCGACCCTGAAACAGTTCTTCAATTCAGTAATTCAATTTCAAACATCTTCAACATTTTTGAGTTTGAATTAGTCTAAAATTCTGCCCTCTGTTAATGGGTTAACTTTATACCACCATAATCAACCGGCTGTTTTGTGTTTAGGTGAGACCGGCCCTGAAGCAGAAAGACAGCAGATGCAGTATGATCACTGGCTGATGAAACACAGTGAAGCTTTAGAAGGCCATATAAAGTTTCTGGAACAACAAATACAGAAACAGAAAAGAACAAAGAAGGCTATCAATTCTAGAAATAGACAGGTGGGAAATTTATATTAGCCAGAATATAGAAAAAGAATCCTAAAACATGACAAGCTTCTATAATTCAATACCTACAAATGTTATTGCTTTGAACTTAGTATGTAACTATGTTTGGACCCCAATGCAAACTAAAAGGCTTTCCTGAGCTATAATGTATGTTCCCCTTTCAATTTAGAAGTTTTGATTAGGTCTTTCGTGCGAATCTCTATCTCCATAGCTACTGAATCTTTCGCTATCAAACTTGGTCAATGTTTGCAGTTTATGATTGGCTAAAACCTGCCAAAGTTTGTTAGATTGATTGATTTTCACTTCAGCAACTACAAATATTGACCAATCAACACAAAACTTGGACAGAATGATGGTGACTATGAGATCTTGCTTGTGTGTAATTTTCAGCTAGATCTGAATCTTACATCATGAGTTATGTGCCCTTGAAATTGACAAAATTGCCTTTTTCGGCTTTATTTTGACTTTGTTTTCGCTCTAGCAACTACAAATATTGACCAATCAAGACAAAACTTGTACAGAATGTTTGTGACTATAAGATCTTACCTTGATATGAATTTTACATCATGAGTTATGTGCCTTTGAAATTGACAAAATTGCCATTTTTGGCTCTATTTTGAGTTTTTCACTCAATCAACAACAAATATTGACTTATCAAGACAATACTTATACAGAATGTTGGTGACCATAAGATCTTATATTTGTTTATTTTTCAGCTTGATTTGAATTTTACATCATGAGTTATGTGCCCTTGAAATTGACAAAATGCCATTTTTGGCTCTATTTTGACTTTGATTTCACTCTTGCAACTACAAATATGGATTTGTCAAGACAAAACTTGTACAGAATGTTGGTGACTATAAGATCTTGCCTTGGTATAATTTTCAGCTTGATCTGGGCCGCGTTTTACTAACATAGATTTTTGCAAAAACCTTGTAACAACACATCTGATTGATTGAGAAATGATAACAGTAATTATTGGGCCAATCAGATTTGTTGTTGTTTTAAAAATATTCGTAAGTTTGTTAGTAAAACGGGCCCCTGAACTTTATGTCATTACTTACGTGCCCTTGAAATTGACAAAATTGCCATTTTCGGCCTTATTAGCTCACCTGAGCACGAAATGCTCAAGGTGAGCTATTGTGGTCGCTTTTTGTCCGTCGGCGTCCGTCTGTCTGTCCGTCCGTCCGTCCGTCTGTCCGTCCGTCCGTCTGTTCACATTTTGTTGTTACCACTCTAGCACCCACAAATATTGACCAATCTTAACCAAACTTGGTCAAAACATGTATGACCATAAGTTCTTGGATGAGTTCAATTTTGGGTCAGATCGTATCAGGAAGTGCGGAGTTATGCGCCCTTGAATATCAAAAATCGCTAGTTCTGACTTTGTTACCACTCTAGCATCTATAAATATTGACCAATCAAAACGAAACTTGGCTAGAATTTTGGTAACCATACAATAATGAATGAGTTCGATTTTCAGTGTCATCGAAGTAGGAAGTCTGGAGTTATGTGCCCTTGAATTTGACAAATTTGCCGTTTTGACTCTGTTTACACTTTAGCATCTACATTTATTGACCAATCAAGACAAAACTTGGCAACAATGTTGGTAACCATAAGATGCTAAATGAGTTTAAATTTTCAGCTTGATATATCGGACGAGAAAAAACAGAGTTATTGGCCCTTGAATTTCACAAAATTGCTGTTTTCGACTTTATTTTCACTCTAAAAAACACAAATATTGATCAGACAAGACTCAACTTTGTCACAATGTTGGTGACCATGAGATCTTATATGATTTCATTTTTCATATTGATCGGACTAGAAAAACCAGAGTTGTGTGCCCTTGATGGTGACAAAATTGCCGATTTCGTTTTTAATTTCACTAAAACAGCAATAAATATTGACCAATCAAAAAACAACTTGGACATAAGGTTGATGAGAATATCTTTATCAGAACAGAGTTATGTACCCTGGATTATGACAAAATTGATGTTTTTTTTATCGACTTGGTTTTCACTTTAACAGCCACAAATATTGATCATAAAAGATTAAGAATGCTGTTTTTTCAGCTGGATCATAATCTCGCATCTTTAGTTTCGTGTTCTTGTCTCAGAGATACCTAGGTCATGTAAAAGATGGGTCTTGTTCTGCATGGAGAAAGTTTCAAACTTCTATCAGGTGAGCGATCCAGGGCCATCTTGGCCCTCTTGTTTTCTTTTTTACAACCATTAGTATTAATTAATCAATACAATAACTTTCACAGAATTTTACTGACCATAAGATCTTACTTGCTTGAAATTTTCAGCTTGCTTGTTTGTGCAGCCTGAACCTTTGAAATTCCATTCAACAAGACAAACAATTAGGCCTGTGGAGCGCTTCCAGACCACCAGGGCTGTCTAGTTTTGATGTCCCTTACAGAAAAAGCTTGAAAAGCATTGAGACAAAAGAAGAAAATGCTGATGATCAGCATTTTCTCCTTTTACCTCAATGTTGTCTATACTATAATGTTCACAAATTCTTCCTTTAATATAATCCATTTTGTCGTCTGCTGCAGCTTTCAAATTGGACCACCCTAAAATGTTTTAGAAAGGATTAATCTATCCTATTGTATGATACAGGCCAAGAAGAATGGACAGGAGCTATCACCACAAGATCAGATGGAACTAGACAGGGCAAGTCAAGAACAAAGTGTTCTACAAAAACAACTAGAATCTGTCAGAAAACAAAACAGACAACACCAGATTTCTATACAAGAGTTCAGGGCTAAACAACAGGTTAGTGTGATATTGATATCCAATGAAAAAAAGATGGTTAGAAAATCAAAGGACTGAAGGCATTGAAAGTGATGGAACTGTTTCATTTAATGATCATAAAAGCGATCAGATGGAACTAGACAGGGCGAGTCAAGAACAAAGTGTTCTACAAAAACAACTAGAATCTGTCAGAAAACAAAACAGACAACACCAGATTTCTATACAAGAGTTCAGGGCTAAACAACAGGTTAGTGAAATATAGATATATTCATACTCATGGGTAAACAAAAGTGGTGTAATCTGCCTGTACCCTTTCTGTTGGCACTTTGAAATATAATTGCATTTTTTATGCGCCCGTCGAACATGGGATGTATTAAAGAATCACCCTTGGCGTCCGGTCATCCGGGCAGTGTCCACTTTTTTGTCCGGAGCATAACTCTGTTACCTTAAGTCCGATTGACTTTAAACTTGGCAGTCATATTCTTCTTATCATTACGGAGTGCAGTGTACAAGAACCATAACTCTACCTGGCTTATTTTTTGAGTTATTGCCCTTTGTTGTTTTTCATAAGCAGTGTAATAGGTGTATCTTGTGACAGTTTGACACCTTGTTATACTCTCAGAACAGTTTAAGAAACAAACAGTCTTCTCCAGCCCTGCGTTCAGTTAAACAAAACGTTAGCTAACAGTTAGCCGCTAACAGTTAGCCGTTTCATTCGGAATTCTCGGTCAATTCTGTGAAATTTGGGTCAAACAAGTTGCGATTGTTGGTAACGTTAGCCAACAGTTTGTCTACTGAACGCAGGGCAGATTTACACCTTAAAACATTATAGAGGTCATCTGACTCTCAAATGAGCTAAATAATAAGCTTGTACCAGATACTGAAAATGAAGAATTTTAAGGAATCTAGTGTTAAAAATCTCTAACATATCTTTGATGGGTGTTACTTTCAGGAGCGGTTCAACCAGCATCTAGTCCAGCAGGGTACACAACCTGTCCCCGGGGGTTTACCCTTATCCGGCCCCTCAGCTATGTCAACACCAGGCATGCAGCCCCCACCACCTAGAATACCAGGGGTGCAAGGTTCTGCAAGGCTACGACCCAGCCAGAGACTGGAGTATGAGCAGTATATGCAGAGTCGACTACAGCAAATGGGACAAGGGATGCCACCTCGAGGCGTACCCAGGCCACCTGGTATGCCTCAACAACCTAGAATGGCTATTGTGGTGGGTATATCTTTTATGAAAAAAAATGTTAATATGAAATATTCAAGAAAATATTGTGGATATTAATGCAAAACCTTGTAACTCCAGCTTAATTTAAGCTGGAGTTAACAGGTTTTGCAATAACACCGACAATATGTTAGTGATAAACAAACTGAAGGAAAATAGTACATTTGCAATTCTGTTTACATTTTTCAATGGTATCTGTTTAAATAATGATAATATTGTTAACTTAATATTTGAGCTACCATTGAATTTGTTTTTCTGCAAATAATTTTGACAGCTGTACAATCAAATAAAGGGTCCAATGTTGAAAAAAAAATGCACACACAAATTGTGCTGTCTACTTTTTCAGGACAATAATCCATTCAGTGACACATACCAACAGAGGGAGCTACAGAGTAGTCAACCAAAACCTGTTGGGGCAAAACCTGGTAAGGCATCACTTCCAACATGAATGATATACATGTATTTTGAAATGCATTTTAAAAACTCTAAAAAACAATTTAACACTACAGAAAAGAAAAGTTTTTATACCTCCGTCAAACAAAGTTTGGGGGTAAAGGACACCCTGTCCATTCCTCAGTCAACATTTCTTGTGAACTCAACTCTCAAATGGTGGGATGGGTTTAGATGAAAATTAACATAAATGGTAAACATGACATAGCTACTCACATGAAGCTATGTCTTATTCTGAGGTCAACCAAATTATATTGATTTTGTAATCCTCTTGGGGGATATAAGTCTGCCCTTAGACATACCTTGTTTTCATTAAAATAAAGGTTGAAATTTTATTCTCCATTTCAAGTTTGTTTGCAATTATGTGTGAAATTATTGTAAGGTCAATATTAACCTAAAGATATGGCCGGATTATGAAACAGTTCATTGCAAAACCTTGGGAATTGGGCCAGGCTAGACTATTGTTGTCTGGTATTGGGTCATTCTCTCTACCATTTACAGATGAAGGCACAGAACCCCCATTCAGATTCCCTCAGGCTCAGGTAGAGGGACAGCCATGGATGCCACAACGGTTCCCATATGACCCCGCAGGGCAGAGAATGCCGGGCCCAGATCAGCGGTTCCCGGGTCCCTTCCCTCCCCCACAACAACAACAACCTCCATCAACCTTCGAACAAACAACAGGTAAGTGGCTTATCTGTGCATGAGACAACAAAATGAATGTTGACAAACATAGAATTTATGCTAAATACAGCACAGAAAATAGTAAGCCGAGCCCGGATAGCTCAGTCGGTTACGTCGGAGTCTGTCAATCCAGGGGTCTCGAGTTCGAACCCTGGCTCGGCCAGTATCCATTCTGACATTTGACAAAAGTCATTTGTCTCTCACTAATGGGTGTGAATCATCTATGTGAGAGAGCAGCTGGAGGCTCGGTTTGGATATTGTGGTTGTACTGGTGCGAGAAATACCAGCCACCGTGATATGACCATAGAAGTTAAAAACGGCGTAAGACCCCAATAAATTCAAATACAGAAAATACTAAGGCAAAAGAAAAAATTGCTGATTATCAGCAACTTTCACATTTTGCTGAAATGTTTTCCAAAACTATTTGCGTAAACTGCAATACACAACATTTCAATTTCCTGAAAACTTTGGGTAGAGGAAATTGCATTTGCAGGATAATGAGTGATATGTTTGAATTCTTGGTATGGAATATGCAGCTTTTGACTCTAGTCTTTGACCAGTTATTTGCTTCTTGCCAGTTTTGAATGTTTGTGTTGGGTAACCAGTTAGTTGCTTGGATTGGATGCCATGTTTGTTTGGTTGCAAAAATTGTCAGGAACTTACGCATTAATGAACTACCTACTGCTATGAAACTGATGAAACATTTCTACAGATGGAAATTGATATATTTATGTTAGATCTTATAGATAAGTAGAATTTGGCTATGAGAACTCGTTTAAAACCCATTACCACACATTGGCGCTTTTTGACACCCACTTGATGAAAGCTGGGAAAAACATAGTGGAACATGAAGAAATTGCTTGTTACAACCAATTTCTTCTTTTAGTAATGTTTTGTTGTTTGGAATACGATAAGAAGAAACATGTTGATTTTAATTTAAGATATTTGTCTCTTATTAAGGTCTTGATATAGTTGTGTTATTTAGTTTACAACTTGAGCTTGAATAAAACATGGATTTGTTATGTTAGGAAGTTATGCCGCCTTCCCGTCGTATATTTACTAACCATAGTTGTTTGATAAAATCTGATGTGATTTACTAACAGTAATAAACTATAGTCTTTCTTAATACATTCCCACACATTTATGCCCTCACAAGGAAAATGGTTTGGAAAAAAATATGGAAAATGAAGAATTTTGAATATTGCAGTCAGGTAATGGATTAATTGTATGTAGAATTGTGTGAATTAGAGTGTTGTTCTATATAAAGAATTTAGAAATGTTTGAAAATGTAAGCTTGGCTGTTTTCAGAAATAAGATCAATTTATTGTCATATTCTGTGAATGGCCTCATGCAAAAAGTTTGATATTATCCCAAAATAGAACACTAGATCTAGATCTATATGTAAGAAAAACTTCGCAAGTCTGAATTACTTTGCCAGATATTTTGAGGATATTTATGTATCAAGTTTTACCTACCTATCCAGGAATGCTATGTTTTGAAAAAAGCTGCATTGTGAACTTAATCTTTATGCTACAAATAAAAATGATAGCATCATGTTCTTACACTAGTATTTGAATTACTTAAACTTGTTTTGTTGGTGAAATTGCTTGAAAGTTTGAGCAAATGTTGTAATCCATCATGTTAAATGAAACCTTCTGAGAGAAGTACATAAACTAAATTTCGAGAAACTTATCAGACTAAGCAGGCATCAATCAGATGAGGCATTTGGAAAATGAATGCAAGATAGCAAAAATGATCTAGATCCAGAAAATTGCCTCAGAATGAAAAGTTTTGACTCTACTCATTTTGCTCTGACTTGTAGGCAGACTGACTAGGATCAATATGTTTTATGCTTCCCTGAAGGTCCCTTTTAGCGTGGTAGATCACATCATTATGTATTGGTTATGTAAGCATCCTTGATTGAATGGTGGTAGGTGATTGCTTGTGATTTTGCTTGAGACTAAATAACAAGGTGAATTTTACAGAAGTTAATCCGGCTGCCTCCTTGGATGCAGTGACTAACATTGAACAAAAGGAGAAAGTGAAGAAAAGGAAAAAGAAGAAAAAGCCCCCAGAGAGTAATGAAACAGATATCGATGTGTTCTAACTTGTAGTGTGCTTGTTTTACTGTGCATTTCTTCAAAAAGCTGGTCTCAACATGTTTATCGTATAGTACTGTTTATCAACAATTATATGAAATATGTAACCCATTACATGGTGATGTTAAAAACTTCAAAATTGGAAATTTCAATGTTGAAATTGCTGAAGACGATAACTGGATAAGAGCTGTTTCATGTTTCAGCCAAAAATATGGATTTATTTCTGGTCTGTGACTTGTCTAGTTTGAATTTGAATAGAAAAGCGTCATTTGGACAAGGGTTTAGAATTTACATATTCCCTGCAAAGAAGTAAGAGAACAAGTACCAAGAGAACAAAAGCTTTTCTGGATTGAAAGAAAAGAGAAGGGTTTGAATTTGTCAAATGTTATACAGTGTTTAGGCATTTTGACCCCAAAGCTTATGGGTGAACCTTTGTCATGCTAGATTTAAAGAAGCAGGCAGTATAGAATAAGGCCAGACTGCACATATGTGCAGGCTGGTCTTGTTCTGTTCTGGCTGCCAAAGCAACCAAAGTGTTCTGGGATCAGCATGATGAGGATTAATCATATTTGCTAAAACGTTGAAAACAGCTTTTAGTTGACTTTCGTTTATATTGTGCTTTTCTACTGGTTACAGATCTTTAGTTTGATAGATGTTTTACCCTTGGTTTAACCAAACAGATCAATATTATGGAGTTCTGCTTTTGAACAGACTATTATCATCAAAATATCATTTCTTCATTAATAAGTATTGCCTTTAAGATTAGATTGTCAGCTTCGCTTGGCTAATGAACAGAGCTATAGATAGGATAGCCTAGGTTTAATACCTCTTCAAAATGGAATATATCCTTTATCATTTATCAAAACATAATGTTATGGGCACTCATTGGAATCGTCTCATTTGAACCATTCAAATGAGTACATACAACAGGTTATGGGTTCGAAAATTGATATTGAGAATGCCTTTACCTTTTCCTCTGTTGCTCTAATTTGATGATTTTGTTTCTTTCTCTTTGGTTGGCAGCATGGCAACTTGGGGCAATAATATTTGACAGTCCCATAATGATATAACTACTTGCTACATTGATACTTGTAGAATGAAGAAATGGTATTTTACATTAGGATAGAACATTGTGCACCACTTTATCTTGTAAACCTATATATTTGTATATGACTAATTAAAAATAACTAGCAGAAAGTAACAATGATTGACTCCTAAAACTGTATATCCAGACATGACCTGGTGTTCATGTCCCTAATAGAAAAGGATTTGGAAAACATTGAGGAAAAAGAAGAAAATGCTGATGATCAGCATTATCTTTGTTTGTCTCAATATTTTGACTTGTACTGGTTATATCCATGAAAGAAAATGGTTTAGTGAACTCTGTCTCGGATGGATCTATATCAAGAAAATTGTGGAAACAGAAATGAAACCCTTTACAAATATTAATTGATTAATACGCTGTTGTGCTATAAGATTATACAGTGCAAATAGTACAGTTGAGAACATCATGAAATTGACATTCTGAGTGGAATGGGATCGTTTTATGAGCGAATGAATGGATGAATGGAATGAGCGTTTTGAATGATTTTGTGTATCTAAAAAATCGATAACACGCCCACGATAACCGTTCAACCAATCAAACGTGATCTTTAAATAGTAACAGCCCGATATTGGAAATTTACCAATATTATAGGTATGAAGGTTTATCGATAAAACGCCCACGGTAATATTTCGGCCAATGAAATGCATTCTTTTTATAACAACCAATTAAACCAGGGAACGTTTATTGAGCGGTGTGAATGTTTTATGGGCGGTTTGAATGTTTTTATGAGCGGAATGAATGAACGCTTGAGTGGAATGGTTTTGATCGGAATGGAATGGTATAAATGTCAATTTCATGATGTTCTCAACTGTATGCATGACTTAATGTTGTGGTTAACTAAGCATGGTTGTGCTCAGTTTTCATATTTTCAGACTTATTTCTGTGTGCATTTGGAAAACAAGAATTTAGATTCTCTTTTTATCATAAGCTTGGATGTGAAAAAAGGTCCCTTATGGCATTCAAGAGTAACATGGATATAGATCAGCCTGTTCATACGCACAGTCTGATCAAGATCCATATTGATCTCTAATAGCTTATTCATTGCCTTTAGCAACTGTAAGTTAGCTGAATGGATCCTTATTGAACTGCATCTGACCATAAGCTGGTCTTGGAACACAATTTTCTAGAATGTTATAAAGGTACTTTTTTCAACATTCATGCACATATATATGAATTAGATATTGTGCCGAAAGAAAAAAGATATTAGCTGTAGTTGTTGTGAAAGTATTGTTCATTTTGAATTGTCATAGTGTTTGCCCACCCAATGAGGAAGAAAGCTTTTCACCCTTTCTCAAATGGTAATGTAGTCAAAGAATAAAGAAATCGCAAATGACAACTATACTGGTAATAAAGGTAGAATAAATCATCAGCTAGGAAACATCAAGGAAAACAAAGAAACATGCTGGCATTCATCAACATGGTCTATACCCATGATTTACTAGGTCATTAAAATCATGTATTGTTGTTGAAAGGAGAAGGGTAACTGAGGAATGATAACGACTTAACAACAATAGTATTATGGTTAGGAGAGCTTGATATAAAATAGATGTTGATTATGACTAGTAACCAATTCTGTTATGCTTATTTCTGTCAATATTGCACCATTTCAAAATAGACTAAAAGCATTTCTTTTGGCTAGTGTGCACAAGTATCATCTTTACACTGTATAGTCCGTTCATGATTTTATGGCACATGTTGAATAAATAATCTGTGTAACAACACAATATTGAACTCAAAACTATTATTGATTCAAAATTGAACGAGAACTGTTGCAGTTGTTTTGCTTTGATTTTATGTAGGTTGTCCTACCAAAAAATAAACCAAAACAACTGTAACTATTTTGGTTTAATTTTGGATGTACAATACTGTATTTTTGCATGACATGTCAAGGGCAGATCCAGGATTTTTTTTCCAGGGGGGGGATCAAAGCCCAAATGATGGCTTAAAATGTGTTAAATATGTAAAGTTATATAGTCAAAACTATGTGATAGTCTGAATCTTGTAGGTGTCTCACACATGCAAAATTATATTGTATTGAAAGCTAAAACTGCCTTTCCCTTGTTGTTAAAATTTATAAACATGTGCCATGTGTCTCATATCATAACTGGACTATAGAGCATAATCCTGAACACAAATGAAATAGAACTTCACATTTGTTGTGTTTAATGACAATAACCAACTATAGATATTCTAGACTTAATTGTTTTGGAAAATCCATATTTTGAACACCTATTTTACTGAAGTCCGATTTTGAGCCACTTTATTGGAATTCAGTCTTTCTGTGAAATCTTAATACTGAGACAGTGCAAGTACCTAATGCATACAATACAAGTCTAGGTATTTGATACTGACATGGTATAAGTGAAGCTATTTAATTGGTTAATTATTTTTGGGTGTGAAATAAAATCTAAATATTAATAATTATAACCCCCAAATTCAATTATGGGGGTATATAGGAGTCAGCTTGTCCGTTGGTCTGTCTGTCTGTCTGTTGGTTGGTCCGTAGCTTTTTTGCCCGCTCTTTTTCTCCTAAACTTTAGGTCCAATTTAATTCAAACTTCACATGGTAACTCATTACCAAGTGGAGATGTGCATAATATATTTTGGTCACGGTCCATTGATTTTTTATGGAGTTACGGCCCTTGAGTGAATTTTCTTGTCCGCTCAATTTCTCGGAAACTAATTCACGGATTTCAATTAAACTTTACAGTTATGCTTAGTAGCTCTCTAATATGTGCATATTAAATTCTGGTGATGATTCATTGATTTTTGACTGAGTTATGACCCTTTGCTGAAAATTGCCATTTTACGCAAAATCAGGGTGTGTTGATCGGTTTTTCAATTTTTGTCCACTCTATTTCTCATAAACTATTGGACCAATTTTGGTCTTACTTAACATGTGAACTAAGTGGAAATGTGCATATCATATTTTGGTCACGGTTCAATGATTTTTGACGGAGTTATAGCCCTTGAGTGAATTTTCTTGTCCGCTCAATTATTTGGAAACTAATGGATGGATTTCAATTTTTATGCCCCCGTATCGAGAAATCGGGGGCATATTGTTTTACTCATGTCTGTCTGTCCGTCTGTCTGTCCGTCTGTCTGTCTGTCAATCCGAAACTTAACATCGTCATTTTCTCGACAACTATTATGCATACAAAGCTCAAATTTGGTATGTAAAGTTCTTTCAGTGATATCTATCTGATCCATGCAATTTGACCTTCCTCAAGGTCACCGTTTAACCCTTATCCACCCTTAACATGTAACTTAACGCGCCACTTAACGCAACAACTTAACGTTAGCCTTTTCTCCAAAAGTATTCCACATTCAAAGCTCAAATTTGGTATGTAAAGTTCTTTCAGTGATATTTATCTGATCCATGTAATTTGACCTTCCTCAAGGTCACCGTTTAACCCTTATCCACCCTTAACATGTAACTTAACGCGCCACTTAACGCAACAACTTAACGTTAGCCTTTTCTCCAAAAGTATTCCACATTCAAAGCTCAAATTTGGTATGTAAAGTTCTTTCAGTGATATCTATCTGATCCATGCAATTTGACCTTCCTCAAGGTCACCGTTTAACCCTTATCCACCCTTAACATGTAACTTAACGCGCCACTTAACGCAACAACTTAACGTTAGCCTTTTCTCCAAAAGTATTCCACATTCAAAGCTCAAATTTGGTATGTAAAGTTCTTTCAGTGATATCTATCTGCTCCATGCAATTTGACCTTCCTCAAGGTCACCGTTTAACCCTTATCCACCCTTAACATGTAACTTAACGCGCCACTTAACGCAACAACTTAACGTTGGCCTTTTCTCCAAAAGTATTCCACATACTAAGCTCAAATTTGGTATGTAAACTTCTTTCAGTGATATCTATCTGCTCCATGCAGTTTGACCTTCCTCAATGTCACAGTTTAACCCTTATCAACCCTGAACATGCAACTTAACGCTGCAACTTAACGCAACAACTTAACGATGGCCTTTTCTTCAAAAGTATTCCACATACAAAGCTCAAATTTGGTATGTAAACTTCTTTCAATGATATCTATCTGCTCCATGCAATTTGACCTTCCTCAAGGTCACAGTTTGACCCTTATCAACCCTGAACATGCAACTAAACGCAGCAACTTAACGCAACAACTTAACATTGGCCTTTTCTCCAAAAGTATTCCACATACAAAGCTCAAATATGGCATGTAAATTTCTTTCAATGATATCTATCTGCTCCATGCAATTTTACCTTCCTCAAGGTCATCGTTTAACCCTTATTAACCCTTAACATGCAACTTAACGCTGCAACTTAACGTTTCAACTTAATGTTGGCCTTTTCTCCAAAAGTATTCAACATACAAAGCTCAAATTTGGTATGTAGCCTTCTTTCAATGATATTAGGTAAGAGGGTCAAGGTCATACATGTAGGTCAAGGTCATATATCAATTAAGGTCATAATTATAGAAAAATAGCCATTTCGGGGGCATTTGTGTTTCACAAACACATCTTGTTTTTGCAGTTATGCTTAGTAGCTCTCAAATATGTGCATATTAAATTCTGGTGATAATTCATTGATTTTTGACCGAGTAATGGCCCTTTGCTGAAAATTGCCATTTTACGCAAAATTAACGTGTGTTGATCGTTTTTTCAATTTTTTGTCTACTATATTTCTCATAAACTACTGCACCAATTTGAAGTCATTACCAAGTGTAGATGTGCATATTACGTTTTGGTCATGATCCATTGATTTTTGACGGAGTTACAGCCCTTGAGTTAATGTTTTTGTCCGCTCAATTTCTCGGAAATCAATGGATGGATTTCAAAAAAAACTTAACAGTTATGCTTGGTAGCTCTCAAATATGTGCATATTAAATTCTTGTGATTATGCAATGATTTTTAAGTGAGTTATGTCCCTTTGCTTAAAATTGCCATTTTACGCAAAATCAACATGTGTTGATCGTTTTTTTCCACTTTTTGTCCACTCTATTTCTCATAAACTACTGCACCAATTTTATTCAAACTTCACATGTGAAGTCATTATCAAGTGTAGATATGCATATTTTATTTTTGATTATGGTTCATTGATTTTTAACGGAGATATGGCCCTTGAGTGAATTTTCTTGTTGATTTTTGACTGAATTATGGTCCTTTGTTGAAAATAAGCAATGTTTGCAATATTACCATGTGTTGGTCAGTCTGTTTGCCCTTTTTCTCACGAGATCATTTCACAGTTCATAGGAAATGTACATCTCAATATATGCACAAACACAGCGCTTTTGGGGGGTATGATCACTTTCAGTGATATTCTAGTTTATGACAGCTTAACAGTCATGCATTTTTTTTTACTTCTTTAATGCAAATGTTGATTGGTCTTGTGTACTTCTTAACTCTTCTCACTTCTTTAAATGATAGTTGCAGTTAAATTCAGGATTGGGTTGAAATCACAAGGCTAATACTGAAAAATGGAGGGTCTTATATGTTGAATGTGCTGAGTCAATATGATATTTGATTACCTTTAGAAGAGCAAAACCAGTTCTCATCATATAGAATTGTCTGTTTTATTTATAAAATGCATGTGTCCCTTAAAAAAGTGCTGTTGGGCAAAGTTAACATGTCGCAACATTCTAACTGCAAATGTTCATTGTATTGAAATGCCCTGCAGTGCATGGGATGCTTAGTATATAAGAAATGTTGGAAAGTTACATTCCATTAACCCTTTCCCAAACAAGACCTGGTTTTGATGTCCCTTATAGAAAAGGCTTGGGAAAACATTGAAACAAAAGAAGAAACTGCTGATACCAGCAGTTTCTCCTTTTGTCTCAATATTTTCTATACCAAATTTTACACAAATCCTATCTTTAATAACATCTATTTTGTCATTTGTGGCAGTTTTTGAAGTGAATCACCCTAAAATTTTGCTGTTTGGGAAAGGGGTTAAAAAGTTTGATACTGTTTCGAGCTTCAACATGGAAACTATTATCACAAACATATTTTTACAGATGCCCCAACCCCAGCTACCCAGGCTCCACCAGGAAAATTGCCGCCGGTCACGTTTAAACCTCAGGATGAGACGGAACGAAGGATAATGGAGATCCTGAATAGTACTGCCAACATGCAGCGGGCTCAATCACCGGCCACTACCACGGCTACGACGGCATCCACCATCACTACTGCTACTACTACCACTAAAGTTACTGTTACTCAGGTATAGAAGTGGTCCTAAAGCCCTTTTCCAAACAACAAACTTTAAGGGTGGTTCCATTTTAAAGCTACTGCAGACACCAAAATGGATGTTACTAAAGTTAAAATAAGTGAATATTATAACAGAAAACATTTAGGTTAAAGGAAAAAATGCTGGTTATCAGAATTTCCTTCTTTTGCCTTAATGTTTTCGCAAGCTTTTCTTGTTATGTTCGGGAGAGGGTTAATAATTTCTGTTATACAAAAGCCCATTCCATGATCTCACAAATAACACCTTGTTTTTGTGCCCCTAATAGTGGAGGGTTCTGATAAAGAAGATTCTAAAACCATACAAACTGTTGTGTATAAAAAATAGCTTTCATAATTTACAGCTTTCTTAAATGGTATGAAAAAATACACAAGAGACAAAACATTATGGTACAATAGTTTATATATTTAGCTAATCTTTTAAAGGGAATAAATTATGTTGATATAGTAAAACACTCTCCTTCAATATTTCGGCGTTATCTGGCCTTTATCAAGATATATCATGACAAAATATTATTTCATATCACTGTTTTTCAACAAAAAAAATTGTAACTACAGCTTAAAACAAGCTGTAATTGCGAGGTTTTCATTGAAGAGTGATATGTTATCTCTTCAGCCCATGATGAGCCAGCCCGACACACAGCCTATAGTCACAACAGGGCAAGTCGTTAACCCGCCAACTACCTCTCCGGGAAATGGTCAAATACCCATACCTGTGGTTAAGGTAATTATTAGAATATTGTGACAATAATGTAAAACATTTTTTGGCATACACAAGATCAGTTCTCAGGTGTTTAATGAACCATGCTATACTTTACAGAGACTAGTTGTAAGGTGTTCAACACTAAATTATAGAGTGACAAATTTTATCAGTATCTGAAACGAAACTCCTTTTTGACATTTGTTGTTGACCAGACCTGGTTTTTCAATTACAATAAACTCAAGACAAAGAAATGAGCCAGGATCTTGAAAAACGTCCCTTAAGGCTTTTGAGCCCAACATAGATCCAGATCAGCCTGTGCATACGCACAGTCTGATCAGGATCCATGTTGTTCTTTAATAGCTTCTTCGTGACATGTAGTAACTGAAAGAGAGCAGCATTTGAGCATATTGGACTCCATTTGACAACAAGCTGACCTTGAAACTCCATTTTAAAAAATGCTATAAGGGACGTTTTTCCAGATCTCGGCTCAAATGCTTTTCAATATCATTTAGACATTTTGTCGTCTTGTATTTGCATCAACAAGATTTCTTCTTTCTATTTCCAGACTCCACCAGTACCAGGTGCTTCCCAAACAGCGGACACTACTCCTGGTCTGGAAGACAGACCTCCGAGTCAACCAGGAACCCTCCCCTCTCCATTGACCACAGTCTCCTCACAACCTCTTACTGCCCCTTCATCATTAGCTGTGTCAGATACTCACATCAGTGATCCATCAATATCATCATCTCTGCCTGTCACACAGCCACCACCTGGCCTTCAAGCTATGCCTAACAGACCAAGACTCCCAGGGATGCCACCGGGAATTTCTTGTCCAGGGATGACAGGTGGATTGCCTGTTGGGTTTCCTCAAAGACATCAACTTCCCCCAGGACAACATCCTGTACATGGACAACCAAACATGTTTCAAGGTCAACAGCGACCATATGCTGGCTATCCCCCACATGTCAGACAGATGCATCCAGAAATGTCACCACAAATGCAGCAACAGCTCCAGCGGTTTCCTCATTTTGAGCACATGCCGAGTCATTCCATGCAGCAGAGGCCCCCTGTGTTACCACACTGGGTAGCTCCTGGTACAACTGTTCCCAACAGCACACAGGCTAGACGATCTCCACGACCAAGTGTGCCTGGTGTAAACACCATGGTCAGAATGGGTATACCAAGACACAGATTTCCTAGTCATGATCCAAATCAGCCAGGGGTATTTAATCCCAATGTGAGCCAGCAGGGACATATTCAGGGCAATGTTTACATGCATGACCAAGTCAGACCAGGAATCCCACAAATAGCTACAGAGTCACCCACAACCACAGTGCCTCCTGCGACTACAGTTCCTACTAATGCTGAGAAATCTGGAGATGTGCGATCTCAAGATATAACAAGATCACCAAACATTCCAAGTCCAAGGCTAAGTGGTACAGATATTATCTCAGGAAGGGAGACTGGTGCACCAGACAGAACTCTTTCTGGTACTGAAGTGAAGCCAGAAGGCATACAGAAAGACTCTGAGAAACCACCAGCCAATACACAATGTGAACCTGCTCAGGGGCCATATGGAATTCCAGCTGGAAAGCCAAGTGATTCTATTGGAAGTGAAAAAATGACAATTGAAGGCTCTCAAAGTACTGACAAACAAGGACAATCTGCAGAAAGTGTAATACAGTCAGATAAATCACCACCAGATAAGTGTGACGATGGAATTCATTGTGGTACCCCACCTCCTGGTGAATGTACAGATGGGATTCATTGTGGTACCCCACCTCCAGGTGAATGTACAGATGGGATTCATTGTGGTACCCCAACTCCTGGTGAATGTACAGATGGGATTCATTGTGGTACCCCACCTCCAGGTGAATGTACAGATGGGATTCATTGTGGCACCCCACCTCCTGGTGAATGTACAGATGGGATTCATTGTGGCACCCCACCTTTTGGTGCATGTACAGATGGGATTCATTGTGGTACCCCACCTCCCGGTGAATGTACAGATGGGATTCATTGTGGCACCCCACCTCCAGGTGAATGTACAGATGGGATTCATTGTGGCACCCCACCTCCTGGTGAATGTACAGATGGGATTCATTGTGGCACTCCTCCTCCTGGTGAATGTACAGATGGGATTCATTGCGGCACACCACCTCCTGGTGAGTGTACAGATGGGATTCATTGTGGCACCCCACCCCCTGGTGAATGTACAGATGGGATTCATTGTGGAACCCCACCTCCAGGTGAATGTACAGATGGGATTCATTGCGGCACACCACCTCCTGGTGAGTGTACAGATGGGATTCATTGTGGCACCCCACCCCCTGGTGAATGTACAGATGGGATTCATTGTGGAACCCCACCTCCAGGTGAATGTACAGATGGGATTCATTGTGGTACCCCACCTCCAGGTGAATGTACAGATGGAATTCATTGTGGCACTCCTCCTCCAGGTGATTGTACAGATGGAATTCATTGTGGTACCCCACCTTCAGGTGAATGTACAGATGGAATTCATTGTGGCACCCCACCTCCTGGTGAATGTACAGATGGGATTCATTGCGGCACACCACCTCCTGGTGAATGTACAGATGGGATTCATTGTGGCACCCCACCTCCAGGTGAATGTACAGATGGGATTCATTGTGGCACCCCACCTCCTGGTGAATGTACAGATGGGATTCATTGTGGTACCCCACCCCCTGGTGAATGTACAGATGGGGTGCATTGTGGAACCCCACCTCCTGGTGAATGTACAGATGGGATTCATTGTGGCACCCAACCTCCAGGTGATTGTACAGATGGGATTCATTGCGGTACCCCACCTCCAGGTGAATGTACAGATGGGATTCATTGTGGAACCCCACCTCCTGGTGAATGTACAGATGGGATTCATTGTGGTACCCCACCTCCAGGTGAATGTACAGATGGAATTCATTGTGGCACCCCACCTCCAGGTGAATGTACAGATGGGATTCATTGTGGTATCGCACCTCCTGGTGAATGTACAGATGGGATTCATTGTGGCACTCCTCCTCCAGGTGATTGTACAGATGGGATTCATTGTGGTACCCCACCTCCTGGTGAATGTACAGATGGGATTCATTGTGGTACCCCACCTCCTGGTGAATGTACAGATGGGATTCATTGTGGTACCCCACCTCCAGGTGAATGTACAGATGGGATTCATTGTGGTACCCCACCTCCTGGTGAATGTACAGATGGGATTCATTGTGGTACCCCACCTCCCGGTGAATGTACAGATGGGATTCATTGTGGTACCCCACCTCCTGGTGAATGTACAGATGGGATTCATTATGGTACCCCACCTCCAGGTGAATGTACAGATGGGATTCATTGTGGCACCCCACCCCCTGGTGAATGTACAGATGGGATTCATTGTGGTACCCCACCCCCTGGTGAATGTACAGATGGGATTCATTGTGGTACCCCACCTCCTGGTGAATGTACAGATGGGATTCATTGTGGCACGCCACCTCCAGGTGAATGCACAGATGGGATTCATTGTGGCACCCCACCTCCTGGTGAATGTACAGATGGGGTGCATTGTGGAACCCCACCTCCTGGTGAATGTACAGATGGGATTCATTGTGGCACCCCACCTCCTGGTGAATGTACAGATGGGATTCACTGTGGCACTCCTCCTCCTGGTGAATGTACAGATGGGATTCACTGTGGCACTCCTCCTCCTGGTGAATGTACAGATGGAATTCACTGTGGCACTCCTCCTCCTGGTGAATGTACAGATGGGATTCATTGTGGCACCCCACCTCCTGGTGAATGTACAGATGGAATTCACTGTGGCACTCCTCCTCCAGGACCAAGTTCAGATGGAAAAGAAGAAGGTGGTAGCTCTCTTCAAACTTCGACAGAAACCTCAAGCAATGTACCTAGTGAATCTGTAGGGCATCAGGAACCTTCATGTGATAAGAGTTTGCCTGTGAATCAATCTACACTTCCACAAACAGAAGAAAGAAATGAGCCTTCTCAAAGTATGAGGACATTGAATGTTGAAGTAGATCAACACAGTCAGCCTAGTAGGACAACTGATAGTAATCTTTTATCACCACAGCAGTTAGCAGTTCAGGCTGATCATCAATATGTTAACACTCTCATACAGCATGCAGCTGTAAAGCAGAAGCCTCCAGACCCTGGTCAGGATACTGAAAACAGTAATAGAGAGCCCAGCATTTCCTCATCCAATGTGACAATCTCTTCACACAATAGTGCCTTTGTTCCCCCAAATACTCATTCAACAGAGGGTTTGTCATCAGACATAAAACCCTCTATTACAACCACATCATCAGAATCCTCATCATCGTCACAGACATCAAACACACAAAGTGTTCCTTCACATTTATCATCTGAACAAGTTCATGTAGAGTCCAAGACAAATCCACCGTCATCTTTACCATCTAGCCAATCAAATATTGCTGGACCTCCGGCCTCCATAAATCCTGTAAAACAGCCTGTACCACCACCTTCAAGTGTTCCTGTTGAAAACGTGCCACAACCCAGTGATCAGTTGAAATCTGTACAACCTGCTCAAATGACTACAGAAACCAAAGTTACAACTCCTGATGTTAAACCAGAAGGTCAAGGAATTCTTAGACCTGAAATGATTAAAGCCGAGAATGCAGTGTCTGCTGATATGGTTAAGGATGTTAAGATAGAAACTACCTCAGATCCAAATAAAATTCCAGAACCATCCGTGCAAGGTACACATTTAAATACTGGAGCATCGACAGATCCTAGACTGATAGACAAGAAGCCAGATTCAGTGCCAAGTGTTGTGTCAACTGAACCACCTCCAGTGCCCAATACATCTGGAGCTGCTCCTGGTAGCCAGGTGCCCATCACCTTGACAACAGTTCCAAGACCTCAATATTTTGGTCCAATACAAAGGTACCCAGGAGACAGAGCAATGAATCCAAATGAGAATAGATTCCCCATGGCAAGCAGACCTCCATTGCCTCCCGGACATCCAGAGAACTTTGCCAGGTATCCAAGAATGGAAACTAGAGGTCAATATCCAGGTCATCCTCAAGGTCATCCACAACAAGCCCCATTTCAACACGGGATGCCCAGGCACTTCCAGCATCATGAAGGACAGGAGCCTTCAGACAATATACCTAGACCTGGACAAACGGATGTCCGTCCCTGGCGCCATGGTTTAGATACTAGACTACGGCTACCAGTACAACCACCAAGAATGACCTTACCAACTGAGGTATCCAAACCAGGGGAAACTCTGCCTCCACCCCACAATCAAAGGTACACTTTACAAGGACCAGAATTTCCTGGTCAACATGGCCAACATATCCGACCATTTCCAGGTCAGAGACCAGAGTTGCGAATGTCCACTTCTCCAAGCTCATCACAACCTTATGAATCCAGGTACCAACTACAACACCCTAGTCCTGATCCTAGATATACCTTCCCTGGACAACATGCCATGCGACCTCAAAGGTCAAGGTTTCCGGGACAGATGATGCCAGGTCAGGGTCAACCAGAAATGAGACATGCATATCCTGGACAAGTAGGACCATATTTTCATCAAAGACATCCAAGTATGCAAAGATTCATGCGACCAGAGCACATGATGATGCAGCACAGAGAACCAGCTCCTCAGCTACCAGAACATGTGTCAAGAAGCACACCCGACAGCCAGCTAGGTCAAAAACCTCCAATGGTTGATTCCAAAGAAGGGATGAAGCTGATAACTACTGTATCAGTAAACCAGCCAGCAAATGTCCAAGGAGTACCCACAATATCACCAGCACAGGATGCTACGGTCTCGAATATTAAGGTAGAACCTCAGGCACAAACACAAGGATCTACGTTACCAGCTATGAATACACAAGGTGTCAATTCTCCAGCAAGTCAAAGGTCAGGAACTCAACCATCCCCAGCTCCCTCAGGGGGCAGTCAGAGGTCCACACCCCAGAATGTTCCGTCCCCTGCCATGTCAGGAGGGAGTCAGGGTGTACCAGTACAGTCTCACAGTTCACCATCAGCTGCTAGTCACCGGTCATCACCAGCTCAGAGTCAGTCTCCAGGTAGATCTGCCGTATCCTCCCCGCATGATGATCTGCCATCAGTGTCTGCAACATTTGCCGCTGCAGGCATGATGAGATTAGGAGAAAAGAATCCATACATAGGTTCACCCATGTCTAATGTGTCCACAGCTAGTTTAGGATTCTCATCAGTTTCATCTATAGTGCAATCTGTCTCAACTGTGTCATTCCCGGTATTAGCAGGTCATTCATCAACACAAGCTACAACTGTATCCCAGACTCCGGCCACTGAGATAGCCTTGCCACCCAGCACTACAGTCAAGTCAGAAGCACTGTCAGTGACTTGTTCAGGATCATCAGCCGCTACACAGACACCAATACATGGAGGATTACCAGCCACAAGTCAGCCAGACGATCAACAAACAAAAACAAAGGATGAGATCTCTACTGGTGTAGCTATATCATCAGAGCCATCAGCTGTCCCATCTACTGCTGGTGTGGTACCCCCACATCCTGCACCAGGACCTCCACATATGTCTGAATCTACTGTACCACAAATACCACCTCCCGGTCCTCCAGGCCCCATGTCACATGATCATATGGGAAACCCTAGAATGTTTGCTGCTCGTCCTGGCATGCCGCCTCACACAGCGGCTGCTCCTCAACAAGGACCGAGATCTAAAGCAGTGAGACAGCCTTACGGCCAACAGACAGGGCAGAGATTCCCCAATATGCCCAGTAACTTACCACCGCACCTAGCTGGTATGCTGTCAGGAATGAGAGGTCCACCCATGACCAGACAACCCATGTACCCACATCAACAACCAGAGAGACATCCAGGCATGCCTATGGGACAGATGAGATTTCCTCCTGGTCATGCTATGGCTCCAGGAGGTCCGCGACCCTATCCTTTACCCCACCCAGAGGGGATCCCCAGTTCCATGCCGAGTTCTACAGGTATGATGATTTCCCCTACTGGCAGACATCCTGGCATGATGCACCCAGCCGTGCACGGTATGAGACATCCAGGACAGCTCAGACCTGCGGCCCCTGGTGGTCCTGTTGGTCATCACATGCAGCAGCTGCACCCAGGACAGATCTCTCCCCAGATATCACCCCAGATGTCCCCACAGATGTCCCCAACTAGTCATCCAGGGGCCCCACACATGCATCCAGGAATCCATCCTCCCACATCGGGCATGATGGCCCCACCGGGGTACCCAGAACTAGCGTCGCCCACACGGCACCCGGGCGCACCACTCACCCCGGGCTCGGTACCATCTACACCCTCACCAACACCCTCCTCATTCTCTCCTGGTATGCTACCTCCAGTATCAGGCACCATGCCACACACGTCCATACCAGGATTCCACGGTGAAGGACCCAGATCACAGTATCCATATCATAGATTTCCCGGTCACAGAATGCCATACGATCCTAGAATGCAATATGAACATGGCAGCCATGTAGGTCCAGAAATGCATCGTCCTATGGGTCCAATTCCACGTTTCCATGGTGATCCCCAGCAGCAGCCTGTTATGCGAGGAAAGCTGGCACCTTCGGGCAATGTAGCGTCTATTCCGGCAGAAGAAGTGGCCAGACAGATGGCAATGGTCGCTCAACATCGATCTGCTATGGTGACTACACCACCCATGCCTAGAACAGCAAGTGCCACACCGCCCCTGTCAGGCTCCGACACGAGACCCAGCAGCACTTCATCCTTACCAGCTATCAAACAGGAGCCAGAATCAGGTGAGTTGAAAATTACACTTGTTGTTAAAATCTTTCCTGAAATTAGACAAGCTTTTGATGTCTTTAATATAGGATAAAGCTTTGGAAAACCTTGAGACAAGAGAAGAAAATGCTTCTGAATCAGATCAAAACAGTGCAATTATTTGCCAACTATTGTGGAACCGCTAAATTTCATCAAATCATTTTTTTTCACACTACAAAATATGTAAAGTTTGGAAGTAAATAATGGAAACTAAAGTTTCAAAGCCCTCCACATGAAAAGGTAGCATTATGTTAAAGTTTTCTCAATTTGTCTGAATCACAACTAAGTATTAATATGAGTGACCAATATCTGATTTTGGACAAATAATAATTTTTAGCTCCACTGGCCGAAGGCCAGCGAGCTATTGTCATGGCGGTGTGTCCGTCGTGCGTGCGTCCGTGCGTCCGTGCGTCCGTTAACTTTTTCTTTAAAAATCTTCTCCTCTCAAACCAGTGGGCCAATTTTGACCAAACTTTGCAGGAATGTTCCTTGGGTGACCCTTTACTTAAATTGTTCAAAGAATTTTGATTGGTCCATAAATGTGGGCGTGGCAGGGCGGGGCTTATCAGACTTAGAGAAATCACAAAATAATTCTTTAAAAATCAACCATTTGGCCAACTTTGACCAAACTTGGCAGAAATGTACTTTGGGTGACTCTTTACTTAACTTGTCAGTGAAATTTTGATTGGCCTATAAATGTGGGCGTGGCAGGGCGGAGCTTATCAAATTTTGAGAAATCACAAAATAATTCTTTGAAAATCTTCTCCTCTCAAACCAGTTGGTCAATTTTGACCAAACTTTGAAGGAATGTTCCTTAGGTGACCCTATACTAAAATTGTTTAAAGAACTTTGATTGGTCCATAAATGTGGGCGTGGCAGGGCGGGGCTTATCAGACTTAGAGAAATCACAAAATAATTCTTTAAAAATCAACCATTCGGCCAATTTTGACCAAACTTGGCAGAAATGTACATCGGGTGACCCTTTACTTAGATTGTTCAAAGAATTTTGATTGGTCCATAAATGTGGGCGTGGCAGGGAGGGGCTTATCAGACTTAGAGAAATCACAAAATAATTCTTTAAAAATCAACCATTTGGCCAACTTTGACCAAACTTGGCAGAAATGTACCTTGGGTGACTCTTTACTTAACTTGTCAGCGAAATTTTGATTGGTCTATAAATGTGGGTGTGGCAGGGCGGGGCTTATCAAATTTCGAGAAATCACAAAATAATTCTTTGAAAATCTTCTCCTCTCAAACCAGTTGGTCAATTTTGACCAAACTTTGAAGGAATGTTCCTTAGGTGACCCTATACTTAAATTGTTTAAAGAACTTTGATTGCTCCATAAATGTGGGCGTGGCCAGGCTGGGCTTATCAGACTTAGAGAAATCACAATATAATTCTTTAAAAATCTACCATTCGGCCAATTTTGACCAAAATTGGCAGAAATGTACATCGGGTGAGTCTTTACTTAACTTGTTCGTGAAATTTTTATTAGTCCATAAATTTGAGTGTGGCAGGGCCGGGCTTATCTGACTTAGAAAAATCACAAAATAATTCTTTAAAAATCAATGATTGGGCCAATTTCAATTAAACTTGGTAGAAATGCACCTTAAGTGACCCTATACTTAACTTGTTCATGAAATTTTGATTGGTCCATAAATGTGGGCATTGCAGGGCGTGGCTTATCAGAATGGGAGAAATCACGAGAAATTCTTAAAATCAACCATACTTTGTTACTTTCGACCATACTTTGTTATTCAATAATACTTTGTTAGTAAAATTTTAATTGGTCTATAAATTTGGGTGCGGCAGGGTAGGGCTTATCAGAATATGACAAACCATGAAAAAGTTCTTTAAACATAAATCTTTATTAGGTCAAATCTTAGAAAAACCTTGTATGCCCTTCAGAGGTCATATTTTCTGCCCAGTCAATCTGAAAAGAGGTCAGAGTGATTGTTTTGATGAAATCATTGAAGGATTGAAATTGGGTCACTGGGGTTGAAAACTAGGTCAAGCGGTCAAATGTTAGAAAAAAACTGTTTTTTGTCCAAAAATGGGTGCATGGCAGGATGGGGCTTATCAGAAATCATTAGACAATTTTTCATTGATTGCCGCTTCTGTAATCACTGGACATATTATGGGTGTACTTTGCCAGAATGTTCCTTAGGTGATTTTTTGCAATTTTTTTATTTTTACTTTGAATTTTCAAAACATCTCCAAGACCATTTTTTATTTGAGACACCCTTCTTTGAACTTTTGTGTTGAATTTTAGTCACATGAAAATCAATTCAACGTTCATTAACCCTTTCCCTAACAAGACCATGTTTTCATGTCTCTGAAGGAATGTAGTGTCAGAAAACTTTGAAAGAAAAAACAAAATGCTGATTATTAGCACTTGCTCCTTTTCCTTCAGTATTTTCTGTTCTGTAATGTTCACAAATTCCATATAGTTTTTTAGCTCCACTGGCCGAAGGCCAGCGAGCTATTGTCATGGCGTTGTGTCCGTCGTGCGTGCGTGCGTCCGTCCGTCCGTGCGTCCGTCCGTCCGTCCGTTAACTTTTTCTTTAAAAATCTTCTCCTCAGAAACTACTGGATGTATTTCAACCAAACTTCACAGGAATGATCCTTGGGTGACCCTTTCTCAGATTCCTTCAAAGAATTTTGATCGAACCAGAATAACCTGAGTTATCTGCCCTTGAATGTCAAAAATAGCTGGTTTTGACTTTATTTTTACTCTAAAATCTACAAATATCAACTAATCAAGACAAAACTTGGACAGAATATATATAAGCATAATATCCTGCCTGGGTATAATTTTTAGCTTGATCGGAATTATATATCATGAGTTATGTGCCCTTGAATTTGACAAAATTGCCATTTTCAACTCTATTTTGACTTTGATTTCACTCTAGCAACTACAAATATTGACAAATCTAAACAAAACTTTCACAAAATGTTGGTGACTATAAGATCTTGCCTTGGTGTAATTTTCAGCTTGTTTACATTTGTCAAAAAATGTGGCCATGGCAGGGAGGAAGGGGCTTATCAGACTTAAAGAAATCATAAGAAAATTCTTAAAAAATCAACCAGTGTGCCCAATTGAACCAAACTTTGCAGGAATGAGCCTTTAGTCGTTCTTTTTAAAATTTGTTCACAAATTTTTATATTTGTCAAAAAAATGTGGCTGTGGCAGGGAGAAAGGGGCTTATCAGACTTACAGAAATCATAAGAAAATTCTTTAAAAATCAACCATAAGGCCAATTGTAACCAGACTTTGCAAGAATGTTCTTTGAGTCTCTTTTCAAAATTTATTCACAAATATCAAGATTTGGCTGCCCCTGTGTAAGGCTTACAAGAAATCGTGGGATAATTCTTCCACTTTAACCAGTGGAGCGATTCAGGCCCTCCTGGGCCTCTTGTTATTGCTATGCCTCTTCATCAAAAGATCAGGCCCAAATTGTTTTACACCTGCCTGTCTATCAAAGATTTAACATGAAAACATGAAGAAAGTGCACTGGTATTTTCAAGCACATCTTGTTTTGGACCACCCTTATAATTTGTTGTTTGATAATGGTTAAAACTTTGTTTACACATTTGTCTTTCACCAACAGAACTTCCACCTGGTCTAGACCCAGCTCACAATGCTCTGTTGAAACAGTTACTGGCCAAGAACAATGCAGCAGCTATGGCAGCAGCGATGGCGTCCGGACAAACTACACCACAGTCAGATCATTCTGAGGTAACTTAGTAATTTTGTTTCCATGCACTTTTTATATCCTCGGTTATAGGTCAAAACACGTAACTTCAGCTATTCAAGCAGGCTTTGACCTCCCACCAACATTATATCAAGATTTCTGTAAACAGTGAAATAATTTGTGACCCGTCACGCTAAAAGGGACCTTATCCGAACTCCAAAAATCCAAATTTTGACAAACTTGTCAGACTCGGCACAGGTCAACCAGATACTGTATGCGAAAAATGAACATACAGTAATATAGGAAAAGCATTCCAGATTTAGAAAATTACATACAAGTGGAAAGTATCGGCCTTAGTCTGGCTGCGCGGACTGCACAGACTGACTAGGGCCGATATTTTTCACACTTCCTATAAGGTCCCTTTTAGCGTGATGGGTCACATTTATTTCAAAAGTAATAACGATAATGATATTTTTCTTGAAAAATAATGTCAACATTGTCTGGAACAATGTCTTGGATCATATAGTAAATTGTTGTATTGGTATTCATCATTAAGGATATTTAGACCCCATAGTAGATCAATGTTTCTAGCCATTTTATGCTGTATTATGGAAAAAGTAGGCTTAACACATTCCAACACATTAATGCCTTTTGACGCCCTGCAAGATAATGACTTTGGAAAACTGTGTTGAAAGTGAATAAATGGCTTGTGACAAGCCATTTCTGCATTTCCCACAATTTTTCTTACCCAGACAGACCAAAAATGTTAATTTTCAATCACTTGAAATTGTCGTGTGCAACATTTCTGAATTTGAACCAGTTTTAAATGTTGTCCTCTGGTAAAGTATATGGCATTCAAGTCTGCTATGATACATTGCAGGACTCTAATGACTTCAATACGCTTCAGTTGACACCAGAGCAGCAGAGGCAGCTGGAACTGATAGAGAAAATGCCTGTTCTTCATTAAAGGGTTCATTTCAAGTGACAGTAATGTTACATTTATTGGGTCTTTCTATTTAGAAAACATTGTAGGAAATGAAGAAATTGCTTGTGACAAGCAATTTCCTCATTTTCCGCAATGCTTTCTAAAGCCTTTATCTCATAAGGCACCAGAAGGCGTCATTATGTGGCAATGGGTTGATAAAGTCTGCTATGATACATTGCAGGACTCTAATGACTTCAATACGCTTCAGTTGACTCCAGAACAGCAGAGACAGCTAGAACTGATAGAGAAAATGCCACTCACCACCAAGAGGACCCTGCCTGATCCAGAACTCATTCCTGATATCTCCGACCCAGATCTAGGTCAGATTTTATGCTTTGTTTGTCTTACTTTTTCCCTAGTTATTCAATGCAGAGTTCCAGTGAGAGAGCATAATGTCTTTTCAATATGCAAAATATCCCTTAATGTTTGCCAAACCCTTTGTTGAGGGTACTCATTTGAAACGTTTTGCCGAGACAAATCCAATGAGTACCCACACCATAGGGTTTGATTAGAGTAACAAAAAAAATTGTCTTTCCCACCTTCAATCTTTTGCTCTGTAATATTTACTATTAAATGATTTACTTATGTCACAGCTATAAATTCTGCAACAAATGAATGTGATGCATGTTGGCTTTAAGATTTGTCTGACGTTGTTGACTTATGCAATCTTCAATTTGAATTTATATACAATTAAGATGGAGCAGCAATGATTTCATTTGAAGATTATTAATTGTTTGTGTGTTTTACAGAGTGCATGGTTGCTATGATGAATAACAACCATGACCCTTTAACCCATTCTCAAACAACAAAAAATTAGGGTGTTCCAAATTCAAAGACATTACAGATGACAAATTCAAGTAAATGGAATTAAAAATGTGTTGATCATTTTGTGTAGAAAACGTTGTGGGAAATGAAGAAATTGCTTGTCACAAGCAATTTCTTCATTTTCCACAATGTTTTCCGATGCCATTATCTTGTTGGGAGTCAAACAGAGTCAATGTGTGGTAATGGGTTAATGACATCAACCTAGCAGCTTTTTAGTGAGCAGGTATTTTATGTTCTTAGAGCTAATGTCACATCCCTGGTGTTGGTGTTGCATCTTCTCAAAAAAAAAAAAAAAAAATAACTTGTTCAATATCTCATGCACTTCTAGAGATACAGCCTTGATATTTCACACATGGATACTTCACACCAAGTCCTTTCATTTAGGACTGTGACCTTTGACCTAGTGACCTTCACTAAATCCATGTACTTACTAACTTGATGTTTGTTTCTTACCTAGAAGTTAAACGACAGGAGTATGAGAGACGTCGCAAAGAAATGGAAGAATCGAGGAAAATGAAGAGAAAGAATCCCGATGGTACTCCGAAAAAACGCAAGAAGAAAAAAGATTCAACAGAGATGGCGATGAAGCAACCGGTCATGGGTATGGGGGGACCATTTCAGCCACTTGGACCATATGAAGCGAATGCTCCTGTTGACAAGCCACCAATGTTCCCAGAATCTACAAGCCCACTACAGTCACCCGAGAAGGAGAAGAAGAAACAACGAATACGGAAAACAAAGAAGGATAAAGGAGGGCTAGATATGGAGAATATTGAGAACATCTATGAGACATTCAGTCAACAGTTGAAGCAGTTACCCCCTGTACCCTTGATGGAACCTTTTGTAGGACATTCCTATGCTATCTGTACGCTGGCCGGGGCTTCAGCAAATATAAACGGTAAGGAGCAAACTTATCAAACCAACTTTGACCACATTGATTTTAAATATTGTTTTGCCATTGCTTCATAAGAGTATGTCATGTTGTCTTTTCTGTCCAAAATGAAAGAAATTAAATAGGCATATGTTCATATTTCATTTCTATATATTGATTTTGCGTAAAACTGAAGAAAGCAAAACTTTGAAAGTGCAAATTATAAGCGTAGAATATTTTTAATGATATTAAGCTACTTTATTATTGGTTAACTCTTTCCCAAACATTGATGCCTTTTGATGCCCTTCTTGGGAAAGCTTTGGGAAACTTTGAGACAAAAGACAAAATGCTGATAACCAGCACATTCTTCTTTTTGTCTCAATATTTTCTGGGCTATATATATTGTAGGCCATTCCTTTCTTTATCAACATTCCCATATTTTGCAGGTGAAAGTTTAGTAAGTGGAGCATTTGGTAAGACCAACTTACAGACCCAGTCTTCTGATTATTACAAGGATTTAATGAATGGTATCACACCAACTGTACAGTTACCATCACCGAAAGAGTTTACACTGCAAGATGGAAAACAAGAAATAACGGGTAAATGTGGAGCAAGTTCAATTATTAAAGTTGAATGTTAATGCTATAACTTTTCTAATGCTGATTGAAATATTACTGAATCCAATAAATTGTGATTCAAATAGTCGTTGTCATAGCGTAGCTGGCAGTGCATCATCACTCATGAAGTCCCAGGTTTGATCTCCCGTGCGGCAAATATCCTTTCTGACAAAATTGTCACCCACAAATGGTTTGATGATCATTGACCTAGGTGGGTGAGCATCTGAAGGCTCTGTAAAGCATGTTGTGATAGTACAGGTATGAAAAATGACAGGAATCCATGGTTAGGTGCTGCTGGCATTTTGAGGCTGGTGGCGGATCTGTATTGTAGGGTTGATTATAAATTTGTTTCTATGTAATTGAAAATTTTATCAAGGAAGTGTTGCTTTAAATGCTTGATAATTCTCCCATTTGGAATTTCTTGTTAAATATGTTAAACTGATTCTTCTCTTCGCTAGTTCTGTATTTGTCCAAAATAAAAATCTGTTTATTTCCAATTCCTTTCTTGTAGATGATGTCAGATTTAAGCTAGAAGATAGCCAGAGTGACCGTGGGCTGAAGTTGCCCTCTCCATTTGGACTAGGGTCACTAGGCATGCCGCGAGGAATCATGCCAGCTTTACCCCCACACCCCAGGGTAGAGCCCAGGATTCATATACCAAAGTAAGAAGTTGTACATGTAGAGCTTTAACCCATTACCAAACCACAAAATTTTAGGGCGGTCCAAATTGAAAGATCCTGCAGACGGCAATTTCAAGTGAATGGAATTTTTCATTTTTAGGTCTTTTTGAATAGAAAACATTGTGGGAAATGAAGAAATTGCTTGTCACAAGCAATTTCTTCATTTTCCACAATGTTTTCCAAAGTCATTATCTAAAAGGGTGTGAAAAGGCGTCAATGAGTGGTAATGGGTTAAGCCACTAATCCCTTTCCCTAACAAGACCTTTTTTTGACGTCCCTATAAAGGCTTAGAAAGGGTAGAAAAAAAGCTTCAGAAAACATTGAGACAAAAGAAGAAAATGCTGATGATCAGCATTTTCTCCTTTTGCCTCAATATTTTCTGTTATATTGTACATTGCCCTCACCATTTAGACTAGGGTCACTAGAAATGCCACAAGGAATGATGCCAGCTTTACCCCCGCACCCCAGGGTAGAGCCGGGTTTTCACATGTAAAGTTATAAACCATTTAACCCTTTGCCAAACCTCAAAGTGAGGTCTGTGGACTGAAGTTACCCTCACCAAAACCAGTTCTTGCTTGGGAAAGGATTGAAACATTTTTGTGCTGAGAATGAAGTGCTTCAAATGATAATTGTACTGAAAGGATTATTATTTTTTGTAGAGCAACTATAATTTATAGTTGCTCTACAATTTTCAGTCCTAATGAGAAAGGTTTTCAAATCATGTTTTCAACAAGTGCAAGTAGCTCATGCTTAAGTTTCAAATTTACGTATCCATAGTTAATTGCTTTTAAAGAAAATTTCTGGTAATATTATTTCCTTTTCTTTTCTTAAATGGTTCTTTTGTCATCTGTCTCTTTCAAACTTAACCCATTCTCACATATTGACGCCTCACAAGATAATGGGTTTGGAAAACATCGTGGAAAATGAAGAAATTGCTTGTGACAAGCAATTTCTTCATTTCCCACAATATTTTCTACCCACAAAGACAGACAAATGTCAGAAATGTCCCACTTGAATTAATTTTCCTTATCAACCTCTTTGAATTAAGACCAGTTTATATTTTTGTCATCTGGTAGTGGGTTAAGTAGTCACTAAACCATATTTTCTTTTCAGAGATGGAGACAGCCCAGAGTCTGTCATTTCATCCTCGTCGCCCGAAGTCGGGTTTGGCGATCAGGACAATGTAGACTACCCGATGTTGCGCCCGATTGATCCGCCCGCAGATGAGGAGGATACCCGAACATCGCCGACGATGCCATTACTACAGCCCATCCCAGTCAAGTTTCCACCATTCCTACTAAAACAGGAGACCAAGCCAGAAGCTGATAAACCTGTGATAGAACAGAAAGATGCACCGATCCCCACACACAAGGGGAAGCAGGAGTTAGACATGGCTTTACTGGGACTAGCGGGCAAGGACAGGGGCGGGGAGATCGACCCCCTTACAGGATTACCAAGGTCATCCAAGGACGCTAGCGCTGATACTGAGGTATCTGTGACCTTGACATTGTCAGCTAAAGCTGCGGAGGACATTGGAGGTGTTTTATCGGCCATTGCTGATTTGTTGAAGATAGCGGCGCCACCCTCGTATGAAGTCAGCCGTAGTCCATCTCCAGAACAGTTCAAGGCTAATCTTAAACGTAAGGCAACTCCCTAATTGTATCTCAACCAGCGACTTTTAGGACTGGTATAAAATGAAAGGAAAAATGATATTTCTTTTGTAATAAATTTGATTATTTTAGCACAAAAATTATTGGAAGAAATTGCCTTTTATTTGTAGATTTATGTAACAGCCTAGCAAGCTTCATTGTAAAAGGAGGAAATGCTTCCAAACTATCTTGGTTTTCTTAGTAAATGAGGAAAACTTACAACTGAAATTTTAACTCGTGTAGCAATCAAAGATTTTGTGTATTTTAATTTGTTGATGTACACAGTTAACCCATTTCCACAAAATGAGTCTTTTTATTCTCCACAAGATAATACTTAGGAGAACATTGATGTGAAATGAATTTCTTTGACAAAAAAAAAAAACAGACAAAAATATGTTAACCCATTCCCACATAATGACCCCTTTTAACCCCGAGCAAGATAAAATCTTTTGGAAACATTGTAGAAAATGAAGAAATTGCTTGTGACAAGCAATTTCTTCATTTCCTACAATGTTTCCTACCCCAAAAAACAAAAAAATCTGAAATTTTCACACTCTTTGAATTGTCGTCTGCACCTCTTTGAATTTTGACTTGTCTAAAGTTTTGCTGTCTTTTTACTATATGGCAAAATTTTAGATTTGCCCAAATTTAAAGGTGTCGCAGATGGCTATGTCAAATGCAGGGAATTGTGCACTTTTTGGTTATTTTGTGAAAACATTGTGGGAAATGAAGAAATTGCTTTTCACAAGCAAATTCTTCATTTTCCACAATGCTTTCCAAAGCCATTATCTTTTTAGGAGTCATTAAGAGTCACTGTGTGGTATTGGGTTAAAACATTTTGTAATCATCACATTCCAGATAAAGAAGAAGCACTAAACATCAACTCCTTACAGAAGATGAGATCAACCTACTGTAAAAACTGTGATGTTGCTTTTGTAAATACTGGCATCTCTAAACACAAATCTGAACTACCAAACCTTACTAGAGAGGAGCTGGTGAGTAGCTTTGTCTATTAGCTTGAACCCAAATCTGGACAGCTCAGTCGGTAATGTCGGAGTCTGTCAATCCAGGGGTTGTGGATTCAACCAAGGCTCGGTCAGTATCCATTGTTACAATTGACAAAAGTTATTTGTCTCTCACCAATTGATTTGAATCATCTATGTTAGTGAGCAGCTGGAGGCTCAATTTGGATATAGTGATAGTACTGGTGAGAGAAATACCAGGAATCCATGGTTAGGTGCTCAGGCCACTGTGATATGACCATAGCAGTTGAAAACGGTGTTAAACCCCAATAAATAAAATCAAAACTCACTGGTGGTGAACCGGTGGTGGAACGTTTTTTCGCGATCATAGTATTCCGATGGTGTTGTTATAAAATAGCGTAACTACGGCTTCGATGAAGCCGTAGTTACGAGATTTTATAACAACACAGACTGTTTGTCAATACATATCGGTAAACCCGGTGTATTTTTAGAACAAATTCATTGTTATTAGAAAAACTATCTAATCAGATCTGTCCCTCGCTTTGGTAAAGTTCACCATCAGTGAATCTGTTAGCCTGAATACTTAAGCTTGTTTAGCTCTCACTGATGGGTAATGTCACTTGTTTAGAATTTTGCTGATACTTTAGAAGATTGTGAGTGAATAACAACAGTTATTTCACAAAAAATTCACCTTTTCTTTTACGGATTTCAAAACCGGACCTTGTTAGAGATATGGTTAATCTAGATTATACTTTGCATTGCAGGAAAGTGATGATGACTTGATTACATTTTGTAGCCAACATTGTTTCATGCAGTTCAAGAATAATCGTCTACTGTCCAGCAAATCAGACGATACAGAAACTTCCGACTCATCATCACAATTCAAGTCAGGTAGCAAAGGTAAATATCGCTGCTTTTTAACAAAAACCTCATAACTGAAGCTTGTTTTAAGCTGCAGTTATGAGGTTTGTGTTGAAAAGCAACCGTATAATGTTCTTACTTGTTAACCCATTACCTGATGACAGTTTAAGACCGATTACGTTGTGTAGCCAACATTGTTACATGCAGTTCAAGAATAATTGTCTACTGTCTAGCAAATCAGATGATACAGAAATGTCCGACTCATCATCACAATATAAGTTGGGTATCAAAGGTAAATATATGCTTTGTAGCCAACATTGTTATGGTAGAACACCCTTAACCCTTTCCCAAACAAGACCTGGTTTTAACGTCCCTAATAGGACAAGCTTTTGAAAATATTGAGACAAAAGAAGAAACTGCTGATAACAAGCAGTTTCCCCTTTCGTCTCAATAATTTCTGTGCTATTGTTGTATTGTCCTCTATAACAGCTTTTAAATTGGACTGCCCTAAAATGTTGTTGTTTGGGAAAGGGTTAATGAGATTTATATGACGTCGGAATTTTTCGTGATATCCTTAACATTCGCTGCCTGCCTACCTTTCTGAACTTATTTGGTTGCCATCGTAAACATTCGGCAGAGGAACATTCCACCGCCGAATGTTTATGATATTGCCTGAATAATTCAGAAGTTGAGTGAATCTTATTAGTGATGGACTACCTTAGGAATAATCGTCTACTGTCTAGTAAATCAGATGATAAAGAAACCTCAGACTCCTCTTCACAATTCAAGTCAGGTATTTAAGGTACCGGTAAATATAATGTTCTTACTTGTTAAAAGACCATTGAAGAATTACCCATTCAACAGCTTTCTTTACTAGTTCTAAGATATGTAAAAATTTATCCCATTTCCAAACAACAATGATATTTGACACACCTAGATGTAAACATTAGAATAATTGAAAAAAATGGAAGAAAATGGGAACAGATTTATCATCCTCACAGCCTGTTGAAATTTCGTGTCAAAAGCTTTCTTTGTTTTGAAAATGTGAAACAAGTACAGTCGACACTTGTTGTGTCGAAGTCGGAAGGGCTGTCAAAATACCTCGACACATTCGACATATTTCGTTCGGCTTCGATAAAGTTGATATTTGACCGTTTTCGAAAGTAGATCTAATCAAGTACAATTTTTAGCTCACCTGAGCACGAAGTGCTCAAGGTGAGCTATTGTGGTCGCTTTTTGTCCGTCGTCCGTCCGTCTGTCCGTCTGTCCGTCTGTCCACAATTTGTTGTTACCACTCTAGCATCCACAAATATTTACCAATCTTGACCAAACTTGGTCAAAACATGTATAACTATAAGTTCTCGGATGAGTTCGATTTTGAGTCAGATCGGACCAGGAAGTCCAGAGTTATGTGCCCTTGAACATCAAAAATGGCTAGTTTTGACTTTGTTACCACTCTAGTATCTACAAATATTGACCAATCTTGACCAAACTTGGTCAAAACATGTATGACCATAGTTTCTCGGATGAGTTCGATTTTGAGTCAGATCAGACTAGAAAGTCCTGAGTTATGTGCCCTTGAATGTTAAAAATGGCTAGTTTTGACTTTGTTACCACTCTAGTATCTACAAATATTGACCAATCTTAACCAAACTTATTCAAAACATGTATGACCATAGTTTCTCAGATGAGTTTGATTTTGAGTCAAATCGGACAAGGAAGTCCGGAGTTATGTGCCCTTGAACGTCAAAAATGGCTAGTTTTGACTTTGTTACCACTCTAGTATCTACAAATATTGACCAATCTAACCAACCTTAGTCAAAATATGTATGACCATAAGTTCTCGGATGAGCTCGATTTTGAGTCAGATCGGACTAGGAAGTCTGGAGTTATGTGCCCTTGAACGTCAAAAATGGCTAGTTTTGACTTTGTTACCACTCTAGTATCTACAAATATTGACCAATCTTAAGCAAACTTGGTCAAAATATGTATGACCATAAGTTCTCGGATGAGTTCGATTTTGAGTCAGATCGGACTAGGAAGTCTGGAGTTATGTGCCCTTGAACGTCAAAAATGGCTAGTTTTGACTTTGTTACCACTCTAGCATCTACAAATATTGACTTATCAAGACAAAACTTTGCCACAATGTTGGTAACTATAAGATCTTGGATGAGTTCGATTTTCAGTGTGATAGGAGCAGGAAGTCTGGAGTTATTTGCCCTTGAATTTGACAAAATTGCTGTTTTCGACTTTGTTTACACTGTAGCATCTACATTTATTGACTAATCAAGACAAAACTTGGCCACAATATTGGTGACCATAAGATCCTTGATGAGTTAAATTTTCAGCTTGATTTGGCCAGAAAAACAAGAGTTATTGGCCCTTTAATTTCATAAAATTACCATTTTCGACTTTATTTTCTCTCTAACAAACAAATATGGACCAATCAAGACACAACTTGGTTGCAATGTTGGTGACCATAATATCTTAGATGTTTTAATTTTGTCAGATTGATTGGACTTAAAAAACAGAGTTGTGTGCCCTTGACGGTTACAAAATTGCCATTTTCTACTTTGTTTTCTCTCAAACAGCAATAAATATTAACCAATAAAAAAAACTTGGACATAATGTTGATGAGAATATCTTTATCAGAACAGAGTTATGTGCCCTTTACTGTGACAAAATTGTTGTTTTCTTCCACTTTGTTTTTACTGTAACAGCTACAAAAATTGATCATTCAAGATTATGAAAGCAGTCATAGCTGGATCATAATCTCGCATCTTAAATTATGTGCTCTTGAACTTGACAACATTGTGACTTTCATTCTATCTAGGGTGCAGGTGAGCGATTAAGGACCATCATGGTCCTCTTGTTATTGAAATATTGTAGGAAATTCTATCCTTTTCCTACTATATTTCAATAGCTATATTGAGTTCAAAATTATTTTGTTTGAAAAAAATGTGTCCATTGATGAGGACGGGACCAGATTTGAACTTCGACTTAAGCAAAAATTCGACTTATCCGATGTTGACATAACGAGTGTCGACTGTATGTAGTAAAGGATTGCACACATGTTCTATCATTCTTCAGATATGGGTATGTTGAGTCCAGGGGAGATAACTCCCTCCTCCAGCATGGCCACAACACCAGCAGCCACGCCTTCCTCAGGTTTAGAACCAATGGAAATCACACCAACCAAGTCTGGCCCGCCCACTCCACTGTTAGGCAGCCCCACATCCCTGTTTAGGAAGTCCGAGTTCGGGAAGAGCAAGTTTAGGAGAAGTAGCAGTATTACTGAATTTAGGGTAATTTAATGACTTTGTTTTTGATAGCTATGCAAACCAAAAAGTAAACATGTATACAAAATCTAGCCTGCCCACAGCATAGTTAGACATTCCTTCACTGTCGAATAAATTACCAATTGTGTGTTTTCTAAAACCATTTCCAGGAAGGACCTTTAATCTAGGTCTTGTTTGGGAAAGGATTGACACTTATTTTAATTTTGATGTCCCCAACCTAAAGGGCATAGGAAAGAAATGATATCAGCATTTTCACGTTTTGTCCACCTTCCATACTATAACTTGCACTTTGCAAGCATTAAGTAATATTGACTTTGTTGTCCGTTCTATGTTTGAAGTTTGCATGTTTAATGAAAACACTATATTGTTTGTTGCCTTTTTCAGCCTCAAGTTAAGAAGTGGAAGGACATCAAGTATAGAAGATTTGATCATTCCTACTTTGCTGTTTTCCACACTGTAGAGAAAAAGAGTGCTGAAGATGAGGTAGGACCTGAATTTTGAAAAATGCAATATTTCATTTGTTTTTTGTCAAACCTTATGTTGGGGGTGCTCATTGGAATCGTCTCTTTGAACATAGGGTTTGGATTTCAAATAAAAAATTTAGAATGCCTCTTCCCTCCCCCCCTCTCTTTTCTGCTTTTCTGTAGACCCTTTAGAATTAAACTTACTAGAGTAAAACACTTCAGAATTAACTATTTCTAATCCTTTTGGTTCAAACTGGAAAGGCGCTCTTTATACACAACAAAATATTACTGGTGTAATCTTAAGTGTTTCTGTTTTCCAGAAGAAGGTCATTATGCTGAAAATTTGATTATAAGCATCTCAATGAATTGTCAATCATTAGCTTCTTTTTATATGCTGCCGGAGGCGTTGGTATGTCGGTGTCATCTTGTCTGTATGTCATTCCATTCATCTGTCCGTACATACGTGTGTCCACATTTCTTGTGAGCGCAACTGCTCCTAAGTTTTTGGCTGGATGTTTTTTAAACTTGGTCAATGTTATCACCTCAATTGGTAGATGTGCATGAAGGAAGGATTTTATGGTTCATTGATTTTTGCCTGAGTTATGCCCCGTTAAAACTTAGTCTCTTGGGAGGTGCATATTGTGACCATGGCACTCTTGTTGAAACTTTATTGAATATGTACTAATATATTACATTACAGAACTGGACCAAGTTGACGATGTCCATCACCCATGATAAAGAGAAAGTGGAGGATAAACGGCCGTGTGAGTTCTGTCATCAAAAAGGAGATGGAGCCAGCGATGGTGTTGCTAGGTAATATTACATGGTTTACCCAATTTTGATGATGAATTATGACAATGTTCTATAAAACTGATCAGACCAACACCCATTAGGGATGTCTATGTGACCCTGAATGGTGCTCTCATGATTGTGCTACAAGCTTATAAACATGCTCTCAAACAGAAATGTGTACTCTGTCTGAAGATCGGTTGCACAAATAGGATGGCTTTGGAAAGCAATGAAAGAAAAGACGAAAATGCTGAAAATCAGCATTTTCTCCTTTTCTTTCAATGCTTTCCATAATAAAATATTTTAATCTGTTCATATTGTGATTTAATTGTATGCACATCCTTTCAATTTAGTCTATTTCAGAATTTTGGTATTGGGAAATATTTATATGAATGTTTTGTTAATTTTGTAGATTACTTAACATGGATATAGACAAATGGGCGCATTTGAACTGCGCGCTCTGGTCCCAGGATGTGTATGAGACGCTAAACGGTGCTCTCATGAATGTACAACAAGCTTATAAACGTGCTCTCAAACAGAAATGTGTGCTATGTCTGAAGGTCGGTGCTTCACTACAGTGCTTCAAGTCCAGGTGTAATAATGTGTATCATGTACCGTGTGCTCAACTGGTCGGATGTACTTTCTTTGAAGATAAGGTAAGTAATATCTAAACGTCAAATAGATATCACATCCTGGCGGGAATGGAAACAGTCTGTCTCGAACCTTCTTTGTCTACCGTGTTGCTTAGCTAGCTTGTACAGAAATATTCAAGATAAAGACTTTACCTTATTCTTAAAAAGACCTTGAATTGATATCCCTAATGTAATAGCGTGGAAAAACATTAAAACTAAAGAAGGAAATGAAGATTACCAGCATTTCCTCCTGTTGTCTCAATATATTTTTGTCCCTTATATCAAAAGATCAGGTTCACATTGTTATACTCATGTCCATCAGTCTGTCTGTCCAAAAACTCAACATCTACCATTTTGGAAGCATTTGTGTTTCACAAACGCATCTTGTTTAAGCTATATTATGCAAACATTGTATCTATTTAATGTCATTCGCAGCAGATTCCACATTGAAATAGTCCAGGTATTTATTGTTTGGGAAAGTATTCAACCATTTAATTGTTATGTTAATATTTCAGACGATTTACTGCCCGGCCCACTCACAAAAGGGTGCTATACAAGAACAAGTGCTAAAATCTCTCGTTGTCTACAGAAAGGTCTATATAAACAGAGATGAAGACGCTCAGGTCGCAAAGTAAGTCTTAACTGGATTATCTCCCCTGGAATATTGTAAACCCTTTCCCAAATGGCAATATTCTAGGATTGTCTAAATTGAAAGCTGTTGCAGAGTCCAAATGGATGATGTTGAGCACAGTATATTTGTTTGATAATGTTCAGGAAATATTGAGCCAAAAGGTGAAAATGCTGATTATCAGCATTTTCTTCTTTTGCTTCAGTGTTTTCCCAAGTTCTTTTAGAGACAACAAAACCATGTCATGTTTGTGAAAGGGTTGAAAATTAGTGGAAAATGTAGACTATTTGAGGGCTCAGTAGAAAAGTATTGCAAAGTCAACAATTTTAGAAATTGAAACTCAAGATAATGATATGTTTATACTAAAAAGCATCTTCAAACGGAACAATGCCTTAAAGGGCGACGGTAACAGATGGTCTAATTGCAAAAAATGAAATTTTTTTGAAAAAATATGCAAAACTTTTGTGTTGACCACCTCGGGATGGTTAATAATATGCGATTCAGACAGAGAATGAGCCGAAATTACAAGACAGACAGCTGAATTTAGGGAGAATCCAAACCTAAATTCAACCCCGTCTCAGATGGGGTTAGAATTATTTTTAAATTGTTGCACATACAGCGCGGACCATGATTCAAACGAGATTCATACTTGAATTTCAATATGACGTCATCATGTATGTTGTGACGTCATTTAAGAAAGTGGCATGTCTTACTGTTTTGACCTACTTTCGATATCGCTTCATGAATTTGGTATCAAATTGCGAAAAAATGAGTGGTTGCTTCAATAGTTTGTCGTAATCATTTAATCAGGTCATATAAAGCTTAAAAAGTGTACATTTCGTTTGTATTTGACAATTTTTGGGTCCAAATCTGGGAAATAGTAGCTTTAAACCAAAAAAAGTGTATCAAGTTTATGTTTACTAGACTATTGATCTCTTGATTGACATTAAGTATGACCTATTTTCTCTCTACAGTATGTATCTACAAGAAGATGGTCAACACACTTTACGTATAGGATCAGTGGTGTTACACACTATTGGCCAGCTACTACCTCATCAAATGGCTGGAGGAAAGTTTAACAACAGGGATTATCTTTATCCGGTAAGTTTCACACTAACTGTAGTGTCAAATTTTCACTTTATCATTAAGTTTTAAAAATGTTACCTGATATGCTGAAAAGGACCTGGGAGGTCCAAAGAACCAAAAAAGGTCAGACTTGGCATGCATCAACAATTTGGAAAACAAACATGTATACCATATTTTATGATGGGAAAACAATCTTGATCTAGAAAATTACATTAGAGTGAAAATCTTCTATTCAAGTAAGTGCAATTTCCCACTGTTTTCTACCAAGAAAGACCAAAGCATACAAGAATTTATTCACTTGAAATTGTCCTCTGAACATCTTTGAATTTTTTATCAATATAGAATTTTTGGGTCTGGAAATGGGCTAACCCTTTCCCAAACAAGACCTGGTTTTGACGTCCCTAATAGAAAAGGCTTGGGAAAACATTGAAACAAAAGAAGAAACTGCTGATAACCAGCAGTTTCTCCTTTTGTCTCAATATTTTCTGTGCCATATTTTACAAAAATCCTATCTTTAATAACATCCATTTTGTCAATTTTTACAGTTTTTAAGTGGCTCACCTTAAAATTTTGTCATTTTGGAAAGGGTTAACTTTGCATCACCATTTTCATAGATCCATCTCATCTTGTCTACAGGTTGGGTACAAGTGTACCAGATTCTACTGGAGCATGAAAACTTTGTACAAGCGATGTCGATATATCTGTACCATACAAGAAAATGAAGGACGGCCGGAATTTTTAGTGACCGTCAAAGAAGAGGGACAAGAGGACCTGATTTTACAGCACTCGTCATGTACGGGTGTGTGGAAATACATTCTTGAGCCGCTAGAGACACTCCATAAAGAGGCAGATTTGGTGAAAATATTCCCGACATTTACAAGTGGTGAAGAATTGTATGGACTGAACGATCCCAACATTATAAGACTTATTGAATCTGTAAGTGTACAAGGTCTTTGTATGATAAGGTTACAAAAGTCATCTCTGATTTGATTTGGTCATTTTTAGCTCCAAAACTATTGAAGTGCATATATACATGTTTTTATGTGGGCCTGCAATTGTTCAGAGCTTGGGCATCGCTATTTAATGATTCAAGTTTACCCATTCCTACACAACAAAATGCTCCAACTTAGAAGCGGCCGCGGCCTTAGCGCAGTTGGTAGTGCATCTGACCCTCATTCGAGAGGTCCCGGGTTCGATACTCGGCCGCGGCTAATACCCTTTCTGACAAAATTGTCACCCACCAATGGGTTTGAAATCGTTAACCTAAGTGGGCGAGCAGCTGGAGGCTCGGTAAGGGTGTTGTGGTAGTACTGGTTTGAGAAACAACTGGAATCCATGGGTAGGTGCTCCAGCCGCCGCCGCGATATGACCCTGGTAGTTGAAAATGGCGTAAAACCCCAATAAACTCAAACTCCAACTTAGAAGCTGCTACAGATTTCTAAATCAATGATTATAAAGATAGGATATTTGTAAAATGAAGTACAGAAAATATTGAGGCAAAGGAGAAAATGCTGATTATCTTCTCATTTATTGTGGCAAAAACTTGACATAAACTTATTGAAATGTCCCTTGAATTGGTGATTTGTTTGAAACCGCATTTAAAGTCAGCAGGACAAAGGTTAATTATTTATTTGTGAATGATCTATGATACATTACTATTTACTTATACCCCACAGCTTCCTGGAACAGACTTACTGAAGGATTATGTGTTCAAATTTGGCCGCAGGCAGCTAATTGATCTACCCCTCACCATCAACCCCACTGGCTGTGCCAGGACAGAACCCAAACTCAGAACCCATTTTAGAAAGTAAGTTGTGAAACAGCTACTGGTAACTTAAACTTCTGATAAAATTACGTACTGATCCAAAATATAAATGGAATTGGCTTGTATTAATAGGTCTGTGTAGATACGAAATTAATAAAAATTGTATTGTCTGTACTGTAAATATTGACCTGAACCTGATGAATATGTAATGAGTTACTGTGACACAGAATAATCAATGCTCCCCAGTCACCATGCACTATCTAGCAGAGTCGATAATTTCCATAAGCATTGTGACTTTGTATTCTGCATATGCTTCATGTGTGAATATGTGTCCGAGAGTGATTGTTCCGCATCACAATTTCTAATTGCATATTCGACAGGTTCAGGTCAATATTTACAGAGTATAGTTTATTGTGAATTATGCTACAATGTGTTAAATCTTTGTGGAGTTTTATAATTTTAAGGTAATAATTCCCACTATAGTGTTTGCCATGGCACATTTGGTAGCACATCTTATTCTCACTCAGATATTAGTCCGCCCAGCGACAATTTTTGTTATATTATTATTATTATTATCCTCTATTATAGGCCTCATACTCTACAGTCGAGCAGTACTCATTCCTTACCGTCCACAGTTACTGGCTTAACCGGCGACCTCAACTCTCCATACATGAAACATTTTGTGCATTCCAAATCACAACAGTACAGGCGCTTGAAGACAGAGTGGAAAAATCTGGTCTATCTTGGCAGGTCCAGGATTCAGGTTGGTGTTCATCGTTATCATCATCTTGTTTCATATCGAACCCTTTCTGAAATGACTAAAGTGTGATGAAAAATTGGACTTACTCTGAAGAAAACATTGTTGGAAATGAGGAAGTATTATCAAAATCCTTTATCTTAAGGGGCATCAAAATATATCCTTAACATGCACAAGAAGAAGCATTGTCCACATCAATGGGCTCTTTTCCAGATGGTTGACAAAAATATTGAAAAGAATGCAATATCTGCAAGCAACATGTTCGTTCTCTTTTGTTTGTTTTATGTCTATATTGGCATTTTTCTGAGACGGCAAGATATATTCCGTTTACAGGGTTTAGGATTATATGCAGCTAAAGATCTAGAGATGCACACCATGGTGATCGAGTACATTGGTGACTTGATCAGAAATGAGGTAGCCAACCACAGAGAAAAGATTTATGAAGACCAGGTAGGTAGTTTATCTCTTTTCCATTTCCATGGAAAAAAGCCAAAATAGTGGGGGAGCTTATCCAAAAATACTTTAATTTGTGATACTAGCACCAAATTTGGCACAAATGTTCCTCAAAGTATACCATTTTCAAAACAAGTGGTATCCACGATGATAAATCAACATGGCAGCCATTTTTATGCCCCCGTATCGAGAGATCGGGGGGCATATTGTTTTACTCGTGTCCGTCTGTCTGTCTGTCTGTCCGAAAACTTAACATTTGCCTTTTCTCCAAAAGTATTTGACATACAAAGCTCAAATTTGGTATGCAACTTCCTTTCAATGATATCTATCTGTTTCATGCAATTTGACCTTCCTCAAGGCCATCCGTTTACCCTTATCAACCCTTTACTCTACGAAAACTTAACATTTTACTCCGAAAACTTAACATTGGCCTTTTCTCCAAAAGTATTTGACATACAAAGCTCAAATTTGGTATGCAACTTCCTTTCAATTATATCTATCTGTTTCATGCAATTTGACCTGCCACAAGGTCATCTGTTAACCCTTATCAACCCTTTGCTCTACGAAAACTTAACATTTTACGAAAATGGCCATTTCGGGGGCATTTGTGTTTCACAAACACATCTTGTTTCAAGGTGGCTGCTATCTCTAAAGGTAAAAAAATCAGAAAAAATATTTTACTTGGTAATACAATCACCAAAATCGGCAGAAAGGTTGTGTACCGTCTTAAAAAAGAATGGTATCAACAATGAAAAAAAATAACAAGGTGGCCATAGTTCCAAGATAGCCGCCACCTCTAAATGTCAAAATATTGAATTGTTCATTTACTTCGTGATACAAGAGGCGTACATATACTTTGCAATATTTCAGAATCGTGGTGTGTACATGTTCAGGATAGACAATGACATGGTAGTAGTGCCAGGATGGAGGGCGCACCAACCATTCTTGCGATCCTAACTGTGTAATTATACAATATTTCAGAATCGTGGTGTGTACATGTTTAGGATAGACAACGACACAGTAGTGGATGCGACGATGGCGGGTGGCCCAGCTCGTTATATCAACCATTCTTGTGACCCTAACTGTGTGGCGGAGGTCGTAGAGATTGATAAAGAAAGCAAGATCATCATTATTACTAACAGGAGAATTCAGAAGGGAGAAGAGGTATGTACAATGTGTTAACCTTTGTCCTGCTGACTTACTTTTGTTTAACCCTTTCCCAAACAAGACCTGGTTTTGATGTCACTAATAGAAAAGGTTTGGGAAAACATTGAAACAAAAGAAACTGCTGATAATCAGCAGTTTCTCCTTTTGTCTCAATATTTTCCGTGCTGTATTGTACACAAATTCTATCTTTAACAACACCTCTTGTGTCGTCAGCAGCAGCTTTCAGACCCTTTCCCAAACGACAAAATTTGTGGGTTGTCCAATTTGAAAGCGTCTGCAGACGACAAAATTTAGATAAATAAAGATTGGTTAAGTGTAAAATATAGCACAGAAAATATTGAGGCAAAAGGAGAAACTGCTGATTATCAGCAGTTTCTTCTTTTGTCTCAATGTTTTCTCAAGCTTTTTCTATTGAGGATGTCAAAACCCGGTCTTGGTTGGGAAAGGGCTAAGGTAGTCCAACCCTAATAAGATTCGAGCAAAGTCAGAATTTTTCCAGAGACATGTTCAACATTTCTTACGCATCTACACAGATTTTGGCAATGTTTTAAACATTTGGCGATGAAACATGCCACAGGCAAAGGTTTACGATGTCGTCCCAATAATTCCACTGTCAGATGAATCTCATTAGGAGAAGAATACCTTTAAACAAATTGCCCATTTAACAGGTATTTCAAACAGTTTGTCTAGAGTGTTAACCAAAATATTTAGGTTGAAAACAGGCTAAGATCAGACTGAATGTCTGTTGTGCAGGTTGATCTTAGTCTATAATGCTTGTGAGAGCTTTGTCCATAACAGGAATATGATGTGAACAGCATTTGACGGGTTAACACATAATAAATTGCCCTATTCACGGTGGATAACCCACGTGACTTTTGGAAAGCGTTAACACCGAAAAAAATTGTCCGCTTCAAGGTATGTTTTGTTTAATTTCTCAGCTTATACTCTATTTATTTTGACGAGATAAAGTGCATGGAACGCGCATTTGAGAGGGCTATTCCCGTTTGTAACTCACTCTGCTCCGAATCTTGTGGTTTCTTCAAACATTCAAGCGAAAGTTTTTTTTCGGTGCACATGAATGCTTCCCACTTTGTTTTGCACATACAAACACTTTGGCTCGAATGTTTGAAGAAACCACTGGATTTGGAGCAGAGTGAGTTAGAGCTGGGAATAGCCCTTTCAAAGGCGCATTCCGTGCACTTTATCTCATCAAAATCAATAAAGTATAAGCTGAGAAATTAAACAAAACATACCTTGAAGCGGGCAATTTTTCCGTGTGGACACTTTCCAAAAGTCATGTGGGTTACCCACCGTGTATTAGAGGTTTAGATGAATTGGTATGATTGTATTTAAAATTGAAATACATTGAATATGAATTTATGACCAGCCAAAACTCAGGAATTATTTCTTTGCTGATTAGTACATTATTTTCTCCTGCTACTTCCTATGCACTTCAGATTAAAAAAATGAATATATGAGCATTACCATTTTGAACATATCCATGCTAATCATATCTATCCTCAAACCTGCTTAATGTCTCCATCAATAATTTAGAATTAACCTTTTCCCCCAAAGGAAAAAATAACCAGGAGACCAGGACTTGTTTGGGAAAGGGTTTATCTACTAAGCAATTATCATTTACCTTTACAAAAAACCCATTCAGCAATGGACTTACTTTAGAACATAAAGTCAGCCAACATTAAATCGGAACATCTGCATATGTATTGACCCCACTTTGGCAAGGTTTTTTTTAGACATTCAACGAAAGAACTTCGTCGACAAAGATAAGGTTGTCCCGGGTTAATATGGGTGTACTATAAAGTTGCTTTGATATATTTTGCAACGTTGCAATATGCTATATATATTCCCACAATCCTTCCTTTGTGTTTTGTGTGGAATATAACTGTCATTAATATCATTGTCTTGCACAGTTTTAGAACCCGTAAACCTTTTCCCAAACTAGATCTGGCTTAGGGCTCTGGCTTTTGAAGACATATAGGCAATATAAGAAAGTGTTGAAATTCAACATTTCTCCTTTTGCCTCAATATTTCCATGCCGCAAAATACATGGATCTTTACCAGTACCCATTTAATTGTCTGCATCAGCTTTCAGATATGTTTAAATATTTGACTTTGTGAGAAAAAGAATCTGTCAAACTCTATTGACTCTGTTATCATAGAATCTTCTAGGATGAAAATGAATTTTGTAAAAGGCTGATTACAAATCTATTTTAATTAATTCCATGCTAATCCTTAGATATTTTGGCAACTATGACGATGTGAACAACAGATTAAGACAAGCTTTATCACAAGCATTCTTGACAGATTCTTTTCCTTGCCAGAGCAACAGATTAGAGAGAATAAAGTCATTCTTAAGTTGTTATTTGAAACCCAAATCCTATGTTGTGAGTACTCATTGGAATCGTCTTGACAAGATGATTCCAAAGCGTTCCCACAAAATAGGGTTTGATTAACAATAAATCATATTTTACTTTTTAAAAACCCTTGACCCCCTCTCATCCGTAGCTTTGCCTTACTCTTACAGCTTACCTATGACTATCAATTCGATTTTGAAGACGACCAACACAAGATTCCTTGTAATTGTGGGTCTCAAAACTGTCGAAAATGGATGAACTAATCCTGGATTCACTCGATTCTATAAAAATGGTTGCCATGGAAACTACTGTTGCCATATCACCAAGCCTTGGGTCCACCCACGAGGAACATGTGGTCTGGGCGCTAGATTGGATTGCGCAATCATCGACATGCTTCATCAAAACTGGTTTAGAGCACATGGCCATGGTGGATTTATTGCCATCTGGCTTGGCTCATTAACCAACAGTATAGACAATTTTTTATGCTGGTCCCAACAAATGATAATTTTTATAGAATTCCCTTCTAGGAAGATCTGAGAAAACATTGAGACAAAAGAAAGCATTGCTGATAACCAGCATTATCTTCTTTTGTCTCAATGTTTTTTTGTGAAAATGTTTTTATTTGTTTCATTGAATCACAGGAATCTTATCTGTTAGTGTAGAAAATATTGAAGGAAATGTTTTCTAAAGCTTTCTCTCTTTTGTTGAATTACCTTATTTATTTATCTGTCTGCTACAGCTAACTTGTGTGAAAATTCCATGCTTATTGCATTAAACCTCATATAATTCATTCCCTATATTCATCTAACCCTTTCCCAATCATGAAGATCTTAAGACCCGTCAAAGTTGAAAACAGGCAAAAGACAACAGAACTTTTTGGCATGTGTGTCGACATTCTACAGTTTATAGCACAGAAAATAGTGTCAAAAGGAGAAAATGCTGGATATTGACATTTTCTTTTGCCTCTATGTTTTCACAGCTATTTCTATTAGGGACATCAAACCCCATTCTTGTTTTGGAAAGGGTTAAGTAACATCCATCCATCCATCCAAATTCCGAAAATACTCATGAGATTTATGTCAGTACCAAGTTTAATCCTTTCCCAAGTGGATAGATATAATTCAAAGTTGTCGCAGGAAATCATTTATATAGCACAAAAAATATTTAGGCAAATGGTGGTTATCAGGATACTCTTCTTTTGTCTCGATGTTTTCGCAAAACTTTTCTGTTAAGAATGTCAAAACCAGGTCTTGTTTGTAAAAGAGTTAATGCATCTTGAATCTGTGGCTGAGCGACTGTTAGCATATCCATTCCTCGTTGCTTCCTTGATGTTTCACAAATATCACAAGTTTTCATAATAAAAAATCACATTTGCCATCGATTTGTGACCCGTCATGCTAAAAGGGACCTTAAGGGAAGTGTAAAAACTATCTACCCTAGTCAGTCTGTACAGTTTGGCTGCCTGACTAGGATCGAAACTTTACTATATTATACTAAATGTAGAATGTTTCCCCTGTCTTGCTATGTATTTATTTTCCAAATACGACATCAGGTTCACCTCTTCTGAGTCTTATCCACTTGTTCAAATTTGGTTTCATTGGCCTCCCATAAGGTCCCTTTTAGCGTGAGGAGTTACATTTGTTTGAAGTAGTATCTCATAAAAGTCGAGCAATAATGATTTGTACTTTTAATGTTGTATATTTTAGCTTTTAGTTAATACATGTTTTAAAGAGAATGCTGTTCAAATATTTTAATATATTATTTAATTGTTTTGATATAGAGTTTAAATATTATATTTGTAGATGTTATTTTAAGAATAATGTAAACGTTTTGGAAAATGAGAAAATGCTTGCAACAAGAATGATTTGACAGGCTGTTTAAATGGCATATATCTGTAAATACTATTAAGCCTTTCCAAAAAGTAAAAAATTTAGACTGTTCCAATTAGAAAGCGGATGGAGACAACAAATACATGGATCTACTGCTTAAGATTAGATATGTGTACAACAAAACATAGAAAATATTTAGGCAAAAGTAGAAAATGCTGATAGCCTATCAGCATTTTCAATGTTTGCCTCAATGTTTTCCCAAACCTTCTCTAGATGAGGAATGTCAAAACAAAGACAGACTTGTTTGAAAAAGATTTAAGAATGAATTCAACAAAAAAATTCTTATATGCTTTAGATTATGTATACTTTTCAATATTGCCAACTATTTCCAGTTTGTCATGTAAATAATGTTGTTTGACTGTTTTATTTATTTCACAGTTCTGTTACGATTACCATTTTGATGAGGAAGACAAGACTAAAAAGATACCCTGTGCTTGTGGGGCTTGGAATTGTAGAAAATGGATGAATTGATCTAGAACTAGTCATTAGATGTTCACTTATATTATATATGTAGGTTATATCTTTACTGTTTTAACTCTTTCCCAAGCAAGACCTGGTTTTGACGTCCCTAGTAGATAATGCTTGGGAAAACATTGAGACAAAAGAAGAAACTGCTGATAACCAGCAGTTTCTCCTTTTGTCTCAATATTTTCTATGCCATATTTTACACAAGTCCTATCTTTAATAAAATCCATTTTGTCATTTGTGGCAGTTTTTGAAGTAAATCACCCTAAAATTTTGTTATTTGGAAAAGGGTTAATCCTCTCCCAAACTGTTACGCCTTTTGGTGTACCTTTAGAAAATATAATTTGGTCTCTGGGATGCAAAGCTTTATTTCTATCAAATCCCAGAATGCAACGATTTTTACAAATTAGCTATAAAAAATAGTGTATTTGACTTACAAGCTGGAGGCTGGACCCATTGATATGGAATCCAGCGAGTCCCCAGGACCCATAGTCTTAACCCTTTCCCAAACAAGACCTGGTTTGGACGTCCCTAATAGAAAATACTTGGGAAAACATTGAGACAAAAGAAGATACTGCTGATAACCAGCAGTTTCTCCTTTTGTCTCAATATTTTCATTGCTATTTTCTACACTAATTTTATCTTTAACAACAGCAATATTGTCATCTGCAGAAGCTTTTGAATAGGACCACCCAAAAAAATTTTCGTTTGGGAAAGGGTTAAAATTGTTTTAAAAAATCACTGACGAGTCACGTCTGACTATTCAGTGTTACATGCTTGTTAGCTCACCTGAGCACGAAGTGCTCAAGGTGAGCTATTGTGGTCGCTTTTTGTCCGTCGGCGTCCGTCTGTCTGTCCGTCTGTCTGTCCGTCCGTCTGTTCACATTTTGGTGTTACCACTCTAGCACCCACAAATATTGACCAATCCTAACCAAACTTGGTCAAAACATGTATGACCATAAGATCTCGGATGAGTTCGATTTTGAGTCGGATCGGACTAGGAAGTCCGGAGTTATCTGCCCTTGAATGTCAAAAATGGCTTGTTTTGACTTTGTTACCACTCTTGTATCTACAAATATTGACCAATCATAACCAAACTTGGTCAAAATATGTATGACCACAAGTTCTCGGATGAGTTCGATTTTGAGTCAGATCGGACCAGGAAGTCTGGAGTTATGTGCCCTTGAACGTCAAAAATGGCTAGTTTTTACTTTGTTACCACTTTAGCATTTACAAATACTGACCGATCAAAACAAAACTTTGCAACAATGTTGGTAACTATAAGTTCTCAGATGAGTTCAATTTTCAGTCAGATCGGACAAGGAAGTCTGGAGTTATGTGCCCTTGAACGTCAAAAATGGCTAGTTTTGACTTTGTTACCACCCTCGCATCTACAAATATTGGCCGATCAAAACAAAACTTTGCCACAATGTTGGTAACTATAAGTTCTGAGATGAGTTCAATTTTTTGTCAGATCGGACATGGAAGTTCGGAGTTATGTGCCCTTGAACATAAAAAATGGCTAGTTTTGACTTTGTTACCACTCTAGCATCTACAAATATTGACCGATCAAGACAAAACTTTGCCACAATGTTGGAAACTATAAGTTCTCAGATGAGTTCCACTTTTTGTCAGATAGGACATGGAAGTTCCGAGTTATGTGCCCTTGAATTTGACAAAATTGCTGTTTTCGACTTTGTTCACACTGTAACATTACATTTATTGACTAATCAAGACAAAACTTGGCCACAATGTTGGTGGCCATAAGACCCTGGATGAGTGAAACTTTCAGCTTGATTTAAATAAAAGCCCCAGAGTTATTGGCCCTTGAATTTCACAAAATTACAGTTTCGACTTTATTTTCACTCTAACAATATATTGACCAATATAAAAAAATTGGACATAATGTTGATGAGAATACTTTTATCAGAACAGAGTTATGTGCCCTTGACTGTGACAAAATTGTCGTTTTCATCCACTTTGTTTTTACTGTAACAGCCACAAATATTGATCATTCAAAATTATGAAAGCAGTTTTCAGATGGATCATAATCTCACATCTTAAATTATGTGCTCTTGAACTTGACAACATTGTGACTTTCATTCTATCTAGGTTCAGGTGAGCGATTAAGGACCATCATGGTCGTCTTGTTTCAATTAAGATTATCAAGGGTTCAGATTATGTATGTAATAGCATAGAAAATATTATGGGAAAAGGAAAAATTACTGATTTTCAACAATTTTGTCTTTTCTCTCAATTTTATTCCAAACTATATGTAGTGGGGATGTCAAACCCAGGTCTTGTTTGAAAACATGTGAATGTGGATATCTTCAAACAAACAATTAGTGCTACTTACACTTACATTTTAATCCATGTTACTCTCAAATAGTTCCTCAGTTTAATACAGATTCAAAAAAAGAAATGTATGAATCTTGATCAGCCTTTGTTTTGTGCAGGCTGATCTATATCCAGTTCATTTACATACTTCATAGACATGTGTACAAATAAGATGTGATCTGGAGAAATAGCCCTTTACCCATTACCAGATGGCTAAATATTAGACAGTTCCAAATTGAAAAATGATTTAGACGACAATTTTCAGTGAATATATTAAATATTCTTGGTTGTTTGGGGTAGAAAACATTTTGGGAAATGAAGAACTTTAGAAATTGCTTGTCACAAGCAATTTCTTCATTTTCCACAGTGTTTTGTAAATCCTTGATCTGGAAGGGTATCCAAAGGCGTCAATGTTTGGGAATGGGTTAAGGAGTTTGAGACCAACTTGGAACCAGATCAGTCTTTGTTCACATGAAATCTGATCAGAAACCACGCTGATCTCCTATAGCTTTCTCATAACCTGTAATAGCTGTACGAGAACAATGTGGATTCTGATCAGAATACACAGAAGTGCAGGCTCATCTGAATCTATGGTGATCTCAATTGCTTTAACCCTTTCCCAAACAAAACCTGGTGTTGGCGTACCTAGTAGAAAAGGCTTGGGAAAACTTTGAGGCAAAAGAAGAAAGTTCAAGAAACTACTGATAACCAGCAGTTTCTCCTTTTGTCTCAATATTTTCTGACCTATTGTGCACACAAATGGTTTCCTAACTTACTTTCAATTTGTCGTCTTGAGCAGGTTTCAAATCGGAACACCTTAAAATTTTATCTTTTGGGAAAGGGTTAAATGGTCGTTTTTCGATTCATGCCATCTTTTTATGACAATCAAAAAAAGCGGAGAAAAGCAATACAAGTTCAAGTGCCTACAAATTGTAATGGCACGCAGTGTATCACTGCTTTCCATTGAAAACCTCGTAACTGCAGCTTAAAACAAGCTGCAGTTAAGAGGTTTTTGATGAAAAGCGACAATATTGTGGTTTTGGGTTACTGCAAAAATGTTGTATGTCCATGATTTCCATCATTTCCATTATTTTTGCACTAAACCATCATTTCAAGTTTCATTTGTATATTGCATTAAACAACATCGTTTTTTAAATATCACAAAGCATATACATGTATTTCTTTTCTCAATTAAACATGCTGGTAATGTAATAAAGATATATCATTGGTGTTATTGCTAAACCTTGTAACTACAGCTTCATTAACCCTGTCCCAAATGACAAAATTCTGGGGTTGTTTAATTCAAAAGCTGCTTCACATGACAAAATGCATGTTAATAAAGAACAGATTTGTCAGCAATTTCTTCTTTTGCCTCAATGTTTCCCAAACATTTTCTGTCGGGGACATCAAAACCAGGTCTAGTTTGGGAAAGGGTTAAAGCTGTAGTTATGAGGTTTTGTAATAACACCAATCATATTGTACTAAATGTTCATATACGACGGTCATCCCTGGTCCCTTTTATCTAGAGGCCTAACTCACTATGCAGCTACATTCCAACATCCATCAGTTACCATAGCAACATCATTTAACACACGCCTGTAGGAACAAACGGTGGGGGGCTGGACTAAGCTCTGCCCAAAAATGCAGAATTTTCTTTATTTTACACCGACAATTCGGAAAAAAATCCAATTTAGCCCCTCCAATATTCAGACACTGACAGGGGCTTAAGCTCCCCCCCACGACCCCTTTGTAATTGCGTCCTAGGAGACTAACATCTTTTCCTAAACAAGACTATAAAGAATGTCTTAAGTTGTAACTCCTGTGCATCTGTGGTTGACCCATTACCAAACAACAAAATTTAGGGTGGGTCCAAATTCAAAGATATTGCAGACGACAATTTCAAATGAATGAATATTAAACATTGTTGGTCTTTTGGTGTAGAAAACATTGTGGGAAATGAAGAAATTGCTTGTCACAAGCAATTTCTTCATTTCCCACAATGTTTTCCAGTCATTATCTTGTAGGGAGTCAAAAAGAGTCATTGTGTGGTAATGGGTAAATAATGTAAATAAAAATTGGCTTGCACAGGCTTGTGACATAATTTATCATTCTGTCCTGATTAACTGAATGAATCATGTTATCTAAATTTTGAAAAAATAATGTTCAATGGTATTTATTTGTTTGGTTTAGTCAGAAATGGGAAAACTGGTTAAATTGATTCTTTTTCTTGGTCTTTTTCTCTGTTTTTGATTATATTTATTAATAATTAATTAAACAAAATCATATCATATGTGTAAATCTTCTCATTAAGTCAAGAATGTAAATATACATACGGTCAAATCCATAGTCAAGTCATGAATGTAAATAAAGACCTTTAAATTCATCAACATAACATAATGATAACTTACAATTTGTTTATGCAATACAATTTACATGTGATGACCCTACTTATTTTGTAAATTTTGAAAGTCGCCCCTTTCATGTTTATAAAGAAAGGTTGGCGACCGAAAGCTTTTATGTGCTTATCTGAAATCTGAAATCTGTTACTTATGTATTTGATATTAATGTATGTATGTCAACTTTTTGAACTGATGTTATTGTAACCTATTACTGCACAGTGAAGCCTTTTGACTCTTTCACAAGAAAAAGTTTAGGAAAACATTATGGAAAATGAAGAAATTGCTTGAGAGATGTTTGATGTTTTGATTAGTTTGTTCATTATAACAATACAATTTGGCTGTTTTGAAAAGTTGACATACAAAGTTGTTTTCTCTTCTACTCGTACTTTAGCCATGTTATTCATTTTTGTAAATTCATTGTATTCATGAATTTTAACCCTTTCCTAAACGAGACCAACTTGCCAAGGATTTGAGGTCCATGCAGAAGAGAGATAAGAAAATATTGAATGAAAATAAGAATATTGTCGCTTTTCAACGAAAGTCTGGTAACTGCAGCTTGATTTAAGCTGCAGTTATGAAGTTTTCGTTGAAAAAATAGTGATATGCTGACAACCAGCATTTTCTCCTTTCCCCTAATATTCTCAGTACTAAGATGTTTAGGAATTGTGTATTAATATAGTATCGTTGGTGGGAGGCCAAAACCTTGTAACTCCAGCTTTGTCAAGCTGTAGTTACAAGGTTTTGACCTCCCACCAATAATCTATATATTTTGTTTTCTGTAGCAGCTACCAATTTGGATCAGTGTGAATTTTTGCAGTTTCGGAAAGGGTTAATACAATATCCTCTCCTAGTAAATCTGTAAACCCTTTCCCAAAAGACAAAATCGTAGGGTGCTCCAATTTGAAAGCTGATGCAGACGACAAATTGGATGTTGATAAAGAAAGGATTTGTGTAAAATGTAGCTCAGACAATATTGAGACAAAAGGAGAAATTGCTGGTTATCGGCAATTTCTTCTTTTGTCTCGATGTTTTCCCAATCCTTTGCTAATAGGGACATCAAAACCAAGTCTTGTTTGGGAAAGGGTTAATACAATTTCCTCCTCTTGTAAATTTGTTTGTTTATTACATGTATAATGTAGTTGTTTTTGTATACCTATTGATGACACGTTTTATACTTTGTGTATTATTTCTTGAAGGATTGTGAGAGATTTTATAGAATCTGTTTTTGATTTCCGAAATTCTGGCAAGGTTAAATAATACATTCATAGAAATTGAAATGAGTTGTTGTTATTAGCTCACCTGAGCACGAAGTGCTCAAGGTGAGCTATTGTGGTCGCTTTTTGTCCGTCGGCGTCCGTCCGTCTGTCCACAATTTGTTGTTAACACTCTAGCATCCACAAATATTGACCAATCTCAACCAAACTTGAACAAAACATGTATGACCATAAGTTCTCGGATGAGTTCGATTTTGGGTCAGATCGGACCAGGAAGTCAGGAGTTATGTGCCCTTGAACGTCAAAAATAGCTACTTTTTAACTTGTTAACACTCTAGCATCTACAAATATTGATCAATCAAGACAAAACTTGGACATAATGTTTAAGACTATAAGTTCTCGGATGAGTTCGATTTTGGGTCAGATCGGACCAGGAAGTCAGGAGTTATGTGCCCTTGAACGTCAAAAATAGCTACTTTTTAACTTGTTAACACTCTAGCATCTACAAATATTGATCAATCAAGACAAAACTTGGACATAATGTTTTAGACCATAAGATCTCGGATGAGTTCGATTTTCAGTGTGATCTGATCAGAAAGACAAGAATTATGTGCCCTTGAATCTGACAAAATTGCTATTTTAGGCTGTTTTTGACCTTGTTTACCCTCTAGAATCTACAATTATAAATCAATCAAGACAAAACTTAGACACAATGTTTGGGACCCTAAGATCTTTGATGAGTTCGTTTTTCAGACTGATCTTTTTCAGAAAGTTGAGAGTTATGTGCCCTTGAATTTGACAAAATTGCCATTTTCGGCTGTTTTTTACCTCGTTTACACTCTAGAATGTACAAATATGAATCAATCAAGACAAAATTTTGACACAATATTCGGGATTATAAGATCTTTGATCATTTGGATTTTCAGTCTGATCTGATCAGAAAATCGAAAGTTACTTGCCCTTGAATTTGACAAAATTGCCTTTTTCGGCTGTTTTCGACCTTGTTTACACTCTAAAATTTACAATTTTTAATCAATCAAGACAAAACTTGGACACAATGTTGGACGCCAGAAGATCTCGGATGAGTTCGATTTTCACAACGTTATTGACCATAAGTTCGTTTTCAGTCTTAAAGTCGTAAATATTAATTGAATAGAACAAAATTGTGGCTCATATCCTTTTGGTTCAGGTGAGGGATATATAGGACCATCATTGTCCTCTTGTTATCTATGTTATTCATCTTTGGATCTTTTGAGGGGCGCTTTAGTCTAGTGGTAAGACGCGGGCTTCGGGATCGAAGGGTCCTGGGTTCAAATCCTGCCGGCACCATGGGATTTTTCCTGAGCAAAAAGGTAAGCCCCACGTTCATGTGACGTTGCTCCTCTTCACCCAGGTGTATAAATGGGTACACGTGAGAGAGGCAATGCGCCGTGTGTAAAGAGCCGGTTTGAAACTCGATGATCGTGGGTTAAAGTGTAATGTCTGTGAAATTTACACCAAGATATACGGACTTTAAATAGACAATATCCTATTCGCCAAAACCGTTTGACTATTGGAGTAAAACGCATTGAAGTACTTCCAAGAGAGTAGAACTGACACACATCCATACATAAATGAAATGAAATGGTTTCCATCGGGAACCGACCTTCCTTGGCCATCTTATGAAAAGATAGCCAATTACCAAGTTGATCAATACTTCTCAATGACTTAATCACATCTAGGAACAAACTGATCATTTCAGCCATTATTTTCATGTCTCGTGAGTCCCTATCCGTATCATCTGTTTCAGCACGTCCAATGGAAATATCAGGAATTAAGGTCGGAGCTTTTTGAATGACTTTAATTATGGGGTGTTGAACTTCGTAATTTTTAGCTCCACTGACCGAAGGCCAGCGGGGCTTATGTCATGGCCCTGTGTCCGTCGTCCGTCCGTCTGTCCGTCCGTGACATCTTCTTCTCCAAAACTATTGGACCAATTTCAACCAAACTTCACAGGAATCTTCCTTGCATGAACCTCTACCAAATTCCTTCAAAAAAATAAGTTCCGTGCAGAACTTGAATTTTAATTAATTTAATTGTATTAAATTTTCAAAAAATCTTTAAAAATTCTTCTTCTCCAAAACTACTGGACCAATTTCAACCAAACTTCACAGAAATCTTCCTTGCATAAATCTCTACCAAATTCCTTCAAAAGAATAAATTCCGTGCAGAACTTGAATTATAACTAATTTAATTGAATTAAATTTTCGAAAAATCTTTAAAAATTCTTCTTCTCCAAAACTACTGGACCAATTTCAACCAAACTTCACAGAAATCTTCCTTGCATACATCTCTACCAAACTCCTTCAAAAGAATAAATTCCGTGCAGAACTTGAATTTTAATTAATTCAATTGAATTAAATTTTCAAAAAATCTTTTAAAAATTCTATTTTTCCAAAACTACTGGACCAATTTCAACCAAACTTAACAGAAATCTTCCTTGCATAAATCTCTACCAAATTCCTTCAAAAGAATAAATTCCGTGCAGAACTTGAATTTTAATTAATTTAATTGAATTAAATTTTCGAAAAATCTTTAAAAATTCTTCTTCTCCAAAACTACTGGACCAATTTCAACCAAACTTCACTGAAATCTTCCTTGCATAAATCTCTACCAAATTCCTTGAAAAGAATAAAATCCGTGCAGAACTTGAATTTTAATTAATTTTAATTGATTTAAATTTTCGAAATATCTTTAAAAATTCTTCTTCTCCAAAACTACTGGACCAATCCAACCAAACTTCGCACAAATCATTTTTGCATGAATCTCTACCAAATATCTTCAAAAGAATAGAATCTATGCAGAACTTGAGTTTTAATTAATTGAATTAAATTTTCGAAAAATCTTTAAAAATTCTTCTTCTCCAAAACTATTGGACCAATTTCAACCAAACTCCACAGAAATCATTATTGCATAAATTTTTACCAAATTCCTTCAAAAGAATAAAATCCGCGCAGAACTTGAATTTTAATTAATTTAATTGATTTAAATTTTCGAAAAATCTTTAAAAAATATTCATCTCCAAAACTACTGGACCAATTTATACCAAACTTCACATGAATCATCCTTGCACGAATCTCTACCAAATTCCTTCAAAAGAATAAAATCTATGCAGAACTTGAATTTTGATTAATTTAAAATTTATTAAATTTTTGAAAAATCTTTAAAAATTCTTCTCCAAAACTACTGGACCAATTTCAACCAAACTTTACAGAAATGTTCCTTGCATTAATCTCTTCTTAATTCCTTCAAAAATAAATCTACGTAGAACTTAAATTTTGATTGATTAAATTAAATTAAATTTTTGAAAAATCTTCTTTTCCAAAACTACTGGACCAATTTTAACCAAACTTCACACGAATCTTCCTTGCATTTATCTCCTCTAAACTCCTTAAAAAATAATTTCCGTGTAGAACTTAAATTTTAATATATTCAATTAAATTGAATTTTCGAAAAAATTGTTAAACAATCTTCTTCTCCAAAAGTACAGGACCAATTTCAACCAAACTTCACAGGAATCTTCCTTGCATGAATCTGTTGCAAATTCCTTCACAATGGGATGAAAAGCTTGGCCGTTGTGGGCTAGGCTTTTTTGTCGCTATATGAAACAGTGTAATTTTAAGAAAACATTTCTGCTCCTTAATCACTTAATGGATTTCATTCTGGTGTAGCATGAATCTTCTTTGAATAGACCTCTATTGTATTCCTTGAAGAAGTTTGTAGTCTAAATGTCTAAAGGCCAGTGGAGCGATACAGGGCCATCTTGGCCCTCTTGTTTGATGTACAGGACTCATGCATACAAAATCGGGGATATCATCGACAGAAAGATTGTTAATTCCAAAATCCTGATTACGTTGATGATGTCTATATTGTGTATTCTATGCTCGCAAATGGGGATGATGTCTTAGACTGACTTGTTGATATCCGGAATTATACTAAAGTTCAGAGTTATCAAACCTTTTTGGAATGTCTGATAATTAATCTCCCTCCTGCGCACTTTTAATATCTGGCTGGAATGGTCCTGTTCAGAATGTTTCACAACCTTTTCGAAACTTCATTCGAAATGACAGTAGTAACAAGTGAACAGCATAGAACTGAAAATAAAAGACAAAATAAAACAGACGCCGGCAGATTCTTGGTATTTTCTACTATTTGACCCTTATGGAATTACTTTGACAAATAGCGAAGAAACTAGATTCTTTCTCTATTCTGATTAAAGTATATTTTGTAGGCCTGCATATTATCATCTTTGCTGCAAAGCATTTACAAGTCAGTCACATATTAACATAATTGTTGAAGAACTTCGGTAGTAGGCCCTAATTGTAATACGTGATTCCCAGCCATGAAAACGTTATCATTAAACATTACAATATTATCATTCCAGAAATAATAAGTTCTACATTGCTTCAAGTCTACACCGTTCACAATTGCATTATGTCTACACCGTTCACAATTTGTTATGAAAATATAACCACACCGTACATAAAACACAGAAACTGCACCGTTGTGTCTGCATATTTTCTCCGTGACTACGCCGTTGTTTGGTCATTTAGTAAACACGGTGTTTGTGGTCATTCTGGGCATTTTTGTGTAAAATAACGGTAACCATAGAAAAGAGCATGTTAAAAATATCCAAGTTAGAGCAATAGTTTGTTCCCTAGTTCGTTGATTACTATGTAATCATCCTTAAAAGGGCAACTTTCTCGCTTCGAAAAAAGTTTTCCGTGTTGGGCTGTCTTTGCACAACGACTGAGTACGATAGGACAACACTGGTGCTTTGATATATAAAGCCGTTGATAGGTAAACATTTCCCCTGTATAATGATATCAGTATCAAGGCAAGATACGATCGGTTAAGAAATTTATCGATGAAAAACTACGACACCTACCTCTCACGATGTATCGTTGTCAACAACAATGAACAATACAACAATGAACAATTTTATTCTCGATATACATTAGGCCCCCGGCCCATAATATAATACAATACATGTTATATCTCATGAAGAGTGACGTACATACAACAGGTTGAATCTTAGTATGACTGCACAAACCTAACGGACAACTTACAACACAGTGCTCTTCGCCACTTAGACTGGTACCCATTCGTGTAAATTTCAATCGCGACCCTCGAGACTGTTTGCAACCTTTTGCCGCGTTCGAACGTGGTTGCAACATGATCTCGAGCGTAATACAGTGACCGCCATATTGAACGTGAAAGTAGACGCGCGTAAATGACGTCACCAAAACAATTCAATCCTTTAGCTAACGTTATAATTCAAGTGAAATATTCTATCAATGATCGGTAAATCACATCAATTATTTTATCTGGTATAATTTTGTGACATTTACGAGGATACAATCGACTTTTGAACGCTGTTTGTTTCAAATATTTTTCTGGCGTAGATTTAAATAGTTGTTTGGTCTGCTTCCGTTGTTGTGACCGCACTACCGTTGTTTTGCTTGCGGAGAGATATGGGAAGGATCTTCTTATGCCGGCAACTGTAATACATTCGAGGGGTTCTTGAGTAAGGATAAGAACCGAGAATATTCGAATGTGTAAATTTTTTTTAACTAAATCCTTAGTAGATTTCAGGGGCGGTAACCAGACTATTCGCCACTGTAGCTGTCACGGCGGAAGTAAAGTATAGGCGGGGACTGAATGGATCGGAGTTAACCATGTATTGACTCCTTGATATCGCTGCATTTCAACGAAAACCTCGTAACTGCAGCTTCAAACAAGCTGCAGTTGTGAGGTTTTCGTTGAAAAGCGAAGAATTATGAATAAAGATTCAAGTTACCTCGATACTAAAATGTTACAGAATCCTATATAAAAGACATATCAACAATCAACAAAAGACCTCGTGTTAACTTATCTGTAGGAAGCCCGATCGAAACAGATTAAGTTAACAGATCAAGCTAAATCACTCCCGATTGCCGTGCTGAGTGAGCTTGATATGAAGTCGATCGATTGATCTGGCTTGATCGAGTTGATAAATTCGGAGAACCTAGCCTAACTACGGTTCAATTTTAATCAGGATAGGCTTAGTGCAAACACGCCGTTGAATCGCGTGAAACAGCATCAACAATTGCTAATAGTCTTCAAAACTTGAATTGTTAATCTTAATATGTGACCGATTTGATTTGGTTTGAAGCAGCAAAGGTGTACACCCCCACCCCTATTTTTCGTCCTCATTGCTTCAAGGCCCTATTTTAGACATGCTTCGGCCACGGTGGAGAATTGCTTGACAAAAGAAGAATAAACAAAAAATACAGAAAATCGTCCATAGGTCTGAATAAATATGTGAACGATTAAACCGCCAGTGATTATCTGGATGTGGTTGATCTTTTAAACATCACATTAAATTCAAGTAATTGTTTAGCGAACTAAAGTTTGTTTGCTGAACAATAACTCGAATGAATCTTATTTTACACCTTCTTTGCTTCAAAACAAATTCAAGTCGGCCATGAATGTTTTTTTTATTATTGTATCGCGCCATGCGCGATACATATTGTGGTATACATATTCTAATTTTAGAAATTACGTCATGAGGGATAATTATTTGTACTTGAAAGTCGTATATATAACCTAAACATAAACTGTTTACACGGTATAATTTTTCAAGCAGTACTATAAGTATACATTGAAGTTCGTTTAATCTCAGACCACGCTGAAAATTCGTGTAAATAAAATTCTAAGGTAGTTTTATACTTTGCATAGCAATGGAAAGTCCCTACTTCCGGTTTGCCCATGGTGGACATGTATTTTCCTATCCGTTTAAATGCAACGCATTTATGCATACCATTTCGAATCGCAATAAGAAATCAAAGAACGAGAAGTACCTTTCTATTGAATGACCACTACATGTTCAATTTGGACTGGTCAACTTGCATTGTTACAAGGGATCGTCTTATCTGACTAGATATGTGTATTGCTAGTAGAACAAATGGGTTTTCTCAAGCGTTTTTCAAAATTGCAAATTACAATGTGAATTCCTACTTTCGGTTTGCCCGTGGCCTATCCGATTCGCTGCATCGCTTCCTAAGAAATCAAAGCACGATAAAGACTTTAGTATTGAATGAACGCTGCATGTACAATTTTGGATGATTAGATTCCATAATTTCAAGGGATCGTCTGAATTAAATAGGCATGTGTATAACTAGTAGAACAAATAGGTCTTCTCAAACTTCTTTTTTTTTTTTTTTTTCAAAAAATTACAAACTGTTAGGGGTTTTCACATAAAAGAACAACTCAATTTTTATGTCTCAACAGTTTTTGACTAACTGGATTTCAAAACCGTTCAAAAGAATACTTTATGCTCAATCGATTCGCCGCCACAATCAAAACTTTAGTCTTGTACTTTGTGTTACACTCTAGTAAATCTCCTTGTATGTGTCGCTCGTTCTTTGTGTTTTTTTGTGTGTGTGATAAGTACAAATATAGGTCCCGATTTATGACCTGGCTGAGATGATCTGCCGAGTGAATTATTGAGACATATTCATGGTATTGTTTGTATTGTGTTACAGCTTAAATCTTAAAAATTCCTTATATATTTAGCGGCTGGTAGTTGTCACTTTATATGGCATTTCTGTATTTCTTTTTTTACATTTAATTTATTGCTCCGCCGGACAAAAGTAATAAGGATCATATCCGTAGCATTGTGGCTGTTGTGCGTTCGTTCATCTATGTCTGATATCATAAACGTTTCCTATTCCTGCTGTTATCAAAGCATTTTTAGATTCCATAGACTAAGATTAGCATGCACTCTGATCTATTCAACACAGTCTGTTCTCTATTGAATGATTATACGAACAAATAAGCTATAGTGATCAAAATGTTCCGGTTTGGAAAATTTCCTTGATACGATTTTTATATTCAGAAGGCTAATGGATAAACAAGTGCTTTTTTCTATTTAATTAAAGTATTTTTACCTATTCTGACCAAAGGCTAGCAGGGCTTATGCCACGGTCCTGTTTCCGGCGTGCGTTCATGTGAATACTTCTCCAAAATTACTAGGCCAGTTTCAATCAAGATTCAAACAGGAATCTTCTAACATAGGAATCTAACAGGAATCTTCCTTGCATGGAGCCTTTCGAATTGTTTGTTTTTTTGTTTTTTGTTTTTTATTTATTTATTTATTCGAAAAATGATTTCATAGTGAACTGTGGATACTATAGTGCACTTTCAATTTTTTTGTGTGTCTTTTTTTTTTCCTTCTTTTTTTCCAAAATATAATTTCACGGAGAAACGATTCAGGACCATCTTGGCCCTAATTCCTTAATGAAATATTCGGTTTCCTTTCTTGTTTAAGTTAATTTTAATCGCCATTTATTCAAATGCAACATTTAACACTTGTATTTGCTTACTTCCCCTCCTATGTTGTTTAGTTAATTTATAATCTGGCTGAACACACAAAAATGGAACTTATAGACTAGCACCAGCATATGCAGACATGCAATCCTATTTCGGTTTTCACTGCATGTTGACTTAACCAGACACTTGTACCATTTTATTCACTACTTTGGTATAATTTTTTAAGCGCGTTACAATTCATTTTGCTGTACATTACAGCAATTTTTTACTTGTTTATTATTGAACCGAAGTAACCTTGCGCTCATTATTGTCAATATTGCAGACGATTACGTTTGTTTATAAATATTCATAGCGCACGGTCACTTCGGTTTAACAATACTTCATTTTATGTATTATTATTATTATTATTATTATTATTATTATTATTATTATTATTATTATTATTATTATTATTATTATTATTATTATTATTATTATTGCTGTTGTTGGGTAGTGTCATTCAAAGCAATGTTAAAACATTCTCCTTTTGATCTTTTTTTTTTTTTTTTTGCGAGAATTTATATAGGCATTGATGTGCGTATTTATTCTGTATATAGTTTTTAAAAAGTGATTAAATAGTGGCGAAAATAAATGGCATAAAAAATTGCCCGAGGAAGAATTTTAACTTCCCTGTCCGATATTTAACGCTTTCCCGAAATTGCGAAATTGTTCGTCTGTTCGAATTTCAAAGCTGCTGCGGAAGACAAATGTGTAAAATCAAAAACAGCATATGTGCATTTTATATTAGCGTGGAAATATTCAGGCAAAAAGAAACATCGCTGGTGGTCAGCAAATTATTCTTATTATCTCTATATTTCACCACTATTTTACTAGGGACGTCAAAATTAGGTTTTGCTTGGGAAAGGATGAAAGGTTGGCGATTTTGGTCATTTTGACATTTCAATAATTGAAGGATAAAACAAGTATCTATTTCTGGTAAGAATTATTTCTTTTTTTATCTTTTATATATTAAAGTATTGAATTATTGAAACTTAATTATAACTTAATTACGGGAAACAAGTGTGTCGAAAAAAATGAAAATACGGACAGCATAATATCCCACAGAATAATTTTCCAAATGCAGATTGTTTTTATTATTAAAATCATTATCATTATCACAAAAAAATGTGGAAATGCTAACATTATCTTCTTTTTTATCGATGTTTTCTATGCCACCGTCTGCAATAAATTACCGTTAAAATAAAGATAGGGCATTTTCTTTTAGTCTTTCGTTTAGAAAAGGTTTTAAGTTAAATTATGAAATTGTTGTTTATAAGTAAAAAAAAAAACGCTTTTAAAAGTTGAGACGAAAATGGTAAATTCCATTTTACATATGAACTGTAGTTTACCACAATTAGTTCAATTTTAAGAAAAAAATGTAGATTCCTTGTACGGCGTAATATATTGGCTTAAAAGTATCAGAATTTTCATCAGAAAATAATAATGCTCTTTCGGATAAACATTAAAGTAAATTTCGTGATAAAGTATCCATGAAATGTCTTTTCAGGGCCCATTTTCCGGATTCCGGCCCATATCTACTTGCAGTTGTAAACGACCCGTGGCTAGAATGAGACATCTACTACTGCTCCTGTTACTTTTCACAACTTATTCACAGATAAATTGTGATACCGGCATTCCGGAATCGTACGCGGCGTCACCGGAATCTTGCACGGCGTCACAGCAATCCAGTAAAACATCGTTCATTCAAGGTGTATATGACACAATCAGTTCTTTCATTGTTGGAGATGGAGTTGTAAAATGTACAAACTATAACTGTGACAAAAATAACAATAACAATCAAATCGATGGTATTGCTGAAGTGGACGAATTATCCATGTTAGATGACTATATTCCATCGTATGACGATAAAATACAAAAGATTGAAAGGATACTTAATGATCATGACATTACTGAAGAGCCCTATAAAGAGGACGTATTTGAATACCTCCCTATGACCAGACGCGACCCGGTGGCAGTTGGTCATACAGATACCGTAGAGTTACCAGATGGAAGGACAACCACAGTTAAAACGTTGGCAAAACGACCTCCAGTGTTTGAGATAGAAAACTTTCTAACTGACGCAGAATGTGACGAGCTGGTTGATACCGCGAGAAGAACAAAGTTAGAGAGAGGTCCAGAGGAGGGCGACAAGTTTGTTCCTCACCGACACAGCAAACTTACCACAATTAAACCTCCATACATAGACGCAGATTTCTTAAGTATGATCCAGAGCAGAATTTCGGCTATCACTGGAATACCTCTATATATTATAGAAGGTAGCGAATTTCTGAAGGTTGGGTCATATGAGAAAGGGGGATTCTTCAATGCTCATCTTGATACGACTGGTGAGGACCCTAGAATCGTGCCTTGTTGTTTTCATGTACCGTGTTATAAGGAAGACGGTACCCCTTACGAACACGAAGATTGTTGTAGTTTCTGTCGTTATATTTCGTTTATGTATTACCTAAACGACGTGGAAGAAGGTGGAGAGACCGCCTTTCCTCTCGCAGATCTCAGCTTTTCAGAAATGGCCGACACATTGCAAACGACGGATTGGGTTAACCTGACAAAAAATTGCCATTCTTCAGGACTTGTTGTAAAACCGGTGAAAGGAAAGGCTGTATATTGGTACAGCCGATTTTTGGACGATCGTGGTTACCTGGCTAGTATGGATAAACGGAGTTATCATGGCGGTTGTAACGTGAAGGCGGGGTCTAAATGGATCGGAATCAATGTTATAACGTCTCCTATATATGAGCAAAGATTCACTCTACCTTGGTATAAAAATATAACGGAATCTTACAGACAACACGTTCGCAGTTTAAGGAAAACGTCATCTTAAGGTACAATATAGCTACAGATAGGAGGGGTGATGGATTTTCAAAATGCAATATTTCATTCATTGTTCACCAAACCCTATGTTGTTGGTACTCGTTTGAATCGTCTCGATGAGACGATTCAAATGAGTACCCACATCATAGAGTTTGGAATGGAATTAACAAAGTAAGAAGGTCATCAAACACTCTTGTGCAAATCCCGGATTGGGTTAACCTGACAAAAAATTGCCATTCATCAGGACTTGTTGTAAAACCGGTAATAGGAAAGGCTGTATATTGGTACAGCCGATTTTTGGACGACCGTGGTTACCTGGCTAGTATGGATAAACGGAGTTATCATGGCGGTTGTAACGTGAAGGCGGGGTCTAAATGGATCGGAATCAATGTTATAACGTCTCCTATATATGAACAAAGATTCACTCTACCTTGGTATAACAATATAACGGAATCTTACAGACAATACGTTCGCAGTTTAAGGAAAACGTCATCTTAAGCCTTTCCCAAACGACAAAATTTTAGGGTGATCTGCTTCAGAAACAGCCACAAATGACAAATGACAAAGTTACTAAAGATAGAATTTGTGTAAAATATGTCACAGAAAATATTGAGACAAAAGGAGAAACTGCTGGTTATCAGCAGTTTCTTCTTTTGTTTCAATGTTTTCCCAAGACATTTCTATAAGGGACGTCAAAACCAGGGGTCCGTATTACTAACGATCGTACGTTTGATTTTTGCATAATTACTTGTAACAACAGCCCTGATTGGCTCAGTCGGATTTCTCGTGCAATCAGATGTCTTGTTACACAGTTCACACAAAAACTTGATCGTAAGATGTTTAGTAATACGGGGCCCAGGTCTTGTTTGGGAAAGGGTTAAGGTGCAGCAGAGCTACAGATAAGAGCTTTTTAAAATTTAACTGAAACATGTGCATCCAGAGACGCCCAAAGGATTTTCTATGCGGAGCCAATGGCTCTGTCTCTGCCAGAGTTTCCATACCGTGATAAAGGCAGGGTCTAAATGGATCGGAGTCAATCTGGTTACGTCTCCTATAATGTGACCCATCACGCTAAAAAGGACATTATCGGATGTGTGAAAAATATCGCCTCTAGTCAGTCTGCGCAGTCCGCGCAGCCAGACCAGGGCCGATTCTTTTCACTTTTGCATAATTGCCTGAATCTGTAATGCTTCCCATATCTTACTATATGTTTATGTTCATTTTTCACATACGGTATCTGGTTAACCTGTGCTGAATCTGACAAGTTTGCCAAAATGTAGATTTTTGGACTTCAGATAAGGTCCCTTTTAGCGTGATGGGTCACATATATGAACAAAGTTTCACACCACCTTGGTATAAAAATATTACTGAATCTTATAAAAAATACTTTCGCAGTTAAACCCATTACCACACACCGACTATATTTGGCTTCTCACAAGGTAATGACTTTGGTAAATATTGTGGAAAATGAAGAAATTGCTTGTCACAAGCAATTTCTTCATTTACCACACTGTTTTCTACCACAAAAGACAACAAAATTCAAATTTTGTGCATTTGAAATTGTTGTCTGCAACATCTTTGAATTTGGATCAATCTAAAATTTTGTCGTTTGGTAATGGGTTAAAGTACATGTAAATTCAGTTTTAGGTTGTAGCTATTTTTTAAGTCTGTTTATTGCCTTCAGGTGTACTATACTAGAGTTAAAACATGATTCAATACAGTTATATCGTTGATTTTTATTAAAAAGCCTGTCAGTAGGCCTACAACTTGTAAGAAAACTGTAGTTTCTTCGTTTTTCCTAATTATTATATCCCATATGTTCATTTTCCAAATGTGACATCTGCCTATCTATTTTTTATGGACTTGCCAGAAAGTTTCCTTTTAACATGACGGGCACATACAATGAATGGATATAGGTTATTCATTGTGGCAAAAATTTTACATTTTAAGCATTGCTTTCCAAAACCAGTCCTCGTCTCAATGCCTCCAATATAAAATACGAGTGCTTGGGAAAGTATCGAGGAAGGAGAAGAATTAATGCTTTAATTAACTTTGCCTCAATATTTTATGGGCTAAGATACTAGTATACACATATCCTATCTCTATCAGCCTCTATGGTATGACCTGCAATTCCATTTTCTTTGGACTTGTCTAAAATTTGATCGTTTCCCTTTGGGAAAGGATTTAAGAAAAAAACAATCAGCACTATTCGATGACATGATCGCCTTGAACGGCCGATGACTTGGCCGTAGGCGCATTGTGGGTGGTCAACTTCCGAAACATTAAATAATTGTGTACAATCGTTTCACAATATTGTACAATCCACCGAGCTTTATGGAGGTAAATCTTTATTTCTTTGCATTACTTTATTTCATAATAAATTTCCATAGAACTTTGCTAGAAAGGGCATCTGGCGACGTAATAGTCTGCATTATGTGTGTACTCGTTATTAAAGTGACATTTCACAATTATTTTTACATAAATTTTACTTTTATTTTATCTGAAAGAGCATCTTTTCTTATGAAAATTCTGAAAATTTCAAGTCAAAATATTGAACCGTTTACGAGAAATATATATTGTGCTAAAATTAGACAAATTGTTCTGGACCACAGTTCAGATTTTAATAGAATTTATCATTTCTGTCTCAACTTTAAAGGCGTATTTTTCGCTTATAAATAACAACTTCAAAAAACTGACAGCATTTCTACGCATTAGAATAAGCAATCTTTGCATCAAGACATACTTTTGAAAAATGAAATATATGTGGAATGTCACTTTAACCCATCAACACACAGTGACTCTTTTTTACTCCCTACACGTGAATGGCTTCGGAAAACATTGTGGAAAATGAAGAAATTGCTGAAAACAAGCAATTTCTTCACTTTCCACAATGTTTTCTACCTAAAATGGTCAATTTTTTATAAATTTTATTCACTTGAAATTGTCGTCTGCAACATCTTTGAATTTGGAGCAGTCTAAAATTTTGTTGTTTGGTAATGGGTTAAAAGAAAAGGAATGTATCAGAGATATACAGTCGTGCAATTTTCCGTCGCCATTGTTTCAAACCGGATTTTGAAAAAAAAAAAAAAAAAAAAAAAAAAAAAACACCAAGTATTAACGAAAACATTGACGACTTTCTGATATTGTTGTGTCACGTGAATCCCAATCGTCATTTGCACAACTATATGAATACGATAAACAATAGAAGTCCTAAGTATATAATTCCAAGGTTATTAGAGATCAACATTGTTCCAGATCCAATTGTTCATTGGTTCAGTATGAACATGATCTATATTGTTGTGTTACAATTGCTACGTGTAGCCTAATACATGTATATAATCGAGTAAAGAACAACATGGCTCTTGATAAGACTGCGGGTAGGCTGTACACAGGCTAATCTGGATACATGATGCTCTGAATCTTATTAACCCTTCCAAAATAAAGCCTGGTTTTGGCGACTAGCAAAAGACTTTGGCAAATGAAGAAAATGTTGATAATCAGCGTGTTTTCCTTTCGCCATAATAGTCTCTAAGCTATATATATCGCTCACGAATAAAACCTTTATCAACCCTTAATTTGACCTTTGTAGCAGTTCTTGACACCGTGAAAATTCCCTTTTGGGGGGTCGGGTGTTGTTAAGGGACCTTTTCCTAGCTTCCGATTCATATCTATTTGTTAAGAATAACTGTATCTACAGGGACAACCAAGCTGACACAAGCAACACATTGCTCTACCAATTTATTCATAATATAATGACAAAAACTTTAAAAAATGTAACAGATGCAAATACTAGTAATCTATCAAGATCAATAGGCCTAGCGAAGACGATCTTTTATTGATGAAATAATGAAAAACACATTTGAAAAACCTATGAGACAGAAGACAATTGTAATGAAATACCACATTTATACCTTACTTATCAGTGTTCTTCCCAGCCTAATAAACCTAGGGGCCACACTATGTACAATCACAAGTAAATCAGCGTAACGCCAGCATAATTTGAAAAGTTCCCGACCGCTTAACCCTTTCCCAAACGACAAAATTTTAGGGTGGTCTAATTGGAAAGCAGTTGCAGTGGACAAATTATATGTGAAATAAGATATAATTTGTGTACAATATAGCTGAGAAAACATTGAGATAAAAGGAGAAACTGCTGGTTATCAGCAGTTTCTTTTTTGTCTCAATGTTTTCCCAAGCCATTTTTATTAGGGACGTTAAAACCAGTTCTTGTTTGGAAAACATTATGGAAAATGAAGAAATTGCTTGTGATAAGCAATTTCTTTATTTTCCCAAACGGACATAATTATCCTCCATTTATTTCCTGCGGTAAGATTTTTTTTTATTTTTTCTGTACTGATATTTAAATATATGAGAAATAAAAAAATAACTTAAAAACTATAGGTCACCAAGCGAATTAAAAAGTTATTGGAGTTCAAGGGAGACTATTCTTGTCTAAAATTGCAAAAATGAGGTGTCACTTAAATACCCACAAAAAAGGTGTTCGAAATGACTAGGATTACATAAGTAAGTCTTTATTGTGCTCAATATGTTTTATTCTGTCTAAATGAGTATCAATTTGGGAAAATTTAGTGATGATTTTGAAATTTTTAGTAAAACACTCTTTCAAAAGTAGCTGAAATTGCTCTTTTTCGCAACGTTTCTGATAATAAAAAATATTCCAGCGGTAAGAATTTTTTCTTTTTTAGTATAGACATAGTGCTTGGTCATACCTACAAAAACAAAAAAAGAAAAATATATCAAACCAAGCGTTTTTCTTAGTTATAAGTTAAATTTGGTTTACTTTTTGCAGCTCTGTCCAAAATTGTTTCACTATCTTTATCCATTCCCTTCCTTATTACCAGCTTTAGATAATAAAAGGTGTCATCTGTTGTGTCCATCCGAAGCGGACTAGCTCATAAAGACACCACTTTGCTTTTGTTGCTCCGTTTCCTATCGCTAACGCCACATGTTGAACGCGTAACAGAAAGCGCAATGTACCATCCGAGTACTATTACACTTTAATTGGCCAAACAGAGAAAATTGAAATAACCGAAAAGGATCTTGTCATTTATTAACCAAACATTAACTAAATGTAAAAAATACATTTGCTGAAAAGGCACCTGGTTTTGACGTCCCTAATAGAATATACTTTGGAAAACATTGAGACAAAAGAAGAAACTGCTGATAATTAGCAGTTTATTCTTTTGTCTCAATATTTTCGGTGTATTTTTTTACACAAATACTATATTTTTCAACATTTATTTTGTCGTCTGCAACAGCTTTCATATTGGACCAGTCCAAAAATGTGTCGTTTGGTAATGGATTAAAGTAGTTATAAATGGGGTGATTCTGGAGCTTGATCAAGCTGATAGTGAAAAGAAATTTATACCAGTGCTTATATTTGTTTCTTTTTTGGCCATTGATATTACTGCAATGCAGCGCACCACAAAACTTTGCAAACTCTGGCATTTTGTTCTGATCCATGACATATCTAGCACGGGTCGCATTCATTTGGAACACCACGGATAATTCTGTCGAATCTACCTTAGATGTAGGCCTAAGTCGTGGATCTATTTTCAGACTATGAATAGAATAGAATAGAACAACAACACTAATCGTTCTTCTGTAACTATTATCAACAATGAAGCAACAATGATACTGAAATACATTGTTTGTAGTTCCAGTGTCCTCTGTTCTTAGAATGATTACAAGCTGCAAGTTCCGCGAGTTGCCATTGTTGTTCATTTTGATGACATTGAAAACTACTTTATCAAGCGTAACTACTTCCGGCTAAGAAATGCGATTTTTTTAAACATTTCTTCATACACATACTTCCGAGTCGATGATTCGATCTTCGATGGAATTATCCGAGGTGTTCCAAATGGGGTCGCATTGATAGCACCCATAGTTTGACAGACAGAGATGCTGTCTTTATTTTTGTATCTTCGTCCATGTTTAAAAGACTAGCAGATACAATACTGAACGTCATCAATGTAATGATTTGAGCTCATCAGACTAGATTTCAGAGATGGCCGTCACTCCCTACTGATTTAGTAAATATCTCTCATAAAATTATAATCGAGTCGACCATTTTCAACTTCAAGATTCCATGTACTATATTCTCAGCTTTTAGAAATTAAGGGGACCTCTTGACATAGCAATAAATCAGAGAGTATGGTGAATACTTTGTTAGGTCATTCAGTAATGGGAATACAGTAATTAAGGTAGTATACCCGTAATGAGATTCGCGCGACGTCGGAATTATTCGAACGACGTCGAAAACATTCGGCGGTGGAACTTTTCACCGCCGAATGTTTACGACCACGCCCGAATAGGTTCGGATACGTAACGACGCCGCGCGGTAAAATCCGATGTTTTGGGAATCTCATTATGGGTATTCTACTTTAAACGCCGATTTAAGAAAAACCCACGTTTTTTTTGACAATCAAGGAAAATAGATCATAACAATTCATGTGGTTAACGCCTGTGGAGTTAGGAAGCTACGAGGGATGATCCAAAAGTAATGCCAAATTGCTTATAATTGGGATTTTTCGACGTATTCTTGTACAAATAAAGATTTATCATTAAATCTTATCCTATTGGAAACATGCTTCTTCGAATTATTTTTTATTATTGTCTATACATCAAAGAAAAGATATTCTAAAAAAAAAAGAGCCATATCGTGCAAGTGCGCCGCATATCCTAGACTTTTCATTCGAAGATGACCATTGCTTTATATTCTATCACTATGTAAAATAAGTACACGCTACAACTAAACTGATATTTAAATGGTGTGACGTCAACATCCTAAACATTTACTATTGTAGGGCGTCAAAACAAAAGGAGTCAACGTCATGATATTGCTATGCCATTTTAGAACGTTTCAATAGGCCTACAATCGGTGCGTTAAAACACCAAATACATGTATATCTCATTGAACTATAACTGGCATTCGGGAAATTTGCCGAATCAGATAGAATACCACAACGTGCAATTCTGCGTTTTTGCTATAACGGTGGAAAATAGCAAATTGTCTCGAGCTGTTGGGAATGGAGATTAGTCGTGTGAAGAAAAAAAAAAAGAAAAAAAAAGCCGAAAGCCCTTTGGAGCAGCGGAATGACGCAATCGACCATGTCACTTTACGCTATTTCAGCATCTAAGCTTAACTAAGGAGGAGTTTGTCACGACGACATTTACCAATTGAGAACAAATTGCAATAATGTATTCAAGGAATTACTGAACGAATTGTTTGTAAATATATTTATGAATTGGGTCGACCGACATGAATGAACATTGCATTAAGCACAGAGGGCTCTATTTTTGAGAAGGATTTAACTTTGACGTCAATGACGTTGTGTATTGTGCGGCGCTGCCCACCGACGTTATATGTAAATATATGGTTTATTTTCGTAATATTAGTATACACAACTTTAGGAACTGTTTGTATGTATTAAAGAAATGTTCATATTTCGGAATGTTAAATTGCATGACAATTAGTTAATGAAAGACCTGAAAACAACGTTTGTGACAGTACTTTTGGATCATCCCTCGTATATCGGATAAATACAGCCCAATAGAGGCTCTCTAATAGCCTAACGATTGACATTAAAACTAAGTGAGTGGTTGCTGACATTTATTTAATAAACCAAGGTTTGAACAAACTTTATTGTGTTTGATTTCCTTAGTATCTCATACTTCTCTTTCGTTCTAGATAACTTTGATTTACTGTCCTTTCTTATGTTATGTACTAGCCAAAAGCGGCCTTAAATGGTCACTTTAAAGACGATGATAAAATTGTTATATTTTAAAATTGTTACATGTTTTCAATATAAAATTTGATAACATTCCAATTTCATTTTTTTAAAGTTTGTCTTGATGTAAAGATTGGAGTTGAGACAAAAATGACATATGAACTGCTGTGGACATCAATTTGTTTAATTTTAGCACAAAAAATATATTTTTCGGAAAATGTGAATTTTTTTAGAAAAAGACGTATGGTATTGATGGTGTTTTTTTCAACTGGTAGACTGGTAGATTTTAACGAATATGCTCAAAAATTGTATGGCGTAGTGAAATGATGGAATAAACATTTTAACACAGATCCTGCTTTCATCAGAATAAAGCCTTTTGGAATCTATAGGTAAAGCGTGTTTTTTTCTTGGAAAAATGATAACTGAACTTTAATGACAGCATTTTCTCTAAATATTTCATATTAACAAAGCAAAAGGTTGGTATGTTCGCTCGTATCTTTATTTGGATGAAAGCTGTTCCTTGTAATCTGACCTTCCTCAAAGGCGTTATTTAACCTGTAAAACCCAAACTTACATGAAAACTACATATGAGCCAGGTTCTGGAAAAAGGCCCTTATAGAATTTGAGATAGCCAGGTTTCAAGAACAGGCTGTGCCTAGGTGCAGTCTATTCAGCATGAATCTTACTCTCAAATAGTTGCTACAGACCACGAGGAAGCTATATTGGAGAATAACATGGTTCCTGGTCAGACTGCGTGTATACGCACGCTGATCTGGAACCAAGTTGTTCTCAAATGCTATTAGGGACGTTTTCCCAGATCCTGGCTTACTTGCATTTTCTCCAAAAAATATTAGACATACAAATGTCACGTTTTGTACTTCTGTACATTTCCACTAGGGATATTTCTAGTTCCAAGGTCAATCTGAATGATATCCATAAAGGTCACTGTCAACTATTTTAAAAGATTAGACAAATAGCCCTATCTTTTAGTCCTTGGGCCAGGACCAGGGAAATGGGGTAAGTATTACCAGAAAAAAGGACAAAAGGACACCTATATATATTTGTAGATATACATCTGGCGGATGTTTTTCAGTGATGATATCCGACATGAAGAGTAGCTAAATATATTTTACCCTTACCTTTATATAGGTACCCTTCACCACATGAATGACACTCTGGTTTGAGGTAAGGGAAAGGGAAAAATTAATAAAAAAAATATTAAATGAATGTATAAATCTATTTATTTGAATCCATACGTATGAGCATGTATTTCACTACTTAGGAATCGTGATTTTTTAATTATGTAATTATTATGACGTCATTACTCCTCTTCAAAATATGATTTATGTGCAATCAAGTATAAGAATTGGCCGAAATATTCGAAAAAGTATTTTTCTATAATTATCTTTTATTTCTAATGCAAGAAGACATAGTTTTTCATAAAGTACATTATCTTAGAAACATTTTGAGCGTTGTTTGCACTCTGGCGGTCGGGGCTTTTGGCTGTAACCCTTATCTAAAACCCTTAACCCTATCATTTTTGTCATTCAAATTTATAACACTTATTTAGTCATATTTTCATTGAATATTGACCTACAGGTGTCAAAATGGTATCAAATAAAAGCTTATGACTCGCTCTTTTGTTTGTAGTTATTTTATTCAAATTAGCTCATTTGCATATTCATGAATATTAATGATTTCCCTTACAAATTTTTTGGCGAAAATTTTGATAAATACTTTCCAAAACAAGGCGTTTCTCTTCAGGGGGAATTTTGAAAACATGATTTTTCTTAAAGAACATTTTATTAGAAACATTTAGAGCCTTGTTTACACTCTGGCGGTTGGGGCTTTTTGCCGTAACCCTTATCTTAACCCTTAGCCCCATCAAATTACTTATGTAAATTCTGAAAATGAATTCGGCAATATCTTCATTGAATATTTGCACACAGTTGTCAGAATGATATCAAATGAAAGCTTATGACTTATTCTTTCATTTTAGCTATGTTATGCAAATTAGCTCATTTGCATATTCATGAATTGTCCTAAAATTGCGATTTTCGACGAAAATTTGGTAAATACTTTCCAAAACGAGGCATTTTTGTGCAGGGGAATTACGTAAACATATTAAATCTTAAAGAAAATAATATATCAAACATTTTGAGCGATGTTTGCACTTAATTTGGCTGTAGTGGCATTGGGTCATAAACCTTATCTAAACCCTTAACCCTATAAAATTGTTCAGTCATTTCAAAACGTTTTGGTCATGTCTTGGTTGAATATTGACCTACAGATGTAAGAATGGTATCAAATGAAAGTTTATGACTTGCTCAATAATTTACCATAAATTTCATGTAAATTACCTTATTTGCATATTCGCGAATATTAATGACACTACTTAAAACTGTGACCCTTTTTGCAAATTAGGTTTTTGTTTGGTAAAAGTGTCATATCTCTGTTTTACTAATGTCATTACTCTAAAACTAGCATTTAATGTCGAGCAATTTATACCTTTTTGTGGCCTAGAAATTCTTCATCAAACTTTAATGATCATCTTTCAAATATCTGTAACAAATAAGTTTGTTTCTGTCATAACTATTGCTTTCAAACTTAGCATTTGCTTTTGCTTCTAAGATCAGCATCTGTTATGTTATCTAGTAACCGTTAACGTTCATGTTTGGCATATTCACTCATTTTCATGCAAGATTCAATCATTTGTTAGCATCCGTAATTTTGCATCTTATTGTAAATCTGCTTAAATGTAAGGGCTAAACAACCCTTTTGAACGTAAAATAATACACCCTAAATCCGATATCAAATAGAAAATAATGTCCCTAAAGTTTAGGAAAACACTGGTACAGTAAACTGAATACATGTACATTATTATAAATAATTGTAAAGTATTTTAACACTTTCTTTGCACAATTTACACTAATGATTGAATGAGTATGATAATGAACAGAACTGATTAGATGGTTCAAATGATCTTGTTTGATACTTTTAAAATTCAAAGTAGAATCAAAACACATGGATTAACAAAAAGGGCAACTGCAATATATTGAAAGTTTATTGACATCGTTTAAAATTAAGGTTGTAGGTCGTATACATGTATAGCAGATTCTTTAGGGGATAGCTAGATCTATGTATGACAGAAGGTATAAATTTTGTAAGTATAGTGTTTTCATTATTATTATTATTATTATTATTATTATTATTATTATTATTATTATTATTATTATTATTATTATTATTATTATTATTATTATTTTTATTATTGTTGTTGTCTAGTTCGGTTTTGTACAAAGGTATTTTTACACTGAAATGCCGGAATCAACACATAATTTTAAGGCACTATAAGGTTTCATGTGATTTAGAGTGTTCTTTGGATAATATGTGCACTTCCGAGGAGTATGATCTTCTGCAGTTCCTCGATAACTGGTGCACCAGGTATTTGTTTGAATATTTTGTCAAGTCCCTTCTTAATGAGACCAAGTGCACCTACAACGACTTGTACAGTTGTCGTCTCAATACCCCACATTCTGGCTACTTCTATTTCAAGGTCTTTGTATTTTGATAGTTTCTCAAGTGCCTTGACGGAGACATTTCTTTCAGATGGAACCGTCATGTCAATCATGATGAACGTCTTGTCCAATTTGTTCTTGATGATGATGTCTGGTCTGTTAGCCTTGATCTCTGTACCAGTATTCACTGACATGTCCCCCTACGACAGTTTTTGGCTGATGTTCATACATTTTTTTGTTTGCTGGGAGTCCAAATTACTTGCAGATTTTCCAATGAATGTACCCTGCTGCCTTGTCATGTCTTTAAATGTACTATGTTGGCACTAATGTTGGACAGCCTGAGACAATTTCATCATATTGGTTGCATATTCTGCACTTTGGATCTGTACCATCTTTGATGATCTTATTGTGATATGCTCTTGTAGCCAAACTCTGATCTTGTGCTGCTATCACCATTCCCTCTGTTTCTGCATTGAGACCTGCTCTAGAGAGCCACTTATGTGTCTGATCTTGGCCAACATCTGGTTTGTCAAACTTTAAGGGTATTGCCCATGCATTGGTTTGGCTTTACATGTTTGTGTCATCCTCTTTTAGGCATTTGCCTTTATCCGTCTTGTTCTTTTGGCAAACTCTGTGACGGATTCTTCTCCATTTCTTGTTGTTTGCGCAATGTTCAGTTCTTGAATGAATTCTGGCTTGCTCTGAGATTGAGTAAAGTTTCTTGTTACGTTCATGTTCCCGGATCAGATGAAGCAGATTGTCTTGTGTTGTCTCCAAATACGTGTTTATGCCATCTCAATCTATGAGAGGCCCCTGCCACCGATCGTTCGTGGTAGGTACAATCTTTCAACGTCAACCTTTCGGTGGTACATTCTTTCTGTTGTTAGTAACTGTCTGGTCTTTGTGTTAAGTTTTCCTTTTTTCTTGCATTTGCCAGTTTATTATATTAAAATTGTACGTGACAACTGGAACTGTCAGGGTGTTTATGGCTTCAATCTTATCTGCAGCTTTTAGCTCACTCTTGATGGCAAGCCTTTTAAACTCTTCTGTAATACTCTTTTCTGATCTTTTCCTTCATTGCTGCATGTTGAATTCCGTCACCTTCATTAACACAAGGTATTTGTATTTAGCGTCTTGGTCTAGTTTCTTGATGATGGTGTCTCTTTCTAGCTGTATGTCAGATGTTGATGTTAGTTTTCCTTTTTTGAAGGTGGCTTTTGGACACTTATCCAGTTCAAATTGCATACATATGTCATCACTAAAGACCTTTACTGTCTCGAGAAGTTGTTTTTGCCGGTGATCGTTCTTGGCAAAGGTCTTTAGGTCATCCATGTAGAAAAGATGGCTGATCTTCTTGCCTTGGATGTCATATCCATGTCCAGTGTCATTCAGCATGGTATTGAGAGGGTGGCACGAAACAAACAGAAGTGGAAGGGTGATAGTTATGCGACTTTGCATGCAGATGGTTAAGTCTTGAACTTCTTTGGCCTTGATTTGAAACCTACCGGATGAGGACTCCCACCACGCCCATTTATTTGGGACCATAACCTTTGACCTAGTTACCCTGACCTTTGAGTTTGACCTACTTTTAAAAAACTTAAACTTTAAAGGGCTTACGACAGGAATTTATCCTTAACCCCAAATGCTGTCAAAAACACTGTTTACTGAGTCCCCCGTCTCTTTTTTGTCTCCTTTTAGATCTACATGCAGTTTACCTATAATTGTCCATAATTTGCCAACGAAGTAATAATTAATTTATTTGTGTTATTTTACCTTTTGAATTACGGTATAAAACACACATCATATTTAAATTGTAACTAGAAATGTCTCATTTCAGCAATTCAAACACGCAGGGGCATATTGTTTTACTCTTGTCTGTCTGTATGTCTGTCCGTCCATCTGTCTGTATGAAAACTTAACACTGGCCTTTTTTGACACACAAAGCTATAATTTTGTATGTAACCTTCTTTTGAACAATGATATTTATCTGTTCGTCCAATATCAATATGACCTTCATCAAGGTCATTCATTAACCCTTATGAATCCTTAACTCGAAAACTTAGCATAAAAACTTAACATTGCCATTCCTTGGGCGTTTGTGTTTCACGATCTTGTTATTTAAGTTTTCATTAATATTCATAAGCATACTAATTAGTTTTGTGTAAGAGATGTCTTAACAAAATAACATTTCAAAACTAAAATGTATGTTTTTATTACTATAATGGTTTTAAAATGTTTTTCAGATTAGTTGAAGCTAATGCTGAAACTTCTATAAGAAGACAGTTGCCATGGAAACAAGAAGGTTGTTAATTTGTGCCTATCCGGCACTTCGAAATGGAACAACAGTCAGAATTCATTAACAGGTTCAAGAAAATACAGAGGGTTTTCATTTTTGGCTTATGACATAATAATGCCATACTCCATATTTAAAAGCATGTAATTTGCTCTGCTTATTACCTCCCTTTATGGATATATATGTTGTGATTTTTCCATATACATGCTGTGTAGGACAAATTATTCAACATGAATTGTATTTCTATGCATCTGGTTTATATATACAGTGTATGCTTAGTATAGAAAGCAGTAAAGCAACATTATTTTAAACATTTCTAAACCTTGCACTGAATTTCAACTATCCAAACCCTATCAAATTTCAAGTGCACATACTGAGGTATAGCTACTCTGCAGAGTGGATATCATTGCATTTTTATTCTTCCTTTGGATAGGTCTTTCAAGATATATAGGTGTCCCTTTGTCCATTTTAGTGGTAACTCCAACCATATCTGGCCCAAGGACTATTTTGGCAGTTGTGTATCACAAAAACACTTTCGCATCTTTGACTTTTTGTTCGCAAGGGCTAACCAGATGACTCGACATGTTGTTCTTCGAGGGCTGTCTTGTTTGTGGCCGCATAGTCCTACTTTTAACGAGGACACATCTATTTGGCTTACCCTTCTTCAAAAACTTTGTAGATATACAGTTTGTATAAAGCTGTAGTTACGTTGTTGTTTTTTTAAATGATGTATTATATAAATATTTAATAACGCGAATATTTTACTGCGATTTATTTTTCAGAAATCATGACAAAAGGAGTGTGGACATCGCTAGTGTTTCTTTTAATGTTACTTGCAGGTATGTTTTACATAGATCTAGCATCCGAGATTTCATGCTAAGTATTTTGCCCCACACAAGGAAGTGATCCAACGAAACTAGAATATCACTGAAAGTGATCATACCCCCCAAAAGCGCAGTTTTTGTGCATTTTGAGAAATTGATTTCATTTGAACTGTGAGCTGATCAATTGGGAAATAGAGCGAACAAAAAATCAGCAGACCAAACAACACATTTAACAATCCCCAAGCCCCACCCTGCCATGCCCATATTTTTCAATAAACCTAAAACTCACAACAATGCATTGAAAACAGTCAATCAAGGAACATTCATGTAGGATTTGGTTCAAATTTACTGTTTAATTGCTTTTTTCTCATGATTTCGTTAAGTCTGATAAGCCCTGCCTTGCCATTACCACATTTTTTGCAAATCAAAAATTTACGAACAAATTTTGAAATAAGTCCCCCAATGAACATTCTTGCCAATTTTGATAAAAAAAATCCCCGAATAAAAAATTCACGAACAAGTTTCGAAAAGAGTCACCCAAGGAACATTCCTGCCAAGTTTTGGTAAGAATTGGCTCACTGGTTAAGGAGGAGAAAATTTTTGAAGAATTATCTGACGATTTCTCAAAATCGGATAAGCCCCGCCCTGCCGCACCCACAATTTTTGACGAATCAAATATTCATGAACATGCATTGAATACAATCACTCAAGGGACATTGGTGCCAACTTAAGTTCAAAATGGTCAAAGCATTGATTTTGAATGATTTTTCACATGATTTAGAACTCCAAGTCCGATAAGCCCCGCCCTGCCACGCCCACAATTTTTGACGAATCGAAAATTCACGAACAAATTTTGAAAAGAGTCACCAAAGGAACAATCCTGCAAAGTTTAGTAAGAATTGGCCCAATGGTTAAGGAGGAGAAGATTTTTGAAGAAGTCGGATGAGCCTCGCCCTGCCACGCCCACATTTTTTGACAAATGAAAAAATCATGAACATACATTGAATACAATCACTCAAGGGTCAATCCTGCCAAGTATGGTTCAAATTGGCCTGATAATTGATTTTTAAGATTTTTCACATGATTTCTCTAAGTCCGATAAGCCCAGCCCTGCCGCGCCCACAATTTTTGACGAATCAAAAATTCACGAACAAGTTTTGACAAGAGTCACCCAAGGAACATTACTGCCAAGTTTGGTAAGAATTGGCCTTAGTGGTTAATGAGAAGATTTTTGAAGAATTATCTGACGATTTCCCAAAATCGGATAAGCCCCACCCTGCCACGCCCTCATTTTTTGACGAATCAAAAATTCATGAACATGCATTGAATACTTGTATCACTAAAGGGACATTTGTGCCAACTTAAGTTCACATAGGACGAATAATTGATTTTTAGAAAAAAAATCACATGATTTCTCTAAGTCTGATGAGCCCCGCCGTGCACCACGCCCACAATTTTTGACGAATCAAAAATTCACGAACAAGTTTTGACAAGAGTCACACAAGGAACTTTCCTGCCAAGTTTAGTAAGAATTGGCTCAGTGGTTCAGGAGGAGAAGATTTTTGAAGAATTATTTAACAATTTCTTAAAGTCGGATAAGCCCCGCCCTGCCACGCCCTCATTTTTTGACGAATGAAAAAATCATGAACATACATTGAATACAATCACTCAAGGGTCAATCCTGCCAAGTATGGTTCAAATTGGCCTGATAATTGATTTTTGAAGAATTATTGAATGATTTCGCGAAGTCTGATAAGCCCCGCCCTGCCACGCCCACAATTTTTGACGAATCAAAAATTCACGAACAAGTTTTGACAAGAGTCACCCAAGGAACATTCCTGCCAAGTTTGGTAAGAATCGGCCGAGTGGTTGAGGAGGAGAAGATTTTTGAAGAATTATTGAATGATTTCGCGAAGTCTGATAAGCCCCGCCCTGCCACGCCCACATTTTTCACCAAATCAAAAATTCATGAACATGTGTTCAATACAGCCACTCAAGGGACATTCCTGCCAAGTTTGCTTTAAATTGGCCAGATAATTGATTTTTAAAGATTTTTCATATGATTTCTCTAAGTCCGATAAGCCCCGCCCTGCCACGCCCACAATTTTTGACGAATCAAAAATTCACGAACAAGTTTTGACAAAAGTCACGCAAGGAACTTTCCTGCCAAGTTTAGTAAGAATTGGCTCAGTGGTTCAGGAGGAGAAGATTTTTGAAGAATTATTTAACAATTTCTTTAAGTCGGATAAGCCCCGCCCTGCCACGCCCTCATTTTTTGACGAATGAAAAAATCATGAACATACATTGAATACAATCACTCAAGGGTCAATCCTGCCAAGTATGGTTCAAATTGGCTTGATAATTGATTTTTGAAGAATTATTGAATGATTTCGCGAAGTCTGATAAGCCCCGCCCTGCCACGCCCACAATTTTTGACGAATCAAAAATTCACGAACAAGTTTTGACAAGAGTCACCCAAGGAACATTCCTGCCAAGTTTGGTAAGAATCGGCTGAGTGGTTGAGGAGGAGAAGATTTTTGAAGAATTATTGAATGATTTCGCGAAGTCTGATAAGCCCCGCCCTGCCACGCCCACATTTTTCACCAAATCAAAAATTCATGAACATGTGTTCAATACAGCCACTCAAGGGACATTCCTGCCAAGTTTGCTTTAAATTGGCCAGATAATTGATTTTTAAAGATTTTTCATATGATTTCTCTAAGTCCGATAAGCCCCGCCCTGCCACGCCCACAATTTTTGACGAATCAAAAATTTACGAACAAGTTTTGAAAAGGGTCATCCAAGGAACATTCCTGCCAAGTTTGGTAATAATCGGCTGAGTGGTTGAGGATGAGAATATTTTTAAAGAAAAAACCAACAGACGGACCATCAGACAGACCAACAGACAGACCAACAGACCAACAGACCGACAACCTGACTCCTATATACGCCCCAAATTGAATTTGGGAGGTATAATTAAGGTAACCAAATGATCGCACCCCCCAAACAAAAAGGGAAAAATATTTAAGTTGTAAAGATTATTCTTAAGAGATTGGACCCAGTGCCTGTGTAACCACCCCTGCGCTAAGTTCATTGAAGTTCAAGAACTGTTCTAGAACGTTAAATGGCACTTCATTTAACGGTCAAGAACAGTTCTAGAATTGTCATTTGACGGTCTAGAATGTTCTAGAACAGTTCTAGAACTAGAAATGTGTTCTTGAACTTTTTTCGCAGGGGCACATTTATACAGATTACTTAGCAAAGAACAATATGGTCTCACAGAGGATACTGCAATGTTTATAGATACAATGTAGGCCTACAATCGATGAATCTTTATAACATTTTTTTTCTCAAAATTCTGGAAAAAGACGGCTTATTTATGAATAATTTTGCCTGTTATTACAGCACGTGGAGTAGAATACTTCAGTTGGTCACATGCAAGTCAGTATGATCCCAATATAAAACGATACGTGCTGGACAACTTTCACACCGATACCAGCAAGGCTTTCGGATGGAAAGAGAGTTCGGATACAGATTCACTAAAACTTGCGCTGGATCCGGCTGGTAGCGGTGGATATGTGCTGCAAGTTTTCTATGAAAAGGGTATGTCAATTGATAGTGTTTGTTTTTAAAGAGTCTCCCACATTTTGATATTTTGGACACATTTCCCGTTACCCACCTTCCGTTAGACCCAGTTAGATGTTATATCAAAATGAACCTCAAGGGTACCGTTTAACTAAAATGTTCGCAAGTAGTCATATCTTCGTAACTTCACGTTTATGCAAAACCTTTAAGACGTGGTACACAGTTTTATGCTATGAATTCTCCTTTCATCATTTATTCATTCATTTATTTATGTCATTCTATTTTCATTCCATTTCATTTGTTATTGCAGGTACGAGATCTAGTTATGACACGACAGGTAAAAAATGTGTCACTGGAACACCCTGTAGACGCGGTGTACAGTTTTATGTTATGCCACCCATGTTGTACCAACAGAGTAAGACGTATGCTGCTTTGGAGTATGAGGTATGTGGAATTCAATGGTTACATATTCATTCATTTTGATATACACTTTGGCTGTATTACTACTTTTCAAATGAAATTGCTACTATTTATTTTTCCCAATTGTTTTCTCACACAATTCTATTAAGAGACCAAGGTTATGTTTCATGATCTTTTGGAAAGGGTAATAAAACTTGGACTAATATATACGCACCTGCAATATAAAAAAAGTACACAAATTCAGAAATAACCACTGCAGATTTTAGTCCATAAGATTCAATCATCTGGTGAGCGAGCGGAAGTAAAACAAAACAGACAAAGCTCATCGTTGACAAACATGTAAACAATAAGCTTCTGTGACTATTTCAGCGTGAATTTTAATTCATGCTGAAATAGTCACAGAAGCTTATAGTTTATAATTAGGTACATTCATACACTTACAGATCTACATAGATCTACACCATATCTCATTCTTGGCGTTTTCATTCTTTTATAGGTATATTTCAAAGAAGGGTTCGAGTTTGCGAAAGGCGGCAAGTTACCGGGCTTGTATGGAGGTAATCGCGACAGTTGTAAAGGTTGTAAAGGAGCCAGTGACTGTTTCTCTACTCGACTTATGTGGCGGAAGGACGGCCATTATGAAGTGTACGGCTACATACCAGAGGAACAGGCGGGCGGATTGACCGACTGGTGTGATACATACAAGGCTGCAGATGACATGGTCAGGTGTTCCAGTTCGTGTGGCACTAGCATTGGTCGGACTTATTCGGGTTCTTACAAGTTCCTCCCAGGACAATGGTACAAGATTCGACAAGAGATCGACGTAGGAAAGGCAAACGAGGCTGGCCGAGTTGCATTATGGGTAGATGGCGCCTTGATTGTACAGATGACGAACATAGTTTTGCGTACTTCGTCAGAGATTTATGTGGATGGGCTCTTCTTTTCCACGTTCTATGGCGGAAGCAGTTCTTCCTTTGGGGCACATGGTGACACTTATTCCTACTTTCGAAACATCAGAATTTCTGACGATGTTCTCCAAGGCGACTTTTTCATTGAAAGTAACTAAAACTTTGAATTGAAATTAAAATAATTGTCCAAACATAAATAGAGGAGTCAACATGTGAACTTCAATCAATTAAGACCATTAGAAATTTTATTTCCCAGATAATGCGACTAAGGTTTATAGAGTATAACCGAAACATGTTGAACCGCAATTATCAAATAGAAAGATCATAAATAAATTCTAGAAAGATTGTGTGATTAGTTTTTTTAGTTCTCCTTTTCCTGCAAAAGTTTCATTTTTCTCGTCGTGTCTGTTAACGAGGGTGAAACTAAAGCCACGGACGGGTGTAAACAAATACACGTGTATAGCTCACGATAAATGACCTGGCAGAGTTGCTCTATCGATTAACATGGGCTATGCTGCCAAGTCATTTATCGTGATCTATATAATAGATTCAAAATTGATAGAATGAGTACAGTTGTTTTGATAAGGCAAATCAATTATAATCATCCTCGTTGAAATTAAGTACAATGCTCCAGTATTACTATTTCTTTTCCCAATAATTATTTTAACTATATTTTATTTGTCGAAAGTACAACTTGTTACCTGTTGACAAAAATGAAATAATAATGGATGGTCATCGATCTTCTTTGGATTTTATCGGCAATCGAATGATATACCCCTTCAGGTAAAAAAAGTAACAATTTCTTGCACCTTTCAATTGTTACGAAAATACTCAGAAAACGCCGCATGACCCTTGTTTAATCTCGAAAATGGCTTTAAGTTAACGTTAAACATTCGTCCTTTGATTGCCAGAAGAGGCTATCAGCACTTTTTGGCGAAAATGACATTTTGACATTTTTTTAAGTCAGTGGAGTGATTTCTACATATGAAAAAATTTTGGTACTGATATTCCAATTAGAAATGATAAAAAATTGCATGACATGATTGGGGTCTATCAGCACCTGTCCAGATTGTTTCCGACCAGAAGGGGCTATCAACACCAACTGGGCTGCCAGAAGGCTCTATCAGCATAGTCCCTACTGATAAACGGGACTCATATAAACAATTAACCGGTCATTTTATCTGCCTAATTGTCCCATAATTCTTTCCTAAACATGCCCAGATGCCCATAACCCACATTTTATCCGTTTGCCTGAACATTTTTTATGCTATATTGCTGTCAAGGTTTGATTTTTTAACATTAATTTTTTCGTCCACTTTAAATCCGAACCGCCCTAAAGTTTTGCTTTTTGGAAACGTTTAATGTAAGCAAAGAAGGACATTGTGTGTATTTGTCATGACAATTAACTTAGTTAGTGGAATAATCCCAGTTATTTTAAATAGATCTACAGTGTGACATACATACATACATACATACATACATACATACATACATACATACATACATACATACATACATACATACATACATACATACATACATACATACATACATACATACATACATACATACATACATACATACATACATACATACATACATACATACATACATACATACATACATACATACATACATACATACATACATACATACATACATACATACATACATACATACATACATACATACATACATACATACATACATACATACATACATACATACATACATACATACATACATACATACATACATACATACATACATACATACATACATACATACATACATACATACATACATACATACATACATACATACATACATACATACATACATACATACATACATACATACATACATACATACATACATACATACATACATACATACATACATACATACATACATACATACATACATACATACATACATACATACATACATACATACATACATACATACATACATACATACATACATACATACATACATACATACATACATACATACATACATACATACATACATACATACATACATACATACATACATACATACATACATACATACATACATACATACATACATACATACATACATACATACATAAATTTATTAGCAATCGGCAATAAATTTTGCCTTTGGCCATTTACAAAAGAAAAAAGGTATGGCAAAGACACATATATATACAACATATAAACATGCAAACAAAAGAACATGGGAAAACAAAACAATTAAGACGAAGGAAATCAAAATCTAAGAAGATAGAAAGGATCGGAAAAAAGAACATGTATAGGATAAGTAAAGATTACATGAGCTAAGAGAGCTGTTTCGTGATACTTTCTCTAACTAAAAGTGCATTGTTGATGAATTTAGCTACTTTGAATTGAGTATTTTTGTTTTTAGAAGCCATTATATTGTAAAACTTTTGGAGAGAGGGCCAATTAATATTTCCTATAAATTTCTTGCGTATTTCGTCATATCTAGGACAGCATTAAAGGAAATGATATTCGGATTCTACAACTTTCAAATTACAAATTTTACATAAACGATCTTTTCTTTCTAATCCAAAACGTCTGCCTGATTCTATTTCTAAAGAATGAGAACTGAGTCTGAAGCGTGTTAAGTTTATTCTTAAATTATCATTGTGGATTGTTTGCAAATAGTTTTCAAAAGCGAAATCAGTTTTGAATTTACAAAAATATTCTAGTTTAGGAGTCTGATTGATATAGGCAAACCAGTCCTGAATAAATTGGTCTCTAATTCGATTTTTAAGATGCTTACAGGGGGTATGTCAGTAGCAGAAATAACGAAATTGGCATTGTTTAAGAAATTGTTTAGATAATTGAAGCCTAGGTGATCAATTGTTTTCTTCATTTTGTATGCCCAACCATGTCTAACATTATTTAACAAGTGTTCACGGAAGGAGTTAAAGATAAGCGAGTTTGGGTTTTTAAGTATCTTGATATAAAAGCAAATTGACCTTTCTTTTGCCAGAACATACAGAGGAAATCGCCCCAATTCGCCATAAATTGCATAATTCGGTGTCTGCTGTTTGACACCAAGTATTTTCCTACAGAATCGCAAATGCAGCTTTTCGATGGTTTTTAAATTGTAGATTCCCCAAACTTCAGAGCCATATAAGAGTATGGGAACTATCATAGAATCAAATAGGGATAACTTGCATTTCATATCAAGGTTTGTTCTATCAAATAGTGTTAATAAATTATGGTATGCTCTAAGGGCTTGATCATGCAGTGCATTTACTGCATTATTCATTTTACCATTGTAATGAAAATTAATCCCGAGATAAGTGAAGTTTTCAACTTGTTCAATTATATTCCCGTTTATATTAATATTAGAATCTATAATTTCATTTCCTGAACGAAAAATGCAAAGTTTTGTTTTTGCTATGTTTATTTTCAAACCCCATTCCGACGAGTACCTACATATATTATCTATTTGGACTTGAAGTGTATCAGGATTCGTCGTGAATAAAACAATGTCATCAGCAAAGAGAAGCAAGTACACCGATAGAAGAGTCAAATCGTTTTCATCAAGATTTTCTACATCAATAATATTCACAATATCGTTTATAAAAAGAATGAATAAAAGGGGAGATAACGGCTCTCCTTGTTTCAAACCTAGTGAAACGTCGAAGAAATCCGATAACTGCATAGAGTTACCAAATTTAACACTTGATTTTACAATCTGATACATGGATTTTAACATTGTGATCAATTTACAGCTGACGCCACATTCGACTAGTTTATACCACATGGCATTTCTACTAACGGTATCGAACGCACGCTCAAAGTCGATAAAAACACACCATAGTTTTTGCTTTTTATGAATTACTTTTTGTATTAATGAGTGTAAAATAAATATGGCGTCTACGGTAGATCGGCCATCACGAAAACCAAACTGTACTTCATTCAAACACGATTCACTCTCAACCCAGCTGTTCAGTCTATTTCTGAGAATGAGAGAGAAAATTTTGGATAAAGTATTAACAATAGTGATACCCCTATAATTAGACGGGTTAGACGGGTCACCCTTTTTGTATATAGGCACTATCATTCATTTGGACCATGCTTCCGGATACACACCAGATTCATAAATTCGATTAAATAAAATTGTTAAATGGGGAGAAATAAAGTTACATGAGCCAATGAAAAAATCAGCTACGACATTCTCAATATCTGAACTTTTGTTCCTTTTTAAACTGAAAATAGTTTTCTTAACTTCCTCTTCGGTGAAGGGTCTGTCTAGTTGGTCAACATTTAACGGTGTGTCACGTGCAGAAGGAAATTGGTCTGAGTTAAGGTTAAAATCGTTATTATTTGCCGCCGTAGAAAAATGTTCAATTAAATCGTTCATCATTGCATCATCATACATGTTGGATTTTTTACGTTTATGCTTATTTATATAAGACCAAAATTTTCTGGGATTATTTTTACTCATATTAGAAACTTTAATTTTTCAGCAGTGTAATATTTGAATTTAGCCTTTCTTTTCACTTTGTTATATGATGACCGTGCTTTTAAAAATGATATCTTATTTTCTGATGTTTTATTTTTAGAAAACGTTCTCTTTGTCAACAAAAATACCCGTTTTGCTTCTTTGCAATCATTATCGAACCATTCAGTTTTGAATGAGAACTTTTATTACAATTTTGAGAAGATTTAAATGTTTTACCAAAGCATTTGAGTGATATATTACGAATCAGCTCCGTAAAATTAGAAATATAGTCTTCGATGTTAATATCATTTGAAATCAAATTCTGTGACAATGAGTTTAAAACTTCTTCATTTTCATTCAACAAAGAATGAAATTTTGTCAAATTACAAGAATCCCAGATAATCTTATCAAATTCAACTTCCTGTGCATTTTCATTTGGAATGCGCAAGCATTTGAATTTGAATTGTATTGGACAATGGTCGGAAAACTCGGAAATATCCAGTACCTCCATGCTTGAGATTAACGACAAGGATTCATATTTTGACATTATATAATCAATGAGGCTACAAACAGCTTTATTTTTGTGAAGGGAATGATAAGTACATTTACCATGTTCCAAACGACCATTTAAAATGCAAATACCATTCTCTTTACAGATTGTTAATAGTTTGTGACCAAAATTGTTCACAATTAAATCATCGTTTTTACGCATTAAAATTGAACAGTGAGAATTTTCGTTGCACGGGAGGTCAACATAACGGTCAAGGTTAACCTCATTCACATAATCCTGCTGCCGTCCCGTGCGAGCATTAAAGTCGCCTAATACAAACACGTGGCCTTTGTCCACGTGTTGTCTTATTTCATCGGACACATATTCAAAAAAATCAAATTGATACAAATCAGATTTTGCATTAGAATAAAGACGAGAATCCTCTGGTGGAATATAACAGATACATAAATATACATCCTTTTCAGAATTCAAAAGTTCTTTTTCAAATTTACACCAAACTAACCCTTTACCATCAGACTTTGGAAAAGAGATATATATGTACGGTATTTATCTTTATAATACACTGAAATTCCTCCGCTATTGCGCTTAGCACTAGCGTTATATTTTGGTCTCGGACAATTTAGACAACTAAATCCCTTTATTTCAATGTTCGACGTGGCCGATACCCACGTTTCCGTGAATATCAGCACGTCGTACCTTGAAACAAAGGATAAGAAATCCGAATCTCCTAGTTTTGACGTAATACCCTGAACATTCCATAATAAACACGACAGTTCTCCCAAGTTCAAATCCTACGCATTAAGCGCAAAATTTGAAATTGTGTCAACTGTGTATCTTTTGCCTTCAATAATGATTTTATCGTAAGACAAAGAAGCCTTTTTGCCTGCCTTTTTTGCTTTTTCAAGATACGGTCTTAATTCCGCACGTCTGTCACGCACCGCTTGTGGAAATTGGTCACTCACCCGAAAAGTATTACCATCTAATTTTTCAAATGCCGTTCGTTTAACAGACAATTTATCTTGATAGAAGCAAAATTTTGCCACTATTGGCCTAATTTTGCCGCTTTTATATTTTCCAATTCGGTGTGAGCGATCAATTTTTATAAGCTGATCAGCATTTTCTATTTCTAGGGTTTCTGAGCAAAATTTTAATATAGCGGAAGTGCAGTCTTCGTCTTGACGACTTTCAATAGAGGAACATTCTTCAATGCCGTAAAACAATAAATTGTCACGCATAGAGCGTGCTTGAAGATCAATAACAATTTCATTGAGATTAGAATTTTCCTTTTTCAACAATTCATATGCTTTCGACATTTCGGAAATATTGTCATTTTGTAATTTTAACGTATTTTCAATAGCAGTTTGCTTTTTAATCATCTCATCACAAACCTGGGATTCATGCGCACGTGTGGCCTCAATTTCAACCAATTTTCATGGGAAGATAGTTCCAGCGAGGACACACGTTTATCCAAATTGTTAACTTGTTGACAAACAGATTTCAACTGATTACCTATGAATTCCAGTTTTTCTAGCACTGACTGTTGAAAGTTTGTTTGAGTCTCTTGTTGTGGTGACGCTTGTGTGATTGGTTGTCCGTAGGGTGATTGTGAGAATATAGGTGGTGGGTACTGAGATTGTTGGTACGTTTGTTGTTGGTAAGGAGATTGTGGGTAAGCGTACTGCCCTACCGGCGGTGGTGGTGGGTAGGGTGGGAGCTGCTGCAAGAGGCTCTGCGACTGTGTAGCCGGGGAGTTAGACTGACTACCAGACATGTTTATGTTTGTTTTAGTACCTGTGTCCGACTGGCTGGTATTTTGTTTTGACTGGGACTGACTAGACTGACTATAGATAGACAACGACCTGTGAATGATCAAAGATCAGCGAGTCTAAATTGACGGGGGAAGATGGATTTCGAATTATAAAAAATATGTGACTCGAACCCGTCTCCCTGTAATAAATCGTCGAAGTACTATCTGGATACAGCTACTGTACTCACACGGCATCGCGGACAGCACGCAATACCTGTTATTGTTCGCTTTTATTCAGTGGAAAATAGGCACTCCTCCCTATTTACATGTATTGGAATATACCGTAACCTTTCGTCGCGGCTCACGACTCGATGTCCATTTATAGACAAACCAGACTGAGTGTTTATACTTGATGTACCGTTGGATTTTTTCGATTTTTTCGTGGGTTGTTTCGGCTTTTGTCCGTTATTGGCCTGTTTATTTGTACTGTTATTGTTCACCGAATTTGGCGATTGTTCGGACTTTTTTCTCTTTTTGGTGCCCATTCGAATAGTCCAGGGCCCGGTTTCTCGAAAAAACTTAAGTATATTCTCATGCTCAAATCTGAGCACCGTGCTCAAATCGGCCATGATTTTGAGTGTGGAAGATGAGAACGGTTTCTCGAAAATTCTCAGATTCAACTTCGTGCTCAAATCACGTGATTTGAGCACAAATAGTTGAGCATGCTCAGGGGCTCTCTCAAATCTATTTACAATGCTCAAATATGGCGGATGTTTTTGAAGCGAGAGAAATTGAAACTTTGAAAGGCCCAAACTGCTAAAATAAGTTGTCAAGAGAAATGTCAACATTGATATCGTATGTAACAGATCGGAATGAACGATCTTACACGTACAGTGGAGGCTGTTTTCGGTATCAGAACGCACAGAACGGAGGCAAAGTTTCGTTGAAAAAGAGGTAAATAATCGTTCGAGATTGAACCAAATTAGCAAATCTAATGCAAAATTTACTGTCAACAATGACAAGAAGAATAATTATGATACGAAAAACTTGTGGTGCGAAATTTATTATGAAATAGCACATAATGTACGTCATTATGACGTATAACTCAAGGGAAACGACTCTCGGTGGGGATGTTGACAGTGTCAAGGACGCAAGGTTGAATTTCCTAGCTTGAAAATACTTTGTCTTTGCATGCAAACATATTGCATTATAAACTCATTGATTGTAACAGTATTAGATCATGGCAAAGGTATGCTTCGCCCATATGATTGACTCTGACTGAGCCTACAGTAAACTTAAAGAAACATCCATTGCCTAGCTCAAGCTGGTGGGTGGGATAAGAAGGGAGTTTGAAATGGTTGAATTATTTCATGATTAATGATATAATGTATTTCATTACTTTTTTCAAATGACTGTGTTAGTATTAATTAACACATACAGTTGGTGTCTGCGTGTATGACAAAACGTTTTCAGTGGAAGCTTCATGCTCATTTCACAAAGCTTTATGTTCATTTTTTTCCATAGACCATTCTGTACTTTAAAAATAGGGAAATACACCGCTCATTGTGTTAATTTATCTTTCCAGATCAGAGAATAAAAATCATAGAATGTAGCCTGATAGAAAAACAGATGCTAGACCATGAGAGTACCAATATTTGAAGTAAAAGGTAAGAATTATTTTATTTACAAATAAACAATGGTTTGCAAAGATAAGGTCTGATAATTTCTGAATCTCAGATGCACTAAATCCTTGATGGTCATGATGTCCCTGACTGTTACATCACAGGTTTCCACCGATTTGGTTTTGGCCGTGATCCGTCAGGGGCATCACAGGGTTTCCACAGATAATCAAAGCTTTTGTTTTCATTTAAAAAATAATGATGATTATCTGATTTCTACGATGGACCTCTATAATTGATATTGTTGATGCCCAGTTTTTTTAGACTTACAGACTCATTAAAAACGGACATGCTTGTTTAAAGAATTTCAAAATGCTGATTTTATTAGAAACACTTTTACTGCACAAGTTATTTCCTTTTCTTTGTATGGTCGGCTGGCTGATCTGGTTCCATGTTGTTTTCAAATGAAATGCCGTAGAGGCCCTTTTCGCAGATCCTGTCAAACGACCCCCCTCTGTAGCCAGATTAATATTTATTTCATTTTCATGCAGAAATTCAGTCATGATTGTGTAATACTAGGAAAACTAACCCCCCTCACAGAAATCCTGGATTGGATGCTGATTTATTTTGGTGTTTTAACCAGTGAAACTTAGGAAGGAAATGCTCATTTCCTTTTCACTTCATTTCTCAAACTGTTTTCTATGTTATGCTTTCATTTGACCCTTTCCTAAACTGAAGCTGGTTTGCTTAGGAAGGAAGAAACTGCTGACAATGAGCAAATTCTTGTTATTCCTCAATACATATTATTTTGCTCTCAAATTTGAACAGTATTCAGTGATTGGGAAAGACATTTCTTCAATGGGACAATGTCGCTTCCACTTACAAAATCAATGTGGCATTTTGAAAATTGATGTGACAATTATAGGGTAAAATTGCTCCATTCTCTTATACAGCAAAATTCAATGGGACAAGGGCCCACTCATTAGCTAAAACAATGTGACATTTGGAATTTCAATGTGACTATGGCGCATGGCGCAGGCCTTTCCCAGTCACTGAGTATTAAAGTTTACAGTGAAGAAAAGAGTTAATTTATTTGCAACTGCTCTCAATATGGAACAGTTTGTTTATTGTGTGACAAATGTTTAGTATAGATAGACAACGACCTGTGAATGATCAAAGATCGGCGAGTCTAAATTGACGGGGGAAGAGGGATTTCGAATTATAAAAATATGTGACTCGAACCCGTCTCCCTGTAAAAAATCGACGAAGTACTATCTGGACACAGCTACTGAACTCACACGGGATCACGAACAGCACGCAATACCTGTCATTGTTCGCTTTTATTCACGGGAAAATAGGCACTCCTCCCTATGTACATGTATTGGAATATACCGTAACCTTTCGTCACGGCTCACGACTTGATGTCCATTTATACATGTATTTGTTTAAATAACCCTTTCCCAAACAAGACCTGGTTTTGACTTCCCTGATCGAAATGGCTTGAGAAAACATTGAGCCAAAGGAAGGAAATGCTGATAACCAGCATTTTCTACTTTTGTTTCAATATTTTCTTTGCTATTTTGTACATAACTGCTCTCTTTAAGTTTATCTCTATGACATTTGTCGTCTGTAGCAGCTTTTGAATAGGACCACCCTAAAGTTTTGTCGTTTGTGAAATGTTTAAAAGTATTCTGACTTTCTTTCTTCACAGAATCCTGAGAGAATATCCTATAAACAAACAGATTATATACATCAGGCTCAAGATAGCATCAGAAGATTATGGAATGTCCAATGAAGCTGATCTTGCTCCACAAAATTCAACTTCTTCAGATATACTGTGCGAGAGACTAGAGTACAATGTATATTCCTGGATACAGTCCATCACCTCATTCCAAAGTTGGATCACTAACAGATGACTTGATTTAATGGGGTTTTACGCTGTTTTCAACTGCTATGGTCATATTGTGGCGGCTGGAGCACCTATCACCAGTACCACCACAATTTCTAAACCAAGCTTCCAGCTGCTCTCTCACATAGATGATGCACCCATTGGTGAGAGACAAATGACTTTTGTCAAATGTTAGAACGGATACTGGCGGAGCGGGGGTTCAAACTCCCAACCCCTGGATTTACAGACTTTGATGTTACCGATTGGGCTATCAGGGCTTGGCCACTAACATATCAATATTTGCAGTGACAATACATAATGTCAAATGGATTATAATAATGGCTGTCATCTAAAAATCCTTCAATAGTTTAAATGAACTATTTTAGACTCAATTTCAGACAGAGAAAGCTTTTTAAAGTCAAGGGCGGATCCAGAATTTTTTTCCAGGGGGGGGGGGGGGGTCAAAGCCCAAAATGATGGCTTTTATTAAGAAGTTATATAGTCAAAATTCAATTTTCAGCCAATTCCAGGGGGGGGGGGGGTCATGACCCCCTGAACCCCCCCCCCCTCTGGATCCGCGCATGAAAGTATTGAAGAAAATTTGTTGTCTGAAAAAGGATCCAATATATGTGACCAAATCTGGGAAGTACCTGACTGGCAAACTATTTGGATATGCTGAAAATGAACAATTTCTCCCTTTCCCTCAATATTTTCTATGCACTACTCTAACATGCTTTCTACTTTTGGCACCAATTGTTTTGTTTTCTGCATTTTCTTTGAAATTGGACTTGCCTAAAATTTTGACATTCGAGAAAGTGCCACTTTAAGGTATACTTAGTGAGGAGGAATGAACACTACAAAGTTTTTATTTATTTATTTATTTTTTTTTTGCAAATAATCCTCACTATACAAGATATAATAACACAATGTGACATGTGAACTCTATTTTCTTCCACGAATATCCCCATATTTATCTTAATTAGTTTCAGTTTATCCCAAGATCTTGGTATTCAGAACTTCATGATTATTACCGGTAACAATCTTGCGACCAAATTGTAGGGGGAAATGATAATGGTAAATTTGTCTAAAAAAAACTAGTTAAACTACTTCCTTTTGTTTTCTTTATAATCCTAGACCCTGTTGCAAAAAGCTATGATGAAGAAAACTGGAATTATTTTGTTGTATGAAACTAACTCATCAGCAAATACTGTGAAACACGGTAAAAGGATTTGATGATTCTTATCTTTACAAAAACTGGTTTTCATTATCAGTTATAAGAAGCATGGGAAATATCGAGACAAAAGAATAAAGTGCTGATAACCAGCATTTTCTTCTTTTTCCTCAATATTTTCTGTGCTACATTATAAATACCTTAGTAACAAACTCTATTGTGTTTGTAGCAGTTCGTTTCAAATTACAACAGTCACAGTTTTGACTATTTTAGTCGAGGCTTTCTAGTTCTTAAGGACAGATCTTCCATTTATTTCCTACGGTAAGATTTTTTTTATTTTTTCTGTACTGATATTTAAATTTATGAAAAGTTAAAAAATGACTTAAAAACTATAGGTCACCAAGCGAATTAAAACGTTATTTGATTTCATGGGAGAATACTCTTGTCTAAAATTGCAAAAATGGGGTGTCACTTAAATACCCACAAAAAAGGTGTTCAAAATGACTAGGATTACATAAATAAGTCTTTATTGTGTTCAATATGTTTTATTCTGTCTAAATGAGTATCAATTTGGGAATATTTAGTGATGATTTTGAAATTTTTAGTAAAACATTCTTTCAAAAGTAGCTGAAATTGCTCTTTTTTCGCAACGTTTCCGATAATAAAAAATATTCCAGCGGTAAGATTTTTGTCTTTTTTGGTATAGACATAGTGCTTGGTCATACCTACGAAAGCAAAAAAAGAAAAATATATCAAACCAAGCGTTTTTCTTAGTTATAAGTAAATTTTGGTTTACTTTTTGCGGCTTTGTCCGAAATTGCTTGACTACTTTTATCCATTTTCTTCCTTAAACCAGCTTTAGATAATAAAAAGTGTCGTCTTTAGTGTCCATCTGAAGCTGACTAGCTCATAAAGACGCCACTTTGCTTTTGTTGCTCCGTTTTCTGATCGCTAACGCCACATGTTGAACGTGTAACAGAAAGCAAAATGTACCATCCGAGTACTATTACACTTTAATTGACCAAACAGAGAAAATGGAAATAACCGAAAAGGGTCTTGTCATTTATCAACCAAACATTAACTTAATGTAATAAATACATTTGCTAAAAAGGTCAATTACTGAAACAGCTATTTTTTCGTTATTTAGGATATGCGCAGTAAGGTGCGCAGTAACAACTGGAGGATCTGTCCTTAATCATGTCTGTGTGGCACAGATTGGATGTAGCAACATGTAATTGATCGAGGATCTGGAAAAAGGCCATTTATAGCATTTGAGAACAACATGGATCCAGATCAGCCTGCATATACATTATTACACAAACCTGGTTGATAAAGATCCATGTCATTCTTGGTGGGTTTGTCGTGCCTTGTAGCAACTATCAGAGAGCAATAATATGTATCATGGAGATCAGGCACTACATGGGCATGGGCTTGTCTTGAAACATTATAGTCCAAAATGCTATAAATACCCTTTTTCCAGATCCTGTTTCGTTTACATTTCTGAGATGATTGGATCAAAATTATGGCTATCATCTTGCAAAATGAAAAAATATCCACCCTTTCAAAAAGTTTTGACAGCGGCCATAGAACAATTGGTAACGCATCAACTCAGAGTCTCACTCACGAGATCCTACTGTGACCGTCCCAGGTTCAATACCCAGTCCCTGGTAATATCCTTTCGTGTATTTGAATTTGAATCACACCTATTTTTGAATGATAGTATACCCAAGTGGGAAAGCAGCTGGGGTCGGAAAGGATGTTGCGGTTGTACTGGTGAGAGAAATGACAGGAATCCATGGTTGAGCGCTCCAGCTGCTAAAATGTGATTTTAGAGACTAGCAGTTGAAAGAGACGCTGAACCCTATTTAATCAATCAATCAATAAGATGTCAGAAATGACTTTGGCCTGTTTAGGATTCAAACATGTTCAAAGATACTACTTATATTTAGGTAGAATACCCATAATGTGGCCATTTTGAGTTTCATAAAACATCAGCTTCTTCCGAGCGTTGTCATTAAATGTCTGAACCTATTCGGGCGCGGTCGTAAACATTCGGAGGTGGAAAGTTCCACCGCCGAATGTTTTCCACAACGTCCAAATAAGTCCAACATCGCGCGAATCTCGTGTGGAATACCTTAACACTAGGATCTACCAACCAGTCTAGGGTTTTTGAAATCATGTGCAAGGAAAGCTTTTGAAAACAAAAGGCAAAAGAAGAAAATGCAGAGCCTGGCCCTCTTTATTCAATTTAACTTGCTGGAAAATCCATTTTTCTGCGAGCTCTATTTTGTCGTCTGCAATGCATGACAAATGCAAGAAGGCTGCAACTATAGCTTGTCTGTCTAAAGATCTTGAGGTCCCAAGTTCAATCCCCAATTATGGCCATATCCAGCAAAACGTCGCCCAACAATGATAGGATCATGGTAAACAAGGGATAACAGATGGCAGCTCTGAACGTATGCAAAATTGGTGAGAGGAATTAGTCAAAGGAATACATGGCTAGGTCCTCAAGGCATAATGATTTTTATGATGTAACTGGCAGGCCCGTAGGAAGAAATTTCATATTGGGTGGGCTCAAGCCCCTTGTTCTGAATATTGGGGGGGGGGGGGGGGGCTAAATTGGATTTTCCCTAAATTTTCAGTGTAAATGAAGGAAAATTTGGCATTTTTGGCCAACTTTCAATCAATCACAATTGCATTACAACAGCATAAAACATTTTCACAGCAAGAACTAATTTTGATGTCCCTTACAGAAAATGCTTGGGAACAAATTGAGACAAAAGAAACTGCTGAGCTTGTTACAAAGCATTTACTCCTTTTGCCTTAAAACTTTATGTACTATATTATGCACAATTCCTGTATCAAATTCAATTCTGTCTTCTGCAGCAGCTTTCAAATTGGAACCATTCTGCTATTTTAAAAAAGGTTCTAGGTCACTTGGACCTTTCTGACTTCACTAGGCCTATCGGGACTGTTCAAACGTTGGATAGGGACCCGTCCGGTATTATTTAAATCGCTTAATTCGTCTGGTCGACGAGTGTCATTTAGCCGTCATAAGGGCTCGTTCGTGTTCTTTTGACGTCAATCTGGCAATTTAAAAAATTCTGCTCGACAATAAGCTGATTATCGCGATTACAAGAGTAATACCGTTGTATGTTTGGCTATAAACGTATTGACACATTTTCCCGCAAAATGTCAAAACGTTCTTTTTTACTCTCATTTACCGGAGAGTATCGAGATTGAGGCCGCTTGTGTTAATGAAAATTAGAAAAAACCTGTTGAGCACCGTGCTCAGTTGAGCATATACTTAAGTTTTTTCGTGAAACACACTCATGGCGACATGCTCAGTTGAGCAAATTTTCTTGCTCAACTCAAAGTCCAACACATAAACTTTCTACACTAATTGTTAGTCCAACCATTGATGTAACATCCAAAATCATAATTGACAAATTAACAGCATGTTTCACATAATAAAACTCCAAAATTATTCATTTTCCATGGCTTTTCAAAATTTCATGTCCGCCATAAATGTTAAACAAATCGGAATATTCTAAAGCTATTATTATTTGAAAAGGTAAGTGAATTTATATTGTTATTTGTGCTGTTAATCAGCACTTTCTATCATAACATAACATAACATAACCTTTATTCATCTAAAGTACAAATTTTTGTACAGTATTAGATATAATAAACTAGTGCAGTAACTATTATCATGGTGAGAGAAGTGTCGATCCTGTGTCTGTTCTAATAGATTTATATGCTATATTTAGGACTGCGTCTTTTTTCCTAGTCTTTTTGTGGTTTTTCAGATTTCAATACGGGAAAATCCCTATATTTTTCTGGATAGTGGGAGCATGGCTATTGAAATGTGCAGACATTTCAGTAGCCATGCTGACACTGCTTACAGTGGTGTGTCGCACATCTCACCAACAGATCACTTTTCAGGTAATCTGCTGGTGACAGGCGCAGCACTACAATGTACCCATAGGCCTAGATTCATATTGATATAGATCTATTAATTTGAATTTCAATGAAGTTATTTGTTTCTATCAATGAAGTATTTGTAGTTTTCAATTAATTCATCAAAGCAATAACCAGAAAAAGTGAAACATACTAGTTATTAGCGAAGTTCGCTGATAGCCCCTTATGGCTGCCGAGATATAAAATTTTGATAAAAAGCGTTTTTACTGCCCGTGTACATAATATATTTTGATATTGCATTAACGAAAAGTGATATATTTAACTAAATATATAGAATTTTGTCTCAACGAACTCCTTAGAATAGAAAGAAATGAGTTTCATTTTTCTGATAGCCTCTTCTGGCAGCCTGATTTTTTGCCTATTTCGGATAAAAACTTCAGAATGGTCAAAGAACATACTTTTAGAAAAGAACAGGCAAGAATAAAGAAAGATACTGAAAAGATGAGTGCAAAATGTAACACAAAACTCTGCATGTAACAACTTTTGACTTACAGGCCGTTAGAATGGCAAAACGCCTTGCTACAATTTGTCAAAAACACATTACAAACGAAAGTTTAATCGCTACGCTGTATTTACTGGCAGATAAAAAAGGGACCTGAATGAGGTTCATGGCCAGCGTGGATCATCAGAAATGGGTACTTGCATATAATGACGATAGTAAAGAGTCATTTAAGAGAGAACTATTATCCATTGACTCTCAGAGATTATTAACAGAACTGATGGTCGAATTAGACACTGAGAAGGAGGTCGACGTTAATTTAGTTACTTCAAAATTTTCGAACATTGTTTTAGATGCAGCAACATTGTCGGTTAGGTTTAAACTATCAAAGCCTAAAAAGAAAAAGAAGAAAAAACAAGCTTGGTTTGACGATAATTGTTTTTTTCTTCGCAGAGAATTAAGAAAGTTGGGCAGAAGGATCCACAATACCCCAGACAACCCCAATTTAAAGCAAATTTTTTTCGCATTAAGAAAGAGGTATAATAAACTAATCAAAGTAAAAAAGAAGAATTTTATTGATAGCTTAATGAATCAACTGTCAGATATGAATGAAAAGGATTCCAGAGCCTTTTGGAAAACACTTGATAAAGTTAAAAACCTTGAATTTAAAGAAAATAACCCCATTAACATACAGGACTGGCAGACATATTTCAAGACCTTGTTAAATTACAACGAAAATGAGCTAAAACCCTCCACGGATCAAAGACCAGACCATAATACTTGTGAACCTCAATATGAGGATGTTGAATTGAATAAACCTTTTTCGTGCAAAGAAATAAAAAATGCACTAAAGTCTCTGAGGAATTCTAAAGCTGCTGGAATAGATTTGATCTTGAATGAATTTTTAAAGTATGGTAAAGATATCCTTATTTTACCACTAGTCAAGCTATTCAATAAAATCTTAAACTCAGGAATATTTCCAACTGTTTGGAATATATCATTTTTATCTGTTATACATAAAGGAGGGTCAGTGTATGATTGTGAGAATTATAGAGGAATAAGTGTATGTAGCTGCTTAGGTAAACTTTTTACAAAGCTTATACAAAAAAGAGTCTCAAACTTTTTGAGCGTGAATGAAATTTTAGAAGATGATCAAGCAGGCTTCAGAACAAACTATAGAACAACAGACCAAATATTTATAGTAAAAACTTTAATAAATAGATATCTTCATAAGTTGAAGAAACCTATGTATGCATGCTTTGTCGACTTCTCAAAAGCATTTGATTCGGTGTGGAGAGAAGGCCTATTTCTGAAGCTTGATAACCTGGGCATGAGCGGTAAAATATTAAACATTATCAAGCATATGTATTCGACTACCACATTTTGTATTCGCAAAGATAATTACATATCACAACCAATTGATAATAACAAAGGGGTAAAACAGGGTGATAGTTTGAGTCCTACACTTTTTAACATTTACATAAACGATTTAGGATCCTATGTAAGCAATCAATCTAAAAACGACCCAGTCTTCCTAGGTGATGTACCTTTAAATCATCTCCTCTTTGCTGATGATCTACTCCTGTTGTCTGAAACAAGCACAGGTTTACAAAATTGTTTAACTAAATTAGAACAGTACTGTAATAAATGGAGATTAGATGTCAACTTAAAAAAGACAAAGATTGTTATTTTTAATAAAGTCAAGCATAATTATGAAAATTACCACTTTACATACAAGAATAATAGGGTTGAAGTAACCGATTCATACAAGTATCTGGGCATAACATTTTTCTATAATGGTAATTTGAAACATGCTGCAGAAGATCTATATAATAAAGCCATGAAGGCCATGTTTTCGTTGAAGAAAAAGCTTTTCCCAGTTTCCTACCAAGCTAAGTTCAAAACTATTTGATTCTCTAATTAGACCTATTCTCACTTATGGAAGCGAGGTATGGATTATGGACCATACAATTAATTTAGATAATGTTGACCTCCTTCCCCTTGAAAAACTGCAACATAAATTTTGTAAGTCTGTTCTTGGAATACGTCGGAATTCCTCGAATCTCGCAAGCCGTCTAGAGATGGGTCGTTCCCCAATTACGTTGTTTATTATCAAACTTATGCTTAAATACTTTGAAAGATTAAGAACTTTACCCAACGACAGGCTTTTGTCAAAGGCATTTCAAACTGATAAAACCCTACATCTGAATGGAAGCAAGTCATGGTACTCTTGCTTGGATAAAACTTTGAAATCGACAGGCATTAAATTTGATCTAATGTCCGTAGACTGTAAAACAATAAATGAAAAGTTGAATGAATACTACTTTAAACAAACTGAATGTAAACTGGAAATATTAAAATCTAAAGATGATAGTAAGCTGAAATTATTCTCCTCTATTTTGTATTTTGATGGTAATTTGCCAAATTATTTGAATTTAAATCTAAAACAGAAATATAACTCTATAATAACTAAATTTAGATTGAGTGCTCACGACTTAAATATAGAAAGAGGCAGATATACAAGACCTAAAACTCCACGTGATGAAAGGACATGTAAATTTTGTAATGAAGTAGAGAATGAATCTCACTTTATACTGTTCTGCTCAAAATATGATAGAATAAGGGATGATTTGTTACAAGAGTTTGGCATTGATAAAACAAATATTTGCAAAGAGAAAGAAATAGACTTGCTCAAACTTATACTAAACCCTGAAAATAGGAATCAAGCAACTAAATTATGTACATACCTATTACAAGCATTAGAAATTAGAGATACATAATACATTGTAGTTATGCTATTTAGAATTGTTTAGAAATTGTGCATACAATGTTGGTAGCCTTGTATTTTCCTATCTACCAATGTGTCTTTATACTCTTGATCAGGAGATTATTCTGTGTGTGTATAATCATGTACATTGTAATGTTTGTAGTAAGAATGTTTATACCTAAATTATTGCTTTATTTGTGACATATTGTGCAATGTATGATATCACTGTTTAATGCAGTATTTTCATTAAAAGAATTGAATTAAATTGAATTGAATAATGACGTATCATAATTATCTACCATAAGATATATACAGGGTGTCCCAAAAGTAAGGTAACACTTAAAATCTAATATATCTCGGCCAATATATCACTTACATATTCCTTATATCGCTGACAGTACAGAAGGTTATGTGTAAAAATGAATAAAAGAAATTTAATCAAATTATCATAAAATTTGTATATTTTATATATGATAAACCAAACACACCCTATTTTATCAATGACGTCATTTTCATAGTAAATGGCATTCTCTAGATTACGTCCATTCTGTCACTTTCCTTGGGTTATTCTTTTGCTTCAAGTTTTAGGCTAATAATTGCCTCATTTGTGTCCATAGAAAAGTTCCTGCATTATCCATGAATGTTTTATAGCAACATTGAACATGTTTAACTTGATATGCTCTTGCTGTGGGAATTACACTTTAGACAACTAGCGTCTCCACAAAAAAAATAGTCCAGTTAATTCAAATCCGGCATGTGTCCACCGACAACATTCTTAGCATTCAACTCGATCTTCCAAAGCCATAATTTAAATATGGTATGGGAAAATTTCAAATAAGAATTCTAAATACACTGTACTAATGATTCCAATGAATCTTGATCGGACAATTCTTTTCTCATTGACTTTCCTGGGCTTCCGTATACAGTCTTATTCAAAGCTTAGATTCTTTCTGTGCTAAGGGATGTTCTCGGGCTTTTGCTTCCATGTTCATCAAAATCTGACCAAGGTCGTTCAAATTTATCTATAATTGAGTAGATGGGTATTCCTCTTGGTGAATCTTCTATTTTGAATTAGAATTTATATTTTATTTGCACACATATTGGGCATTTAGATAAATAATATGCTTTAACGCATACATACGTTTTGAGAAGGTAGGTCGTGACGTCATTTTGATAGTGGTACAGATTACGTAAAAAATGACGCAATATTGATATGTGCATATCATTGAAGTATATGGTGAACAAAATTCCAATGAATTCTACAGATATTGATAGTTTTCCGAAAGAAATCGGCTAAGAAATAGCAGAGCTAGAACCATTTATAAGTGTTACCTTACTTTTGGGACACCCTGTATAAGCATGTTATACTCTATTCTGACTGCTGTTCTGGACAGAACAGAACAAGATATCTGGCCTCAGGTTTACTGAAAGTTGTATCGACACATCCTAATAGTATAAGTGATTTAGCAGTAACATTTGGAGACCGGACACTCACAAGTGGAATTCGATTCAATGCATTCAGTAATAGAGCATTCCCGCCAAAAAAAGGACACCACTATTCGTTCCGCAACAATAGGACACCATACTGCAAAAGGTCATTACCCATACAGTGTGTCAGGGTTCTCCGCACAATAGTTTTAAGGGGGATGCTCCAGTTTTCGGAACACTCGGTCTTTACTGTAGTAAATAAAATGTTTCGTACCAATATGTTTCGCTACCATATTTTCAATAATATAACATATCATTACAATTTACCATTTTCGACGGTAAAATTGTATTTATTATACGAAACTGATTTCCTCAAGTTGGATATCGATTGTTTAAAGCAAGACAGTCGTAAGTGTGTATGCCGTTACCACTGTTTTGCGTCATTTTATTTATGTGTAGCTGATAAAAATTGCTGTAAGTGCGTTGACCTATGCATTTTTAGTCCCCTACCGGCGAAGCCGAAGGGGACTTTAGGTTTGCACTCTGTCCGTCAGTCAGTCTGTCTGTCCGTCCGTCCGTCTGTCCGTCCGTCAGTCCGGTGAATTAGTTTTCCGGACTTTTTTTCTAAACGGGGGTAGCTATTGAGCTGATTTTTGGTATGTAGACCCGCATTGATGAGTTACAGAACAAGTTTGAGTTTCGTTCCGCTCCAGTGATTTTTGGGGAAGATATGGATGCTGGACTTAGAAAATTTCTGGGAAATTACAGTTTTCCAGACTTTTTTTCTCAATGCTGGCAGCTACTGAGCTGATTTTTGGTATGTGGACCCGCATTGATGAGTTACAGAAGAAGTTTGAGTTTCGTTCCGGTCCAGTGATTTTTGGGGAAGATATGGATGCTGGACTTAGAAAATTTCTGGGAAATTACAGTTTTCCAGACTTTTTTTCTCAATGCTGGCAGCTATTGAGCTGATTTTTGGTATGTGAACCCGCATTGATGAGTTACAGATCAAGTTTGAGTTTCGTTCAGGTCCAGTGATTTTTGGGGAAGATATGGATGCTGGACTTAGAAAATTTCTGGGAAATTACAGTTTTCCAGACTTTTTTCTTAATGCTGGCAGCTATTGAGCTGATTTTTGGTATGTAGACCCGCATTGATGAGTTACAGAACAAGTTTGAGTTTCGCTCCGCTCCAACGATTTTTGAGGAAGATATGGATGCTGGACTTAGAAAATTCCTGGGAAATAACAGTTTTCCAGACTTTTTTTCTAAACGCTTGCAGGTATTGAGCTGATTTTCGATATATGAACACATATTGATGGGATACAGAACAAGTTTAAGTTTCGTTCCGGTCCAGTGATTTTGGGGGAAAATATGGATGCTGGACTTAAAAAATTTCTGAGAAATTAGTTTTCCAGACTTTTTTTCTTAATGCTTGCAGCTATTGAGCAGATTTTTGGTATGAGGACCCGCATTGATAAGTTACAGAACAAGGTTGAGTTTTGTTCCGGTCCAGTGATTTTTAGGAAGATACGGATGCTGGACTTTGAAAATTTTTGGGCTTCTTTTTCTTAACACATATATAAAGTCGGTAGGGGACTTGGTATTGTTTTGCAATACTTCAGAATGCTTGTCTTTTTGAATTATTACCGGGACATGTTGCTTTATACAATGAGGGAGTTTTATCAAATTCTATTATGTAGAACTTGAAATATTTCCAAAAATATGCAAATTTTGACATAAAACACTCCAGCTTCATTGATCTAACCGAACACGTGAGCATGCTGTTTTATACATTTACGCGTTTATAATAGCACATATTTTGGGTTTTCTGTCCTTATAAAATGTAAGACGTTACTTTAAATCCGTTTTTGGGACTAAACGATGAACATACAGCATTTTATTAGCATTTTAGTGACATTGGACAGGTGCAAGAAACTGTGCATTTTTTCGATGTAGGGGTATGTGATACGAGTGCCTATAAAATTCAAACAAGATCGCTGACCATCCATTTTTATTTTATTTTTCAATTGGTAATAACATGTTATTTCAACATACAAAATATAAATACATTCTATTATTGGGGAAAAAAATAGGAAACTGGAGCATTCCCCCTTAATCTGCATTGGCGAATTAAATAAGTCTCGATAAACCTTGAAACACAATATTTATGCCAAGGATTGTATAAAAACATAACGAGAAAAGAAGAAATTGCTCTTTTTGAGCAATTTCTTCTTTTCCATTTTTTGTAACCAATTATCATAATTACAAAAATGCATTATAATCAGCTTTGAAACGAAATGCATGAAGTTCTCTTTATTTGGTGACCATTTTTAAGAGAATAAGCTATGTATGTACGTTTTAAGCTGTAGAGACATGATGAAACTGTGTAGTGGGGTCATCTTTATGGACAGGCAACTTTTTTTTTTGTTGAAAGCGTTACAACGTGCGCTGATGGCAGTAGAATAAACTAGCACAAGGTCAATATGTTGAAAGTGCAAAGAAGCCATCCATATTAAATATTTCATTATATTTGCTAGATACAAATACATGTACAGTAGGCTAATCCAGAATTTATTTGTACTGAGGTGAAAAAGACTATGCGAAACACCCTCTGAAATTCTGCCAATGAATATAAGGAGAAGCTCTCAATATCAGTTGCTAAAGAAGAAGGAAATGTATCATGGTGGTTTGATGAAAGCACAAACAAACAGTAAAATGTGCAAAAATATATTATTTATGAGAATAGATGATTTAAGAACAATACATGTCTTGCTGTTGACTCCTTTTGGCATAAACATATCCTCTGTATTTTGTACTTTTTCCGGCAGCCAGAAGGGGCTATCAGTGTTCTTTTACCAAAAAAGGCGTAAATCATTGGAAATGAAGGTTGATGATATGTATGTGTGTAGTGACTATCATGTCCTACCCATTGGCCAAACATGGTATTTGACCATTAAAAACCTGATTTTTGACAAGCTTTCAAAACTTTAAACGCGTTTTTCTAAACTCTATGAAAAATGCTGATAGCCCCCCTCTGGCAATCAAGGGACGCATTTATGATTAACAGAAATTCTGAATTTTTGTGCTGTTAAGAATGCTTTCATGTATAGAATAGAATATTTTAAGTTCTACGCGATAGAATTTGATAAAATTCGCCCACTGTATTAAGCAATATGTCCTGGTAATAACTCAAGAAGAAAAATACAGGTCATCGCATTTGTTAGTAAAATACAGCATTTTTATAATTTACATATGAATAAAATTATGCAAAACAGTGGCAAGCGGACATACACTTACTGTCTAACTCTAAATTATCGATATATGGTAGGAAGCGTTAAAGCTTCTACAGTAATGTCAGAGTGTTCCAAATAACTAAAGCATCGTCCCTTAATTGGGAATCTATTACATAGCCGATTCGAAATTATGGCGACAATATAAAACGGTTGACAGAAATGAAAGTTCTTGCAAAAACGCTCGTAAAATGACAAAGAAAAAAGTTACTTTGAGTAAATTCACGATTGTTTTTCCGGAATTGGCTTTTGTTGTTGTTGTTCGCTTTTTAGCACCATCTAAGAACCCGAGTAACACCAGCCTGGTCTAGGATTAGTAGAGTCGAGATTAAAAGGTTGAAATGGCTTTACCACGGTGGAGATTGTGCATCATGGGATGGATAACGAATACGGACAAAATAATCTCGATTCTGGTAAGATGTTTTGCAATAACTTCCTTATTTGTGCGTCAATCTTCAAAAGGTTTGTTGCATGTACGGTGCAATTGATCTCAACAAATTCCGTTGAGTATAAACCGAGAAGTTAGAGAAAAAAAACAAAAAAAAACTTGATGCGTTTCCAAAAAGTCATGTGGGTAAACCACTGTGACAAAGATTTGTACAGATTGATTCATAGATGATGCAGACAACTTTAAGTAGGCCGAAATGAAAATTTACATTTTTGTCTTTCTTTGAAGATAACGTCGTGGAAAATGAAGAAATTGCTTGAAAAAGCATCAATGTGTTGGAAAGGAATAGGCTAGGCCTCAGGCCTACTGTTCAAATTCTGAAGGGGGATAAAATGATTATGATAGATTAACGTGAATCTTGATATGACAGTGGATAATCCTAATTGCAGGCTTATATGAATCTATGTTTCTTTGTTTCTAAAATACTGTAGGCCTAAATCATGTGTGGACATGTTTCATCAAAATGTGTCTGCCAATTAAACCACAGAATATGTTATTTGAAATGAGAAAATGTAGCTTTTTCTTCTTTCGATTCAAAGTTTTCCCAAGCATTCCTATCAGAAACGTCAAATGTAAGCTCCTTTTCAAAAAATTACCAACACCCATTTTTTCGTCTAAAGTAGCTTCCGAATTATATTAGAGCATTTTATCAAATATTTTGTCGGAGATGAAGAGGAGGCTACTCTAACAGTATCTGTAGTACTTTGATCTAACTGATCTAAAAATAGAACTGGGATTCCCGGAAAACCCTTTAGGCAACGTCATTTTCCCCGACTTCCGTGATAAACAACAATGGCGTCAATGCCGCAGCCAGAAACTCGATCTCCACTAACTTTGCTTGATAAAATACCAAAGGAACACGAGAAAGCAATCAAGCAGGCGTTTTACAACACAGCAGCAAATATTTTCTTATGTCTTGCGTGCGCGACAGCTTTAGCAGTCTATTTTATCCTCGAGGCATTTCTAAAACCGCTGCTCTGGGCAGTTTTGTGTGGTGCATTTCTCTATCCTTTCAAACGATCTCTGACAGGTGCGCTTAGACACTGGTTGAAAGGATTACATGATTCTGAGACACCGTTTTTAGTGGGATTAGTGATCACACCAGTTAAATGTGTGGACGAAGTGATTGAAGTTTCATGCAATGCTGTGTTTAAAAATCTCAAACTTGTTGCTGGTGTGCTAGTAGGAATCCCAACCCTTTACCTACTCTGGCACTTTGGTCCGCTAAGAAGCTTTTTCGATATTGTGCTAGGGATCTTCTTATTCACGTATGATCTGCTGGGTTACTTCACTTCCTTCTGGGTGAGTAGACACTGAAACCACTTCGGACAGGAACCAGTAAAACTGGCCCCTCGTGAAACCAGCCTTAAAATTGTTAAGAAAAAAAGGCCTGGCCCCGGTTTCTCCAAAAAACTTAAGTATATACTCACGAGAAGTCGAGAACATGCTCAACTTCAAAGGAATACTCTCCAATTTTGAAGGGTATTTGATTGAAGTTCACGTGGATTTCGTGCGCTTTGAGCACGATGCTCAGAATTGAGCATGAGAATGTATTTAAGTTTTTTCGAGAAACCGGGGCCTGGTTTCGACGGCCCTAAGAAAATATGTTTGAGAAAACATTGAGACAAAAGAAGAAAATGCTGATAATCAGCATTTCCTCCTTTTGTCTCTATATTTTCAAGGCTTTATTTAGCACAAATCTTACCTAAAATAACACACATTTAGTTGTCTGCAGAAGCTTTTAAATTGGAATACCCCAACTCTGTAACATTTTGGAAAGGGTTAAACTGCCCTTCAAAACATTTAAACTGGCCCATGTGTTCAGTAAATCGGTAAATCTGACCCCAGAATCATCAAACCGGCCCCAAAAAAGTCAAACTTGTCTAGAGCTATTTATTTTTGAATTGATCTATTGATTGAATGGGCTATACGAGGGCTGTTAAAAAAGTATCTAGAATAGAATCATAACTTTTTAACTTTTACACAAATTGAGATGAAATTTTCAACATAAATACTTTGACAAATTATACATTTGATTCTGCAACAGCAAACAGGCTGTCTGCGTTAAGGCGCATTCTACAGTCGCTATGGAAACTTAGGGTAACATTGAGAGTAAATGAACATCTACATCCTCCAATAAACTTTTAATCTAAAAGGTGACTGCTACCTGAAACATATAACATATATAATGGTTAGTTAGAGAGGGGCAACTTTTGATGATAGGTGAAAATATGACTTATCAGTCACATTTAAAGTGATCATATTTTGTATTTCTCACATCAAAAGTTGTCCAAAATTCTTGTTATCTTTGAGCTTACTTTTTTCTTTGCAAATGTAGCATCATGATTCATCGACTGACATATGATGGCAATTCCGTAAGAAACCTTAGGCAAATGCATCGCTGATATAGCAAATAACTTATTATGGTGCTTGAGCAGTTGTTTTTAATAATATTTTGCGTTTTGAAGGGTAAATCAAAATCAGAGATAATCTATATGGAGATGGACACGTACGTCAATAATTGTATGAATAAAATGGAGCGTTTAAGAGTGGTATAACACATTTTAAAACGATTCTTTACATGAAGATACTGACCTCAAAAGATCTGGACGTCCCAACATGATTTCGGCAAAAACGTTCATGACCTGCCAATTGTGTCCGAGAAGCTATCCATCAAATTTCCCAAGTACATTTCAGATCCTTCTTTGACAAATAATTCCATAGGTGGGAGAAGTAGGTATCATGCAGTGGCAAATATATCAATCAAATGTAAATATTAGATGTGTGAAATAGACTTTTGTGACATCGTATCAGTCGAAGAATTAAGTTGTCCCGCTCAATGTGACCCTGCGTTGCTATAGCGACTATAGAATGTGCCTTAATGCAAACAACCTAGTTTTTCTTGCAGGATCAAAAGCATATTCTCCAAAGTATTAGCGTAAAATGTCACTACAATTAGTACATAAAATAAAAAGTTGTAAAACCATTCCAGATACTTTATTAACAGCCCTCGTATCACTAAGGTTTGAGCACCTAACCATTGAATCATTGGATCTATTTATCTAGGTATTTTGCTGCACACCGTCCCTCACGGGTAATTTCGAGCAGTTGCACATATGTGTCAAATTAAAAAGAGTGAGAAAAAGATAAGAGCTAAAAGATGATGATGATGATTAATGACAATGAATTGGTTAAAAGAAAAGTGAAAAGATAAAATGATAAAAAAAGAAAAAGCGAGATCTAGAAAAAGTATGGCAGCACGACATTGCGCATGCCTAGAATCTTGGATTCCTGTCTTTTCTCCTTCCAGCCGTACCACAACATGCTTAAAAGTTACCATGCCTGCAGCTGCCAGCTCATGAATCTAGTTTAATGCTTTAAATCAAACCATTGGTGTGGAAACAAACCCGGGACCTCCTGAGTGAGTGTCCAATGAGCTACCAACTGTGCCATGACCGAGGCCTTACTTTTGAATGCTTGTAATGATCATATAATATAATATTAATTTTTATGTATAATAAACATATACATGTATTTATTTGACTATTTAACTTTTTCGACTTAGATGAGCAAAGCTATGTTGGAGGGTGTTTGGGACAGGATGCTGTCAAGGTGCAGCCAGTTAATAAGTCTATGTACACCAGGTGGTTTAAAAGTTCTCAACATGTACGAGTATATATGTATATTATACAATTAACATGACTTTGTTGGTGAAACTCCCAGTGGAGGTACCCCTGTGCAGTGAGTGGGTTGAACTGCAGCCTTGAAGCCATCTATCATCGTAGCATAGCCTCATGTAGTTTGTTCCATGGGATAAATAAAATGGTTTTATTGTTCAGAAAATATTTAGGCGTAAGGAGAAAATGCTGACCAAGTTTAAATATTTTCCTGAATAATTTATACTATGGTCTCTTACAGCTTAACCCTCTTCCAAACAAGATCTGGCTTTGACGTCCCTAATAGAAAAGGCTTGGGAAAATATTGAAACAAAAGAATAAACTACTGATACCAGCAGTTTCTTATTTTGTCTCAATGTTTTCTATGCCATATTTTACACAAATTCTATCTTTTAATAACTTCCATTTTGTCATTTGTTGCAGTTTGAAGTGGACCACCCTACAATTTTGCTGTTTAGGAAAGGGTTAAGGCCTAGAGGGAAATGGAGAATTTGCTGGTTTATACATAGATATATTTAATTGGCTTTCTTTTCTTTTTCTCTTGATGCTTTACATATTTTATTTCTTACAGAATCATCAAAGTCCATTATTCTAAAGTTTAATTCAGTAGAACCTGTATCTAGCAAGCAGATCTAGTATGCAGCTTGAATTCTTAATGATGAGAAGTCAGTCATGCATGAAATAAGTATTTTCATTAGTCTGTAGTACACTAGCAGTACATCAGTAACCATGGCAACACTGTCAAGCAGAAGTCTATAATATAATTACATGCTACTATCAGTCTACCTCTATATCTCAAAGGATGCTGCGGAGGGAAATATTGCGCTTTATATTGCATTCCATATTTCACAAATGATACAATACATTTTAATAGCAGTTGATGCTTCTATTCATGTATTTGGGATATTTCTATACTCGTTAATGGGACAACATTAAATTCAAGTTGCCCCCATATTGAAAGATCAGGGGTATATTGCTTTACTGCTGTCTGTCTGTCTGTTTGTCCATCCATCTGTCTGTTTTTCCATCCATCTGTCTGTTTGTCATTCCGAAAACTTAATGTGAAAACATTTTTGGGAGCATTAGTGTTTCACAAACACTTTGATATCATATACAATGACTCTATTTATCTATCATATACAGAGACAGGGTTCAAGACAGAATATTTTGACGCTGGGGTTACCAAGATTTGATCTGTATGCCTTGTATTTATCTTATATAAGTTCATCTTATGTATTTCTTATGGTGTATATTTTTTCCCAATGCAGGTCTGGTCGCTGGTAGCAGCCTATTTATGTGCAATAATCTTTATCTGGAACCAAGAATCTCAGTCCACCCTGAAGGCTCTGTCTGTACCACTATGGTTATTGCTGATATTACATATAGCTGCTACTGCAGGTAATCTTTTATTGTAAATGTACATGCCACAATCACCAATAGATAAAGTAGCAGCATATCTATGTGCAATAATCTTTATCTGGAATCAAGAATCTCAGTCCACTCTGAAGGCTCTGTCTGTACCACTATGGTTATTGCTGATATTACATATAGCTGCCACTGCAGGTAATCTTTTGTTGTAAATGTACATGCCACAATCACCAATAGATAAAGTAGCAGTGTATCTGTGTGCAATAATCTTTATCTGGAACCAAGAATCTCAGTCCACCCTGAAAGCTCTGTCTGTACCACTATGGTTATTGCTGATATTACATATAGCTGCCACTGCAGGTAATCAAGCTTTGTAAATGTACATGCCACAATCACCAATAGATAAAGTAGCAGCATATATATGTGCAATACTCTTTATCTGGAACCAAGAATCTCAGTCCACCCTGAAGGCTTTGTCCGTACCACTATGGTTATTGCTGATATTACATATAGCTGCTACTGCAGGTAATCTTTTGTTGTAAATGGACATGCCACAATCACCAATAGATAAAGTAGCAGCATATCTATGTGCAATAATCTTTATCTGGAACCAAGAATCTCAGTCCACCCTGAAGACTCTGTCTGTACCACTATGGTTACTGCTGATATTACATATAGCTGCCACTGCAGGTAATCTTTTGTTGTAAATGTACATGCCACAATCACCAATAGATAAAGTAGCAGTGTATCTGTGTGCAATAATCTTTATCTGGAACCAAGAATCTCAGTCCACCCTGAAAGCTCTGTCTGTACCACTATGGTTATTGCTGATATTACATATAGCTGCCACTGCAGGTAATCAAGCTTTGTAAATGTACATGCCACAATCACCAATAGATAAAGTAGCAGCATATCTATGTGCAATACTCTTTATCTGGAACCAAGAATCTCAGTCCACCCTGAAGGCTTTGTCCGTACCACTATGGTTATTGCTGATATTACATATAGCTGCTACTGCAGGTAATCTTTTGTTGTAAATGGACATGCCACAATCACCAATAGATAAAGTAGCAGCATATCTATGTGCAATAATCTTTATCTGGAATCAAGAATCTCAGTCCACCCTGAAGGCTCTGTCTGTCTGTACCACTATGGTTTTTGCTGATATTACATATAGCTGCTACTGCAGGTAATCTTTTGTTGTAAATGTACATGCCACAATCACCAATAGATAAAGTAGCAGCATATCTATGTGCAATAATCTTTATCTGGAACCAAGAATCTCAGTCCACCCTGAAGGCTCTGTTTGTACCACTATGGTTACTGCTGATATTACATATAGCTGCAACTGCAGGTAATCAAGCTTTGTAAATGTACATGCCACAATCACCAATAGATAAAGTAGCAACATATCTATGTGCAATAATCTTTATCTGGAATCAAGAATCTCAGTCCACTCTGAAGACTCTGTCTGTACCACTATGGTTACTGCTGATATTACATATAGCTGCTACTGCAGGTAATCTTTTGTTGTAAATGGACATGCCACAATCACCAATAGATAAAGTAGCAGCATATCTATGTGCAATAATCTTTATCTGGAACCAAGAATCTCAGTCCACCCTGAAAGCTCTGTCTGTACCACTATGGTTACTGCTGATATTACATATAGCTGCTACTGCAGGTAATCTTTTGTTGTAAATGGACATGCCACAATCACCAATAGATAAAGTAGCAACATATCTATGTGCAATAATCTTTATCTGGAATCAAGAATCTCAGTCCACCCTGAAGGCTCTGTCTGTACCACTATGGTTATTGCTGATATTACATATAGCTGCTACTGCAGGTAATCTTTTGTTGTAAATGTACATGCCACAATCACCAATAGATAAAGTAGCAGCATATCTATGTGCAATAATCTTTATCTGGAACCAAGAATCTCAGTCCACCCTGAAGGCTTTGTCTGTACCACTATGGTTATTGCTGATATTACATATAGCTGCTACTGCAGGTAATCAAGCTTTGTAAATGTACATGCCACAATCACCAATAGATAAAAGTAGCAGCATATCTATGTGCAATAATCTTTATCTGGAACCAAGAATCTCAGTCCACCCTGAAGGCTCTGTCTGTACCACTATGGTTATTGCTGATATTACATATAGCTGCCACTGCAGGTAATCTTTTATTGTAAATGTACATGCCACAATCACCAATAGATAAAGTAGAAGCATATCTATGTGCAATAATCTTCATCTGGAATCAAGAATCTCAGTCCACCCTGAAGACTCTGTCTGTACCACTATGGTTATTGCTGATATTACATATAGCTACCACTGCAGGTAATCTTTTATTGTAAATGTACATGCCACAATCACCAATAGATAAAGTAGAAGCATATCTATGTGCAATAATCTTCATCTGGAATCAAGAATCTCAGTCCACCCTGAAGACTCTGTCTGTACCACTATGGTTATTGCTGATATTACATATAGCTGCCACTGCAGGTAATCTTTTATTGTAAATGTACATGCCACAATCACCAATAGATAAAGTAGCAGCATATTTATGTGCAATAATCTTTATCTGGAATCAAGAATCCCAGTCCACCCTGAAGACTCTGTCTGTACCACTATGGTTATTGCTGATATTACATATAGCTGCCACTGCAGGTAATCTTTTGTTGTAAATGTACATGCCACAATCACCAATAGATAAAGTAGCAGCATATCTATGTACAATAATCTTCATCTGGAATCAAGAATCTCAGTCCACCCTGAAGGCTCTGTCTGTACCACTATGGTTATTGCTGATATTACATATAGCTGCCACTGCAGGTAATCTTTTGTTGTAAATGTACATGCCACAATCACCAATAGATAAAGTAGCAGCATATCTGTGTGCAATAATCTTTATCTGGAACCAAGAATCTCAGTCCACCCTGAAGGCTCTGTCTGTCTGTACCACTATGGTTACTGCTGATATTACATATAGCTGCCACTGCAGGTAATCTTTTGTTGTAAATGTACATGCCACAATCACCAATAGATAAAGTAGCAGTGTATCTGTGTGCAATAATCTTTATCTGGAACCAAGAATCTCAGTCCACCCTGAAAGCTCTGTCTGTACCACTATGGTTATTGCTGATATTACATATAGCTGCCACTGCAGGTAATCAAGCTTTGTAAATGTACATGCCACAATCACCAATAGATAAAGTAACAGCATATCTATGTGCAATACTCTTTATCTGGAACCAAGAATCTCAGTCCACCCTGAAGGCTTTGTCCGTACCACTATGGTTATTGCTGATATTACATATAGCTGCTACTGCAGGTAATCTTTTGTTGTAAATGGACATGCCACAATCACCAATAGATAAAGTAGCAGCATATCTATGTGCAATAATCTTTATCTGGAATCAAGAATCTCAGTCCACCCTGAAGGCTCTGTCTGTCTGTACCACTATGGTTTTTGCTGATATTACATATAGCTGCTACTGCAGGTAATCTTTTGTTGTAAATGTACATGCCACAATCACCAATAGATAAAGTAGCAGCATATCTATGTGCAATAATCTTTATCTGGAACCAAGAATCTCAGTCCACCCTGAAGGCTCTGTTTGTACCACTATGGTTACTGCTGATATTACATATAGCTGCAACTGCAGGTAATCAAGCTTTATAAATGTACATGCCACAATCACCAATAGATAAAGTAGCAACATATCTATGTGCAATAATCTTTATCTGGAATCAAGAATCTCAGTCCACTCTGAAGACTCTGTCTGTACCACTATGGTTACTGCTGATATTACATATAGCTGCTACTGCAGGTAATCTTTTGTTGTAAATGGACATGCCACAATCACCAATAGATAAAGTAGCAGCATATCTATGTGCAATAATCTTTATCTGGAATCAAGAATCTCAGTCCACCCTGAAGGCTCTGTCTGTCTGTACCACTATGGTTTTTGCTGATATTACATATAGCTGCTACTGCAGGTAATCTTTTGTTGTAAATGTACATGCCACAATCACCAATAGATAAAGTAGCAGCATATCTATGTGCAATAATCTTTATCTGGAACCAAGAATCTCAGTCCACCCTGAAGGCTTTGTCTGTACCACTATGGTTATTGCTGATATTACATATAGCTGCCACTGCAGGTAATCTTTTGTTGTAAATGTACATGTCACAATCACCAATAGATAAAGTAGCAGCATATCTATGTGCAATAATCTTTATCTGGAATCAAGAATCTCAGTCCACCCTGAAGACTCTGTCTGTACCACTATGGTTATTGCTGATATTACATATAGCTGCCACTGCAGGTAATCTTTTGTTGTAAATGTACATGCCACAATCACCAATAGATAAAGTAGCAGTGTGTCTGTGTGCAATAATCTTTATCTGGAATCAAGAATCTCAGTCCACCCTGAAGGCTCTGTCTGTCTGTACCACTATGGTTATTGCTGATATTACATATAGCTGCTACTGCAGGTAATCTTTTGTTGTAAATGTACATGCCACAATCACTAATAGATAAAGTAGAAGCATATTTATGTGCAATAATCTTTATCTGGAATCAAGAATCTCAGTCCACCCTGAAGGCTCTGTCTGTACCACTATGGTTATTGCTGATATTACATATAGCTGCCACTGCAGGTAATCTTTTGTTGTAAATGTACATGCCACAATCACCAATAGATAAAGTAGAAGCATATTTATGTGCAATAATCTTTATCTGGAACCAAGAATCTCAGTCCACCCTGAAGACTCTGTCTGTACCACTATGGTTATTGCTGATATTACATATAGCTGCAACTGCAGGTAATCTTTTGTTGTAAATGTACATGCCACAATCACCAATAGATAAAGTAGCAGCATATCTATGTGCAATAATCTTTATCTGGAACCAAGAATCTCAGTCCACCCTGAAGACTCAGTCTGTACCACTATGGTTATTGCTGATATTACATATAGCTGCTACTGCAGGTAATCAAGCTTTGTAAATGTACATGCCACAATCACTAATAGATAAAGTAGCAGCATATCTATGTGCAATAATCTTTATCTGGAATCAAGAATCTCAGTCCACCCTGAAGACTCAGTCTGTACCACTATGGTTATTGCTGATATTACATATAGCTGCCACTGCAGGTAATCAAGCTTTGTAAATGTACATGCCACAATCACCAATAGATAAAGTAGCAGCATATCTATGTGCAATAATCTTTATCTGGAACCAAGAATCTCAGTCCACCCTGAAGACTCTGTCTGTACCACTATGGTTATTGCTGATATTACATATAGCTGCCACTGCAGGTAATCTTTTGTTGTAAATGTACATGTCACAATCACCAATAGATAAAGTAGCAGTGTATCTGTGTGCAATAATCTTTATCTGGAACCAAGAATCTCAGTCCACCCTGAAGACTCTGTCTGTACCACTATGGTTATTGCTGATATTACATATAGCTGCCACTGCAGGTAATCTTTTGTTGTAAATGTACATGTCACAATCACCAATAGATAAAGTAGCAGCATATCTATGTACAATAATCTTCATCTGGAATCAAGAATCTCAGTCCACCCTGAAGGCTCTGTCTGTACCACTATGGTTACTGCTGATATTACATATAGCTGCCACTGCAGGTAAACTTTTGTTGTAAATGTACATGCCACAATCACTAATAGATAAAGTAGAAGCATATCTATGTGCAATAATCTTCATCTGGAATCAAGAATCTCAGTCCACCCTGAAGACTTTGTCTGTACCACTATGGTTATTGCTGATATTACATATAGCTGCTACTGCAGGTAATCTTTTGTTGTAAATGGACATGCCACAATCACCAATAGATAAAGTAGCAACATATCTATGTGCAATAATCTTTATCTGGAACCAAGAATCTCAGTCCACCCTGAAGGCTCTGTCTGTACCACTATGGTTATTGCTGATATTACATATAGCTGCCACTGCAGGTAATCAAGCTTTGTAAATGTACATGCCACAATCACCAATAGATAAAGTAGCAGCATATCTATGTGCAATAATCTTCATCTGGAATCAAGAATCCCAGTCCACCCTGAAGACTCTGTCTGTACCACTATGGTTATTGCTGATATTACATATAGCTGCCACTGCAGGTAATCAAGCTTTGTAAATGTACATGCCACAATCACCAATAGATAAAGTAGAAGCATATTTATGTGCAATAATCTTTATCTGGAATCAAGAATCTCAGTCCACCCTGAAGGCTCTGTCTGTACCACTATTGTTACTGCTGATATTACATATAGCTGCCACTGCAGGTAATCAAGCTTTGTAAATGTACATGTCACAATCACCAATAGATAAAGTAGCAGCATATCTATGTGCAATAATCTTTATCTGGAATCAAGAATCTCAGTCCACCCTGAAGACTCTGTCTGTACCACTATGGTTATTGCTGATATTACATATAGCTGCCACTGCAGGTAATCTTTTGTTGTAAATGTACATGCCACAATCACCAATAGATAAAGTAGAAGCATATCTATGTACAATAATCTTTATCTGGAACCAAGAATCTCAGTCCACCCTGAAGGCTCTGTCTGTACCACTATGGTTACTGCTGATATTACATATAGCTGCTACTGCAGGTAATCAAGCTTTGTAAATGTACATGCCACAATCACTAATAGATAAAGTAGCAGCATATCTATGTGTAATAATCTTTATCTGGAACCAAGAATCTCAGTCCACCCTGAAGGCTCTGTCTGTACCATTATGGTTACTGCTGATATTACATATAGCTGCTACTGCAGGTAATCTTTTGTTGTAAATGTACATGTCACAATCACCAATAGATAAAGTAGCAGCATATTTATGTACAATAATCTTTATCTGGAACCAAGAATCTCAGTCCACCCTGAAGGCTCTGTCTGTACCACTATGGTTATTGCTGATATTACATATAGCTGCTACTGCAGGTAATCTTTTGTTGTAAATGTACATGTCACAATCACCAATAGATAAAGTAGCAGGGTATCTATGTGCAATAATCTTTATCTGGAACCAAGAATCTCAGTCCACCCTGAAGGCTCTGTCTGTACCACTATGGTTATTGCTGATATTACATATAGCTGCCACTGCAGGTAATCTTTTGTTGTAAATGTACATGTCACAATCACCAATAGATAAAGTAGCAACATATCTATGTGCAATAATCTTTATCTGGAATCAAGAATCTCAGTCCACCCTGAAGGCTTTGTCTGTACCACTATGGTTATTGCTGATATTACATATAGCTGCCACTGCAGGTAATCTTTTGTTGTAAATGTACATGCCACAATCACCAATAGATAAAGTAGCAGCATATCTATGTACAATAATCTTTATCTGGAATCAAGAATCTCAGTCCACCCTGAAGGCTCAGTCTGTACCACTATGGTTATTGCTGATATTACATATAGCTGCCACTGCAGGTAATCTTTTGTTGTAAATGTACATGCCACAATCACCAATAGATAAAGTAGCAGCATATCTATGTGCAATAATCTTTATCTGGAACCAAGAATCTCAGTCCACCCTGAAGGCTCTGTCTGTACCACTATGGTTATTGCTGATATTACATATAGCTGCCACTGCAGGTAATCAAACTTTGTAAATGTACATGCCACAATCACCAATAGATAAAGTAGAAGCATATCTATGTGCAATAATCTTTATCTGGAATCAAGAATCTCAGTCCACCCTGAAGGCTTTGTCTGTACCACTATGGTTATTGCTGATATTACATATAGCTGCCACTGCAGGTAATCAAACTTTGTAAATGTACATGCCACAATCACCAATAGATAAAGTAGCAGCATATCTATGTGCAATAATCTTCATCTGGAATCAAGAATCTCAGTCCACCCTGAAGGTTCTGTCTGTACCACTATGGTTACTGCTGATATTACATATAGCTGCCACTGCAGGTAAACTTTTGTTGTTAAAGTACATGTCACAATCACCAATAGATAAAGTAGCAGCATATTTATTATCTTTGTACAATAATCTTTATCTGGAACCAAGAATCTCAGTCCACCCTGAAGGTTCTGTCTGTACCACTATGGTTATTGCTGATATTACATATAGCTGCCACTGCAGGTAATCAAGCTTTGTAAATGTACATGCCACAATCACCAATAGATAAAGTAGCAGCATATCTATGTGCAATAATCTTCATCTGGAACCAAGAATCTCAGTCCACCCTGAAGGCTCTGTCTGTACCACTATGGTTATTGCTGATATTACATATAGCTGCCACTGCAGGCAATCAAGCTTTGTAAATGTACATGTCACAATCACCAATAGATAAAGTAGCAGCATATTTATGTACAATAATCTTTATCTGGAACCAAGAATCTCAGTCCACCCTGAAGGCTCTGTCTGTACCTCTATGGTTATTGCTGATATTACATATAGCTGCCACTGCAGGTAAACTTTTGTTGTAAATGTACATGTCACAATCACCAATAGATAAAGTAGCAGCATATCTATGTGCAATAATCTTTATCTGGAATCAAGAATCTCAGTCCACCCTGAAGGCTCTGTCTGTACCACTATGGTTATTGCTGATATTACATATAGCTGCCACTGCAGGTAATCAAGCTTTGTAAATGTACATGTCACAATCCCCAATAGATAAAGTAGCAGCATATCTATGTACAATAATCTTTATCTGGAATCAAGAATCTCAGTCCACCCTGAAGGCTCTGTCTGTACCACTATGGTTATTGCTGATATTACATATAGCTGCCACTGCAGGTAATCAAGCTTTGTAAATGTACATGCCACAATCACCAATAGATAAAGTAGCAGTATATCTATGTGCAATAATCTTTATCTGGAACCAAGAATCTCAGTCCACCCTGAAGGTTCTGTCTGTACCACTATGGTTACTGCTGATATTACATATAGCTGCCACTGCAGGTAAACTTTTGTTGTAAAAGTACATGTCACAATCACCAATAGATAAAGTAGCAGCATATCTATGTACAATAATCTTTATCTGGAATCAAGAATCTCAGTCCACCCTGAAGGTTCTGTCTGTACCACTATGGTTACTGCTGATATTACATATAGCTGCCACTGCAGGTAATCAAGCTTTGTAAATGTACATGTCACAATCACCAATAGATAAAGTAGCAGCATATCTATGTACAATAATCTTTATCTGGAATCAAGAATCTCAGTCCACCCTGAAGGCTCTGTCTGTACCACTATGGTTATTGCTGATATTACATATAGCTGCCACTGCAGGTAATCAAGCTTTGTAAATGTACGTGCCACAATCACCAATAGATAAAGTAGCAGCATACCTATGTACAATAATCTTTATCTGGAATCAAGAATCTCAGTCCACCCTGAAGGCTCTGTCTGTACCACTATGGTTACTGCTGATATTACATATAGCTGCCACTGCAGGTAAACTTTTGTTGTAAAAGTACATGCCACAATCACCAATAGATAAAGTAGCAGCATATCTATGTGTAATAATCTTCATCTGGAATCAAGAATCTCAGTCCACCCTGAAGGCTCTGTCTGTACCACTATGGTTATTGCTGATATTACATATAGCTGCCACTGCAGGTAAACTTTTGTTGTAAAAGTACATGTCACAATCACCAATAGATAAAGTAGCAGCATATCTATTAGTCCTTGGGCCAGGACCAGGAAAATGGGGTAAGTATTACCAGAAAAAAGGGACAAAAGGACACCTATATATATTTGTAGATATACATCTGACGGATGTTTTTCAGTGATGATATCCGGCATGAAGAGTAGCTAAATATATTTTACCCTTACCTTTATATAGGTACCCTTCACGACGTGAATGACAATCTGGTTTGGGGTAAGGGAAAGGGAAAAATTAATTAAAAATATTAAATGAATGTATAAATCTATTTATTTGAATCCATATGTATGAGCATGTATTTCACTACTTATGAATCATGATTTTTTAAATTATGTAATTATTATGACGTCATTACTCCTCTTTAAAATATGATTTAGTGCAATCAAGTAAAAGAATTGGCCTAAATATTCGAAAAAGTATTTTTCTATAATTATCATTTATTTCTAATGCAAGAAGATATGGTTTTTCATGAAGTACATTATCTTAGAAACATTTTGGGCGTTGTTTGCACTCTGGTCGTCGGGGCTTTTGGCTGTAACCCTTATCTTAAACCCTTAACCCTATCATTTTTTTCATTCACATTTATAACACTTATTTGGTCATATTTCCATTGAATATTGACCTACAGGTATCAAAATGGTATCAAATGAAAGCTTATGACTCACTCTTTCGTTTGTAGTTATCTTATTTAAATTATCTCATTTGCATATTCATGAATATTAATGATTTCCCTTAAAAATTCCATTTTTTGGCAAAAATTTTGATAAATACTTTCGAAACAAGGCGTTTCTTTTCAGGGGGAATTTTGAAAACATGACTTTTCTTAAAGAACATTTTATTAGAAACATTTTGAGTCTTGTTTACACTCTGACGGTTGGGGCTTTTTGCCGTAACCCTTATCTAAACCCTTAGCCCCATCAAATTACTTATGTAAATTTTGAAAATGAATTCGGTCATATCTTCATTGAATATTTGCACACAGTTGTCAGAATGATATCAAATGAAAGCTTATAACTTATTCTTTCATTTTAGTTATGTTATGCAAATTAGCTCATTTGCATATTCATGAATTTTCCTAAAATTGCGATTTTCGACGGAAATTTGGTAAATACTTTCCAAAACGAGGCATTTTTGTGCAGGGGAATTACGTAAACATAATAAATATTAAAGAAAATTAATATATCAAATATTTTGAGCGATGTTTGCACTTAATTTAGCCGTAGGGGCTTTTGGTCATAAACCTTATCTAAACCCTTAACCCTATAAAATTGTTCAGTCATTTCAAAACGTTTTTGGTCATGTCTTGGTTGAATATTGAACTACAGATGTAAGAATGGTATCAAATGAAAGTTTATGACTTGCTCAATAATTTACCATAAATTTTATGCAAATTACCTTATTTGCATATTCGCGAATATTATTGACACTACTTAAAACTGTGACCCTTTTTGCGAATTAGGTTTTTGTTTGGTAAAAGTGTTATCTCTGTTTTACTAACGCCATTACTCTAAAACTTTGCACACACCTCTATGACCATGATACTAACCTCAATACAGATATCTATTGCTCTATCATTTAATGTCGAGCAATTTTTACCTTTTTGTTGCCTTGAAACTCTTCATCAAACTTTAATGAGCATCTTTCAAACTTCTGTCACAAATAAGTTTGTTTCTGTCATAACTATTGCTTTCAAACTTGGCATTTGCTCTTCCTTCTAAGATCAGCATCTGTTATGTTATCTAGTAATAGTTAATGTTCATTCGTTTGGCACATTCACTCATTTTCATGCAAGATTCAGTCATTTTTTAGCATCCGTAATTTTGCATCTTACTGTAAATCTGCTTAAATATAAGGACTAAACAACCCTTTTGAACGTAAAATAATACACCCTAAATCCAATATCAAATAGAAAATAATGTCCCTAAAGTTTAGGAAAACACTGATACAGTAAACTGCACACATCATTAAATTTAATTGTTAAATATTTAAACACTTTCTTTGCACAATTTACACTAATGATTGAATGATTATGATGATGAACAGAACTGATTAGATGGTTCAAATGATCTCGTTTGCTACTTTTAGAATTCAAAGTAGAATAAAACACATGGATTAACAAAAAGGGCAACTGCAATATATTGAAAGTTTATTGACATCGTTTAAAATCAAGGTTGTAGGTCGTATACATGTATAGCAGATTCTTTAGGGGATAGCTAGATCTATGACAGAAGGTTTTTTTTTGCAATTATAGTGTTTTCATTATTATTATACAGCGTTCTTTGGATGATATGTGTACTTCCGAGGAGTATGATCTCCTGCAGTTCCTCGATAACTGGTGCACCAGGGATTTTTTTTTAATATTTTGTCAAGTCCCTTCTTAATGAGACCAAGTGCACCTACAACGACTTGTGCAGTTGTCGTCTCCATACCCCACATTCTGGCTACTTCTATATCAAGGTCTTTGTATTTTGATAGTTTCTCAAGTGCCTGGACGGAGACATTTCTTTCAGATGGAACCGCCATGTCAATCATGATGAACGTCTTGTCCAATTTGTTCTTGATGATGATGTCTGGTCTGTTAGCCTTGATCTCCGTACCAGTTTTCATTGACATGTCCCTCTACGACAGTTTTTGGTTGATGTTCATACAATTTTATGTTTGCTGGGAGTCCAAATTGCTTGCAGATTTTCCAATGAATGTACCCTGCTGCCTTGTCGAGTCTTTGAATGTACTATGTTGGCACTAATGTTGGGCAGCCTGAGACAATTTCATCATATTGGTTGCATATTCTACACTTTGGATCTGTACCATCTTTGATGATCTTGTTGTGATATGCTCTTGTAGCCAAACTCTGATCTTGTGCTGCTATCGCCATTCCCTCTGTTTCTGCATTGAGACCTGCACTAGAGAGCCATTTATGTGTCTGATCTTGGTCAATATCTGGTTTGTCAAACCTTACGGGTATTGCCCATGCATTGGTTTGGCTTTCCATGTTTGTGTCATCCTCTTTTGGGCATTTGCCTTTGTCCGTCTTGTTCTTTTGGCAAACTCTGTGACGGATTCTTCTCCATTTCTTGTCGTTTGTGCAATGTTCTGTTTTTGAATGAATTTTCTGGCTTGCTCTGAGATTGAGTAAAGTTTCTTGTTACGTTCATGTTCCCGGATCATATGTAGCAGATTGTCTTGTGTTGTCTCCAAATACGTGTTTATGCCATCTCAATCTACGAGAGGCCCCTGCCACCGATCTTTCGTGGTAGGTACAATCTTTCAACGTCAATCTTTGGGTGGTGCATTCTTTCTGTTGTTAGTAACTGTCTGGTCTTTGTGTCAAGTTTTCCTTTTTTCTTGCATTTGCCAGTTTATGATATTGAAATTGTATGTGACAACTGGGACTGCCAGGGTGTTTATGGCTTCAATCTTATCTGCAGCTTTTAGTTCACTCTTGATGGTAAGCCTTAACTCTTCTGTAATATTCTTTTCTGATCTTTTCCCTCATTGCTGCATGTTGAATTCCGTCACCTTCATTAACACAAGGTATTTTTATTTAGTGTCTTGGTCAAGTTTCTTGATGATGTTGTCTCTTTCTAGCTGCATGTCAGATGTTGGTGTTAGTTTTCCTTTTTTGAAGGTGGCTTTTAGACACTTGTCCAGTTCAAATTGCATACATATGTCATCACTAAAGACCTTTACTGTCTCGAGCAGTTGTTTTGCTGGTGATCATTCTTGGCAAAGGTCTTTAGGTCATCCATGTAGAAAAGATGGCTGATCTTCTTGCCTTGGATGTCATATCCATGTAGAAAAGATGGCTGATCTTCTTGCCTTGGATGTCATATCCATGTCCAGTGTCATTCTGCATGGTATTGAGAGGTGCAAGAAACAAACAGAAGTGGAAGGGTGATAGTTATGAGACTTTGCATGCAGATGGTTTTAAAAAGTCTTGAACTTCTTTGGCCTTGGTTTGAAACCTACGGGATGAGGACTCCCACCACGCCCATTTATTTGGGACCATAACCTTTGACCTAGTTACCCTGACCTTTGAGTTTGACCTACTTTTAAAAAAACTTAAACTTTAAAGGGCTTACAACAGGAATTTATCGTTAACCCCAAATGCTGTCAAAAAACACTGTATACTGAGTCCCCCATCTCTTTCTTGTCTCCTTTTAGATCTACATGCAGTTTACCTATAATTGTCCATAATTTGCCAACAAAGTAATAATTAATTTTTTTGTGTTATTTTACCTTTTGAATTACGGTATAAAACACACATCATATTTACATTGCAACTAAAAATGTCTCATTTCAGCCATTTAAACACGCAGGAGCATATTGTTTTACTCTTGTCTGTCTGTCTGTCTGTCCGTCCAGCTGTCTGTATGAAAACTCAACAGTGGCCTTTTCTCCAAAAAATATTTGACATACAAAGCTATAACTTTGTATGTAACCTTCTTTTGAACAATGATATTTATCTGTTCGTGCAATATCAATATGACCTTCCTCAAGGTCATTCATTAACCCTTATCAATCCTTAACATTGCCATTCCTTTGGCATTTGTGTTTCACGATCTTGTTATTTAAGTTTTTATTAATGTTCATAAGCATACTAATTAGTTTTGTGAAAGAGATGTCTTAACAAAATGACATTTCAAAACTAAAATGTATGTTTTATTACTATAACAGTTTTATTTTTTTTTTTTTTGCGATTAGTTGAAGTTAATGCTGAAACTTCTATAAAAAGGCAGTTGCCATGGAAACAAGAAGGTTGTTAAATTTTGCTTATCCGGCACTTTGAAATGGAACAACAGTCAGAATTCATTAACAGGTTCAAGAAAATACAGAGGGTTTTCATTTTCGGCTTATGACATAATAATGCCATACTCCATATTGAAAAGCATGTAATTTGCTCGGCTTATTACCTCCCTTTATGGATATACCTGTTGTGATTTTTTCCATATACATGCTGTGTAGGACAAATTATTCAACATGAATTGTATTTCTATGCATCTGGTTTATATATGCAGTGTATGCTCAGTATAGAAAGCAGTAAAGCCACATTATTTTAAACATTTCAAAACCTTGCACTGATTTTCAACTAGCCAAACCCTATCAAATTTCAAATGCACATTCTGAGGTATAGCTACTCTGCAGAGTGGATATCATTGCATTTTTGTTCTTCCTTTGGATAGGTCTTTCAAGATATATAGGTGTCCCTTTGTCCATTTTAGTGGTAACTCCAACCATATCTGGCCCAAGGACTATATGTGCAATAATCTTTATCTGGAATCAAGAATCTCAGTCCACCCTGAAGGCTCTGTCTGTACCACTATGGTTATTGCTGATATTACATATAGCTGCCACTGCAGGTAAACTTTTGTTGTAAAAGTACATGTCACAATCACCAATAGATAAAGTAGCAGCATATCTATGTGCAATAATCTTTATCTGGAATCAAGAATCTCAGTCCACCCTGAAGGCTCTGTCTGTACCACTATGGTTACTGCTGATATTACATATAGCTGCCACTGCAGGTAATCAAGCTTTGTAAATGTACATGCCACAATTACCAATAGATAAAGTAGCAGCATATCTATGTACAATAATCTTTATCTGGAACCAAGAATCTCAGTCCACCCTGAAGGCTCTGTCTGTACCACTATGGTTACTGCTGATATTACATATAGCTGCCACTGCAGGTAATCAAGCTTTGTAAATGTACATGCCACAATCACCAATAGATAAAGTAGCAGCATATCTATGTGCAATAATCTTCATCTGGAATCAAGAATCTCAGTCCACCCTGAAGGCTCTGTCTGTACCTCTATGGTTATTGCTGATATTACATATAGCTGCCACTGCAGGTAAACTTTTGTTGTAAATGTACATGCCACAATCACCAATAGATAAAGTAGCAGTATATCTATGTACAATAATCTTTATCTGGAACCAAGAATCTCAGTCCACCCAGAAGGTTCTGTCTGTACCTCTATGGTTATTGCTGATATTACATATAGCTGCCACTGCAGGTAAACTTTTGTTGTAAAAGTACATGTCACAATCACCAATAGATAAAGTAGCAGCATATCTATGTACAATAATCTTTATCTGGAATCAAGAATCTCAGTCCACCCAGAAGGTTCTGTCTGTACCACTATGGTTACTGCTGATATTACATATAGCTGCCACTGCAGGTAATCAAGCTTTGTAAATGTACATGTCACAATCACCAATAGATAAAGTAGCAGCATATCTATGTACAATAATCTTCATCTGGAATCAAGAATCTCAGTCCACCCTGAAGGCTCTGTCTGTACCACTATGGTTATTGCTGATATTACATATAGCTGCCACTGCAGGTAATCAAGCTTTGTAAATGAACATGCCACAATCACCAATAGATAAAGTAGCAGCATATCTATGTACAATAATCTTTATCTGGAATCAAGAATCTCAGTCCACCCAGAAGGTTCTGTCTGTACCTCTATGGTTATTGCTGATATTACATATAGCTTCCACTGCAGGTAAACTTTTGTTGTAAATGTACATGTCACAATCACCAATAGATAAAGTAGCAGCATATCTATGTACAATAATCTTCATCTGGAACCAAGAATCTCAGTCCACCCTGAAGGCTCTGTCTGTACCACTATGGTTATTGCTGATATTACATATAGCTGCTACTGCAGGTAATCAAGCTTTGTAAATGTACATGTCACAATCACCAATAGATAAAGTAGCAGCATATTTATGTACAATAATCTTTATCTGGAACCAAGAATCTCAGTCCACCCAGAAGGCTCTGTCTGTACCACTATGGTTATTGCTGATATTACATATAGCTGCCACTGCAGGTAATCAAGCTTTGTAAATGTACATGCCACAATCACCAATAGATAAAGTAGCAGCATATCTATGTACAATAATCTTCATCTGGAATCAAGAATCTCAGTCCACCCTGAAGGTTCTGTCTGTACCACTATGGTTACTGCTGATATTACATATAGCTGCCACTGCAGGTAATCAAGCTTTGTAAATGTACATGTCACAATCACCAATAGATAAAGTAGCAGCATATCTATGTGCAATAATCTTCATCTGGAATCAAGAATCTCAGTCCACCCAGAAGGTTCTGTCTGTACCTCTATGGTTACTGCTGATATTACATATAGCTGCCACTGCAGGTAATCTTTTGTTGTAAATGTACATGCCACAATCACCAATAGATAAAGTAGCAGCATATCTATGTACAATAATCTTTATCTGGAACCAAGAATCTCAGTCCACCCTGAAGGCTCTGTCTGTACCACTATAGTTATTGCTGATATTACATATAGCTGCCACTGCAGGTAAACTTTTGTTGTAAATGTACATGTCACAATCACCAATAGATAAAGTAGCAGCATATCTATGTACAATAATCTTCATCTGGAATCAAGAATCTCAGTCCACCCTGAAGGCTCTGTCTGTACCTCTATGGTTACTGCTGATATTACATATAGCTGCCACTGCAGGTAATCTTTTGTTGTAAATGTACATGCCACAATCACCAATAGATAAAGTAGCAGCATATCTATGTACAATAATCTTTATCTGGAAACAAGAATCTCAGTCCACCCAGAAGGTTCTGTCTGTACCACTATGGTTACTGCTGATATTACATATAGCTGCTACTGCAGGTAAACTTTTGTTGTAAATGTACGTGCCACAATCACCAATAGATAAAGTAGCAGCATATCTATGTGCAATAATCTTTATCTGGAATCAAGAATCTCAGTCCACCCTGAAGGTTCTGTCTGTACCTCTATGGTTACTGCTGATATATATAGCTGCCACTGCAGGTAATCAAGCTTTGTAAATGTACATGTCACAATCACCAATAGATAAAGTAGCAGCATATCTATGTGCAATAATCTTTATCTGGAACCAAGAATCTCAGTCCACCCTGAAGGCTCTGTCTGTACCACTATGGTTACTGCTGATATTACATATAGCTGCCACTGCAGGTAATCTTTTGTTGTAAAAGTACATGTCACAATCACCAATAGATAAAGTAGCAGCATATCTATGTGCAATAATCTTTATCTGGAATCAAGAATCTCAGTCCACCCTGAAGGCTCTGTCAGTACCATTATGGTTACTGCTGATATTACATATAGCTGCCACTGCAGGTAAACTTTTGTTGTAAAAGTACATGTCTCAATCACCAATAGATAAAGTAGCAGCATATCTATGTGCAATAATCTTTATCTGGAATCAAGAATCTCAGTCCACCCTGAAGGCTCTGTCAGTACCATTATTATACCCCCCACAACAAAGTTATGGGGGGGTATACTGGATTCAGGTTGTCCGTCCGTCCGTCCGTCTGTCCGTCCGTCTGTCCGTCCGTCCGTCTGTCCGTCCGTCCGTCCGTCCGTGGACATAATTTTGTGTCCTCTTCTCCTCCCACAGTTTTTGACCAATTTTGCTGAAATTTTAGCAGGATGTTTCCTATCATATGAAGTTGTGCACCTGCAATTTTCATCTTGATCCAGGCAGTAGTTTCAGAGTTATGCCACTTTGAACTTTAGCACTTTTTCAGTGACAACGCGCTAGTGGGGGGTATTTGTCCGCTTTGCGACAGTTCTAGTGGTTACTGCTGATATTACATATAGCTGCCACTGCAGGTAAACTTTTGTTGTAAATGTACATGCCACAATCACCAATAGATAAAGTAGCAGCATATCTATGTGCAATAATCTTTATCTGGAACCAAGAATCTCAGTCCACCCTGAAGGCTCTGTCTGTACCATTATGGTTATTGCTGATATTACATATAGCTGCCACTGCAGGTAATCAAGCTTTGTAAATGTACATGTCACAATCACCAATAGATAAAGTAGCAGCATATCTATGTACAATAATCTTTATCTGGAATCAAGAATCTCAGTCCACCCTGAAGGTTCTGTCTGTACCACTATGGTTATTGCTGATATTATATATAGCTGCCACTGCAGGTAATCAAGCTTTGTAAATGTACATGTCACAATCACCAATAGATAAAGTAGCAGCATATCTATGTACAATAATCTTTATCTGGAATCAAGAATCTCAGTCCACCCAGAAGGCTCTGTCTGTACCACTATGGTTATTGCTGATATTACATATAGCTGCCACTGCAGGTAAACTTTTGTTGTAAAAGTACATGCCACAATCACCAATAGATAAAGTAGCAGCATATCTATGTACAATAATCTTCATCTGGAATCAAGAATCTCAGTCCACCCTGAAGGCTCTGTCTGTACCACTATGGTTATTGCTGATATTACATATAGCTGCCACTGCAGGTAATCAAGCTTTGTAAATGTACATGTCACAATCACCAATAGATAAAGTAGCAGCATATCTATGTACAATAATCTTTATCTGGAATCAAGAATCTCAGTCCACCCTGAAGGCTCTGTCTGTACCACTATGGTTACTGCTGATATTACATATAGCTGCCACTGCAGGTAATCTTTTGTTGTAAAAGTACATGTCACAATCACCAATAGATAAAGTAGCAGCATATCTATGTGCAATAATCTTCATCTGGAACCAAGAATCTCAGTCCACCCTGAAGGCTCTGTCTGTACCACTATGGTTATTGCTGATATTACATATAGCTGCCACTGCAGGTAATCAAGCTTTGTAAATGTACATGCCACAATCACCAATAGATAAAGTAGCAGCATATCTATGTACAATAATCTTTATCTGGAATCAAGAATCTCAGTCCACCCTGAAGGCTCTGTCTGTACCACTATGGTTATTGCTGATATTACATATAGCTGCCACTGCAGGTAATCAAGCTTTGTAAATGTACATGCCACAATCACCAATAGATAAAGTAGCAGCATACCTATGTACAATAATCTTTATCTGGAATCAAGAATCTCAGTCCACCCTGAAGGCTCTGTCTGTGCCACTATGGTTATTGCTGATATTACATATAGCTGCTACTGCAGGTAATCAAGCTTTGTAAATGTACATGTCACAATCCCCAATAGATAAAGTAGCAGCATATCTATGTACAATAATCTTTATCTGGAATCAAGAATCTCAGTCCACCCTGAAGGCTCTGTCTGTACCTCTATGGTTATTGCTGATATTACATATAGCTGCCACTGCAGGTAAACTTTTGTTGTAAAAGTACATGTCACAATCACCAATAGATAAAGTAGCAGCATATCTATGTGCAATAATCTTTATCTGGAACCAAGAATCTCAGTCCACCCTGAAGGCTCTGTCTGTACCATTATGGTTATTGCTGATATTACATATAGCTGCTACTGCAGGTAATCAAGCTTTGTAAATGTACATGTCACAATCACCAATAGATAAAGTAGCAGCATATCTATGTACAATAATCTTCATCTGGAGTCAAGAATCTCAGTCCACCCTGAAGGCTCTGTCTGTACCACTATGGTTACTGCTGATATTACATATAGCTGCCACTGCAGGTAATCAAGCTTTGTAAATGTACATGCCACAATCACCAATAGATAAAGTAGCAGCATATTTATGTACAATAATCTTCATCTGGAATCAAGAATCTCAGTCCACCCAGAAGGCTCTGTCTGTACCACTATGGTTACTGCTGATATTACATATAGCTGCTACTGCAGGTAATCAAGCTTTGTAAATGTACATGCCACAATCACCAATAGATAAAGTAGCAGCATATCTATGTGCAATAATCTTTATCTGGAATCAAGAATCTCAGTCCACCCTGAAGGTTCTGTCTGTACCACTATGGTTACTGCTGATATTACATATAGCTGCCACTGCAGGTAAACTTTTGTTGTAAATGTACATGCCACAATCACCAATAGATAAAGTAGCAGCATATCTATGTACAATAATCTTTATCTGGAAACAAGAATCTCAGTCCACCCAGAAGGTTCTGTCTGTACCACTATGGTTACTGCTGATATTACATATAGCTGCTACTGCAGGTAAACTTTTGTTGTAAATGTACGTGCCACAATCACCAATAGATAAAGTAGCAGCATATCTATGTGCAATAATCTTTATCTGGAATCAAGAATCTCAGTCCACCCAGAAGGTTCTGTCTGTACCTCTATGGTTATTGCTGATATTACATATAGCTGCCACTGCAGGTAATCAAGCTTTGTAAATGTACATGCCACAATCACCAATAGATAAAGTAGCAGCATATCTATGTGCAATAATCTTCATCTGGAATCAAGAATCTCAGTCCACCCAGAAGGTTCTGTCTGTACCTCTATGGTTATTGCTGATATTACATATAGCTGCCACTGCAGGTAATCAAGCTTTGTAAATGTACATGTCACAATCACCAATAGATAAAGTAGCAGCATATCTATGTACAATAATCTTTATCTGGAATCAAGAATCTCAGTCCACCCTGAAGGTTCTGTCTGTACCACTATGGTTATTGCTGATATTACATATAGCTGCCACTGCAGGTAATCAAGCTTTGTAAATGTACATGCCACAATCACCAATAGATAAAGTAGCAGCATATCTATGTGCAATAATCTTTATCTGGAATCAAGAATCTCAGTCCACCCTGAAGGCTCTGTCTGTACCACTATGGTTATTGCTGATATTACATATAGCTGCCACTGCAGGTAATCAAGCTTTGTAAATGTACATGCCACAATCACCAATAGATAAAGTAGCAGCATATCTATGTGCAATAATCTTTATCTGGAACCAAGAATCTCAGTCCACCCTGAAGGCTCTGTCTGTACCACTATGGTTACTGCTGATATTACATATAGCTGCCACTGCAGGTAATCTTTTGTTGTAAATGTACGTGCCACAATCACCAATAGATAAAGTAGCAGCATATCTATGTGCAATAATCTTTATCTGGAATCAAGAATCTCAGTCCACCCTGAAGGTTCTGTCTGTACCATTATGGTTACTGCTGATATTACATATAGCTGCCACTGCAGGTAATCAAGCTTTGTAAATGTACATGTCACAATCACCAATAGATAAAGTAGCAGCATATCTATGTGCAATAATCTTCATCTGGAATCAAGAATCTCAGTCCACCCTGAAGGCTCTGTCTGTACCTCTATGGTTATTGCTGATATTACATATAGCTGCCACTGCAGGTAATCTTTTGTTGTAAATGTACATGTCACAATCACCAATAGATAAAGTAGCAGCGTATCTATGTGCAATAATCTTTATCTGGAATCAAGAATCTCAGTCCACCCAGAAGGTTCTGTCTGTACCTCTATGGTTACTGCTGATATTACATATAGCTGCCACTTCAGGTAAACTTTTGTTGTAAAAGTACATGTCACAATCACCAATAGATAAAGTAGCAGCATACCTATGTACAATAATCTTTATCTGGAATCAAGAATCTCAGTCCACCCTGAAGGCTCTGTCTGTACCACTATGGTTATTGCTGATATTACATATAGCTGCCACTGCAGGTAATCAAGCTTTGTAAATGAACATGCCACAATCACCAATAGATAAAGTAGCAGCATATCTATGTACAATAATCTTTATCTGGAACCAAGAATCTCAGTCCACCCTGAAGGCTCTGTCTGTACCACTATGGTTATTGCTGATATTACATATAGCTGCCACTGCAGGTAATCTTTTGTTGTAAATGTACATGCCACAATCACCAATAGATAAAGTAGCAGCATATCTATGTACAATAATCTTCATCTGGAATCAAGAATCTCAGTCCACCCTGAAGGCTCTGTCTGTACCTCTATGGTTACTGCTGATATTACATATAGCTGCCACTGCAGGTAATCAAGCTTTGTAAATGAACATGCCACAATCACCAATAGATAAAGTAGCAGCATATCTATGTACAATAATCTTTATCTGGAATCAAGAATCTCAGTCCACCCAGAAGGTTCTGTCTGTACCACTATGGTTACTGCTGATATTACATATAGCTGCCACTGCAGGTAATCAAGCTTTGTAAATGAACATGCCACAATCACCAATAGATAAAGTAGCAGCATATCTATGTACAATAATCTTTATCTGGAACCAAGAATCTCAGTCCACCCTGAAGGCTCTGTCTGTACCACTATGGTTATTGCTGATATTACATATAGCTGCCACTGCAGGTAATCTTTTGTTGTAAATGTACATGTCACAATCACCAATAGATAAAGTAGCAGCATATTTATGTGCAATAATCTTCATCTGGAATCAAGAATCTCAGTCCACCCTGAAGGCTCTGTCTGTACCACTATGGTTATTGCTGATATTACATATAGCTGCCACTGCAGGTAATCTTTTGTTGTAAATGTATGTGCCACAATCACCAATAGATAAAGTAGCAGCATATCTATGTGCAATAATCTTTATCTGGAATCAAGAATCTCAGTCCACCCAGAAGGTTCTGTATGTACCATTATGGTTATTGCTGATATTACATATAGCTGCCACTGCAGGTAATCAAGCTTTGTAAATGTACATGCCACAATCACCAATAGATAAAGTAGCAGCATATCTATGTGCAATAATCTTCATCTGGAATCAAGAATCTCAGTCCACCCAGAAGGTTCTGTCTGTACCTCTATGGTTACTGCTGATATTACATATAGCTGCCACTGCAGGTAATCTTTTGTTGTAAATGTACATGCCACAATCACCAATAGATAAAGTAGCAGCATATCTATGTGCAATAATCTTTATCTGGAATCAAGAATCTCAGTCCACCCTGAAGGTTCTGTCTGTACCACTATGGTTACTGCTGATATTACATATAGCTGCCACTGCAGGTAAACTTTTGTTGTAAAAGTACATGTCACAATCACCAATAGATAAAGTAGCAGCATATCTATGTGCAATAATCTTTATCTGGAATCAAGAATCTCAGTCCACCCAGAAGGTTCTGTCTGTACCACTATGGTTACTGCTGATATTACATATAGCTGCCACTGCAGGTAATCAAGCTTTGTAAATGTACATGTCACAATCACCAATAGATAAAGTAGCAGCATATCTATGTGCAATAATCTTTATCTGGAATCAAGAATCTCAGTCCACCCTGAAGGCTCTGTCTGTACCACTATGGTTACTGCTGATATTACATATAGCTGCCACTGCAGGTAATCAAGCTTTGTAAATGTACATGTCACAATCACCAATAGATAAAGTAGCAGCATATCTATGTGCAATAATCTTTATCTGGAATCAAGAATCTCAGTCCACCCTGAAGGTTCTGTCTGTACCACTATGGTTACTGCTGATATTACATATAGCTGCCACTGCAGGTAAACTTTTGTTGTAAAAGTACATGTCACAATCACCAATAGATAAAGTAGCAGCATATCTATGTGCAATAATCTTTATCTGGAACCAAGAATCTCAGTCCACCCTGAAGGTTCTGTCTGTACCACTATGGTTACTGCTGATATTACATATAGCTGCTACTGCAGGTAAACTTTTGTTGTAAATGTACATGTCACAATCACCAATAGATAAAGTAGCAGCATATCTATGTACAATAATCTTCATCTGGAATCAAGAATCTCAGTCCACCCTGAAGGTTCTGTCTGTACCACTATGGTTACTGCTGATATTACATATAGCTGCCACTGCAGGTAATCAAGCTTTGTAAATGTACATGTCACAATCCCCAATAGATAAAGTAGCAGCATACCTATGTGTAATAATCTTCATCTGGAACCAAGAATCTCAGTCCACCCTGAAGGCTCTATCTGTACCATTATGGTTATTGCTGATATTACATATAGCTGCCACTGCAGGTAATCAAGCTTTGTAAATGTACATGTCACAATCACCAATAGATAAAGTAGCAGCATACCTATGTACAATAATCTTTATCTGGAACCAAGAATCTCAGTCCACCCAGAAGGTTCTGTCTGTACCTCTATGGTTACTGCTGATATTACATATAGCTGCCACTGCAGGTAATCTTTTGTTGTAAATGTACATGCCACAATCCCCAATAGATAAAGTAGCAGCATACCTATGTACAATAATCTTTATCTGGAATCAAGAATCTCAGTCCACCCTGAAGGCTCTGTCTGTACCACTATGGTTACTGCTGATATTACATATAGCTGCCACTGCAGGTAAACTTTTGTTGTAAATGTACATGTCACAATCACCAATAGATAAAGTAGCAGCATATCTATGTACAATAATCTTCATCTGGAATCAAGAATCTCAGTCCACCCTGAAGGCTCTATCTGTACCACTATGGTTATTGCTGATATTACATATAGCTGCCACTGCAGGTAAACTTTTGTTGTAAATGTACATGTCACAATCACCAATAGATAAAGTAGCAGCATATCTATGTACAATAATCTTCATCTGGAATCAAGAATCTCAGTCCACCCTGAATTTTCTGTCTGTACCACTATGGTTACTGCTGATATTACATATAGCTGCCACTGCAGGTAATCAAGCTTTGTAAATGTACATGTCACAATCCCCAATAGATAAAGTAGCAGCATACCTATGTGTAATAATCTTCATCTGGAACCAAGAATCTCAGTCCACCCTGAAGGCTCTATCTGTACCATTATGGTTATTGCTGATATTACATATAGCTGCCACTGCAGGTAATCAAGCTTTGTAAATGTACATGTCACAATCACCAATAGATAAAGTAGCAGCATACCTATGTACAATAATCTTTATCTGGAACCAAGAATCTCAGTCCACCCAGAAGGTTCTGTCTGTACCTCTATGGTTACTGCTGATATTACATATAGCTGCCACTGCAGGTAATCAAGCTTTGTAAATGTACATGCCACAATCCCCAATAGATAAAGTAGCAGCATACCTATGTACAATAATCTTTATCTGGAATCAAGAATCTCAGTCCACCCTGAAGGCTCTGTCTGTACCACTATGGTTACTGCTGATATTACATATAGCTGCCACTGCAGGTAATCAAGCTTTGTAAATGTACATGCCACAATCACCAATAGATAAAGTAGCAGCGTACCTATGTACAATAATCTTTATCTGGAACCAAGAATCTCAGTCCACCCTGAAAGCTCTGTCTGTACCACTATGGTTACTGCTGATATTACATATAGCTGCCACTGCAGGTAATCTTTTGTTGTAAAAGTACATGCCACAATCACCAACAGATAAAGTAGCAGCATATCTATGTGCAATAATCTTTATCTGGAATCAAGAATCTCAGTCCACCCTGAAGGCTCTGTCTGTACCACTATGGTTACTGCTGATATTACATATAGCTGCTATTGCAGGTAATCTTTTGTTGTAAATGTACATGTCACAATCACCAATAGATAAAGTAGCAGCATATCTATGTACAATAATCTTTATCTGGAACCAAGAATCTCAGTCCACCCTGAAGGCTCTGTCTGTACCACGATGGTTACTGCTGATATTACATATAGCTGCTACTGCAGGTAATCAAGCTTTGTAAATGTACATGCCACAATCACCAATAGATAAAGTAGCAGCATATCTATGTGTAATAATCTTCATCTGGAATCAAGAATCTCAGTCCACCCTGAAGGCTCTGTCTGTACCACTATGGTTACTGCTGATATTACATATAGCTGCCACTGCAGGTAATCAAGCTTTGTAAATGTACATGTCACAATCACCAATAGATAAAGTAGCAGCATATCTATGTGCAATAATCTTTATCTGGAATCAAGAATCTCAGTCCACCCAGAAGGTTCTGTCTGTACCTCTATGGTTATTGCTGATATTACATATAGCTGCCACTGCAGGTAATCAAGCTTTGTAAATGTACATGTCACAATCACCAATAGATAAAGTAGCAGCATATTTATGTACAATAATCTTTATCTGGAATCAAGAATCTCAGTCCACCCAGAAGGTTCTGTCTGTACCTCTATGGTTACTGCTGATATTACATATAGCTGCCACTGCAGGCAATCAAGCTTTGTAAATGTACATGCCACAATCACCAATAGATAAAGTAGCAGCATATCTATGTACAATAATCTTTATCTGGAATCAAGAATCTCAGTCCACCCTGAAAGCTCTGTCTGTACCACTATGGTTATTGCTGATATTACATATAGCTGCCACTGCAGGTAAACTTATGTTGTAAATGTACATGCCACAATCCCCAATAGATAAAGTAGCAGCGTACCTATGTACAATAATCTTTATCTGGAACCAAGAATCTCAGTCCATCCTGAAGGCTCTGTCTGTACCACTATGGTTACTGCTGATATTACATATAGCTGCCACTGCAGGTAATCAAGCTTTGTAAATGTACATGTCACAATCACCAATAGATAAAGTAGCAGCATATTTATGTACAATAATCTTTATCTGGAATCAAGAATCTCAGTCCACCCAGAAGGTTCTGTCTGTACCTCTATGGTTACTGCTGATATTACATATAGCTGCCACTGCAGGCAATCAAGCTTTGTAAATGTACATGCCACAATCACCAATAGATAAAGTAGCAGCATATCTATGTACAATAATCTTTATCTGGAATCAAGAATCTCAGTCCACCCTGAAAGCTCTGTCTGTACCACTATGGTTATTGCTGATATTACATATAGCTGCCACTGCAGGTAAACTTATGTTGTAAATGTACATGCCACAATCCCCAATAGATAAAGTAGCAGCATATCTATGTACAATAATCTTTATCTGGAACCAAGAATCTCAGTCCACCCTGAAGGCTCTGTCTGTACCACTATGGTTACTGCTGATATTACATATAGCTGCCACTGCAGGTAAACTTTTGTTGTAAATGTACATGTCACAATCACCAATAGATAAAGTAGCAGCATATCTATGTGCAATAATCTTTATCTGGAACCAAGAATCTCAGTCCACCCTGAAGGCTCTGTCTGTACCACTATGGTTATTGCTGATATTACATATAGCTGCCACTGCAGGTAATCAAGCTTTGTAAATGTACATGTCACAATCACCAATAGATAAAGTAGCAGCATATCTATGTACAATAATCTTTATCTGGAATCAAGAATCTCAGTCCACCCTGAAGGCTCTGTCTGTACCTCTATGGTTATTGCTGATATTACATATAGCTGCCACTGCAGGTAATCAAGCTTTGTAAATGTACATGTCACAATCACCAATAGATAAAGTAGCAGCATATCTATGTGCAATAATCTTTATCTGGAATCAAGAATCTCAGTCCACCCTGAAGGCTCTGTCTGTACCACTATGGTTGCTGCTGATATTACATATAGCTGCCACTGCAGGTAATCAAGCTTTGTAAATGTACATGTCACAATCACCAATAGATAAAGTAGCAGCATATTTATGTACAATAATCTTTATCTGGAACCAAGAATCTCAGTCCACCCTGAAGGTTCTGTCTGTACCACTATGGTTACTGCTGATATTACATATAGCTGCCACTGCAGGTAATCAAGCTTTGTAAATGTACATGTCACAATCACCAATAGATAAAGTAGCAGCATATCTATGTGCAATAATCTTTATCTGGAATCAAGAATCTCAGTCCACCCTGAAAGCTCTGTCTGTACCACTATGGTTATTGCTGATATTACATATAGCTGCCACTGCAGGTAATCTTTTGTTGTAAATGTACATGTCACAATCACCAATAGATAAAGTAGCAGCATATCTATGTGCAATAATCTTCATCTGGAATCAAGAATCTCAGTCCACCCTGAAGGCTCTGTCTGTACCACTATGGTTACTGCTGATATTACATATAGGGGCCACTGCAGGTAATCAAGATTTGTAAATGTACATGTCACAATCACCAATAGATAAAGTAGCAGCATATCTATGTACAATAATCTTCATCTGGAATCAAGAATCTCAGTCCACCCTGAAGGCTCTGTCTGTACCACTATGGTTACTGCTGATATTACATATAGGGGCCACTGCAGGTAATCAAGCTTTGTAAATGTACATGTCACAATCACCAATAGATAAAGTAGCAGCATATCTATGTGCAATAATCTTCATCTGGAACCAAGAATCTCAGTCCACCCTGAAGGTTCTGTCTGTACCACTATGGTTATTGCTGATATTACATATAGCTGCTACTGCAGGTAATCAAGCTTTGTAAATGTACATGCCACAATCAGCAATAGATAAAGTAGCAGCATATCTATGTGCAATAATCTTTATCTGGAATCAAGAATCTCAGTCCACCCAGAAGGTTCTGTCTGTACCTCTATGGTTACTGCTGATATTACATATAGCTGCCACTGCAGGTAATCTTTTGTTGTAAATGTACATGCCACAATCACCAATAGATAATGTAGCAGCATATCTATGTGCAATAATCTTTATCTGGAATCAAGAATCTCAGTCCACCCTGAAGGTTCTGTCTGTACCACTATGGTTACTGCTGATATTACATATAGCTGCCACTGCAGGTAAACTTTTGTTGTAAAAGTACATGTCACAATCACCAATAGATAAAGTAGCAGCATATCTATGTGCAATAATCTTTATCTGGAATCAAGAATCTCAGCCCACCCTGAAGGTTCTGTCTGTAACACTATGGTTACTGCTGATATTACATATAGCTGCCACTGCAGGTAATCAAGCTTTGTAAATGTACATGTCACAATCACCAATAGATAAAGTAGCAGCATATCTATGTGCAATAATCTTTATCTGGAATCAAGAATCTCAGTCCACCCAGAAGGTTCTGTCTGTACCTCTATGGTTATTGCTGATATTACATATAGCTGCCACTGCAGGTAATCAAGCTTTGTAAATGTACATGTCACAATCACCAATAGATAAAGTAGCAGCATATTTATGTACAATAATCTTTATCTGGAATCAAGAATCTCAGTCCACCCAGAAGGTTCTGTCTGTACCTCTATGGTTACTGCTGATATTACATATAGCTGCCACTGCAGGCAATCAAGCTTTGTAAATGTACATGCCACAATCACCAATAGATAAAGTAGCAGCATATCTATGTACAATAATCTTTATCTGGAATCAAGAATCTCAGTCCACCCTGAAAGCTCTGTCTGTACCACTATGGTTATTGCTGATATTACATATAGCTGCCACTGCAGGTAAACTTATGTTGTAAATGTACATGCCACAATCCCCAATAGATAAAGTAGCAGCGTACCTATGTACAATAATCTTTATCTGGAACCAAGAATCTCAGTCCATCCTGAAGGCTCTGTCTGTACCACTATGGTTACTGCTGATATTACATATAGCTGCCACTGCAGGTAATCAAGCTTTGTAAATGTACATGTCACAATCACCAATAGATAAAGTAGCAGCATATTTATGTACAATAATCTTTATCTGGAATCAAGAATCTCAGTCCACCCAGAAGGTTCTGTCTGTACCTCTATGGTTACTGCTGATATTACATATAGCTGCCACTGCAGGCAATCAAGCTTTGTAAATGTACATGCCACAATCACCAATAGATAAAGTAGCAGCATATCTATGTACAATAATCTTTATCTGGAATCAAGAATCTCAGTCCACCCTGAAAGCTCTGTCTGTACCACTATGGTTATTGCTGATATTACATATAGCTGCCACTGCAGGTAAACTTATGTTGTAAATGTACATGCCACAATCCCCAATAGATAAAGTAGCAGCATATCTATGTACAATAATCTTTATCTGGAACCAAGAATCTCAGTCCACCCTGAAGGCTCTGTCTGTACCACTATGGTTACTGCTGATATTACATATAGCTGCCACTGCAGGTAAACTTTTGTTGTAAATGTACATGTCACAATCACCAATAGATAAAGTAGCAGCATATCTATGTGCAATAATCTTTATCTGGAACCAAGAATCTCAGTCCACCCTGAAGGCTCTGTCTGTACCACTATGGTTATTGCTGATATTACATATAGCTGCCACTGCAGGTAATCAAGCTTTGTAAATGTACATGTCACAATCACCAATAGATAAAGTAGCAGCATATCTATGTACAATAATCTTTATCTGGAATCAAGAATCTCAGTCCACCCTGAAGGCTCTGTCTGTACCTCTATGGTTATTGCTGATATTACATATAGCTGCCACTGCAGGTAATCAAGCTTTGTAAATGTACATGTCACAATCACCAATAGATAAAGTAGCAGCATATCTATGTGCAATAATCTTTATCTGGAATCAAGAATCTCAGTCCACCCTGAAGGCTCTGTCTGTACCACTATGGTTGCTGCTGATATTACATATAGCTGCCACTGCAGGTAATCAAGCTTTGTAAATGTACATGTCACAATCACCAATAGATAAAGTAGCAGCATATTTATGTACAATAATCTTTATCTGGAACCAAGAATCTCAGTCCACCCTGAAGGTTCTGTCTGTACCACTATGGTTACTGCTGATATTACATATAGCTGCCACTGCAGGTAATCAAGCTTTGTAAATGTACATGTCACAATCACCAATAGATAAAGTAGCAGCATATCTATGTGCAATAATCTTTATCTGGAATCAAGAATCTCAGTCCACCCTGAAAGCTCTGTCTGTACCACTATGGTTATTGCTGATATTACATATAGCTGCCACTGCAGGTAATCTTTTGTTGTAAATGTACATGTCACAATCACCAATAGATAAAGTAGCAGCATATCTATGTGCAATAATCTTCATCTGGAATCAAGAATCTCAGTCCACCCTGAAGGCTCTGTCTGTACCACTATGGTTACTGCTGATATTACATATAGGGGCCACTGCAGGTAATCAAGATTTGTAAATGTACATGTCACAATCACCAATAGATAAAGTAGCAGCATATCTATGTACAATAATCTTCATCTGGAATCAAGAATCTCAGTCCACCCTGAAGGCTCTGTCTGTACCACTATGGTTACTGCTGATATTACATATAGCTGCCACTGCAGGTAATCAAGCTTTGTAAATGTACATGTCACAATCACCAATAGATAAAGTAGCAGCATATCTATGTGCAATAATCTTCATCTGGAACCAAGAATCTCAGTCCACCCTGAAGGTTCTGTCTGTACCACTATGGTTATTGCTGATATTACATATAGCTGCTACTGCAGGTAATCAAGCTTTGTAAATGTACATGCCACAATCAGCAATAGATAAAGTAGCAGCATATCTATGTGCAATAATCTTTATCTGGAATCAAGAATCTCAGTCCACCCAGAAGGTTCTGTCTGTACCTCTATGGTTACTGCTGATATTACATATAGCTGCCACTGCAGGTAATCTTTTGTTGTAAATGTACATGCCACAATCACCAATAGATAAAGTAGCAGCATATCTATGTGCAATAATCTTTATTTGGAATCAAGAATCTCAGTCCACCCTGAAGGTTCTGTCTGTACCACTATGGTTACTGCTGATATTACATATAGCTGCCACTGCAGGTAAACTTTTGTTGTAAAAGTACATGTCACAATCACCAATAGATAAAGTAGCAGCATATCTATGTGCAATAATCTTTATCTGGAATCAAGAATCTCAGCCCACCCTGAAGGTTCTGTCTGTACCACTATGGTTACTGCTGATATTACATATAGCTGCCACTGCAGGTAATCAAGCTTTGTAAATGTACATGTCACAATCACCAATAGATAAAGTAGCAGCATATCTATGTGCAATAATCTTAATCTGGAATCAAGAATCTCAGTCCACCCTGAAAGCTCTGTCTGTACCACTATGGTTACTGCTGATATTACATATAGCTGCTACTGCAGGTAATCAAGCTTTGTAAATGTACATGCCACAATCACCAATAGATAAAGTAGCAGCATATCTATGTGCAATAATCTTCATCTGGAATCAAGAATCTCAGTCCACCCTGAAGGCTCTGTCTGTACCACTATGGTTATTGCTGATATTACATATAGCTGCCACTGCAGGTAATCAAGCTTTGTAAATGTACATGCCACAATCACCAATAGATAAAGTAGCAGCATACCTATGTACAATAATCTTTATCTGGAATCAAGAATCTCAGTCCACCCAGAAGGTTCTGTCTGTACCATTATGGTTATTGCTGATATTACATATAGCTGCCACTGCAGGTAATCTTTTGTTGTAAAAGTACATGTCACAATCACCAATAGATAAAGTAGCAGCGTATCTATGTACAATAATCTTTATCTGGAATCAAGAATCTCAGTCCACCCTGAAGGTTCTGTCTGTACCACTATGGTTACTGCTGATATTACATATAGCTGCCACTGCAGGTAATCAAGCTTTGTAAATGTACATGTCACAATCACCAATAGATAAAGTAGCAGCATATCTATGTACAATAATCTTTATCTGGAATCAAGAATCTCAGTCCACCCTGAAGGCTCTGTCTGTACCACTATGGTTACTGCTGATATTACATATAGCTGCCACTGCAGGTAATCTTTTGTTGTAAAAGTACATGCCACAATCCCCAATAGATAAAGTAGCAGCATATCTATGTGCAATAATCTTTATCTGGAATCAAGAATCTCAGTCCACCCTGAAGGCTCTGTCTGTACCTCTATGGTTACTGCTGATATTACATATAGCTGCTACTGCAGGTAATCAAGCTTTGTAAATGTACATGCCACAATCACCAATAGATAAAGTAGCAGCATATTTATGTACAATAATCTTTATCTGGAACCAAGAATCTCAGTCCACCCTGAAGGTTCTGTCTGTACCACTATGGTTACTGCTGATATTACATATAGCTGCCACTGCAGGTAATCAAGCTTTGTAAATGTACATGTCACAATCACCAATAGATAAAGTAGCAGCATATCTATGTGCAATAATCTTTATCTGGAATCAAGAATCTCAGTCCACCCTGAAAGCTCTGTCTGTACCACTATGGTTATTGCTGATATTACATATAGCTGCCACTGCAGGTAATCTTTTGTTGTAAATGTACATGTCACAATCACCAATAGATAAAGTAGCAGCATATCTATGTGCAATAATCTTCATCTGGAATCAAGAATCTCAGTCCACCCTGAAGGTTCTGTCTGTACCACTATGGTTATTGCTGATATTACATATAGCTGCCACTGCAGGTAATCAAGCTTTGTAAATGTACATGTCACAATCACCAATAGATAAAGTAGCAGCATATCTATGTGCAATAATCTTTATCTGGAACCAAGAATCTCAGTCCACCCTGAAGGCTCTGTCTGTACCACTATGGTTACTGCTGATATTACATATAGGGGCCACTGCAGGTAATCAAGCTTTGTAAATGTACATGTCACAATCACCAATAGATAAAGTAGCAGCATATCTATGTGCAATAATCTTCATCTGGAACCAAGAATCTCAGTCCACCCTGAAGGTTCTGTCTGTACCATTATGGTTACTGCTGATATTACATATAGCTGCCACTGCAGGTAATCTTTTGTTGTAAATGTACGTGCCACAATCACCAATAGATAAAGTAGCAGCATATCTATGTGCAATAATCTTTATCTGGAATCAAGAATCTCAGTCCACCCTGAAGGTTCTGTCTGTACCATTATGGTTATTGCTGATATTACATATAGCTGCCACTGCAGGTAAACTTTTGTTGTAAATGTACATGTCACAATCACCAATAGATAAAGTAGCAGCATATCTATGTGCAATAATCTTTATCTGGAATCAAGAATCTCAGTCCACCCTGAAGGCTCTGTCTGTACCATTATGGTTATTGCTGATATTACATATAGGGGCCACTGCAGGTAAACTTTTGTTGTAAAAGTACATGCCACAATCACCAATAGATAAAGTAGCAGCATATCTATGTGCAATAATCTTTATCTGGAACCAAGAATCTCAGTCCACCCAGAAGGTTCTGTCTGTACCACTATGGTTACTGCTGATATTACATATAGCTGCCACTGCAGGTAATCAAGCTTTGTAAATGTACATGCCACAATCACCAATAGATAAAGTAGCAGCATATCTATGTACAATAATCTTTATCTGGAACCAAGAATCTCAGTCCACCCTGAAGGCTCTGTCTGTACCACTATGGTTATTGCTGATATTACATATAGCTGCCACTGCAGGTAATCTTTTGTTGTAAATGTACATGTCACAATCACCAATAGATAAAGTAGCAGCATATCTATATGCAATAATCTTTATCTGGAATCAAGAATCTCAGTCCACCCTGAAAGCTCTGTCTGTACCACTATGGTTATTGCTGATATTACATATAGCTGCCACTGCAGGTAATCTTTTGTTGTAAATGTACATGTCACAATCACCAATAGATAAAGTAGCAGCATATCTATGTGCAATAATCTTCATCTGGAATCAAGAATCTCAGTCCACCCTGAAGGTTCTGTCTGTACCTCTATGGTTACTGCTGATATTACATATAGCTGCCACTGCAGGTAATCAAGCTTTGTAAATGTACATGTCACAATCACCAATAGATAAAGTAGCAGCATATCTATGTACAATAATCTTTATCTGGAATCAAGAATCTCAGTCCACCCTGAAGGCTCTGTCTGTACCACTATGGTTACTGCTGATATTACATATAGCTGCCACTGCAGGTAATCAAGCTTTGTAAATGTACATGTCACAATCACCAATAGATAAAGTAGCAGCATATCTATGTGCAATAATCTTTATCTGGAACCAAGAATCTCAGTCCACCCTGAAGGTTCTGTCTGTACCACTATGGTTACTGCTGATATTACATATAGCTGCCACTGCAGGTAATCAAGCTTTGTAAATGTACATGTCACAATCACCAATAGATAAAGTAGCAGCATATCTATGTACAATAATCTTTATCTGGAATCAAGAATCTCAGTCCACCCAGAAGGCTCTGTCTGTACCTCTATGGTTATTGCTGATATTTCATATAGCTGCCACTGCAGGTAATCAAGCTTTGTAAATGTACATGCCACAATCACCAATAGATAAAGTAGCAGCATACCTATGTGCAATAATCTTTATCTGGAACCAAGAATCTCAGTCCACCCTGAAGGCTCTGTCTGTACCACTATGGTTACTGCTGATATTACATATAGGGGCCACTGCAGGTAATCAAGCTTTGTAAATGTACATGTCACAATCACCAATAGATAAAGTAGCAGCATATCTATGTGCAATAATCTTCATCTGGAACCAAGAATCTCAGTCCACCCTGAAGGTTCTGTCTGTACCATTATGGTTACTGCTGATATTACATATAGCTGCCACTGCAGGTAATCTTTTGTTGTAAATGTACGTGCCACAATCACCAATAGATAAAGTAGCAGCATATCTATGTGCAATAATCTTTATCTGGAATCAAGAATCTCAGTCCACCCTGAAGGTTCTGTCTGTACCACTATGGTTACTGCTGATATTACATATAGGGGCCACTGCAGGTAAACTTTTGTTGTAAAAGTACATGCCACAATCACCAATAGATAAAGTAGCAGCATATCTATGTGCAATAATCTTTATCTGGAACCAAGAATCTCAGTCCACCCAGAAGGTTCTGTCTGTACCACTATGGTTATTGCTGATATTACATATAGCTGCCACTGCAGGTAATCAAGCTTTGTAAATGTACATGTCACAATCACCAATAGATAAAGTAGCAGCATATCTATGTGCAATAATCTTTATCTGGAATCAAGAATCTCAGTCCACCCTGAAGGTTCTGTCTGTACCACTATGGTTACTGCTGATATTACATATAGCTGCCACTGCAGGTAATCTTTTGTTGTAAATGTACATGCCACAATCACCAATAGATAAAGTAGCAGCATATCTATGTGCAATAATCTTTATCTGGAATCAAGAATCTCAGTCCACCCTGAAGGCTCTGTCTGTACCTCTATGGTTATTGCTGATATTACATATAGCTGCTACTGCAGGTAATCAAGCTTTGTAAATGTACATGCCACAATCACCAATAGATAAAGTAGCAGCATATCTATGTACAATAATCTTTATCTGGAATCAAGAATCTCAGTCCACCCTGAAGGCTCTGTCTGTACCACTATGGTTACTGCTGATATTACATATAGCTGCCACTGCAGGTAATCTTTTGTTGTAAATGTACATGCCACAATCACCAATAGATAAAGTAGCAGCATATTTATGTGCAATAATCTTTATCTGGAATCAAGAATCTCAGTCCACCCTGAAGGTTCTGTCTGTACCACTATGGTTACTGCTGATATTACATATAGCTGCCACTGCAGGTAATCAAGCTTTGTAAATGAACATGTCACAATCACCAATAGATAAAGTAGCAGCATATCTATGTGCAATAATCTTTATCTGGAATCAAGAATCTCAGTCCACCCTGAAGGCTCTGTCTGTACCACTATAGTTATTGCTGATATTACATATAGCTGCCACTGCAGGTAAACTTTTGTTGTAAATGTACATGCCACAATCACCAATAGATAAAGTAGCAGCATATTTATGTGCAATAATCTTTATCTGGAATCAAGAATCTCAGTCCACCCTGAAGGCTCTGTCTGTACCACTATGGTTATTGCTGATATTACATATAGCTGCCACTGCAGGTAATCAAGCTTTGTAAATGTACATGTCACAATCACCAATAGATAAAGTAGCAGCATATCTATGTACAATAATCTTTATCTGGAACCAAGAATCTCAGTCCACCCAGAAGGCTCTGTCTGTACCTCTATGGTTATTGCTGATATTACATATAGCTGCCACTGCAGGTAATCAAGCTTTGTAAATGTACATGTCACAATCACCAATAGATAAAGTAGCAGCATATCTATGTACAATAATCTTTATCTGGAATCAAGAATCTCAGTCCACCCAGAAGGTTCTGTCTGTACCTCTATGGTTATTGCTGATATTACATATAGCTGCCACTGCAGGTAAACTTTTGTTGTAAATGTACATGCCACAATCACCAATAGATAAAGTAGCAGCATATCTATGTACAATAATCTTCATCTGGAATCAAGAATCTCAGTCCACCCAGAAGGTTCTGTCTGTACCACTATGGTTACTGCTGATATTACATATAGCTGCCACTGCAGGTAATCAAGCTTTGTAAATGTACATGCCACAATCACCAATAGATAAAGTAGCAGCATATTTATGTGCAATAATCTTTATCTGGAACCAAGAATCTCAGTCCACCCTGAAGGCTCTGTCTGTACCACTATGGTTACTGCTGATATTACATATAGCTGCCACTGCAGGTAATCTTTTGTTGTAAATGTACATGCCACAATCACCAATAGATAAAGTAGCATCATACCTATGTACAATAATCTTTATCTGGAACCAAGAATCTCAGTCCACCCTGAAGGTTCTGTCTGTACCACTATGGTTACTGCTGATATTACATATAGCTGCCACTGCAGGTAATCAAGCTTTGTAAATATACATGTCACAATCACCAATAGATAAAGTAGCAGCATATCTATGTGCAATAATCTTTATCTGGAATCAAGAATCTCAGTCCACCCTGAAGGTTCTGTCTGTACCTCTATGGTTATTGCTGATATTACATATAGCTGCCACTGCAGGTAATCAAGCTTTGTAAATGTACATGCCACAATCACCAATAGATAAAGTAGCAGCATATCTATGTGCAATAATCTTTATCTGGAACCAAGAATCTCAGTCCACCCTGAAGGTTCTGTCTGTACCACTATGGTTACTGCTGATATTACATATAGCTGCCACTGCAGGTAATCTTTTGTTGTAAATGTACATGCCACAATCACCAATAGATAAAGTAGCAGCATATCTATGTGCAATAATCTTTATCTGGAATCAAGAATCTCAGTCCACCCTGAAGGTTCTGTCTGTACCTCTATGGTTATTGCTGATATTACATATAGCTGCCACTGCAGGTAATCTTTTGTTGTAAAAGTACATGTCACAATCACCAATAGATAAAGTAGCAGCATATTTATGTGCAATAATCTTTATCTGGAATCAAGAATCTCAGTCCACCCTGAAGGTTCTGTCTGTACCACTATGGTTACTGCTGATATTACATATAGCTGCCACTGCAGGTAATCAAGCTTTGTAAATGTACATGCCACAATCACCAATAGATAAAGTAGCAGCATATCTATGTACAATAATCTTTATCTGGAACCAAGAATCTCAGTCCACCCTGAAGGTTCTGTCTGTACCACTATGGTTATTGCTGATATTACATATAGCTGCCACTGCAGGTAAACTTTTGTTGTAAATGTACATGTCACAATCACCAATAGATAAAGTAGCAGCATATTTATGTACAATAATCTTTATCTGGAATCAAGAATCTCAGTCCACCCTGAAGGTTCTGTCTGTACCACTATGGTTATTGCTGATATTACATATAGCTGCCACTGCAGGTAATCTTTTGTTGTAAAAGTACATGTCACAATCACCAATAGATAAAGTAGCAGCATATTTATGTGCAATAATCTTTATCTGGAATCAAGAATCTCAGTCCACCCTGAAGGCTCTGTCTGTACCACTATGGTTATTGCTGATATTACATATAGCTGCCACTGCAGGTAATCAAGCTTTGTAAATGTACATGTCACAATCACCAATAGATAAAGTAGCAGCATACCTATGTACAATAATCTTTATCTGGAACCAAGAATCTCAGTCCACCCTGAAGGCTCTGTCTGTACCACTATGGTTACTGCTGATATTACATATAGCTGCCACTGCAGGTAATCAAGCTTTGTAAATGTACATGCCACAATCACCAATAGATAAAGTAGCAGCATATTTATGTGCAATAATCTTTATCTGGAACCAAGAATCTCAGTCCACCCTGAAGGCTCTGTCTGTACCACTATGGTTATTGCTGATATTACATATAGCTGCCACTGCAGGTAATCTTTTGTTGTAAATGTACGTGCCACAATCACCAATAGATAAAGTAGCAGCATACCTATGTACAATAATCTTTATCTGGAATCAAGAATCTCAGTCCACCCTGAAGGCTCTGTCTGTACCACTATGGTTACTGCTGATATTACATATAGCTGCCACTGCAGGTAATCAAGCTTTGTAAATGTACATGTCACAATCACCAATAGATAAAGTAGCAGCATATCTATGTACAATAATCTTTATCTGGAATCAAGAATCTCAGTCCACCCAGAAGGTTCTGTCTGTACCTCTATGGTTATTGCTGATATTACATATAGCTGCCACTGCAGGTAAACTTTTGTTGTAAATGTACATGCCACAATCACCAATAGATAAAGTAGCAGCATATCTATGTACAATAATCTTCATCTGGAATCAAGAATCTCAGTCCACCCAGAAGGTTCTGTCTGTACCACTATGGTTACTGCTGATATTACATATAGCTGCCACTGCAGGTAATCAAGCTTTGTAAATGTACATGCCACAATCACCAATAGATAAAGTAGCAGCATATTTATGTGCAATAATCTTTATCTGGAACCAAGAATCTCAGTCCACCCAGAAGGTTCTGTCTGTACCACTATGGTTATTGCTGATATTACATATAGCTGCCACTGCAGGTAATCAAGCTTTGTAAATGTACATGTCACAATCACCAATAGATAAAGTAGCAGTATATCTATGTACAATAATCTTTATCTGGAACCAAGAATCTCAGTCCACCCTGAAGGCTCTGTCTGTACCACTATGGTTATTGCTGATATTACATATAGCTGCCACTGCAGGTAATCAAGCTTTGTAAATGTACATGTCACAATCACCAATAGATAAAGTAGCAGCATATCTATGTACAATAATCTTTATCTGGAACCAAGAATCTCAGTCCACCCTGAAGGCTCTGTCTGTACCACTATGGTTACTGCTGATATTACATATAGCTGCCACTGCAGGTAATCTTTTGTTGTAAATGTACATGCCACAATCACCAATAGATAAAGTAGCAGCATACCTATGTACAATAATCTTCATCAGGAATCAAGAATCTCAGTCCACCCTGAAGGCTCTGTCTGTACCACTATGGTTACTGCTGATATTACATATAGCTGCCACTGCAGGTAATCAAGCTTTGTAAATATACATGTCACAATCACCAATAGATAAAGTAGCAGCATATCTATGTGCAATAATCTTTATCTGGAATCAAGAATCTCAGTCCACCCTGAAGGTTCTGTCTGTACCTCTATGGTTATTGCTGATATTACATATAGCTGCCACTGCAGGTAATCAAGCTTTGTAAATGTACATGCCACAATCACCAATAGATAAAGTAGCAGCATATCTATGTGCAATAATCTTTATCTGGAACCAAGAATCTCAGTCCACCCTGAAGGTTCTGTCTGTACCACTATGGTTACTGCTGATATTACATATAGCTGCCACTGCAGGTAATCTTTTGTTGTAAATGTACATGCCACAATCACCAATAGATAAAGTAGCAGCATATCTATGTGCAATAATCTTTATCTGGAATCAAGAATCTCAGTCCACCCTGAAGGTTCTGTCTGTACCTCTATGGTTATTGCTGATATTACATATAGCTGCCACTGCAGGTAATCTTTTGTTGTAAAAGTACATGTCACAATCACCAATAGATAAAGTAGCAGCATATTTATGTGCAATAATCTTTATCTGGAATCAAGAATCTCAGTCCACCCTGAAGGTTCTGTCTGTACCACTATGGTTACTGCTGATATTACATATAGCTGCCACTGCAGGTAATCAAGCTTTGTAAATGTACATGCCACAATCACCAATAGATAAAGTAGCAGCATATCTATGTACAATAATCTTTATCTGGAACCAAGAATCTCAGTCCACCCTGAAGGTTCTGTCTGTACCACTATGGTTATTGCTGATATTACATATAGCTGCCACTGCAGGTAAACTTTTGTTGTAAATGTACATGTCACAATCACCAATAGATAAGGTAGCAGCATATTTATGTACAATAATCTTTATCTGGAATCAAGAATCTCAGTCCACCCTGAAGGTTCTGTCTGTACCACTATGGTTATTGCTGATATTACATATAGCTGCCACTGCAGGTAATCTTTTGTTGTAAAAGTACATGTCACAATCACCAATAGATAAAGTAGCAGCATATTTATGTGCAATAATCTTTATCTGGAATCAAGAATCTCAGTCCACCCTGAAGGCTCTGTCTGTACCACTATGGTTATTGCTGATATTACATATAGCTGCCACTGCAGGTAATCAAGCTTTGTAAATGTACATGTCACAATCACCAATAGATAAAGTAGCAGCATACCTATGTACAATAATCTTTATCTGGAACCAAGAATCTCAGTCCACCCTGAAGGCTCTGTCTGTACCACTATGGTTACTGCTGATATTACATATAGCTGCCACTGCAGGTAATCAAGCTTTGTAAATGTACATGCCACAATCACCAATAGATAAAGTAGCAGCATATTTATGTGCAATAATCTTTATCTGGAACCAAGAATCTCAGTCCACCCTGAAGGCTCTGTCTGTACCACTATGGTTATTGCTGATATTACATATAGCTGCCACTGCAGGTAATCTTTTGTTGTAAATGTACGTGCCACAATCACCAATAGATAAAGTAGCAGCATACCTATGTACAATAATCTTTATCTGGAATCAAGAATCTCAGTCCACCCTGAAGGCTATGTCTGTACCACTATGGTTACTGCTGATATTACATATAGCTGCCACTGCAGGTAAACTTTTGTTGTAAATGTACATGCCACAATCACCAATAGATAAAGTAGCAGCATATCTATGTGCAATAATCTTTATCTGGAATCAAGAATCTCAGTCCACCCTGAAGGTTCTGTCTGTACCTCTATGGTTATTGCTGATATTACATATAGCTGCCACTGCAGGTAAACTTTTGTTGTAAAAGTACATGTCACAATCACCAATAGATAAAGTAGCAGCATACCTATGTGCAATAATCTTTATCTGGAACCAAGAATCTCAGTCCACCCTGAAGGTTCTGTCTGTACCACTATGGTTATTGCTGATATTACATATAGCTGCCACTGCAGGTAATCAAGCTTTGTAAATGTACATGCCACAATCACCAATAGATAAAGTAGCAGCATACCTATGTGCAATAATCTTTATCTGGAACCAAGAATCTCAGTCCACCCTGAAGGCTCTGTCTGTACCACTATGGTTACTGCTGATATTACATATAGCTGCCACTGCAGGTAAACTTTTGTTGTAAAAGTACATGTCACAATCACCAATAGATAAAGTAGCAGCATATCTATGTACAATAATCTTTATCTGGAACCAAGAATCTCAGTCCACCCAGAAGGTTCTGTCTGTACCTCTATGGTTATTGCTGATATTACATATAGCTGCCACTGCAGGTAATCAAGCTTTGTAAATGTACATGCCACAATCACCAATAGATAAAGTAGCAGCATACCTATGTACAATAATCTTTATCTGGAATCAAGAATCTCAGTCCACCCTGAAGGCTCTGTCTGTACCACTATGGTTATTGCTGATATTACATATAGCTGCCACTGCAGGTAATCTTTTGTTGTAAATGTACATGTCACAATCACCAATAGATAAAGTAGCAGCATATCTATGTACAATAATCTTCATCTGGAACCAAGAATCTCAGTCCACCCTGAAGGCTCTGTCTGTACCGCTATGGTTATTGCTGATATTACATATAGCTGCCACTGCAGGTAATCAAGCTTTGTAAATGTACATGTCACAATCACCAATAGATAAAGTAGCAGCATACCTATGTACAATAATCTTTATCTGGAATCAAGAATCTCAGTCCACCCTGAAGGCTCTCTCTGTACCACTATGGTTACTGCTGATATTACATATAGCTGCCACTGCAGGTAAACTTTTGTTGTAAATGTACATGCCACAATCACCAATAGATAAAGTAGCAGCATATCTATGTGCAATAATCTTTATCTGGAACCAAGAATCTCAGTCCACCCTGAAGACTCTGTCTGTACCACTATGGTTACTGCTGATATTACATATAGCTGCCACTGCAGGTAATCAAGCTTTGTAAATGTACATGTCACAATCACCAATAGATAAAGTAGCAGCATATCTATGTACAATAATCTTTATCTGGAATCAAGAATCTCAGTCCACCCTGAAGGCTCTGTCTGTACCATTATGGTTACTGCTGATATTACATATAGCTGCCACTGCAGGTAATCTTTTGTTGTAAAAGTACATGTCACAATCACCAATAGATAAAGTAGCAGCATATCTATGTACAATAATCTTCATCTGGAACCAAGAATCTCAGTCCACCCTGAAGGCTCTGTCTGTACCGCTATGGTTATTGCTGATATTACATATAGCTGCCACCGCAGGTAATGAAGCTTTGTAAATGTACATGTCACAATCACCAATAGATAAAGTAGCAGTGTATCTATGTGCAATAATCATTATCTGGAATCAAGAATCTCAGTCCACCCTGAAGGCTCTGTCTGTACCGCTATGGTTACTGCTGATATTACATATAGCTGCCACTGCAGGTAATCTTTTGTTGTAAAAGTACATGCCACAATCACCAATAGATAAAGTAGCAGCATACCTATGTACAATAATCTTTATCTGGAACCAAGAATCTCAGTCCACCCAGAAGGTTCTGTCTGTACCACTATGGTTACTGCTGATATTACATATAGCTGCCACTGCAGGTAAACTTTTGTTGTAAATGTACATGTCACAATCACCAATAGATAAAGTAGCAGCATACCTATGTACAATAATCTTCATCTGGAACCAAGAATCTCAGTCCACCCTGAAGGCTCTGTCTGTACCACTATGGTTACTGCTGATATTACATATAGCTGCCACTGCAGGTAATCAAGCTTTGTAAATGTACATGCCACAATCACCAATAGATAAAGTAGCAGTGTATCTATGTGCAATAATCTTTATCTGGAATCAAGAATCTCAGTCCACCCTGAAGGCTCTGTCTGTACCTCTATGGTTATTGCTGATATTACATATAGCTGCCACTGCAGGTAATCTTTTGTTGTAAATGTACATGCCACAATCACCAATAGATAAAGTAGCAGCATATCTATGTACAATAATCTTTATCTGGAATCAAGAATCTCAGTCCACCCTGAAGGCTCTGTCTGTACCATTATGGTTACTGCTGATATTACATATAGCTGCCACTGCAGGTAATCAAGCTTTGTAAATGTACATGTCACAATCACCAATAGATAAAGTAGCAGCATATCTATGTACAATAATCTTTATCTGGAACCAAGAATCTCAGTCCACCCTGAAGGTTCTGTCTGTACCACTATGGTTATTGCTGATATTACATATAGCTGCCACTGCAGGTAATCAAGCTTTGTAAATGTACATGTCACAATCACCAATAGATAAAGTAGCTCGTATTTATGTGCAATAATCTTTATCTGGAATCAAGAATCTCAGTCCACCCTGAAGGTTCTGTCTGTACCACTATGGTTATTGCTGATATTACATATAGCTGCCACTGCAGGTAATCAAGCTTTGTAAATGTACATGCCACAATCACCAATAGATAAAGTAGCAGCATATTTATGTACAATAATCTTTATCTGGAATCAAGAATCTCAGTCCACCCTGAAGACTCTGTCTGTACCTCTATGGTTATTGCTGATATTACATATAGCTGCCACTGCAGGTAATCTTTTGTTGTAAATGTACATGCCACAATCACCAATAGATAAAGTAGCAGCATACCTATGTACAATAATCTTTATCTGGAACCAAGAATCTCAGTCCACCCTGAAGGTTCTGTCTGTACCACTATGGTTATTGCTGATATTACATATAGCTGCCACTGCAGGTAATCAAACTTTGTAAATGTACATGCCACAATCACCAATAGATAAAGTAGCAGCATATCTATGTGCAATAATCTTTATCTGGAATCAAGAATCTCAGTCCACCCAGAAGGCTCTGTCTGTACCACTATGGTTATTGCTGATATTACATATAGCTGCTACTGCAGGTAATCAAGCTTTGTAAATGTACATGCCACAATCACCAATAGATAAAGTAGCAGCATACCTATGTGCAATAATCTTCATCTGGAACCAAGAATCTCAGTCCACCCTGAAGGTTCTGTCTGTACCACTATGGTTATTGCTGATATTACATATAGCTGCCACTGCAGGTAATCAAGCTTTGTAAATGTACATGTCACAATCACCAATAGATAAAGTAGCAGCATACCTATGTACAATAATCTTTATCTGGAACCAAGAATCTCAGTCCACCCTGAAGGTTCTGTCTGTACCACTATGGTTATTGCTGATATTACATATAGCTGCCACTGCAGGTAATCAAGCTTTGTAAATGAACATGCCACAATCACCAATAGATAAAGTAGCAGCATATCTATGTGCAATAATCTTCATCTGGAATCAAGAATCTCAGTCCACCCTGAAGGCTCTGTCTGTACCACTATGGTTATTGCTGATATTACATATAGCTGCCACTGCAGGTAATCAAACTTTGTAAATGTACATGCCACAATCACCAATAGATAAAGTAGCAGCATATCTATGTGCAATAATCTTTATCTGGAATCAAGAATCTCAGTCCACCCTGAAGGTTCTGTCTGTACCACTATGGTTATTGCTGATATTACATATAGCTGCCACTGCAGGTAAACTTTTGTTGTAAATGTACATGTCACAATCACCAATAGATAAAGTAGCAGCATATCTATGTGCAATAATCTTTATCTGGAACCAAGAATCTCAGTCCACCCTGAAGGTTCTGTCTGTACCATTATGGTTATTGCTGATATTACATATAGCTGCCACTGCAGGTAATCAAGCTTTGTAAATGTACATGCCACAATCACCAATAGATAAAGTAGCAGTATATCTATGTACAATAATCTTTATCTGGAACCAAGAATCTCAGTCTACCCTGAAGGCTCTGTCTGTACCACTATGGTTATTGCTGATATTACATATAGCTGCCACTGCAGGTAAACTTTTGTTGTAAAAGTACATGTCACAATCACCAATAGATAAAGTAGCAGCATATCTATGTGCAATAATCTTTATCTGGAATCAAGAATCTCAGTCCACCCTGAAGGCTCTGTCTGTACCTCTATGGTTACTGCTGATATTACATATAGCTGCTACTGCAGGTAATCTTTTGTTGTAAATGTACATGTCACAATCACCAATAGATAAAGTAGCAGCATATCTATGTACAATAATCTTTATCTGGAATCAAGAATCTCAGTCCTTCCTGAAGGCTCTGTCTGTACCTCTATGGTTACTGCTGATATTACATATAGCTGCCACTGCAGGTAATCTTTTGTTGTAAATGTACATGCCACAATCACCAATAGATAAAGTAGCAGCATATCTATGTGCAATAATCTTTATCTGGAATCAAGAATCTCAGTCCACCCTGAAGGCTCTGTCTGTACCACTATGGTTATTGCTGATATTACATATAGCTGCTACTGCAGGTAATCAAGCTTTGTAAATGTACATGCCACAATCACCAATAGATAAAGTAGCAGCATATCTATGTGCAATAATCTTTATCTGGAACCAAGAATCTCAGTCCACCCTGAAGGCTCTGTCTGTACCTCTATGGTTACTGCTGATATTACATATAGCTGCTACTGCAGGTAATCTTTTGTTGTAAATGTACATGCCACAATCACCAATAGATAAAGTAGCAGCATATCTATGTGCAATAATCTTTATCTGGAACCAAGAATCTCAGTCCACCCTGAAGGCTCTGTCTGTACCACTATGGTTATTGCTGATATTACATATAGCTGCTACTGCAGGTAATCAAGCTTTGTAAATGTACATGTCACAATCACCAATAGATAAAGTAGCAGCATATCTATGTACAATAATCTTTATCTGGAATCAAGAATCCCAGTCCACCCTGAAAGCTCTGTCTGTACCACTATGGTTATTGCTGATATTACATATAGCTGCCACTGCAGGTAATCTTTTGTTGTAAATGTACATGCCACAATCACCAATAGATAAAGTAGCAGCATATCTATGTGCAATAATCTTTATCTGGAATCAAGAATCTCAGTCCACCCTGAAGGTTCTGTCTGTACCACTATGGTTATTGCTGATATTACATATAGCTGCCACTGCAGGTAATCTTTTGTTGTAAATGTACATGTCACAATCCCCAATAGATAAAGTAGCAGCATATCTATGTACAATAATCTTCATCTGGAATCAAGAATCTCAGTCCACCCTGAAGACTCTGTCTGTACCACTATGGTTATTGCTGATATTACATATAGCTGCCACTGCAGGTAATCAAGCTTTGTAAATGTACATGTCACAATCACCAATAGATAAAGTAGCAGCATATCTATGAGCTATAATCTTCATCTGGAACCAAGAATCTCAGTCCACCCTGAAGGCTCTGTCTGTACCACTATGGTTACTGCTGATATTACATATAGCTGCCACTGCAGGTAAACTTTTGTTGTAAATGTACATGCCACAATCACCAATAGATAAAGTAGCAGCATATCTATGTGCAATAATCTTTATCTGGAACCAAGAATCTCAGTCCACCCAGAAGGTTCTGTCTGTACCATTATGGTTATTGCTGATATTACATATAGCTGCCACTGCAGGTAATCAAGCTTTGTAAATGAACATGCCACAATCACCAATAGATAAAGTAGCAGCATATCTATGTACAATAATCTTTATCTGGAATCAAGAATCTCAGTCCACCCAGAAGGTTCTGTCTGTACCACTATGGTTACTGCTGATATTACATATAGCTGCCACTGCAGGTAATCAAGCTTTGTAAATGTACATGTCACAATCACCAATAGATAAAGTAGCAGCATACCTATGTACAATAATCTTCATCTGGAACCAAGAATCTCAGTCCACCCTGAAGGTTCTGTCTGTACCACTATGGTTATTGCTGATATTACATATAGCTGCCACTGCAGGTAATCTTTTGTTGTAAATGTACATGCCACAATCACCAATAGATAAAGTAGCAGCATATCTATGTGCAATAATCTTTATCTGGAATCAAGAATCTCAGTCCACCCAGAAGGTTCTGTCTGTACCACTATGGTTACTGCTGATATTACATATAGCTGCCACTGCAGGTAATCAAGCTTTGTAAATGTACATGCCACAATTACTAATAGATAAAGTAGCAGCATACCTATGTACAATAATCTTTATCTGGAACCAAGAATCTCAGTCCACCCTGAAGGCTCTGTCTGTACCACTATGGTTATTGCTGATATTACATATAGCTGCCACTGCAGGTAATCAAGCTTTGTAAATGTACATGCCACAATTACTAATAGATAAAGTAGCAGCATACCTATGTACAATAATCTTCATCTGGAATCAAGAATCTCAGTCCACCCTGAAGGCTCTGTCTGTACCACTATGGTTATTGCTGATATTACATATAGCTGCCACTGCAGGTAAACTTTTGTTGTAAAAGTACATGCCACAATCACCAATAGATAAAGTAGCAGCATATCTATGTACAATAATCTTTATCTGGAATCAAGAATCTCAGTCCACCCAGAAGGTTCTGTCTGTACCACTATTGTTACTGCTGATATTACATATAGCTGCCACTGCAGGTAATCTTTTGTTGTAAATGTACATGTCACAATCACCAATAGATAAAGTAGCAGCATATCTATGTACAATAATCTTTATCTGGAACCAAGAATCTCAGTCCACCCTGAAGGTTCTGTCTGTACCACTATGGTTATTGCTGATATTACATATAGCTGCCACTGCAGGTAATCTTTTGTTGTAAAAGTACATGCCACAATCACCAATAGATAAAGTAGCAGCATATCTATGTGCAATAATCTTTATCTGGAATCAAGAATCTCAGTCCACCCTGAAGGTTCTGTCTGTACCTCTATGGTTACTGCTGATATTACATATAGCTGCCACTGCAGGTAATCAAGCTTTGTAAATGTACATGCCACAATCAGCAATAGATAAAGTAGCAGCATATCTATGTGCAATAATCTTCATCTGGAATCAAGAATCTCAGTCCACCCTGAAGGCTCTGTCTGTACCACTATGGTTATTGCTGATATTACATATAGCTGCTACTGCAGGTAATCAAGCTTTGTAAATGTACATGCCACAATCACCAATAGATAAAGTAGCAGCATATCTATGTGCAATAATCTTCATCTGGAATCAAGAATCTCAGTCCACCCTGAAGGCTCTGTCTGTACCACTATGGTTATTGCTGATATTACATATAGCTGCTACTGCAGGTAATCTTTTGTTGTAAATGTACATGTCACAATCACCAATAGATAAAGTAGCAGCATATCTATGTGCAATAATCTTTATCTGGAATCAAGAATCCCAGTCCACCCTGAAGGCTCTGTCTGTACCACTATGGTTACTGCTGATATTACATATAGCTGCTACTGCAGGTAATCTTTTGTTGTAAATGTACATGTCACAATCACCAATAGATAAAGTAGCAGCATATCTATATGCAATAATCTTTATCTGGAATCAAGAATCTCAGTCCACCCTGAAGGCTCTGCCTGTACCACTATGGTTATTGCTGATATTACATATAGCTGCCACTGCAGGTAATCAAGATTTGTAAATGTACATGTCACAATCACCAATAGATAAAGTAGCAGCATATCTATGTGCAATAATCTTCATCTGGAATCAAGAATCTCAGTCCACCCTGAAAGCTCTGTCTCTACCACTATGGTTACTGCTGATATTACATATAGCTGCTACTGCAGGTAATCTTTTGTTGTAAATGTACATGTCACAATCACCAATAGATAAAGTAGCAGTGTATCTATGTGCAATAATCTTCATCTGGAATCAAGAATCTCAGTCCTCCCTGAAGGCTCTGCCTGTACCACTATGGTTATTGCTGATATTACATATAGCTGCTACTGCAGGTAATCAAGCTTTGTAAATGTACATGCCACAATCACCAATAGATAAAGTAGCAGCATATCTATGTGCAATAATCTTTATCTGGAACCAAGAATCTCAGTCCACTCTGAAGGCTCTGCCTGTACCACTATGGTTATTGCTGATATTACATATAGCTGCTACTGCAGGTAATCTTTTGTTGTAAATGTACATGCCACAATCACCAATAGATAAAGTAGCAGCATATCTATGTGCAATAATCTTTATCTGGAACCAAGAATCTCAGTCCACCCTTAAGGCTCTATCTGTACCACTATAGTTATTGCTGATATTACATATAGCTGCTACTGCAGGTAATCTTTTGTTGTAAATGTACATGTCACAATCACCAATAGATAAAGTAGCAGCATATCTATGTGCAATAATCTTCATCTGGAATCAAGAATCCCAGTCCACCCTGAAAGCTCTGTCTGTACCACTATGGTTACTGCTGATATTACATATAGCTGCTACTGCAGGTAATCAAGCTTTGTAAATGTACATGTCACAATCACCAATAGATAAAGTAGCAGCATATCTATGTGCAATAATCTTCATCTGGAACCAAGAATCTCAGTCCACTCTGAAGGCTATTTCTGTACCACTATGGTTACTGCTGATATTACATATAGCTGCCACTGCAGGTAATCAAGCTTTGTAAATGTACATGCCACAATCACCAATAGATAAAGTAGCAGCATATCTATGTGCAATAATCTTCATCTGGAATCAAGAATCTCAGTCCACCCTGAAGGCTCTGTCTGTACCACTATGGTTATTGCTGATATTACATATAGCTGCTACTGCAGGTAATCTTTTGTTGTAAATGTACATGCCACAATCACCAATAGATAAAGTAGCAGCATATCTATGTGCAATAATCTTCATCTGGAATCAAGAATCTCAGTCCACCCTGATGGCTCTGTCTGTACCACTATGGTTATTGCTGATATTACATATAGCTGCTACTGCAGGTAATCAAGCTTTGTAAATGTACATGCCACAATCACCAATAGATAAAGTAGCAGCATATCTATGTGCAATAATCTTCATCTGGAATCAAGAATCTCAGTCCACCCTGAAGGCTCTGTCTGTACCTCTATGGTTATTGCTGATATTACATATAGCTGCCACTGCAGGTAATCTTTTGTTGTAAATGTACATGTCACAATCACCAATAGATAAAGTAGCAGCATATCTATGTACAATAATCTTCATCTGGAATCAAGAATCTCAGTCCACCCTGAAAGCTCTGTCTGTACCACTATGGTTATTGCTGATATTACATATAGCTGCTACTGCAGGTAATCAAGCTTTGTAAATGTACATGCCACAATCACCAATAGATAAAGTAGCAGCATATCTATGTGTAATAATCTTCATCTGGAATCAAGAATCTCAGTCCACCCTGAAAGCTCTGTCTGTACCACTATGGTTATTGCTGATATTACATATAGCTGCTACTGCAGGTAATCTTTTGTTGTAAATGTACATGTCACAATCACCAATAGATAAAGTAGCAGCATATCTATGTGTAATAATCTTCATCTGGAATCAAGAATCTCAGTCCACCCTGAAAGCTCTGTCTGTACCACTATGGTTACTGCTGATATTACATATAGCTGCTACTGCAGGTAATCAAGCTTTGTAAATGTACATGTCACAATCACCAATAGATAAAGTAGCAGCATATCTATGTGCAATAATCTTCATCTGGAATCAAGAATCTCAGTCCACCCTGAAGGCTCTGTCTGTACCACTATGGTTACTGCTGATATTACATATAGCTGCTACTGCAGGTAATCAAGCTTTGTAAATGTACATGCCACAATCACCAATAGATAAAGTAGCAGCATATCTATGTGTAATAATCTTCATCTGGAATCAAGAATCTCAGTCCACCCTGAAGGCTCTCTCTGTACCACTATGGTTACTGCTGATATTACATATAGCTGCTACTGCAGGTAATCAAGCTTTGTAAATGTACATGCCACAATCACCAATAGATAAAGTAGCAGCATATCTATGTGCAATAATCTTTATCTGGAACCAAGAATCTCAGTCCACCCTGAAGGTTCTGTCTGTACCACTATGGTTACTGCTGATATTACATATAGCTGCTACTGCAGGTAATCTTTTGTTGTAAATGTACATGCCACAATCACCAATAGATAAAGTAGCAGCATATCTATGTGCAATAATCTTTATCTGGAACCAAGAATCTCAGTCCACCCAGAAGGTTCTGTCTGTACCATTATGGTTATTGCTGATATTACATATAGCTGCCACTGCAGGTAATCAAGCTTTGTAAATGAACATGCCACAATCACCAATAGATAAAGTAGCAGCATATCTATGTGCAATAATCTTTATCTGGAATCAAGAATCTCAGTCCACCCTGAAGGCTCTGTCTGTGCCACTATGGTTATTGCTGATATTACATATAGCTGCCACTGCAGGTAATCAAGCTTTGTAAATGTACATGCCACAATCACCAATAGATAAAGTAGCAGCATATCTATGTGCAATAATCTTTATCTGGAATCAAGAATCTCAGTCCACCCAGAAGGCTCTGTCTGTACCTCTATGGTTACTGCTGATATTACATATAGCTGCCACTGCAGGTAAACTTTTGTTGTAAATGTACATGCCACAATCACCAATAGATAAAGTAGCAGCATATCTATGTGCAATAATCTTTATCTGGAACCAAGAATCTCAGTCCACCCAGAAGGTTCTGTCTGTACCATTATGGTTATTGCTGATATTACATATAGCTGCCACTGCAGGTAATCAAGCTTTGTAAATGAACATGCCACAATCACCAATAGATAAAGTAGCAGCATATCTATGTACAATAATCTTTATCTGGAATCAAGAATCTCAGTCCACCCAGAAGGTTCTGTCTGTACCACTATGGTTACTGCTGATATTACATATAGCTGCCACTGCAGGTAATCAAGCTTTGTAAATGTACATGCCACAATCACCAATAGATAAAGTAGCAGCATACCTATGTACAATAATCTTCATCTGGAACCAAGAATCTCAGTCCACCCTGAAGGTTCTGTCTGTACCACTATGGTTATTGCTGATATTACATATAGCTGCCACTGCAGGTAATCTTTTGTTGTAAATGTACATGCCACAATCACCAATAGATAAAGTAGCAGCATATCTATGTGCAATAATCTTTATCTGGAATCAAGAATCTCAGTCCACCCAGAAGGTTCTGTCTGTACCACTATGGTTACTGCTGATATTACATATAGCTGCCACTGCAGGTAATCAAGCTTTGTAAATGTACATGCCACAATTACTAATAGATAAAGTAGCAGCATACCTATGTACAATAATCTTCATCTGGAATCAAGAATCTCAGTCCACCCTGAAGGCTCTGTCTGTACCACTATGGTTATTGCTGATATTACATATAGCTGCCACTGCAGGTAAACTTTTGTTGTAAAAGTACATGCCACAATCACCAATAGATAAAGTAGCAGCATATCTATGTACAATAATCTTTATCTGGAATCAAGAATCTCAGTCCACCCAGAAGGTTCTGTCTGTACCACTATTGTTACTGCTGATATTACATATAGCTGCCACTGCAGGTAATCTTTTGTTGTAAATGTACATGTCACAATCACCAATAGATAAAGTAGCAGCATATCTATGTACAATAATCTTTATCTGGAACCAAGAATCTCAGTCCACCCTGAAGGTTCTGTCTGTACCACTATGGTTATTGCTGATATTACATATAGCTGCCACTGCAGGTAAACTTTTGTTGTAAATGTACATGTCACAATCACCAATAGATAAAGTAGCAGCATACCTATGTGCAATAATCTTTATCTGGAACCAAGAATCTCAGTCCACCCAGAAGGTTCTGTCTGTACCACTATGGTTATTGCTGATATTACATATAGCTGCCACTGCAGGTAATCAAGCTTTGTAAATGTACATGCCACAATCACCAATAGATAAAGTAGCAGCATATCTATGTACAATAATCTTCATCTGGAATCAAGAATCTCAGTCCACCCTGAAGGCTCTGTCTGTACCACTATGGTTATTGCTGATATTACATATAGCTGCCACTGCAGGTAATCTTTTGTTGTAAAAGTACATGTCACAATCACCAATAGATAAAGTAGCAGCATACCTATGTACAATAATCTTTATCTGGAATCAAGAATCTCAGTCCACCCTGAAGGCTCTGTCTGTACCACTATGGTTATTGCTGATATTACATATAGCTGCCACTGCAGGTAATCTTTTGTTGTAAAAGTACATGCCACAATCACCAATAGATAAAGTAGCAGCATATCTATGTGCAATAATCTTTATCTGGAATCAAGAATCTCAGTCCACCCTGAAGGTTCTGTCTGTACCTCTATGGTTACTGCTGATATTACATATAGCTGCCACTGCAGGTAATCAAGCTTTGTAAATGTACATGCCACAATCAGCAATAGATAAAGTAGCAGCATATCTATGTGCAATAATCTTCATCTGGAATCAAGAATCTCAGTCCACCCTGAAGGCTCTGTCTGTACCACTATGGTTATTGCTGATATTACATATAGCTGCTACTGCAGGTAATCAAGCTTTGTAAATGTACATGCCACAATCATCAATAGATAAAGTAGCAGCATATCTATGTGCAATAATCTTCATCTGGAATCAAGAATCTCAGTCCACCCTGAAGGCTCTGTCTGTACCACTATGGTTATTGCTGATATTACATATAGCTGCTACTGCAGGTAATCTTTTGTTGTAAATGTACATGTCACAATCACCAATAGATAAAGTAGCAGCATATCTATGTGCAATAATCTTTATCTGGAATCAAGAATCCCAGTCCACCCTGAAGGCTCTGTCTGTACCACTATGGTTACTGCTGATATTACATATAGCTGCTACTGCAGGTAATCTTTTGTTGTAAATGTACATGTCACAATCACCAATAGATAAAGTAGCAGCATATCTATGTGCAATAATCTTTATCTGGAATCAAGAATCTCAGTCCACCCTGAAGGCTCTGCCTGTACCACTATGGTTATTGCTGATATTACATATAGCTGCCACTGCAGGTAATCAAGATTTGTAAATGTACATGTCACAATCACCAATAGATAAAGTAGCAGCATATCTATGTGCAATAATCTTCATCTGGAATCAAGAATCTCAGTCCACCCTGAAAGCTCTGTCTCTACCACTATGGTTACTGCTGATATTACATATAGCTGCTACTGCAGGTAATCTTTTGTTGTAAATGTACATGTCACAATCACCAATAGATAAAGTAGCAGTGTATCTATGTGCAATAATCTTCATCTGGAATCAAGAATCTCAGTCCTCCCTGAAGGCTCTGCCTGTACCACTATGGTTATTGCTGATATTACATATAGCTGCTACTGCAGGTAATCAAGCTTTGTAAATGTACATGCCACAATCACCAATAGATAAAGTAGCAGCATATCTATGTGCAATAATCTTTATCTGGAACCAAGAATCTCAGTCCACTCTGAAGGCTCTGCCTGTACCACTATGGTTATTGCTGATATTACATATAGCTGCTACTGCAGGTAATCTTTTGTTGTAAATGTACATGCCACAATCACCAATAGATAAAGTAGCAGCATATCTATGTGCAATAATCTTTATCTGGAACCAAGAATCTCAGTCCACCCTGAAGGCTCTATCTGTACCACTATAGTTATTGCTGATATTACATATAGCTGCTACTGCAGGTAATCTTTTGTTGTAAATGTACATGCCACAATCACCAATAGATAAAGTAGCAGCATATCTATGTGCAATAATCTTCATCTGGAATCAAGAATCCCAGTCCACCCTGAAAGCTCTGTCTGTACCACTATGGTTACTGCTGATATTACATATAGCTGCTACTGCAGGTAATCAAGCTTTGTAAATGTACATGCCACAATCACCAATAGATAAAGTAGCAGCATATCTATGTGCAATAATCTTCATCTGGAATCAAGAATCTCAGTCCACCCTGAAGGCTATTTCTGTACCACTATAGTTATTGCTGATATTACATATAGCTGCCACTGCAGGTAATCAAGCTTTGTAAATGTACATGTCACAATCACCAATAGATAAAGTAGCAGCATATCTATGTGCAATAATCTTCATCTGGAACCAAGAATCTCAGTCCACTCTGAAGGCTATTTCTGTACCACTATGGTTACTGCTGATATTACATATAGCTGCCACTGCAGGTAATCAAGCTTTGTAAATGTACATGCCACAATCACCAATAGATAAAGTAGCAGCATATCTATGTGCAATAATCTTCATCTGGAATCAAGAATCTCAGTCCACCCTGAAGGCTCTGTCTGTACCACTATGGTTATTGCTGATATTACATATAGCTGCTACTGCAGGTAATCTTTTGTTGTAAATGTACATGCCACAATCACCAATAGATAAAGTAGCAGCATATCTATGTGCAATAATCTTCATCTGGAATCAAGAATCTCAGTCCACCCTGATGGCTCTGTCTGTACCACTATGGTTATTGCTGATATTACATATAGCTGCTACTGCAGGTAATCAAGCTTTGTAAATGTACATGCCACAATCACCAATAGATAAAGTAGCAGCATATCTATGTGCAATAATCTTCATCTGGAATCAAGAATCTCAGTCCACCCTGAAGGCTCTGTCTGTACCTCTATGGTTATTGCTGATATTACATATAGCTGCCACTGCAGGTAATCTTTTGTTGTAAATGTACATGTCACAATCACCAATAGATAAAGTAGCAGCATATCTATGTGCAATAATCTTTATCTGGAATCAAGAATCTCAGTCCACCCAGAAGGTTCTGTCTGTACCACTATGGTTACTGCTGATATTACATATAGCTGCCACTGCAGGTAATCAAGCTTTGTAAATGTACATGTCACAATCACCAATAGATAAAGTAGCAGCATATCTATGTGCAATAATCTTTATCTGGAACCAAGAATCTCAGTCCACCCTGAAGGCTCTGTCTGTACCACTATGGTTATTGCTGATATTACATATAGCTGCCACTGCAGGTAATCAAGCTTTGTAAATGTACATGCCACAATCACCAATAGATAAAGTAGCAGCATATCTATGTGTAATAATCTTCATCTGGAATCAAGAATCTCAGTCCACCCTGAAGGCTCTCTCTGTACCACTATGGTTACTGCTGATATTACATATAGCTGCTACTGCAGGTAATCAAGCTTTGTAAATGTACATGCCACAATCACCAATAGATAAAGTAGCAGCATATCTATGTGCAATAATCTTTATCTGGAATCAAGAATCTCAGTCCACCCTGAAAGCTCTGTCTGTACCACTGTGGTTATTGCTGATATTACATATAGCTGCCACTGCAGGTAATCTTTTGTTGTAAATGTACATGCCACAATCACCAATAGATAAAGTAGCAGCATATCTATGTACAATAATCTTTATCTGGAATCAAGAATCTCAGTCCACCCTGAAGGTTCTGTCTGTACCACTATAGTTATTGCTGATATTACATATAGCTGCCACTGCAGGTAATCTTTTGTTGTAATTGTACATGCCACAATCACCAATAGATAAAGTAGCAGCATATCTATGTGCAATAATCTTCATCTGGAACCAAGAATCTCAGTCCACCCTGAAAGCTCTGTCTGTACCACTATGGTTACTGCTGATATTACATATAGCTGCCACTGCAGGTAAACTTTTGTTGTAAATGTACATGTCACAATCACCAACAGATAAAGTAGCAGCATATCTATGTGCAATAATCTTCATCTGGAATCAAGAATCTCAGTCCACCCTGAAGGCTCTGTCTGTACCACTATGGTTATTGCTGATATTACATATAGCTGCCACTGCAGGTAATCAAACTTTGTAAATGTACATGTCACAATCACCAATAGATAAAGTAGCAGCATACCTATGTGCAATAATCTTTATCTGGAACCAAGAATCTCAGTCCACCCTGAAGGCTCTGTCTGTACCACTATGGTTATTGCTGATATTACATATAGCTGCTACTGCAGGTAATCAAACTTTGTAAATGTACATGTCACAATCACCAATAGATAAAGTAGCAGCATACCTATGTGCAATAATCTTTATCTGGAACCAAGAATCTCAGTCCACCCTGAAGGCTCTGTCTGTACCACTATGGTTATTGCTGATATTACATATAGCTGCTACTGCAGGTAATCTTTTGTTGTAAATGTACATGTCACAATCACCAATAGATAAAGTAGCAGCATATCTATGTGCAATAATCTTCATCTGGAATCAAGAATCTCAGTCCACCCTGAAGGCTCTGCCTGTACCACTATAGTTATTGCTGATATTACATATAGCTGCTACTACAGGTAATCAAGCTTTGTAAATGTACATGCCACAATCACCAATAGATAAAGTAGCAGCATATCTATGTGCAATAATCTTCATCTGGAACCAAGAATCTCAGTCCACTCTGAAGGCTCTGTCTGTCCCACTATGGTTATTGCTGATATTACATATAGCTGCCACTGCAGGTAATCTTTTGTTGTAAATGTACATGCCACAATCACCAATAGATAAAGTAGTAGCATATCTATGTGCAATAATCTTCATCTGGAATCAAGAATCTCAGTCCACCCTGAAGGTTCTGTCTGTACCACTATGGTTATTGCTGATATTACATATAGCTGCAACTGCAGGTAATCAAGCTTTGTAAATGTACATGCCACAATCACCAATAGATAAAGTAGCAGCGTATCTATGTGCAATAATCTTCATCTGGAATCAAGAATCTCAGTCCACCCTGAAGACTCTGTCTGTACCATTATGGTTATTGCTGATATTACATATAGCTGCCACTGCAGGTAATCTTTTGTTTGTAAATGTACATGCCACAATCACCAATAGATAAAGTAGCAGCATATCTATGTGCAATAATCTTCATCTGGAACCAAGAATCTCAGTCCACCCTGAAGGTTCTGTCTGTACCACTATGGTTATTGCTGATATTACATATAGCTGCCACTGCAGGTAATCAAGCTTTGTAAATGTACATGTCACAATCACCAATAGATAAAGTAGTAGCATATCTATGTACAATAATCTTTATCTGGAATCAAGAATCTCAGTCCACCCTGAAGGCTCTGCCTGTACCACTATGGTTATTGCTGATATTACATATAGCTGCTACTGCAGGTAATCTTTTGTTGTAAATGTACATGCCACAATCAGCAATAGATAAAGTAGCAGCATATCTATGTGTAATAATCTTTATCTGGAATCAAGAATCTCAGTCCACCCTGATGGCTCTGTCTGTACCACTATGGTTATTGCTGATATTACATATAGCTGCCACTGCAGGTAATCTTTTGTTGTAAATGTACATGCCACAATCACCAATAGATAAAGTAGCAGCATATCTATGTGCAATAATCTTCATCTGGAATCAAGAATCTCAGTCCACCCTGAAGGCTCTGTCTGTACCACTATGGTTATTGCTGATATTACATATAGCTGCTACTGCAGGTAATCAAGCTTTGTAAATGTACATGCCACAATCACCAATAGATAAAGTAGCAGTGTATCTATGTGCAATAATCTTCATCTGGAATCAAGAATCCCAGTCCACCCTGAAGGTTCTGTCTGTACCACTATGGTTACTGCTGATATTACATATAGCTGCCACTGCAGGTAATCAAACTTTGTAAATGTACATGTCACAATCACCAATAGATAAAGTAGCAGCATATCTATGTACAATAATCTTTATCTGGAATCAAGAATCTCAGTCCACCCTGAAGGCTCTGTCTGTACCACTATGGTTATTGCTGATATTACATATAGCTGCTACTGCAGGTAATCAAGCTTTGTAAATGTACATGCCACAATCACCAATAGATAAAGTAGCAGCATATCTATGTGCAATAATCTTCATCTGGAATCAAGAATCTCAGTCCACCCTGAAGGTTCTGTCTGTACCACTATGGTTATTGCTGATATTACATATAGCTGCTACTGCAGGTAATCTTTTGTTGTAAATGTACATGCCACAATCACCAATAGATAAAGTAGCAGCATATCTATGTGCAATAATCTTTATCTGGAATCAAGAATCTCAGTCCACCCTGAAGGCTCTGTCTGTACCACTATGGTTATTGCTGATATTACATATAGCTGCAACTGCAGGTAATCAAGCTTTGTAAATGTACATGTCACAATCACCAATAGATAAAGTAGCAGCATATCTATGTGCAATAATCTTTATCTGGAACCAAGAATCTCAGTCCACCCTGAAAGCTCTGTCTGTACCACTATGGTTACTGCTGATATTACATATAGCTGCTACTGCAGGTAATCTTTTGTTGTAAATGTACATGTCACAATCACCAATAGATAAAGTAGTAGCATATCTATGTGCAATAATCTTTATCTGGAATCAAGAATCTCAGTCCACCCTGAAGGTTCTGTCTGTACCACTATGGTTATTGCTGATATTACATATAGCTGCTACTGCAGGTAATCAAGCTTTGTAAATGTACATGCCACAATCACCAATAGATAAAGTAGCAGCATATTTATGTGCAATAATCTTTATCTGGAATCAAGAATCTCAGTCCACCCTGAAGACTCTATCTGTACCATTATGGTTATTGCTGATGTTACATATAGCTGCCACTGCAGGTAATCTTTTGTTGTAAATGTACATGCCACAATCACCAATAGATAAAGTAGCAGCATATCTATGTACAATAATCTTCATCTGGAATCAAGAATCTCAGTCCACCCTGAAAGCTCTGTCTGTACCACTATGGTAACTGCTGATATTACATATAGCTGCTACTGCAGGTAATCAAGCTTTGTAAATGTACATGCCACAATCACCAATAGATAAAGTAGCAGCATATCTATGTGCAATAATCTTTATCTGGAATCAAGAATCCCAGTCCATCCTGAAAGCTCTGTCTGTACCACTATGGTTACTGCTGATATTACATATAGCTGCCACTGCAGGTAATCTTTTGTTGTAAATGTACATGTCACAATCACCAATAGATAAAGTAGCAGCATATCTATGTGCAATAATCTTCATCTGGAATCAAGAATCTCAGTCCACCCTGAAGACTCTGTCTGTACCACTATGGTTATTGCTGATATTACATATAGCTGCTACTGCAGGTAATCAAGCTTTGTAAATGTACATGTCACAATCACCAATAGATAAAGTAGCAGCATATCTATGTGCAATAATCTTCATCTGGAATCAAGAATCCCAGTCCACCCTGAAGGCTATTTCTGTACCACTATAGTTATTGCTGATATTACATATAGCTGCTACTGCAGGTAATCAAGCTTTGTAAATGTACATGCCACAATCACCAATAGATAAAGTAGTAGCATATCTATGTGCAATAATCTTTATCTGGAACCAAGAATCTCAGTCCACCCTGAAAGCTCTGTCTGTACCTCTATGGTTATTGCTGATATTACATATAGCTGCTACTGCAGGTAATCTTTTGTTGTAAATGTACATGCCACAATCACCAATAGATAAAGTAGCAGCATATCTATGTGCAATAATCTTCATCTGGAATCAAGAATCTCAGTCCACCCTGAAGGCTCTGTCTGTACCACTATGGTTATTGCTGATATTACATATAGCTGCCACTGCAGGTAATCAAGCTTTGTAAATGTACATGCCACAATCACCAATAGATAAAGTAGCAGCATATCTATGTGCAATAATCTTCATCTGGAATCAAGAATCTCAGTCCACCCTGAAGGCTCTGTCTGTACCACTATGGTTATTGCTGATATTACATATAGCTGCTACTGCAGGTAATCAAGCTTTGTAAATGTACATGCCACAATCACCAATAGATAAAGTAGCAGCATATCTATGTGCAATAATCTTCATCTGGAATCAAGAATCCCAGTCCACCCTGAAGGCTCTGTCTGTACCACTATGGTTATTGCTGATATTACATATAGCTGCCACTGCAGGTAAACTTTTGTTGTAAATGTACATGTCACAATCACCAATAGATAAAGTAGCAGCATATCTATGTGCAATAATCTTTATCTGGAATCAAGAATCCCAGTCCACCCTGAAGGCTCTATCTGTACCACTATAGTTATTGCTGATATTACATATAGCTGCTACTGCAGGTAATCAAGCTTTGTAAATGTACATGCCACAATCACCAATAGATAAAGTAGCAGCATATCTATGTGCAATAATCTTCATCTGGAATCAAGAATCCCAGTCCACCCTGAAGGCTCTATCTGTACCACTATGGTTATTGCTGATATTACATATAGCTGCTACTGCAAGTAATCAAGCTTTGTAAATGTACATGCCACAATCACCAATAGATAAAGTAGCAGCATATCTATGTGCAATAATCTTTATCTGGAACCAAGAATCTCAGTCCACCCTGATGGCTCTGTCTGTACCACTATGGTTATTGCTGATATTACATATAGCTGCAACTGCAGGTAATCAAGCTTTGTAAATGTACATGTCACAATCACCAATAGATAAAGTAGCAGCGTATCTATGTGCAATAATCTTTATCTGGAATCAAGAATCTCAGTCCACCCTGAAGGCTCTATCTGTACCACTATGGTTATTGCTGATATTACATATAGCTGCCACTGCAGGTAATCAAGCTTTGTAAATGTACATGCCACAATCACCAATAGATAAAGTAGCAGCATTTCTATGTGCAATAATCTTTATCTGGAATCAAGAATCTCAGTCCACCCTGAAAGCTCTGTCTGTACCACTATGGTTACTGCTGATATTACATATAGCTGCTACTGCAGGTAATCAAGCTTTGTAAATGTACATGCCACAATCACCAATAGATAAAGTAGCAGCATATCTATGTGCAATAATCTTCATCTGGAATCAAGAATCTCAGTACACCCTGAAGGTTCTGTCTGTACCACTATGGTTACTGCTGATATTACATATAGCTGCTACTGCAGGTAATCTTTTGTTGTAAATGTACATGTCACAATCACCAATAGATAAAGTAGTAGCATATCTATGTGCAATAATCTTTATCTGGAATCAAGAATCCCAGTCCACCCTGAAGGCTCTGTCTGTACCACTATGGTTATTGCTGATATTACATATAGCTGCTACTGCAGGTAATCAAGCTTTGTAAATGTACATGCCACAATCACCAATAGATAAAGTAGCAGTGTATCTATGTGCAATAATCTTTATCTGGAACCAAGAATCTCAGTCCACTCTGAAGGCTCTGCCTGTACCACTATAGTTATTGCTGATATTACATATAGCTGCTACTGCAGGTAATCAAGCTTTGTAAATGTACATGCCACAATCACCAATAGATAAAGTAGCAGCATATCTATGTGCAATAATCTTCATCTGGAATCAAGAATCTCAGTCCACCCTGAAGGTTCTGTCTGTACCACTATGGTTACTGCTGATATTACATATAGCTGCCACTGGAGGTAATCAAGCTTTGTAAATGTACATGCCACAATCCCCAATAGATAAAGTAGCAGCATATCTATGTGCAATAATCTTCATCTGGAACCAAGAATCTCAGTCCACCCTGAAGACTCTGTCTGTACCACTATGGTTACTGCTGATATTACATATAGCTGCCACTGGAGGTAATCAAGCTTTGTAAATGTACATGCCACAATCACCAATAGATAAAGTAGCAGCATATCTATGTGTAATAATCTTTATCTGGAATCAAGAATCTCAGTCCATCCTGAAGGCTCTGTACCACTATGGTTACTGCTGATATTACATATAGCTGCCACTGCAGGTAATCTTTTGTTGTAAATGTACATGCCACAATCACCAATAGATAAAGTAGCAGCATATCTATGTGCAATAATCTTCATCTGGAATCAAGAATCTCAGTCCACCCTGAAGGTTCTGTCTGTACCACTATGGTTATTGCTGATATTACATATAGCTGCTACTGCAGGTAATCAAGCTTTGTAAATGTACATGCCACAATCACCAATAGATAAAGTAGCAGCATATCTATGTGCAATAATCTTTATCTGGAACCAAGAATCTCAGTCCACCCTGAAGGTTCTGTCTGTACCACTATGGTTACTGCTGATATTACATATAGCTGCCACTGCAGGTAATCAAGATTTGTAAATGTACATGCCACAATCACCAATAGATAAAGTAGCAGCATATCTATGTGCAATAATCTTTATCTGGAATCAAGAATCTCAGTCCACCCTGAAGGTTCTGTCTGTACCACTATGGTTACTGCTGATATTACATATAGCTGCCACTGCAGGTAATCAAGATTTGTAAATGTACATGTCACAATCAGCAATAGATAAAGTAGCAGCATATCTATGTGCAATAATCTTTATCTGGAACCAAGAATCTCAGTCCACCCTGAAGGCTCTGTCTGTACCACTATGGTTATTGCTGATATTACATATAGCTGCTACTGCAGGTAATCTTTTGTTGTAAATGTACATGTCACAATCACCAATAGATAAAGTAGCAGCATATCTATGTACAATAATCTTCATCTGGAATCAAGAATCTCAGTCCACCCTGAAGGCTCTGTCTGTACCACTATGGTTATTGCTGATATTACATATAGCTGCCACTGCAGGTAATCTTTTGTTGTAAATGTACATGCCACAATCACCAATAGATAAAGTAGCAGCATACCTATGTGCAATAATCTTCATCTGGAATCAAGAATCTCAGTCCACTCTGAAGGCTCTGTCTGTACCGCTATGGTTATTGCTGATATTACATATAGCTGCCACTGCAGGTAATCAAGCTTTGTAAATGTACATGCCACAATCACCAATAGATAAAGTAGTAGCATATCTATGTGCAATAATCTTTATCTGGAACCAAGAATCTCAGTCCACCCTGAAGGTTCTGTCTGTACCACTATGGTTATTGCTGATATTACATATAGCTGCTACTGCAGGTAATCTTTTGTTGTAAATGTACATGCCACAATCAGCAATAGATAAAGTAGCAGCATATCTATGTGCAATAATCTTCATCTGGAATCAAGAATCTCAGTCCACCCTGAAGGCTATTTCTGTACCACTATGGTTATTGCTGATATTACATATAGCTGCTACTGCAGGTAATCAAGCTTTGTAGATGTACATGCCACAATCACCAATAGATAAAGTAGCAGCATATCTATGTGCAATAATCTTTATCTGGAATCAAGAATCTCAGTCCACCCTGAAGACTCTGTCTGTACCACTATGGTTATTGCTGATATTACATATAGCTGCTACTGCAGGTAATCAAGCTTTGTAAATGTACATGCCACAATCACCAATAGATAAAGTAGCAGCATATCTATGTGCAATAATCTTCATCTGGAACCAAGAATCTCAGTCCACCCTGAAGACTCTGTCTGTGCCACTATGGTTATTGCTGATATTACATATAGCTGCCACTGCAGGTAATCAAGCTTTGTAAATGTACATGCCACAATCACCAATAGATAAAGTAGCAGCATATCTATGTGCAATAATCTTCATCTGGAATCAAGAATCTCAGTCCACCCTGAAGACTCTGTCTGTACCATTATGGTTATTGCTGATATTACATATAGCTGCCACTGCAGGTAATCTTTTGTTGTAAATGTACATGCCACAATCACCACTAGATACAGTAGCAGCATATCTATGTGCAATAATCTTCATCTGGAATCAAGAATCTCAGTCCACCCTGAAAGCTCTGTCTGTACCACTATGGTTATTGCTGATATTACATATAGCTGCCACTGCAGGTAATCAAGCTTTGTAAATGTACATGCCACAATCACCAATAGATAAAGTAGCAGCATATCTATGTACAATAATCTTCATCTGGAATCAAGAATCTCAGTCCACCCTGAAGGCTCTGTCTGTACCACTATGGTTACTGCTGATATTACATATAGCTGCCACTGCAGGTAATCTTTTGTTGTAAATGTACATGTCACAATCACCAATAGATAAAGTAGCAGCATACCTATGTACAATAATCTTTATCTGGAATCAAGAATCTCAGTCCACCCTGAAGGTTCTGTCTGTACCACTATGGTAACTGCTGATATTACATATAGCTGCCACTGCAGGTAATCAAGCTTTGTAAATGTACATGCCACAATCACCAATAGATAAAGTAGCAGTATATCTATGTACAATAATCTTCATCTGGAACCAAGAATCTCAGTCCACCCTGAAGACTCTGTCTGTACCACTATGGTTATTGCTGATATTACATATAGCTGCTACTGCAGGTAATCTTTTGTTGTAAATGTACATGCCACAATCACCAATAGATAAAGTAGCAGCATATCTATGTGCAATAATCTTTATCTGGAACCAAGAATCTCAGTCCACCCTGAAGACTCTGTCTGTACCACTATGGTTATTGCTGATATTACATATAGCTGCCACTGCAGGTAATCAAACTTTGTAAATGTACATGCCACAATTACCAATAGATAAAGTAGCAGCATATTTATGTGCAATAATCTTTATCTGGAATCAAGAATCTCAGTCCACCCTGAAGGCTCTGTCTGTACCACTATGGTTATTGCTGATATTACATATAGCTGCCACTGCAGGTAATCAAGCTTTGTAAATGTACATGCCACAATCACCAATAGATAAAGTAGCAGCATATCTATGTGCAATAATCTTCATCTGGAATCAAGAATCTCAGTCCACCCTGAAGGCTCTGTCTGTACCACTATGGTTACTGTTGATATTACATATAGCTGCCACTGCAGGTAATCAAGCTTTGTAAATGTACATGCCACAATCACCAATAGATAAAGTAGCAGCATATCTATGTGTAATAATCTTCATCTGGAATCAAGAATCTCAGTCCACCCTGAAGGCTCTGTCTGTACCACTATGGTTATTGCTGATATTACATATAGCTGCCACTGCAGGTAAACTTTTGTTGTAAATGTACATGTCACAATCACCAATAGATAAAGTAGCAGCATATCTATGTGCAATAATCTTCATCTGGAATCAAGAATCTCAGTCCACCCTGAAGGCTCTGTCTGTACCACTATGGTTACTGTTGATATTACATATAGCTGCCACTGCAGGTAATCAAGCTTTGTAAATGTACATGCCACAATCACCAATAGATAAAGTAGCAGCATATCTATGTGTAATAATCTTCATCTGGAATCAAGAATCTCAGTCCACCCTGAAGGCTCTGTCTGTACCACTATGGTTATTGCTGATATTACATATAGCTGCCACTGCAGGTAAACTTTTGTTGTAAATGTACATGCCACAATCACCAATAGATAAAGTAGCAGCATATCTATGTGCAATAATCTTCATCTGGAATCAAGAATCTCAGTCCACCCTGAAGGCTCTGTCTGTACCACTATGGTTATTGCTGATATTACATATAGCTGCTACTGCAGGTTATCAAGCTTTGTAAATGTACATGTCACAATCACCAATAGATAAAGTAGCAGCATACCTATGTGCAATAATCTTCATCTGGAATCAAGAATCTCAGTCTACCCTGAAGGCTCTGTCTTGACCACTATGGTTATTGCTGATATTACATATAGCTGCCACTGCAGGTAATCTTTTGTTGTAAATGTACATGTCACAATCACCAATAGATAAAGTAGCAGCATACCTATGTGCAATAATCTTCATCTGGAATCAAGAATCTCAGTCCACCCTGAAGGCTCTGTCTGTACCACTATGGTTATTGCTGATATTACATATAGCTGCCACTGCAGGTAATCAAGCTTTGTAAATGTACATGCCACAATCACCAATAGATAAAGTAGCAGCATACCTATGTGCAATAATCTTCATCTGGAATCAAGAATCTCAGTCCACTCTGAAGGCTATTTCTGTACCACTATGGTTACTGCTGATATTACATATAGCTGCTACTGCAGGTAATCTTTTGTTGTAAATGTACATGTCACAATCACCAATAGATAAAGTAGCAGCATACCTATGTGCAATAATCTTTATCTGGAACCAAGAATCTCAGTCCACTCTGAAGGCTATTTCTGTCCCACTATGGTTATTGCTGATATTACATATAGCTGCTACTGCAGGTAATCTTTTGTTGTAAATGTACATGCCACAATCACCAATAGATAAAGTAGCAGCATACCTATGTACAATAATCTTTATCTGGAATCAAGAATCTCAGTCCACCCTGAAGGCTCTGTCTGTCCCACTATGGTCATTGCTGATATTACATATAGCTGCCACTGCAGGTAATCAAGCTTTGTAAATGTACATGCCACAATCACTAATAGATAAAGTAGCAGCATATCTATAGACTACAAAGGGTCCAGAATCACGTGGCCAGACTTGTAACAAATGCCACATATGAACAATCTAGCTTTAACATTTTAAAATCGCTTCACTGGCTGCCTGTACGAGCAAGAATCATGTTCAAGGTGCTTGTCATTGTCTTCCGGGTTGTGCACGGGACTGCGCCAGTTTACCTCACCTTATTCACTCGAGCCCAAAGCTCATATCGCTTGAGATCAGCTAGTGATATATATATCTATTGATATCCCCGATAGAATTGGTGCAGTAAAACACTGATGCAAATGAAGAAGATGCTGATAATTAGCATTTTCTCCTCTTGCCTCAATGTTTTCAGTGATATATCCACAAATCATTCCTTAAGTAACACAATTATGTTGTCATCTGCAGAAGCTTGTAAATTGGACTGCCTTAAAATTTTGCCGTTTGGGAAAGGATTAAATGACTGACCTTTTAAATAGGGGTGATGTTATAATAAAAAAGAATCTACTGGTGCTGGCATTTTGGAGACATATTGTACTAACTTTGTGATTCTTTATTTTAAGTAAGTCAAAGGTCAAGGTCAATCAAATGTCATATTTGCCATTCGTTTATCTATATTCAAATATTAATGGATTTAACATAATTATTTTCTCAATCTTTAACAGTTTTGTACATAGTTGATGATATATTGTGACTATGGCACCCTTGTTTCTATTTGACAGGTATATTAAGAGTGCCCCTTCTCATACTAATGGGTTTAGGGGTCACAATGGGGTTCATTGCGGAGCAGAAGGAGATCAGAAGGCAACAAGAGGAAGGAAGGGGTGAGTTTGTAGCTTTACATAAAATCATTACCTAGGATGTTTATGATCTAAATCTGTCTCAAAACTTTCCCATATAATGACACTTTTACACACCCAAAAGATAAAGACTTTGGAAAACAAAGTGATTACAAGCAATATCTTCATTTGCAACAATGTTTTGTACATAGAAAGACCAAAACATGTTAAATTTCAATTGTCATATGCATTACCTTCGACTTTCGACCAGTCCAAAATTTAGATGTCTAGGAAAGGGCTATGAGTCCAAAAATGTTCACATTACACAATATCAAGTTTAAGTTATATGACCAAATTTGACCTATCATACTAAAAGGGATCTTGTGGGAAGTCCATAAAACAAGATTTTCAAAATTGATCAGACTCTGCAGAAGTCAATCAGATGTCATATTTGGTAAATGAAGACATTGTAAGCTGCTACAGATCCAGGATTTCTGTGATGGGGGGTTGAGCTTAAAAATAGGGGGCCCGGGGTTCGTTTTCCTATTAGTACAAAATTTTGACTGCATTCTTACACGAGAATGAAATAATCAGGCAACAGATGGGGGTTAGTTTGAACCCCCAGACCCCTTCTGTATCCGCCAATGGTAAGGTAGGGAACACCTAGATACAGAAAATTATAAAAGATTTACCCTAGTCAGTCTGCGCTGACTGCATACTTTTCTTACTTACCAGAAGGTCTATTTTAATGTGACAGGACGTAAATGAATCTTTCTGTCCTTCCAAATTCTACTCAAAAATGTTTGAGTTGCATCTAATTTGTCATACTTTAAAAACATCACAAGAAAGTAGATAAAAGCAGGCTTGTAATGCTGTTTGATGTATGATGTCATCCCAATTGAAAAGCTAGTGGGAGGCTGTTAGAGTGGATTTAATCCTTTTGTAAATGACAAAATATTAGGGCGGTCCAAATTTGAAGCTGCTGCAGACAACAAAAGGGGGCCTATTTAGGGAATAATCTTTTAATAATGTAGCACAGAAAGCATTGAGACAAAAGGAGAAAATGCTGGTTGTCAGCATTTTCTCCTTTGTCTCAATGATTTCCCAATCCAATGCTATATATGAAGTCAAAACCAGGTCTTGTCTGGGAAAGGTTTAACCTTTCTGCAAACGACAAACTATGGGCCTGTCCCAATGAAAAGGTGTTGAAGAAGACAAAATTACTGTAAATCTTAGAACAGAAGTTCTCTTTGATAGATTGGAAAATATTGAAAGATTGGAAAATATTGAGGAAATTGAATGAAATGCTGCTTATCAGCATTTTCTTCTTTTGTCTCAATCTTTTCCAAACTTTTACTATTAAGGACATCAAAACCTGGGGCGCATTCTTTAGAGCGAGATTTTTTGAGATTTCTTAAGGTGTTTTTGATAAAGCGGTTTTAAGACCCAGACTTTGACCGAGCTGATCCGAATGCTCCATATTTCATGACATCATTTGTATAAAGTATGGAGCATTCGGTACACCACGGTTTATGAATTATGGAGTGTTCGGAACAACTCGGTCAAATCTCTTTTATATTGTTTGTACAGAGTTGACCGAGGGGTTCCGCACGAAGTATAGGGTAATGGCGCCCCCCATCACTGAGCGTCTTAAAAATCTTGCTCTAAAGACCGCTTTATCCCAAAATATCTTAAGAAATCTTAAGATATCTCAAGAAATCTCACTCTAAAGAACACACCTCTGGTCTGGTATTGGAAAGGGGTTAAGTTACTGTATTTGTCATACCCAGGTATTTATTCCTTTCAAAAAAGAGGACAATTTTAGACTTATACAATTTAAAAGGTTATCTAGATGACTAGTTAACCCTTCCCCAAACAAGACCTGGTTTTGACGTCCCTAATAGAAAAGGCTTGGGAAAACATCGAAACAAAAGAAGAAACTGCTGATAACCAGCAGTTTCTCCTTTTGTCTCAATAATTTCTGTGCCATATTTAACACAAATCATATCTTTAATAACATCCATTTTGTCATTTATAGCAGCTTTTGAATTGGAGCACCCTACAATTTTGTTGTTCGGGAAAGGGTTAAATTATTTTGAAAATAGAAAATTTGATTGTCAGAATAATTATTGAGGGAAATTTAGAATAATTATTGAGGGAAAAGGAGAAATTGATGATTATAGGAAACCTTTTCCTGTGGTGCAATTCAGGCCCATCATTTTCCAAACAAGACCTGTTCCTCCTATATCGCTTTTTTACGCTTCCCAGATATAATACATGTTTTGTTCCAGATCCTAACAGAAAGTCTGTTTTCGAGACTGTCCTTGGTAAGATTATGGGAGACTCCACACCAACAACGCCTGCGGATGATACTGCTGAGACGGCAAAGATGGAGACAGCGGGGGAAATACCAGTAGGTCAGTGTCAGCAATCTTTTCTTTTCTCTCAATGTTTTCACAATACGGGAGGAGACTCCACACCAACATCACCTGCTGACGAGGCTGCCAAGTCTGCAAAGACAGAGTCTGCAGGGGAAATACCAGTAGGCATGTATAAACAATTTCTTCTTTTCTCTTAATGTTTTCCCAAACTATTAGAGGATCCACACCATCATCACCTACTAGTGAGGCAACTGAGATGTCACAAACGGAGACAGCAGAGGAAAAACTAGCACCAGTAGGCAAGGTATCTAGGCATGTAATCAACAACATTTATAAATCAATTTCCGTAACTAATTCCCAAACATCACTGGTAGTCCAATTTGAAAGCTGATGCAGATGACAAAAGGGATGTTGTAAAAGATGGAATTTGTATATTATACGAGGGGTGTTCATTAAATAATGAAAATACACTATCAGCTCAATGTTAAGAATGTGTGATTATATAGTTAGTATTTAATATGCAAGCAACAAGTATGTGACAAGAACCCTGCATGACAACCGTTGCCATGGCAACACTGTTACAAAGTTGCAAAGGTTTCCACTCTGAAATTCCAGTGATTTCCATCAATTTTTCCTCTCAAAAACCAAGAGAACAAAATGGAATCATTCTGACCGTGTACCGATTAATTTTGTGTCTCATGTACAAACATTAAATAGCAGTAAAAGTCACTTTGCTCTCAAAAAATAGAAAAAAAATCATTATCAAATACTTTGTATCTGGAAAATCTTGAAGTTTTCCTCTGATCCAAATAGTGGAGGGTCAACAATGTGACGTCATCACACTTTAAATAAAAGAAATTTGATGTTGGGGCATAGCATAATCAATCACAAGTTCCCTGCACGTTTCAAATCAATGTTTGAAATTAGCATAGTACAATCACAGAGGAATATATGGTTAAAAGCGTGTAAACACCTCCGTTCATATCATTGTATTTAACTAATTGCCTTGATCACAATGCCGAAGATTTCAGTTTTGCCACATACAAGAACCTTATATGTAATTTTGAAGTAAAAACATAACACCATCAGACAATTATGCTGAATAAACATTTTCTGTACGCAAATTGTAAATAAATACCATGACGCAAGTCTGTTTTAGTGAAAATAACGCGAAAAAACGTCAGACGTCATACCCATTGATAATGTGCGTTTCCATAGTAACACACAGAACGTTCAGTTTGGATTTTCACAATGAAAGCTTAAAAGCAGTTCTTAATAAATGTATAAGTATTTCTTAATTATGTTACGTATGAAAAGACTGGCAGATATGTTTTCATTATTTAATGAACGCCCCTCGGGGCGAAAAATGTCTAATTTGATAAAAGCCAAAGACAGATTTTCGACAATAAATGCGATTGTTAATGGGGAGGGGGGGCTATTTCGAAATGACGTAATGTTATATTATTCGAATACGGGCATGATAGCAAAACACACTAAACGCTTACATATCAAAGTAGATCTAGTCTATTGAGACAGAAGGAGAAAATGCTGGTTATCAGGTGCTTTTACATTTGGGTCCTTACATTTTGCCAAAATGTTTCCCAAAGTATTTTCTATTAAGTAAAATCAGGTCTTGTTTGGGGAAGCTTTAACGAACAAACAATGATCGAATTACATAGATCTAGTTGAACGAAATAGAAAAGTTTTGAGAGAAAAGAAAAAACATTCCGACTTTTCTTTTCCCTCAATAGATCTAGATCTACTTCCTATTCTACAATCTACACTACATTCACTTATTCTATTTCCGATATTAATCGTTTTCCGACAGTGGAAAACCGTGTGGAGCGGAATGTTTTTACAAACAGTTACAAAATATAATTATTCGTTTGGAAAAAACTCGCTCACAGCGTACATGTATATACATGTACATGTATCTTTTCCCCAAAGTTGCCCCTCTTTTTAATTCTATGACGTCATATGACTAGATTAAGCAAGCCAAAGTCGTGACGTCACAAACCGACTCTCGCCTGATTTGAGGCACGCCACGGGGAAAAATATTTTCAATGATAGCCTATCATCGGATTATGGGAGATTTCTTTTGTTATAGATCTCCGAACGGTTTAAAAATGTTGGAAGGTGCAGAGGTATTATTAGATTCCATAAATAAGTTACAATAAAAATCATTTTCATTTAATTACTCATTGAATTTACGAAAATATTAAAGTTGTCGCTTGTCAAACAGGCAAATGGAAGTAAACATACCGTCCCGCAGGAACGACAACTCTGTATTACCGGAATTACGAAAAGACCCAATATACTAACTAACTTTAAAAACGCATCACTTATCATTTCAAATATTTTCGTAGTCATAGCCAATAAGATCAAATTTGTACTTCTGACCTTTATTTCAACGCATAAGCCATGATATCCGATAAAATTTATTGCAGTCAGTTACCACGTTATTTCGCACGACGTCAACGTGCAAAATATGGATAACGTAGACGTAACTACAAATAAGGTGACCAACTGGATTTTTATTTTCATATTCCATATCCCAATTGCCAGAATTTACTTTTGTTTCTCAATCAATTCGATTAAACAAAAAATAAAGCCAAGAGACTAAAGTTCGATGAACGTATACAAATTTTTGGTTTATTCTATGCGGGGTTTTGTTGACGAGAATAAGCGAGACGTTTAAATGTAAATCAATCGACGACTTTTCACTTTAATTAACATAGCCAATCTACAAGGATTGCTACCGAACATCAGCGACTTGATCAGCCGTTTATAACGAGCTAACGTCAAGATAATAACATACGCCAACGTCACTTACGTAATTGGTTTTACAACGTTTTCAACTTCAATTGTAATACAAAGATGTTGCTACTGATAAACTCATGTCATAATATTGAATGAATGAATAAAATATTGCGGCTTTTCACTACTAGCGATTTTGCGCGTAATATATCGTACAGAAAGTCATCGTCAGATCAGTATGCGTTTGGCCTAGACATGATGAAAAACGGACGCCAAAACTTTTGAATACTCTCCAGCAATATATGGTTCATTATTCAAGCACAAGCGGAATTACAAGCGGAATTACTCGTTAGTAAATAGAGAAAACTGTCAAAATCCTCACACCAACTCTTTTTAGATAGTTAAATCTCAGCCATTGAATCGAATTTTTGTCTGAAACTGTTTTGAAGATGTCAACCTTTTGTTTAGTATAGTTGATTATGTAATTTGCATATTACTGTCCGGTTAACTTCAGTGATGCGTTTTTAAAGTCAGTCAGTATACAAATGGGAGAGTTTATCGTAAGTGTGATCGAGCGCACATATAAATAGACATTATCGATATTGTATAGTCACACGGCTGTTTGCTGTTTAGACTTGTGCACGTCATCAAAGAAGAGTTTATTCGTTAATCAAAAGGAGGCTGATTCTTGCTGAAGAAATCGTGAGTTTTTAATCATAATTTTATTTACCTTTTCTACTAAAATTATTACTACTACGCATTCTATGAAAATCTTGAGGAAAAAGAAGAAAATGCGAAACTCGTCGTCATCTGTTTTTTATCTCAACATTTGAACACATGGGGTCTGATTGATCTGAAATACTTATTTTGACAATAGATTATTTAAGCATACGATTTGGGGATTAAGACAAAAAAGGAGAAAATGGTTTTCTCAGTTTGCCCTATTAGGGACGTTCTTTTTTTTTTGAAAATTTCAAAGGGGTGGAAAAACGTGTAATAACTTTTCCGAAACTGAAATGTTTTACTGGAAAATTGAAAATATTGTTCATAAATAATGTGTCATTAATACAGATCAGTAAAATATCTGAAAGCCTTCGAAAATTGTCTAAACTTGGCGCACAAGTTTGTACTTTGAAAATCGACATACGAGGTTTTGCGTTTACACCGAGGAAATCGTTATTGTAGTTAAAACAAGTGTTCTATTTTATTAACCCTTTCCCAAACAAGACCTGGTTTTGTCGTACCTATTGGAAAAGGCTTGGGAAAACATTGAAAAAAAAAGAGAAACTGCTGGTAACTAGCAGTTTCTCCTTTTGTCTCAATAATTTCCCTACTATATTGTACACAATTTCTTACTTTTAAAAAGGTTTATTTGTCGTCTGCAGCAGCTTTTGAAGTGGATCACCCTAAAATTTTGTCGTTTAGGAAGGGGTTAAGTACATCTTGGCGTAATTTCTGGCAAAACCGTTAACTAGATTTTTTCACAAAACCATCTATTTTTTTTAAACATTTTAGCTTAAAATTCATTGCTATCTTGCAATTTGATATAACGTTTGTTTGTTTGTTTTTTTTTGTTGTTTTTTTTTCGATTGCAAGCTCTATTATAGGAGAGGGTAAAATCCGGTTTTTTCTGTTAAACCTTTCCCAAACCCAAACAAGATGTGGATTTAACGTCTCTATTAACCAGTATTTTCTTCTTTTAGCCCCAATCTTTTCTTTGCTATTTTATACACAAATTTGATCACTACCATTACCCATTATGTCTTGGATAAAATTAGGAATTTGCTAATAGCTATAGCAGGATTGGTTTAGGAAACAAAATGAAATTCGGAAAGTTCACTTCGATAAATAACTACAGACACCCTTATAAAACAAATAATTATTGTCTTTCTTTTCTACTTCTTTCTTTCTTTCATATAGAAAAATGGCGAAGTGCCCCATATGCTGTCAAAGCTGCCTTATTGAGTGTGGAAAATGCTGGACAATTCTTGAACATCTTGGTCAGAAACATAATTGCCCTGTGCTTGATGAAGGTTTCTTTGACGAAGATGAAGGTTGCACCATTGAATGCAAATGGTGTGATATTGAACTCGTCCCAATTGACCCAGAAGAAAAACATGGTTAATGGCTAATTCAATTTATTATTCCATTCTCGCTCCATTCTCCATTTAATTCTCTCATGATAGATTCTTTCTTCTCTTTCAGACTATGGCTGTCATCTAACTCTTTTATTTTGACATTCTCACAAACTCCCGTTTAAAATACATGTCATTTTCAAAAGGTCAATGAAATTACGACTACTAACTCAAGATGGATAATAACTTTCTTTATTGTTCACAAATAATGTGTCATTAATACTGATCAGTAAAAATATCTCAAAGCGTACGAGAATTGTCTAAATTGGGCGCACAAGTTTGTACTTTAAAAATCGCGTGAAACGACTTACGAGGTTTTGCATTTACACCTACGATTTGTACATCTAAATCATTAAACATATGCGAACTAAATACAATAAAATGATTGAATTTTTAAATTTTAGTACATTGTATTTTGAAGAAAAAAATTCATTTACAGTAATCTAGCTTTGACATAGCGAGGCGTCATCGTTTGTAAACACCAGTTTTGAAGACGGAACAGTCTAGGAAAGTCGCTATAATGTGTTGTTATTATTTTCATTTCAGTTTATAATGGACCCAGACAGAATGGACAAGACTCAGGCAGCTGAGTACCGATTTTCAGAAATTATCCAAACTTCATTGGACGAAAAAGCGGGAGAGTTGTTACCCCATTGGTACCGTGGGTACCTAGCGGTGGTTTTGGCCAAAGAGATTGTTCGTGAGGTGAAATATGGTGGTATATTTGATCCACTGATCGAAGCGAGGGAATCTGGGGGTGCGCTAGAGGATGATGATGAAATCGATTATTTTGGCGTGCGACGTGGATTCCAAACTCGAAGACAAAGCACCCCAAGTCTACCCACGCCAAGGCCATCACCACAAGCAAGCCCATCACGACAACCAACCCCATCACCACAATCAAGCGCAGCACTATGCCCTGAGCCTAGGAATATAATACAGCGGAGACCTAGGAGCCCAAGCGTTGATTTTCCAGCTAGACTAAAAAACGAATTTGGATTGGCAAACAAAAGACTTTGTTTGCCAAACGATTTAGAATGAATAAAAAAAAGGGTTGGGAAAACATTGAGGCAAAAGAAGAAAATACTGATAACCAGCATTTCCTCCTTTTGCCTCAATGTTTTCCAAAGCCTTTTCTGTTAGGGACGTCAAATCCAGGTCTTGTTTGGGAACGAGTTAATTATGTCGTCTGCAGCAGCTTTCAATCAGCTATGCATTTTGTGCTAAAATAGACTATGTGTACCACTATGTTTTGATAAACCGGCTGTATTAACTGTATAAAATCGTTCCGTATTGAACCGCTCTTAAATGGCAATGAATTTTAGGCTAAAAATAGACTATGTTTACCGTAAAGCTGTGATTTACCGTTGGTGTTGTTATAAAATCTATTAAATACGGCTTGAATCAAGCCGTAGATACGAGATTTTATAACAACACCTACGACATACTATTGTTTGTCTAAAATTACATCGAAATTAACTAGATAAAATCGTTCCCTATTGTGTCGTTTGAGGTTTATACTGCTGATTATCAACAATATTTCTTCTTTCTTCCAATACTTTCTAAGTACTTCTACAAGGGACTTTAAGACCAAGTCTTGTTTGAGAAATGTTTAATATTTCATAATCGCGCCGAAGAAAACATTTGGGGAAAAGGATGAACTACATATTTTTCTTCTTTTTCTCTCAATGTTTTTTTAAGTCACAGAAAGAAGGGCGTCAAATCCAGATATTGTTCCGGTAAAGGACCGAACTTCTTCTACCTCGGCGTTTAACCCGTTTTCAAACGACAAAATGCTGATAATCAGTAGTATCTCCCTTTTGCCTTATTCCAGACATAACTGCTGTGATCAATAATTCAGCTCAACTCACGTGTATATGAAATGATTGTTATCTGGTTATCCGTGACGTGATTTCGGACAAACAAATAGTATGTCGGGGTGTTGGTACAATATCTCGTAACTATGGCTTGATTTAAGCCGTAGTCACGAGATTTTATAACAACACCGACGGCTTATCAAAACATAACCGTAAACCCGGTCTAATTTATTGCAATTTTGAACCACATCAAAATATCCTGACAAAGGATATTTTGTCACGAAAATTGGGGAATTTTTCTCCGTTATGTTGTCAGAAATCTTTTTATGATTGACTTAACTCTTCCTTAAAAAGTACTTAGCTTTCTCGTCGCCCTAGGGAAATGCCGATAACCGGTATTTTGTCTTAGATCTCGTATTTAAGCCCAAAATGAGCACATAATCAATATTCGTTTAAACTTGTATTGTTGTGTGTAACAATTTTGTAGGAAATAATTTGCCGTTCGGGAAAGGGTTAGTGAATTATCGCAGCAAAATTATTAGCCCTTTCTCAAAGAAGACCGGGGTTTGATGTCCCACGTAGAAAAGGCTTGAGAAAACATTGACGCAAAAGAAGAAATTGATGATAATTAGCATTTTCTCCTTTTGCCTCCATATTTTCTCTACACCATCCATCCTGTCGTGTTCCCATCTTTTGAGATTAGAGCACGCTTCGATTTTGTTGTTTGAAAAAGCGTTAAACATTTTATTTATAATGACAATTTTTCTGCCGGATGAGATTTTTGTCGTGGGAATTTTCGTCTCAGAATAACCCTGTTTTCTTTTTATTATGCCCCCGATAGGGAGGCATCATAAATTTGACTTGTCCGTCCGTCCGTCCGTCCGTCTGTCCGTCTGTCTGTCCGTCTGTCCGTCTGTCTGTCCGTCTGTCCGTCATTCCGTCCAAAAACTTTAACATTGGCCATAACTTCCTTATTACTTAACATATTCGCTTCATACTTTACCACAACATTCCTTGGTACATTACCTTTCTGTAGGCACATACTTTGGTGACCTTGACCCCTGGATGACCTTGACCTTGAACATAGATTGGCCATAATTTAAAATCAAAGCGGTGTCGGGGGCATTGTCATCTTACAGTGACAGCACTTGTTAATGCTAATATGAATATTTGAAAGTACGAAACGACAACGTCGCAAGAATGTAGCCAGTCGATTATCCATGACGAGACTTCTACAATGTATGCGTCTTTAAATTCAATTGTGTTGCAGACGACACAGTAAAGTGTGACAATTTTGTCGGACTCCCTGGGTAGAAAGAAATAAGGCAAATGAAGGTATTGCACCAATTTGAAAGTTGCAGCCGACGCCGAAATGGACGTAAAAAAAGTAGCAGAATGTATATTAAAGCACGAAAAATATTGAAGAAAATAGAGAAATTCATCATCATTTTATCATCTTTATTTCCTCGGAGATTTTTTTTTTTTACATTATTTATACTTTCATTCACATTAAACAGAACAAACAACTTCAATTTTTTGCCATAACTCGAAAAGATCCTATCTGAAGGGAGGTAACTATATAGTATCATAGTATTGTTTTTCGAGATTTGTCTTCCTTGATACATTTACAATGCTATATAGCGCCGCCCTCGAAAGGAAAAACCTCGCAATCACAGCTCGTTAAACGCTGCAGTTACGAGGTTCTTGTTGAAAAATAGCGATAAAATGTCACACACTTCATAATGTGCACAAAAAAAACAACCGAAAGAAGATTGTGAGATTCACTATCTTTATTTCCCCCTACGTTTTCAATCGTTTAATAAATATATGTATAATCGTTTATAAGACAAAGTTATTAGTTATTCGGTAAAGTTAAGCTGCGTTTTATTTCGTATCACTTTAAAGGGACATTAGTATCTCAGTTCTAAATCCCTAATGATCCACAGAACTCGGCTTTTAGCATGTTTTAACATCGTTTATAGACTTTATATTACAAAATACAAAATTCACACAGTAAATGACATAAATCGATAATTACGCAGCGGTGTAAAACTATGTAAAATATTCTCAGCGACAAGATTGTATCTACAAAATGATGGGATATGGGCGTTTATATCCATCGTTATATAAACCAAAAAAAGGTTGGACGAAGCTGAAATTTTGCACAGAGAATCATTAAAGGCCCTATATTAATTGTATATACTTATTCTTTTTACATAAAATTACCCCGAAATCTAGTAAGTATGTGTCTTTAAACATAAAAACTGAATGGTTCCTTATGCGTATAAGTGTACAGAACACCGGAATATTGTTTTCTTTACATTTTTCCTATCACTCAAACTCAACCGAATAACGCGCTTGTGTAGATTTAAATTGGCGTCACAATTGATTAAGGTTTCACGCGTGAATCAAGTTTCTAACGATGCAAGCCTATTGCTCTGAAACTTAATGCATGCTTCTGTGACCATCCTTTCGGTAAAACTTCAGCAATCAGTCACTCGAATAAGTGCGATTATTAACCATCTGCGGACTTGCTGGTCTCCTATTGGTAGTCGCGGACAGCCCATAATCATACGTCAGCGTAATCCATCGTTTGTTCGCTATATAAATCTGAAAGGAAAAGAATAATCAAAATAATATCTTTAAAAATGAACCATATAAACATGGTGTGGTTGTATTTTTTAGCAAAAAAAACTTACGTTTTTGGACGTCAGTGTAAAATCTGGACTGTAAAAAAATGTGTCTTTTCTGCTCGTACAACACGGAAAATATTGAGACAAAAGGAGAAACTGCTGCTTATCAGCAGTTTCTTCTTTTGCCTCAATCTTTTCCCAATCCTTTTCTATTAAGGACTCCAAAACCAGGTCTTGTTTGGGAAAGGGTTAACTAATTCCCAAACCACAATATGAAAGTTACTAGAGCCATATAAAAATTATGGATGTTGATCAAGACAGTATTTCAACTGAATAGCATGAGATATCCAGATTGATCATTAAACATCTCATTGAGCGGCTGAAATATCGGGCTTAAATGTAATCCACCCAAATGAGATTCACAAGATGTCAGAAGATTTCATGCCTCGTAAACATTTGTGACATATCCCATCCAAACAGACGTGCCAGGAGTAGCATGAATCTTTTTAGGAGTGGACTACCTTAACCCTTTCCCAAACAACAAAATTTTAGGGTGTTCCAAATTCAAAGGGGTGGCAGACGACAAAATAAATTAGATCAAAAGGAGAAAATATGCAGGCTATAGCCCAGAAAATATTGAGGCAAAAGGAGAAACTGCTGGTTATCAGCAGTTTCTTCTTTTGCCTCAATGTTATCCCAAGCATTTTCTATTAGGGACGTCAAAACCAGGTCTTGTTTGGGAAAGGGTTAAAGGATGCACCTCTATACTTTATTTCAGAGACTATTCCCACACCAGCAAAGCCTGTATCTAGTATCACCAAACCAAACACCCTGAGTGTGGGGAGCCCCAGACGGCCCCTAGCTCCCAGTAAGCTAGCCCTGTCACCCACACAGGACAAGCCAGAGCCCCCAAACCACAGCTTGTCGGACCAGTGCTTCATCGGACTGTTCTGGGCGCATGTTTTGTCACGAGTGTTTCTCAACATCTGGCTTATCGTGCTGCTACTACCAATACCACTTGGGCTGTGGAGCATAAAAAAGCTGGGTATGTTATTTTTTTTAACCTTTGCAGAATTTCCTAAATTTAGGGTTCTGCTATTTGAAAGCAATTGCAGTCTTTGCAGACGACAAAAATGGATGTTGATAGAGATGTGATTTGCGTATGATACAGTATAGAAAATATTAAGGCCAAAGGAGAGAAAATATCAGCATTTTCTCCTTTTGCCTCAATGTTTTCCCAAGCCTTTTCTATCAGGGACGTCAAAACCTACTGTTGTTTGGGAAAGGTTATTTAATAATAGAAAAGTACATATGTTACTCAAGTTATTATTTACTAAATCATTTATTGATGTTTCAAAAATGATAATATGAACTTTATATAGAGAGAGTACAGTAGATCTAACATCATCATGATGAGTGAAGATTTTATTGTTCTTCCTTCATATTTTTACCAGCCCAATGGAGAGGATATCAAACTAAGGATTTAAGCTTTTTCTAAATAGATTTGAATGAATATTTGTAAATTCTAGTTAGCTGTCTAATTATCAAAGACCCTACTATTAATGCTAATTGTTACGTCTACTGTTAAATGTAAAGAGAAACCAAAGTTTAATGTGTTTTATCATATAAATTTTTCGCCTTTTTGGCTTGGAATAGGGGCGGGGGCCAAGATACCCCAGCCAGGGTATCTTGGCCTCTGCCTTAAATCTTTTTCAAGAGTCCCCCAAAATACAAACCAATGTCTGAAAATGTTACGCCTACTGCTAAATTGATAGAAAAACCAAAGTTTAATGTGTTTAGGTCAAATTAATTTTTTGCCTTTTTGGCTTGGAATAGGGGCGTGGGCCAAGATACCCCAGCCGGTTTATCTACCCCGAGGGCCAAGCTGCCCAGGGGCCAAGATAAACTGATACACCGGATTTCAAGAGTATGCTTTAAGAAGAGAATAATTCACATAATATTATTTTACTCTATATTCATGTCCAAGGGAGGTAATTTTGAACAAAATTGTCAAATATTTCCATAAGTATCTATAGATTAAATCAAAATTCCAAACAGTTCAAAATGCTTATAATGTTTGTATTTGGAATGGAAATGTAACACAGTTTAGAATTACTGGCACTTTTAAGTTTCGTCTCTGGCTCTTAGGTGTTAATGATGTTATTTCTGATACTTTTCAGGTGTGACCTTGGGAAGTGATGAAGGCCCCATGGGTAACAAGGTCAAGGCTGTCAGACAGTCGCTAGGCAACTGGATAAGAGAACGTAAAGATGTGTTGATGCCAAAATGGTTAAGGGGTGTGGCTAGAATGGTGTTGAAGGGAGATCAAAAGGTGGGATGGACAGAAAACTTAACAGCTCCTGATAATTGGGAACGATGGCTTTTCAAAATGCAATATTTCATTTATTGTTCAACAAACCGTATGTTGAAGGTACTAATTAGAATCGTCTCATGGAGACGATTCAAATGAGGCTCACAACATAGGGTTTGTAATTGAAATAAAAAAGCTAGAATACTTTCACTCCCACTTATCTGTAGTTCTGGATGGTATTTCTTGAAACAGTTACACATCTATGTTGAGAAAAACTTTAACGTTTAAGCCTGCACTGCCTGCTGTGTACTCAGTTATTGTAGCAAAAGCTTGAGACAAACTGATTTAAATGTCTCTTAGCCCTTTCCCAAACAAAATTATGTTTTGGTGCCCTTATTAAATACAATTTGGGAAAACTTTCAGACAGAAGAAGAAAATGCTGATGATCAGCATATTCATCTCAATATTTATGCCCCCTTTCGAAGAAAATGGGGGTATATTGTTTTGCAAGTGTCGGTCGGAAGGTCGGTCGGTCGGTCGTTCGGTCGGTCGGTCTGTATGTCGGTCGGTCTGTCCGTAGACCAAACCTTGTCCGGAGCATAACTCGAAAAGTATTAAAGGTAGAGTTATGAAACTTCATAGGTGGATAGATCTCATTATGGAGAGGTGCAGTGCACAAGAACCGTAACTCTGCCGATCAAATTTTTTGAGTTATTGCCCTTTGTTGATTTTATAACTTGATTCTTGTCCGGAGCATAACTCAAAAAGTATGTAAGGTACAATCATGAAACTTTACAGGTGGATAGATCTCATTATGGAGAGGTGCAGTGCACAAGAACCGTAACTCTGCTGATCAAATTTTTTGAGTTATTGCCCTTTGTTGATTTTATAACTTGATCCTTGTCCGGAGCATAACTCAAAAACTATGTTAGGTAGAATCATGAAACTTTACAGGTGGATAGATCTCATTATGGAGAGGTGCAGTGCACAAGAACCGTAACTCTGCTGATCATATTTTTTGGGTTATTGCCCTTTGTTGATTTTCAAACTTGATTATTGTCCGGTGCATAACTCAAAAAGTATGTAAGGTAGAATCATGAAACTTTACAGGTAGATAGATCTTATTATGAAGAGGTGCAGTGCACAAGAACCGTAACTCTGCCGATCAACTTTTGTGAGTTATTGCCCTTTGTTGATTTTATAACTTGATTCTTGTCCGGAGCACAACTCAAAAAATATGTAAGGTAGAATCATGAAACTTTACAGGTGAATAGATTTCATTATGGAGAGGTGCAGTGCACAAGAACCGTAACTCTGCCAATCAAATTCTTGGAGTTATTGCCCTTTGTTGATTTTTACACTTAATTCTTAACCTTGCCTATATCTCGTGTCCTTTTACACATACAGCCTTGATATCTCACACATAGATACCTCCTATCAACATCGTTCACATTTAACCATGACCTTGGACCTTGTGACCTTGACCTTGGAGTTTGACCTACTTTAAAAAAAATTAAACCCGGCATATATCTCATGACCTTTTACAAATACAGCCTTGATATTTCACACATGGACACATCTTACCAAGACCTTTCACAATTGACCATGACCTTGGACTTTGTGACCTTGACCTTGGAGTTTGACCTACTTTTAAAAAAACTTTAACCTGGCCGATATATCATGTCCATTTACACATACAGCCTTGATATTTGACACATGGAAACCTCCGACTTAGACCTATCACATACGACTATGACCTTGGACCATGTGGCCTTGACCTTGGAGTTTGACCTACTTTAAAAAAAAATAAACTGGGCCTATATCTTATGTGCTATTACACATACAGCCTTGGTATTTCACACATGGACACATCTTACCAAGACCTTTCACATTTGACCATGACCTTGGACCTTGTGACCTTGACCTTGGACTTTGACCTACTTTAAAAAGAACTTTAACCTAGCCAATATATCATGTCCTTTTACACATACAGCCTTGATATTTGACACATGGACACCTACGACCAAGACTTTTCACATTTGACCATGACCTTGGACCTTGTGACCTTGACCTTGGTGTTTGACCTACTTTTATAATACATTAACCTGGCCTATATGTCATGTCATTTTACATATACAGCCTTGATATTTCACACATGGTCACTTCCAACCAAGATATTTCACTTTGACCATGACCTTGGACCTTGACCTTGGAGTTTGACCTACTTTTAGAAATATCTAACCTAGCCTTTATCTTATGTCCTATTACACCTACAGCCTTGATATTTCACACATAGACACCTCTTACCAAGACCTTTCACATTTGACCATGACCTTGAATATTGCAACCTTGACCTTGGAGTTTGACCTACTTTTAAAAAGACTGAAACCAGGCATATATATCATGTCCTTTTACACCTACAGCCTTGATATTTCACACATGGACACCTCCAACCAAGACCTTTCACATTTGACCATGACCTTGGCATTTGGCCTACTTTTAAAAACTTTAACCTGGCCTATGTTTCATTTTACTTTTACATATACAGCTTTAATATTTCACACATAGACACCTCCTACCAAGACCTTTCATATTTGACCATGACCTTGGACCTTGTTAACTTGACCTTGGACTTTGACCTACATCAAATGTAGGCCCTTGAGGGGGCATATATGTTTTACAAACATCTCTTGTTTCTATATGATATCATACCCATTTACTACCTTTGAAATCAGCTGTTGCATTGTCTGTAGTAGCTTTCAAATTAGACTATCCTAAACTGTGTTGTTTGGGAAAAGCTTAAATGGGCAATTTGGTTTAAACAAACTTTAAAGTCAGTGCGACAGTGGTTAAATAATGTGAAACCCTTTTTTCATGGTCCTAGCTCAAATAATTGTTTTTTATGCCCATGTATGGAAAGATTGGGGCTTATTGTTTTACAGTTGTCTGTCTGTCCAAAACTTATCGCGGAAACTTTACTTTGGTCTTTTCGGGGGCATATGTGTTTCATAAAGACATTTTGTTTATTTTGTAGATCATATCCATCCTGGAATCATCATTAGACTCGGCTACCAGTGTTTTGTTTATACTGCTGTTGTTGGTGGGTGGAGTCGTGTTTAGCATATTTTTCGCAATACAGGTACAGTCCAATTCAATGATTATATATTGTCCTCTATCAACAAAAACATCGCAAGAGGTTTTTGTTGAAAAACATGGTTGTAACCCTTTCCCAGATAAAGAAATTTTAGGGTTGTCCAATTTCAAACAAAAATATATTTAGTTGAAATTGGTATGCATCTATTTGTCTGTTTGTCCATCAATCTGTCTGTCCTTCTGTCTCTCTGTTTGATAACTTAACATTGGCCCTTTCTGGGGCATTCATATTTCACAAACACAGTTTGTTAGATGAGGCAATTTGTTGAAAATAGGTCTTTTTTTGCCATTAAACTGTTTTCGGACAAGGCCCTATTTGGGGGTGGGGGTGGGGGGGGGGGTATGATAAGTTTAATTGATTGCTCTAGTTTGATCTGTTTGGACATTATTTCATTTATATAATGCATGTATTATACAGGTCCAGCAAGAAAGTATGTACCTGGTCAAGACTACTAGTAACCTACTGAATGAGACGCTACATCCAGAGATGGCCAAGTATGTAGATTATAATTAATATAATTGGTAGTCCTTTCCAAAACAGCAAGAATTGTAACGATTCCTACATTTTTGCTACATTTAACTGATATACAAAATCTTCATGTTAACTTCTTTCCCAATCAGCCAAATTTCAGGGTAACCTAATTCAAAATCTGATGCAAACCACAAAATGGATGGTAAAAAAGATATGATATGTGTACAAAATAGCATAGAATATTGAGGCAAAAGGGGAAAATGCTGATTATCAGCATTTTTCTCTTTTGTCTAAAAGCCTTTATTGAAAGGGACATCAAAAGCAGGTCTTGTTTGGGAGAGGGTTAAACATGGAGGCAAAGGAGAAAATGCTGGTTTTGCTATTGTATTTTACCACAACTGCATGATTTGATTCATTTAAGGCCATAAGAATGGGGTCAAATTCCATATGTAACAAATTATGTAAAGGATGTTATTATATCACGATTTAATTGATATGCATGATACTGTGAATAGATAGGATTTTAAATGGGATCAATCATCACATGAAAATAATGTTTCATCCATTCTCACACCTTGAACTTGGAGGTTTATGACAACCTTCAAGCAAAAGGCTGGGGAAAAAGTTGAGGCAAAAGATCATCAGCATTTTCTCCTTTTGACTCAACATTTTTCATGATACATTGTACAAACAGCCCTTCTCTAGTAACATCCACTTTGTCATTTGCAGCAGCTTTCAAATTGGACTATCCTAATATTTTGCCATCTGGTAATAGGTTATTCTATTTCAACAGAATAAGCTTTTTGACACCCCAAAAGTGAAGGGTTTAGGAAAACTTTGTTGAAAATGAAGAAATTGCTTGTAATTACTAATTTCTTCATTTTCAACAATAGCCTTTACCCAGAAGCACCAAATTTATTAGATTTCTTCAACTTGAAATTGCCCTCAGCAACATCTTTATAATTGGACTACCCCCCCCCCCCCCAAATTGCCATAAAGTAAGACTTTAACCCATTACAACGCAGTGGCACCTTTAAAAGCCCTTCAGGATTAAGGCTTTGGAAAACATTGCGGAAAATGAAGAAATTGCTTGTGACAAGCAATTTCTTCCTTTCCCACAATGCTTTCTACCCAGATAGACCAAAAACTGATTTTTTAGTCACTTGAATTTGTAGTTTGCAATACCTTAGAATTTTGAGAAGTCTAAAATTTGTTGTTTGATAATGGTTTAACCCATTACCTGTCGGCAAAACTTTGGACTATTCCAATTTGAAAGGTGTTGCAGACGACAATTTCAAGTTGATGAAATTTTAAGAAATATCTCGATTTTGGGTTAGAGAAATATTGTGGAAAATGAAGAAATTGCTTGTCACAAGCAATTTCTCCATTTTCCACAACGTTATCCAAAACCTTTATTGTGTAGGGCGTCCAAAATGTGTGGGGCGTCCAAAACGTGTCAACCGGTATTAATGGATTAATTGTTTTGCAGCTGGCTTCCAAACAATCAAGATGTACAAGAAGCTATGGACTCTATGGTTGGAAATGCTTATGTGTACGGACGGAACTGGATAGCTTCTAAGGTAAATATTTCATTATTGTTAATGACAATTAATTATGCCTTAGAATTATGGAAGAGAAATCCTGATTAACCTTTAACATGTAACTTAGTAATGTGAAACCTTCATGCAAAAACTTAACATTGGCATTTTCACCATAATTATAGGACAAATAAAGCTCAAATCTATTTTGAAAGTACATCTAAACATTGGCTATCATTTAGTTCTAAGTTCAGGGTCATCATTGAAGGTCAAGGTCAACTATCAAGGTCATAGTTGTAGATAAAAATCTGGGAGTATTTGTGTTTCACATGCTCATCTTGCAATGATTTACAGGTTAAAGACATTGTGAATGGACCGAGCGATGACAACAATACACAAATAGAGAAGCAAGTCCTAGATTTGTGGGACAGAATGTATGAAGCCTGGCTGTCTAGGGTATGTATGTTTGGTATTTGTGAATCATAGAATTAAGAATACAAACAAAAACTTACAGACCCCTTTTGTTCTCTCCCATTCCCACTCATTGACACTTTTTGACGCCCCTCAAGATGAAAGATTTGTAAAACATTGTGGAAAATGAAGAAATTGCTTGTGACAAGCAATTTCTTCATTTTTATGCCCCCGTATTGAGAGATCGGGGGCATATTGTTTTACTCATGTCCGTCTGTCTGTCTGTCTGTCCGTCCGTCCGTCCGTCTGTCCGAAAACTTAACCTGAAAACTTAACCTTTGCCTTTTCTCAAAAACTATTTGACATACAAAGCTCTAATTTGGTATGCAACTTCCTTTCAATGATATCTATCTGTTCCAAGCAATTTGACCTTCCTCAAGGTCATCCGTTAACCCTTATCAACCCTTTACTCTACGAAAACCGAAAACTTAACCTGAAAACTTAACCTTTGCCTTTTCTCCAAAACTATTTGACATACAAAGCTCAAATTTGGTATGCAACTTCCTTTCAATGATATATATCTGTTCCAAGCAATTTGACCTTCCTCAAGGTCATCCGTTAACCCTTATCAACTCTTTACTCTACGAAAACCGAAAACTTAACCTGAAAACTTAACCTTTGCCTTTTCTCCATAACTATTTGACATACAAAGCTCTAATTTGGTATGCAACTTCCTTTCAATGATATCTATCTGTTCCAAGCAATTTGACCTTCCTCAAGGTCATCCGTTAACCCTTATCAACCCTTTACTCTACGAAAACTTAACATTTTAGAAAAATTGGCCATTTCGGGGGCATTTGTGTTTCACAAACACATCTTGTTCACAATGTTTTCTTCCTAGAGAGACCATGAAACATTCAATGTCATTCACTTGAAATTGTCACCTACAGCACATCAACAAATTTGATCCAGTCTAAAATTTTGTCATCTAGTGATGGGTAAATAAATATTAGAAAAGTAGATATGGTTAACAAAAACATGGTTTTGATATTAAATGCTCACAAAGAATAATTATAAACTATCAAATCATGGAAATAGAAATATTGTTCAGGGTTAGAAGATAAGTATAATGCATTACTGTATTAGATATATCAAATATTCTACATTATTGTTATTAAATGCTCACAAAGAATAATTATAAACTATCAAATTATGGAAATAGAAATATTGTTCAGTGTTAGAAGATAAGTATAATGCATTACTGTATTAGATATATCAAATATTCTACATTATTGTTATTAAATGCTCACAAAGAATAATTATAAACTATCAAATTATGGAAATAGAAATATTGTTCAGTGTTAGAAGATAAGTATAATGCATTACTGTATTAGATATATCAAATATTCTACATTATTGTTATTAAATGCTCACAAAGAATAATTATAAACTATCAAATTATGGAAATAGAAATATTGTTCAGTGTTAGAAGATAAGTATAATGCATTACTGTATTAGATATATCAAATATTCTACATTATTGTTATTAAATGCTCACAAAGAATAATTATAAACTATCAAATTATGGAAAAAGAAATATTGTTCAGTGTTAGAAGATAAGTATAATGCATTACTGTATTAGATATATCAAATATTCTACATTATTGTTATTAAATGCTCACAAAGAATAATTATAAACTATCAAATTATGGAAAAAGAAATATTGTTCAGTGTTAGAAGATAAGTATAATGCATTACTGTATTAGATATATCAAATATTCTACATTATTGTTATTAAATGCTCACAAAGAATAATTATAAACTATCAAATTATGGAAATAGAAATATTGTTCAGTGTTAGAAGATAAGTATAATGCATTACTGTATTAGATATATCAAATATTCTACATTATTGTTATTAAACTCTCACAAAGAATAATTATAAACTATCAAATTATGGAAAAAGAAATATTGTTCAGCGTTAGAAGATAAGTATAATGCATTACTGTATTAGATATATCAAATATTCTACATTATTGTTATTAAATGCTCACAAAGAATAATTATAAACTATCAAATTATGGAAATAGAAATATTGTTCAGTGTTAGAAGATAAGTATAATGCATTACTGTATTAGATATATCAAATATTCTACATTATTGTTATTAAATGCTCACAAAGAATAATTATAAACTATCAAATTATGGAAATAGAAATATTGTTCAGTGTTAGAAGATAAGTATAATGCATTACTGTATTAGATATATCAAATATTCTACATTATTGTTATTAAACTCTCACAAAGAATAATTATAAACTATCAAATTATGGAAAAAGAAATATTGTTCAGTGTTAGAAGATAAGTATAATGCATTACTGTATTAGATATATCAAATATTCTACATTATTGTTATTAAATGCTCACAAAGAATAATTATAAACTATCAAATTATGGAAATAGAAATATTGTTCAGTGTTAGAAGATAAGTATAATGCATTACTGTATTAGATATATCAAATATTCTACATTATTGTTATTAAACTCTCACAAAGAATAATTATAAACTATCAAATTATGGAAAAAGAAATATTGTTCAGCGTTAGAAGATAAGTATAATGCATTACTGTATTAGATATATCAAATATTCTACATTATTGTTATTAAATGCTCACAAAGAATAATTATAAACTATCAAATTATGGAAATAGAAATATTGTTCAGTGTTAGAAGATAAGTATAATGCATTACTGTATTAGATATATCAAATATTCTACATTATTGTTATTAAATGCTCACAAAGAATAATTATAAACTATCAAATTATGGAAATAGAAATATTGTTCAGTGTTAGAAGATAAGTATAATGCATTACTGTATTAGATATATCAAATATTCTACATTATTGTTATTAAACGCTTACAAAGAATAATTATAAACTATCAAATTATGGAAATAGAAATATTGTTCAGCGTTAGAAGATAAGTATAATGCATTACTGTATCAAGAAACTTACTTGTCCAAGGAAATACAATTTCCACAATGCATTCCAAAACCATTATCTTTGGAATGGGTTTTAATGCCTGACATTCAACTATGTTCCCAGGAATGGCAAAGAATGGTAAATTCTGCTAAAATCCCATATAATGCAAAAAAGTGTTGACCTATAGATTCAACATTCAGCTGTTGCTTTTCAGACTATAAAAACATACCCATAACTGTGCTGTATATCTGGCAGATAATGTTTTTTAAGATATTGTTGCTTCTGCAAACTCTTAGGAGGAAAATGTTGTAGTAAGCATTTTCTCTATTTTACTCAAAGCTTTCCATGATTCATGATAAAGGATTTTAGCTTGCTTGTATAATATTGTCTGAAATTCTTGCCACTTCCAACCTATCTTAATCTTTTTCATATGGTAAATGATACATGATATCTCCAATAAGTATATTTTACTCCTTTACTGATTTCTTTTGAGGTTCTTTGCAACTTTATTATTAGCAATACTATAACTAAGCTTTTTTGCGGCTGCATTCAAAGGTTGGAAGAGTATTTTGCATTATCTTTCTTTGAAAGCTAAAATAACCAATTTGATATGTTCTTTTAATATCTATTCTCATTTCAAACTGAAACATTTCTATCATGGTACAGGGGGCATTTGCTGTTTCAAAAGTATGATTTGTCAACCCTTTCCAAATTTAGACAAGGTTTTGAGTACCTGTTAGGAAAAGCTTGAGCAGATATTTAGGCAAAATAAAACAGACTATTTCTAACAAATAGTCCAGTTTATTGGTCGAAAATGACGTTTGTGTTTGGAGGGGGGGGGGGGGGGGTGTCGAGTAAATTACGCAGATACAAGTGATTCTCACGCTGCACCGTCTCTATTCGCGGGCTTGGAAAAAAATCTGAATTTGCACCAAAACATCGTCTTTTGTCCACGTTTTTAGCACTGCTAACGATGCCAAACCGCAGAAGCAAAAAGGCCAAACCTTACGATCAGCCGGGGACCGAGGCGGGCCCAGGAACGAGGAGGAAAACTCAAGCCGTCGAGTCTGAAAGTGAACGGGTCGTCCTGGCGTCGGACGAACCCGATTCGGGTATCAATCCCTTCGCCAATTTAAATAATTTTCTTCCACCTTTACCTGCAGCTAACTTTACCGTCCCTGCAGAGGCTATGCGTCTAGCGGATGATGACATTGCAATGCATGTCCCCCCGGAAGTATGCATCAAAATCTGGAAAGGGGAATTTGTAAATTTAGCCTCACTTCTTCGCAGGGAGCCTAATGAGCATGCAAATAAGGAATCAAACCTTACGGTGACTGAACAGGGCACCCTCCAGTTGCTGCCAAAAAGCCCCAAGCGGGTGGCCAATATCCGTGAGTGGACGGACGCTTTTTTGATATACATGTATATTGTCATCAAGAAACGTCCGGAAATGGCGGGTGACCTGATTCAATACATGTCAACCATAAGAGAAGCAGCGGCTAGGAATCACACAAACGATTGGTGGAAAACATATGACGAAAATTTCCGGCTGCGGCAAGCTGTATCCCCAATGCCATGGGGCAAAATCTGTGCTGACCTCTGGCTTAAAGCTATGTGCCTGTCCACTACACCAAATCAAACCTTAACATCCAAGAATAATGCTAGCTTCTCTGCAAATAATCGCAACAAAGCTGTTTGCTATGATTTCAATTCAGTCAGAGGTTGTCGGTTTTTCAATTGCAAGTATGCGCATGTTTGTTCCGTCTGCAAAGGGGAGCACACACAGATTAAATGCCCGAAGAACTCAAATTTTCGCAAATAATGTTCAAACTCAAACTGTTGGCTACGGCCTTGGTGTCACGCCAATAAAATATTTTGCTTTGCAAGAGGAATTATTAGGTTATGACAATAATTTGACCCAATATTTGTTAAATGGGTTCAAACATGGTTTTTCCCTGTGTTATACAGGTCCCAGGACTTTGCAAACATGCAAAAATTTAAAATCTGCAACTGAAAATCCTTCCATAGTTTGGGAAAAGGTTAATAAGGAAATTTCAACAGGCAGGGTAGCTGGACCTTTTTCTTCTATTCCCTTTCCAAATTTCAAAATGTCACCAATTGGTTTAGTCCCCAAAAAGGAACCTAATGAATTTAGACTAATACATCATTTATCTTACCCCCCGGGGGAATCGGTAAACGACAATATTGACCCCAAACTCTGCTCGGTTCATTACTCAAAATTTGATAATGCTGTTAAGATGATCCAAAAAATGGGCCCTGGGGCACTCCTGGCCAAAGCAGACATCAGATCAGCCTTTCGCTTGATACCACTCGCACAAGAAGATTATCCACTTGTTGGTTTCAGTCATGGCAGTTTCTTTTTTTATGATCGGATGCTGCCTTTTGGTGCTAGTATTTCATGTGCAATTTTTGAGAAATTTGCATGTGCATTACAATGGATTGTGCGTAAAAACTGCAGTCTAGGGGATCTGGATCATTACTTAGACGATTTCATTTTCGGTGGTAAAGGGGGTTCAAACGATTGTTTTCTTTTATTGCAGACCTTTTTTAATTGTTGTCAGAAACTTGGTATCCCTGTAGCAGAGGAAAAAACAGTATGGCCTACACCTGTTCTTGTCTTTTTGGGGCTTGAGCTAGATTCTATTCTAATGCAAGTCAGAATACCACTCTCAAAAGTAGCACAATTAATTGACCTTATTAAAGAAGTGTTAACACATAAAAAATCAGTTCAGTTAAGAGAATTGCAATCTTTGATAGGGTCTCTTAATTTTCTCTGTCGGGCAGTGGTTCCTGGTCGCCCATTTTGTAGGAGACTCATAAATGCAACTTGTGGGGTCACCAAATCATACCATCACATCCGGGTTAAAAAAGGGATGAGACAAGACCTAATAATGTGGTTAGAATTTCTAAATTCCTTTAATGGGGTCTCAATGTTCCATGACAAATTCTGGACTTCCAATTCTGATATTTGCCTTTATACAGACAGTTCTGCTGCAGTCGGTCACGGCTTTGGGGCAACTTTTATGAGGGAGTGGGCAATAGGAGAATGGCCAATTGAATGGCACGATTCGGGCCTTACAAAAGATATCACGCTTCTCGAGTATTTCCCCATTTTAGTTGCTGTTCACATCTGGGGCGAAAAGATGAGGAATAAAAAGGTTTTGTTTAAATGTGACAATCAGTCGGTTGTCAACATTATCAATAGCCAAACAAGTAAATCAGACAAAATTATGGTTCTTGTGAGATCTTTTACACTACACTGACTCAAATTTAATATTAATTTTAAGGCAGAATTCTTGCCTGGTTGTGAAAACCAGACTGCTGACAGTTTATCCCGATTTCAGATGGAGCGGTTCAAACAGCTAGCCCCACAGGCCAACCCAGAACCACGGACCATCCCAGCCTACCTTTGGACTATCTTAGACAACACTCTATGAAGTTAATTCAAGCAAGCATATCAATGAACACACATAAAGTGTATAAGAATGCTATTAAGAAATTTACTGAATTTAGAAGTAGTAATGGGCTTAAAAACGAATGGCCAGTCCCGTTGTTGCATTTGGAGTATTTCATTGCCTTCTTACATCACCAGAACTACTCTTCAAAATCCTCATCCACTTTCATTGCAGCCATTGGTTTCTATCATAAGTTAAATAATTTGCAAAATCCCTGCAACAACTTTCGTTGCAAAAAGCTTCTTGAGGGTTACCGTCGTTTGAACCCTTCCAAAGACACTAGAATGCCTATCACACTTGATGTGTTGACAAGGATTGTGAACGTATTAGACACAACATGTTTTTCGAGTTACGAAGCTAAACTTTTTAAGGCAGTTTATTCGATAGCATTTTTTGGTTTATTTCGGGCAGGAGAGTTGGTATGTACCTCTCCTGATGACCCCGTCAGACAACTACAAGTATCTGACATACAATTTACTTATCGTTCCAGTAGGATTCATTCACTAAAAATACAACTACGTAAATCTAAAGCCAACCAAGCCGGCAAGCCGGAAATTGTCATGATTTATCCACTAGAAAATTCGACTGTGTGTCCAATACAAGCCATACTCAATTACTTGTCGATCAAGCCAAAATCTTCAAATCACTTGTTCTGTCATAGTAATGGCTCCCCCCTTACGCGTTATCAATTTGGTGCAGTTATTTCAAAATGTCTCATAAATCTGGATATGTCACCAAGAGGTTATAAAAGCCATTCTTTCAGGATAGGAGCAGCCACATGGCTTGCAGAACAAGGTGTCTCTTACGAGAAAATCAAACAGTTAGGGAGATGGTCATCAAATGCCTTTTTACATTATATTCGCACTTAACTTTTGTCGCAATTGAATTTCGCTTCAAAGTTACAACATACTAATGCATGCAAGCTTCTATCAATGCTGAATTTATCCAAGGGTAATGATAATTTACGGGGTGTGTTGACAAAACTCGTTTCTTGCTGACTTTTACTAGATTTTATTTTATATTATTCATAGTACAGGTGTACAAATGTATCATAGATAATACATGCAGTTTGATGCAACATTTTTGTTTGTCATTCTGTATAATAACATTGACCAAGTATATTTCAGATGTGTGGTTCATTGGTAATTCCTACGTCCACTGGCTTGAGAAACGTCTGAAATTCCGGCGTATCCAGTCAAATTTAGGGTGCAGCTCTATAACAAGTGTTAAATGGATTAGCCGGAAAGGGATGCATTGGTCTGAATTCAACACAGTACTACAAATGCAGTGTTTACATTCCAGTCCACCAAAGATTTTGATCATCCACTTGGGATCCAATGATCTCACTTCCTTAACAGGCTGCGAACTCGAACATAAAGTGCGTGATGATATTTGTTTCTGGATGGAAAACTTACCTAATACGAAATTCATCTTCTCTGAACTGTTGCCCAGGATATCATGGGGGCACACAGTAATCCCGCATAACAAAATTGATAAAAAGAGGAAACATTTTAATAATTGCATCCGTCGTTTCATGGTAGCCAAAGGTGGACATTTTGTTAAGCATGAGGATATTAATGTGCAGACCCCGGGAATGTACTTTAATGATGGAATACATCTCTCCGATGTAGGCTATGATATGCTGTTGTTAAATATAACTAGTGTTTTGGAGAAACTCTAACTGGCCAGACTATTATTTTTGTCAGTATTTATAATGTAGGAATTTTGGGGCGAACAAGTTCGTGTGGCGGAAAATTCCTGGGGGTACCATGATATGTTGTATGAAATTGTCAAGGCTGTGTATACTTTAGAGCGTGTGCTGGCTTGCAGTCGATACGTTGACTCCTTGCCGTCCAAATATGGTATGGACTTTTTGGGCGGTTTGTTGAGCCCCTCCCACATGGGTTTGTACTGTGGGTGGGTGGGTTGGTTGTAGGACCAGGGTTCCCTCAATGCATTACCCCAATGGGTGTTGGGGTGCAGTAGGGGCATGTGGTGGCGCCACATGTGGTTTGGGTCCTACTTGCTTAATATTATGTTAGCTGCAGCCAGCAAGGCTATGGGTTCCCCCGGGGGTTTTCCGCCCGCGAACAAGATCTCTCCGCCACAGTCATCTTCAATTTCATTATAAATCGAACATTAAATTGATAAATTTAAGAATGATATTTCTTTGTGGTCATTTTCGTCTCTTCCAATAAAACAGACTATTTCTAACAAATAGTCCAGTTTATTGGTCGAAAATGACGTTTGTGTTTGGAGGGGGGGGGGGGTGTCGAGTAAATTACGCAGATACAAGTGATTCTCACGCTGCACCGTCTCTATTCGCGGGCTTGGAAAAAAATCTGAATTTGCACCAAAACACCCACCCTCCCTCCCCTATTCTTCTTTCATACATGTTCTTATAATGTAAATATTTTTTCAGATTTCAATTGTGACGATTTTAAAGGTCATCAGAGTCGCTTAACCAGTGTACGATTACTATTACTTCAGGACTATCTGCGCGAGTCAGAGTGCCGATGTTACAAAATGGTGTTATGCTGTGTTACACGTTTTCCTATCTTGTCGTGCGGCGGAAAATTCCTGGGGGTACCATGATATGTTGTATGAAATTGTCAAGGCTGTGTATACTTTAGAGCGTGTGCTGGCTTGCAGTCGATACGTTGACTCCTTGCCGTCCAAATATGGTATGGACTTTTTGGGCGGTTTGTTGAGCCCCTCCCACATGGGTTTGTACTGTGGGTGGGTGGGTTGGTTGTAGGACCAGGGTTCCCTCAATGCATTACCCCAATGGGTGTTGGGGTGCAGTAGGGGCATGTGGTGGCGCCACATGTGGTTTGGGTCCTACTTGCTTAATATTATGTTAGCTGCAGCCAGCAAGGCTATGGGTTCCCCCGGGGGTTTTCCGCCCGCGAACAAGATCTCTCCGCCACAGTCATCTTCAATTTCATTATAAATCGAACATTAAATTGATAAATTTAAGAATGATATTTCTTTGTGGTCATTTTCGTCTCTTCCAATAAACACATTATTAATAACCAATAATGCCTCAATAGTAAGTTGAAACTTTTTGTGTTACTGTGTACACAAATTTATATCTTTATCAACATTGATTTTAAGATCAAGTGTGGCTTTCAAATTTGAGCAGTCTGAAGTTTTGTCATTTGAAAAGGGTTAGATGTATGTTTAGTTTGCTTCCATGCATTAAATATTTTCTTATGAAAAATCTGATAGAGTTTTTGGTCAGAGGTAAGTTGTGTGTCTTTTTATAAAGATTGGTGATCAGAATTTACCTTTGCTTAACTGCTTGAATCTTCTAATTTGTTAACGCATGTGTGCCTTATTATTCACTCTCTCAATAAAGGAATTTAAAAAATTACTTAGTTCTTTCCCTTAATGGCAGAAATTTGGACTTTTTAGCTCACCTGAGCACGAATGTGCTCATGGTGAGCTATTGTGATAGGGCTGTGTCCGGCGTCCGTCGTCCGGCGTCCGGTGTCCGTCGTCCGTCGTCCGTCGTCCGTCAAACTTTGCCTTGTGTGCACTCTAGAGGCCACATTTTTTGCCCAATCAACCTGAAATTTGCTCAGAATGATTGTCTTGATAAAATCTCGGACAAGTTCGAAATTGGGTCATCTGGGGTCAAAAACTAGGTCACGGGGTCAAATGTTAGAAAAACCTTGTGTGCACTCTAGAGGCCACATTTTTTGCCCAATCAACCTGAAATTTGCTCAGAATGATTGTCTTGATAAAATCTCGAACAAGTTCGAAATTGGGTCATCTGGGGTCAAAAACTAGGTCACGGGGTCAAATCTTAGAAAAACCTTGTGTGCACTATAGAGGTCACATTTTTTCCCAATCAACCTGAAATTTGCTCAGAATGATTGTTTTGATGAAATCTCGGACAAGTTCGAAATTGGGTCATCTGGGGTCAAAAACTAGGTCACGGGGTCAAATCTTAGAAAAACCTTGTGTGCACTCTAGAGGCCACATTTTTTGCCCAATCAACTTAAAATTTGCTCAGAATAATTGTTTTGATAAAATCTCGGACAAGATCGAAATTGGGTCATCTTGGGTCAAAAACTAGGTCACTGGGTCAAATCTTAGAAAAGCCTTGTGTGCACTATAGAGGTCACATTTTTTGCCCAATCAACCTGAAATTTAATCAGAATTATTGTTTTGGTGAAATCTTGTACAAGTTTGAAATTGGGTCATCTGGGGTCAAAAACTAGGTCACGGGGTCAAATCTTAGAAAAACCTTGTGTGCACTATAGAGGCCACATTTTTTGCCCAATCAACCTGAAAATTGATCAGAATTATTGTCTGGATAAAATCTCGGACAAGTTCGAAATTGGGTCATCTGGGGTCAAAAACTAGGTCACGGGGTCAAATCTTAGAAAAACCTTGTGTGCACTCTAGAGGCCCCATCTTTTGCCCAATCAACCTGAAATTTGCTCAGAATGATTGTCTTGATGAAAGCTTGGACAAGTTTGAAATTGGGTCATCTGGGGTCAAAAACTAGGTCACGGGGTCAAATCTTTAGAAAAACCTTGTGTGCACTCTAGAGGCCACATTTTTTGCCCAATCAACCTGAAAATTGCTCAGAATGATTGACTTGATAAAATCTCGCACAAGTTTGATATAGGGTCATTTGGGGTCTAAAACTAGGTCACAGGGTCAAATCTTAGAAAAACCTTGTGTGCACTCTAGAGGCCACATTTTTTGCCCAATCAACCTGAAAATTGCTCAGAATGATTGCCTTGATAAAATCTCGCACAATTTTGAAATTAGGTCATACGGGGTCAAAAACTAGGTCATGGGGTCAAATCTTAGAAAAACCTTGTGTGCACTCTAGAGGCCACATTTGTTGCCCAATCAACCTGAAAATTGATCAGAATGATTGTCTTGGTGAAATCTCGGACAAGTTTGAAATTGGGTCATCTGGAGTCAAAAACTAGGTCACAGGGTCAAATCTTAGAAAAACCTTGTGTGCACTCTAGAGGCCACATTTTTTACCCAATCACCCTGAAAATTGATCAGAATGATTGTCTTGATCAATTTTCAGACAAGATTGAAATTGGGTCATCTGGGGTCATAAACTAGGTCATGAGGTAAAATCTTTGTAAAACCTTTTGTGCACTCTAGAGGCCACATTTTTTTCCCAATCAACCTGAAAATTGATCAGAATGATTGTCTTGATCAATTCTAGGTCACGAGGTCAAATCTTAGATAAACCTTGTGTGCACCCTAGAGGTCACATTCTTTGTCCAATCAACCTGAAAATTGGTTTACAAAAAAAAGTTATTATATCAGGTGAGCGCTTCAGGGCCAATGGCCCTCTTGTTTACCTTGAAAGCAGCAGGATACAATGAAATGGGTGTGTATGAGGATGCAATTTACCAACATTATAGCACAAAATATTGAAGAAAAAGGGATCCTTAAGGGATGCCAAAGACCAGACTGCTTATATGGTCATTGTTAAAATTGCAGGTTAGGGATGTGGCAAAATCTTTAGCAAAAAGACATATTACTGACAATTGGATGTGGCAATTGGATGAAAATAATATTTTAGCCTTACTTTGTCTTCTTGTCTGTTTCAAACTAGAGAAAGAAAGAAAAAAAATGCCATTCCATTCATATAAAGCAATTAAAACACAATAAAGCAACCCCATCAACCATTGCTTTGTTGTTAATCCAAATTTTAGCATGATAAGATATCCAGTTTTTAGCTCACCTGGCAGCACAAAGGGCTCAAAGTGAGCTATTGTGGTCACTCACCATTTGTCATGTGTCCATCTATCTGTCTGTCAGTCTGTTCACAATTTGGTGTTTACACTCAAACATCCACAAAAGTCAGCAAATCTTTTTCAAATTTGGTCACAACCATTTTGATTATAAGCTCTCTGATGGGATTAAGTAGGGGCATGATTAGACCAGAACATTATGGAGTTATGTGCCCATGAATGTCAAAAATGACTAGTTTTGATTTTGTTTCCCAATCCGAACAAAGCTTTAAATCTTGTAATCATTAACCCTTTTTGTGCTGAATTTTAATGACTAATACACCTCCCTATGACTGAATTAAGTTACTGTGTACAATGTACAAATGGGGTGCACCTATTCTGATACTATAAAATGAATTAATGAGGCATTTTAGCCCTATAACCCCTATATTTTAGAAAAAAGACTATTTACCATGTAGCATCGTCGAGAATTTCTTGTGTGAGTTCACTTTGATCCACTTAAATGGCATCATAACAAAGTCAGAAATTCAAGACAGAAAATCTTACATGAATGTGATTTCCAGCTTCATGAGAATCTCACTCCCTGGGTTATGTTCCCTTAAATTTATTTAATGGCTGCGCTTTCTGAGGTAATATTCCCTTGTTCTCCTTGTGCCATCTTGGTTCAGGTGAGCTATTTAGGACCATCATGTTCATCTTGTTTGAAATGATTTTTCCTTCTGGTTTTCACTCAACCTTTTCCCAAACAGAAAATTGTGGACCAATTAAAAGGTGTTGCAGATTGCAAAATAAATCCTAACTTATGTAAGAAATGTGGCTTAGAAACTTTGAAGGAAATTGAGAAAAATGGTTCTAAATGCCTCTTTCAATATTATCTCAGTCATACTATGGTGGCTTGAGCTCCTAGCCATTGATTTTTGTCATTTTTCTCACCGGTACTACTACAATTTCCTTTCTGAGCCTCCAGCTGCTCTCGCACATATTTTTATGATTATCTACCCATTTATTGGGAGATAAATGACAGAAATGATATAAGCCACAATTGGGGATTGAACCTGGAACCTGGTGATCGAGTTTGATGCGCTACCAACTGCACAATGACTGTGGCCTTTTTGTAAGGGAAAAAGCCTAAAATTTTGTCAATTGTTAAAGGCTTAACCAAATAAAACAAGGAATGAAATAACATTTTATTCCAATAAAATAACATCTAATATGATTGTACAAGTAACATGTATTTATAAATTACAGGTCAATATAATTTGAAATTATGCTATGTCACTAATTGTGTTAAGTATAATGTGGTTAAAGGATATCCTTGGTGAAAGATCAAAACCCCTAAGTCTAGGATCTTCAAACTTTGGTAAAATGATTTTGATCTGTCACTGAGAATATGGTTTCCTTGGATATCAAGGTGAAAAGGTGGTTATGGTTTTGGTGTCATGTAACACATTTAAAGGTTGGAACAAAAATCTAAATGAGGATAGAATACATATCAGAAGAAAAAGATGAGTTCTTACCCTTCCCAAAAGGCAGCATTTTAGTGTGGTTCAATTTAAAAGCCTATTTTGACAAAAATTGATACTGATAAAGATGAAAGATGTGTACAATATAGCACAAAAAATGAGACAAAAGGAGAAAATGCTGATAATCAGCATTTTCTACTTTTGTTTCAATGTTTCCCACGCTATATTGTAGAAAAAATACATCTATAGCAACATCCTTTTTTTCATTTGCTGGAGCTTTTAAATTGGAACATCTTAAATGTTTCCATCTGGTACTAGGTAAATATTATATTCTATTAGAATGAATGCAGTCGAAACTCACTGTGTCGACATTAGATGAGTCAATATTCTGGATAAGTCTAAGTGTATCCAAAGTCCCAACTTTGTCCCTTCTTTGTTTCATATAAATTTCAACGTTTAAGTCGACCTGAGAAAATTGTCAACTTCGGATGAGTTGATTAATTTTGGATGGTAAGTATGAAAATTTCACCTTAAAACTACCTGTTCAGCTTGTTAACTGATTAATAAAGTCACTTTGTCTAGTCTGTCAAACCCCCGATTTAGGAGATTAACACATTTTCGAACAATAGGGATTAAACATCTCATTTGAAAGGTGTGAAAAACTGTGATGATAGCATTCTGCTGTCAGTTCACCATAAGATTGCACCAACCGTGAAAAATACATGCGAAAGAAAGGCTGTTTGCAGACAAAGCTTGTTACTCAAAAAATACAAACGACAATAATATACTAAATCTTCCGTTTTCTTTTTATTCAAAATACTTCAACACTGTAAAATAATTACATGTACCCGGGTATATACCACACTCCCCCCTTCCTGAAGAGTCAGTCAGGTCGTCGTTTTATCCATACCCTGACTTATGCCGAATACCTCTGTAAAAACTTTGATTTTTGATTGCTGATTTTTGTGTCAAATTCCGGATAAGTCAAAGTATTTTCAGCGGCCTGCAAAAGTCGACACAACAAGTTTCGACTGTAGTAACATTTTTGACTAAAATCAGTCAAATATTGGCTATTTTCATGTGAGTCTTTAGCAGCAATATTGGCTGGCTGCTTAGAAATTTATTCTAAAAACTATAGCTACAGATCTGTTGCATGTTCCTTTCCGTGACTGGAAGCATCAGTTATGTCAGAAAAACATGTATAAGAGCCATGTTGTTGACACAAAATACAAGCCATTCCAACAGTATCTGTCTTCGCTTCAAGTGCGTTTAATGTAGAAAAAATGTATGAAATTGACTTTATATCAACTGGAATATCAGTGGAAACTTTATTTAAAGACAAAATTCATTGGTTGAATGAAATTCATTTCACAAAACGAAATACAGATTTTCAAAGGATAGATTCAGGTCGGAGAGTGATATTGCCCTTTATCTCTATATCCAGTGGATATCATTCTCCGTTCCTCATCAGCTGTGTTTTAATCTTTATGTAAAACACCACTATGGTAAATATAATTCTCTATGCATTTACATTAACTTTATACTTACCAATTGATTGTTTTTCAGAATGCCACTAGTACCAGTCTAAGTAAGCCAGGATCGTCAACATGGATGCCTCTAGACATGTCTAACCTGACGTCCATATGGGATGTGGCGACAGAGAGCGGGGGATTTAACTTTGGGGATATTGTGCCTTTTGTCAAGGAGAATATTGGAACCTTTATGTCTGTAAGTATAGGTACATGGACTCTTTGAACCCTTTTCTAAACATGTATTGTTTTATGTCCCTTTAACCCTTTACCAAACAGCAAGAAATAGAAGTGGTCTAATTCAAAATCTCTGGCAGACAACAAAATTGATGTTGATAAAGATTGATTTAATGTGCAAGGTAGCATAGAAAATATTTAGGCAAAAGGAGAAAATGCTGTTTATCAGCATTTTCTTCTTTTGTCTCAATGTTTTCCAAACCCATTTAACTAAGGGATGTAAAAACCAGGTCTTGTTTGGGAAAGGATTAAGGAGAAGCTTGGGAAAACATTAAAGCAAAAGAAGAAAACCACTATTTTGTGATCTGCAGCAGCTTTCAAATGGGAACATATGTCTGTCTTTATGTTTGTTTATGTCACACTGATGTTTGAATGTTCCAACATACATTTTTACACTTTAGATAAAATCTTGAGTTTTAAATTTCAACCTTGATATAGAACATATAGCAGATAGAACATTCTATTACTGCAAATTCTTAAACTAGCTTTCATTTCAACAATCTGTAAGCACTATTAGATAGAGCACTCCAACACAAGTCTAATGGTACCAAACTCTCAATTTTTACCAAAAATCAATTATAGGCTGTTATACAACTATTCTTGTAGGGACGGAGGTGGTGCAGTGGTAACGCGCTGGACTTGAAACACATGGGTCTCATGTTCCAGCCACTCCAGTCTTTCAGATGAGACTTTAAACGGAGGTCCCGTCTCCCTATGACTGTTGAGTTGGACATAAAACTCTATTCAGTTCAATGCAACTATTCTTGTGGAAAACCTTGCCGTTTAGTTGTTAGAGTCAATTTGGCTGGTGTTGAAGGGAAGTAGGAACTTCGTGATGTCTCTATCATTATAGCCCCACATACGAAGAACAGGGGGAGGGGGTGGTTTTGGTTTCACCATGTCTGTATGTCTGTCTGTCCGTCCATCCATAGACTTTGCTACATTTCTAGTTTACTATCATTCTATTCTAGGTGTTAGAGTCGATTTGGTTGGTGTTGAAGGGAAATATGAACTTAGTGATGTCTATCCTAACTTCTGCCTTATCTCTAGTGTTAGGAGGAGGAACTGCCTTACTCAACTTTGTACTCTCTTCCGTAAGTACATGGAAATGCTTAAACCTTTATAAATACAAACAAGACTTGATTTTGACGTCCCTATTGAAAAAAGTGTTGGAAAATATTGAGGCAAAAGATGAAAATGCTGAAGATCAGCATTTTCTCCTTTTGCCTCAATATTTTCTTAACTATATTATACACAAATCCTGTCTTTCCCAAACAAGACATGTCCAATTTGGTTGGTGTTGAAGGGTAATATGAACCTAGTGTTGTCTAACTCCTGCCTTATCTCTAGTGTTAGGAGGACTCAGGAGGAACTGCCTTACTCAACTTTGTACTCACTTCCGTAAGTACATGGAAATGCTTAAACCTTTCCCGTAATGGCAAAATATTAGGTTGAACCATTTCAAAAGGTAATGCAGCCATCAAAATAGATGTCGAAAAAGACTGGATTTGTGTAAAATATAGCATAGAAAACATTGAGGCCAAAGGAGAAACTGCTGGTCATCAGCAGTTTCTTCTTTTGTGTTAATGTTTTTCCAAGCCATTTATATCAGGGACATCAAAACCAGGGGTTAAACCTTTTCACAAACAAGACCTTGTTTTGACCCCTTTAGTTAGTACCAGTAAGTAAAATTTATTATCATAGTGACATGTGTCATATTTATTATTTAACAATACAAAAAAGTAATAAACCAAAGAAAACACCAGGTTCTACGGTCCTATAACTATGTTACTTTGATATTTCCGAAGTTTTCCTGTGATTGACTGCAAGTGTTTGCTGTAAGAAAAATGTCCAAACGGTGATGATCACGGAGGCCATGCTATGCTAGGCCATTAAATGATTGTTTAATCATTTTTATGCTCCCACATCGAAAGATTGGAGGCATATTGTTTTACCATTGTTCATCTGTCTTTGGTCTGTATGTATGTTCATCCATCTGTTCGTCCATCTGTCTGTCAGTTCGAAACTTAACGTGAAAACTTAACATGGGCCTTTTCGGGGGTATTGGCGTTTCACAAACACATCTTGTTCTAGATTGTCTTTAGCTTTTGTGAATGAAATTCCAAATTCCTAATTCTGAAGTGGATTTTTTTCTTACAGATTATTTTCCTGACCACTCTCTTCTACCTGCTGGCCTCTAGTGGAGATCAGTATAAACCGATAGAGGTGTTTACCAAAATGAGTCCGCCTGCCTCTGGGGGAAATACTTTTGGTCAGGCCGTCCAGGACGCTGTTGGGTAAGGAGACTTGTTACAAATGGTTGACAAATTGGGAATAGACCCTTTTTATATACCTATAGATTTTCTTACCAGTTAACCCTCTCCCAAACCAGACCTGGTTTTGACGTCTCTAGAAGAAATGGCTTGGGAAAACATTGAAACAAAAGAAGAAACTGCTGATAACCAGCAGTTTCTCCTTTTGTCTCAATATTTTCTGTGCCATATTTTACACGAATCCTTTCTTTAATAACATCCATTTCGTCATTTTTTACAGTTTTTGAAGTGGATCACCCTAAAATTTTGTCGTTTGGGAAAGGGTTAAATCAATTTAGACAAAAGAAAAAAAGTAATTTGTGAAATATGGTACCAAGTATGGCATGATGTTATGATGGTTTAACACTTTCCCACACAGCAAAACTTCAGACTGTTCCAATTTACAAGCTGCTCATATTAACACATGAATGTTGATTAACTTAGGATGTGTATAAGCTATATAGCACAGAAAATGTTGAGGCAAAAGGTTATAATGCTGATTATATAATACAGATAAGAGCAGTCAAAAGCTTATCTATAAAGGTCAAAATGCTATATGTAATTTTAAGTTATCAAACCCTATGTTATTGGTATTTGAATCCTTTATCTAGACGATTCATTCAAGTACCCATAACATAGGGTTAAGAATTCAAATAAGAAAAGCTTAACCTCTGTTTATCTGCAGCTCTTAATTATATCAGCAGCATGACTCCAAATCTGACAGCATTAAAGCACAAATTGATCTGGAAACTTTGTGTATGTAAATGCTCTTAGGGCCCCTTTTCCAGATCTCGACATATTTGATTTAAACCTGTTATTTCAGTGGTGTATATATGGCATCATTAAAGATGGGTACATTTTATGGACTATACACTTGGCTTACACATCTGCTGTTTGGTGTCAACATTATCTTTTTTTTTTAACCTGTTATTTCAGTGGTGTATTTATGGCATCATTAAAGATGGGTACATTTTATGGACTATACACCTGGCTTACACATCTGCTGTTTGGTGTCAACATTATCTTTATTTTAACCCTGGTATTTCAGTGGTGTATTTATGGCATCATTAAAGATGGGTACATTTTATGGACTATACACTTGGCTTACTCATCTGCTGTTTGGTGTTATCATTATCTTTATTTTAACCCTGTTATTTCAGTGGTGTATTTATGGCGTCATTAAAGATGGGTACATTTTATGGACTATACACTTGGCTTACACATCTGCTGTTTGGTGTCAACATTATCTTTATACCTTCTGGTGAGTAACATTCTGATTTTCATGTTAACCCTTTCCCAAACAAGACCTGGTTTTGACGTCCCTAATTGAATAGGCTTGGGAAAACATTGAGACAAAAGAAGAAAATGCTGATAATCAGCATTTTCTCCTTTTGTCTCAATATTTTCTATGCCATATTTTCACAAATTCTAGCTTTAATAACATCTATTTAGTCATTTGTGGCAGTTTTTGAAGTGGGTCACCCTAAAATTTTGTCGTTTGGGAAAGGGTTAATTCATAACTGAACAATACAGCTAGATTCCAATTTGGAATTTGCTGCAAACAGCAAAAGTGATGTTTACAAAATATAACATTATGAAACTTATGAAATTACATATCTTTCAATCTCCCATCAATGATATAGTATATGCATATTCTAAGTATTTAGCACAGATGTACATGAACTGTTTCTTTTTCATACACTGTTGATGTGGCATCGTAGAAATGGAACCTTGGCCAAAAAACCGTAACACATTCTGCATAATTCTAGCATAAGTGAATGAATTATATTTTAACAAAGAAGATGCTAATTCATAATCAGAGCAGTAATTCATACAATTTAGTATGTGCAGACACACAAAAAACAAACAATGTAAAACTGAATTTGCGTTACTTATTTTTATCAGTGTATATAATGTATTTATAGTTTTTAGGTCCACTGGCCTTCAGGCCAGCGGGCTATTGTCATGGCGTTGTGTCCATCGTGCATGCGTCCGTCCGTGCGTCTGTGCGTCCGGTCGTCAACTTTTTCTTTAACCCTTTCCCAAACAAGACCTGGTTTTGACGTCCCTGGTGGAATATGCTTTGGAAAACATTGAATCAAAAGAAGAAACTGCTGATAACCAGCAGTTTCTCCTTTTGTCTCAATATTTTCTATGCCATATTTCACATAACTCTTATCTATGATAAAATCCATTTTGTCATTTGTGCAAAATTTTGAAGTGAATCACCCTAAATTTTTGTTGTTTGGGAAAGAGTTAAAGATCTTCTCCTCAGAAACTACTCGATGGATTTCAATCAAACTTCACAGGAGTGATCCTTAGGTGGTCCTCTATCAGATTCCTTCAATTAATTCTGATTGAACCATAAAGTCTGGAGTTATCTGCCCTTGAATTAAAAAAACGCTGTTTTCACTTGTTTTCACTCTAGTCACTACAAATATTGATCAATCAAAACAAAACTTGGTCAGAATGTTGGTGCTGATAAGATCTTGCCTGAGTGCAATTTTCAGCTTGATCTGAATATTACGTCTTGAGTTATGTGCCCTTGAAATTGGCAAAACTACCATTTTTTACCTTATTTTTACTCAAACAACCATAAATATCCACCAATCAACATAAAACTTTCAAATTATCTTACTGGCCATAAGATCTTGTGTTGGTGTAATTTTCAGCTTCATATGAATCTTAAATCATGATTTATCTGCCCTTGAATTTGACAAAATTGTTGTTTTCGACTTTGATTTTACACTCTTTACACCCACAAATATTGAATAATCAGGTCAAAACTTAAACAAGATGTAGGTGAAGTTAGGATCTTGCTTTTGTGTGTTTCTTAGCTAGATAGGAATATAAAATCATCAGTTATATGCCTTTCAATTTGACAAAATTGCTAATTGTGACTTTTTTTTCACTCTAACAGCCAAACTCACTCTAATAAAGACTGTTGCAAAGCTTGGTAACTAATAGATCTTATATGAATGTATTTTCAGCTTTCTAGTTACTTTTTAATTGCTTTAATAGCAACACATATTGAAAATCTAGTGAAACTTGTACTTGATATTACAAGAAATTCAGGTTTGACAGCCATTTGCATTTTTTTTGGAAAAGGGGGTTTCCCAGAATCTATTTTTAGCTCAAAATCTATTTTTAGAAATATGAAATATTTTGGAGTAATCAATGTTCTGTTAATTTAGATCTGTTGGGAAGAAGGAAAATTTTAATTGCTTGTGACATCCTAAGCTAGAATGTTCTCCCATTTCCTTTTACCCTTTTTCAAATGGCAAACATGTAATTTTACTTTCTTTGCTTCAAGAACCACACATTTTGAACAATCTAGTTTTGTTACTTTCTTTTAGCTCTATGAAACACAAGCATTGAACAATCTAATCAAATCTTGGATTAAATATGACATGAAATTCAGGCCTGTGGAGCGACTCAAGACCTTCAGGTCTTCTAGTTGTTTTTAGCAGATTGTTTTAAACTACAGTTACAAGGCTTTTATTGAAATGTGATGATATATTATGTATGTGAATTCTATTTTAAGCTCTTGCTGCTGTGTTTGGTGCCATACCGTTTGTGGGTACATATCTAGCTGCTATCCCGGGTGTTATAGAACTATGGTTGGTTCATGATCAATTTGTACTTCATATTGATGCTTTTCAACATAAACCTCTTAACTGCAGCTTGTTTTAAGCTGCAGTTACGAGGTTTTTTGTTGAAAAGCAATGCTATATTTAGAAGATATGTATATATTTTCTGTTTTTAGCTCTTGCTGCTGTTTTTGGTGCCATCCCGTTTGTGGGGACATATCTAGCTGCTATCCCAGGTGTTATAGAACTATGGTTGGTTCATGATCAGTTTGTACTTCATACTAATGCTTTTCACCAAAAACCTCGTAACTGCAGCTTGTTTTAAGCTGCAGTTACTTGGTTTTTGTTGAAAAGCGATGATATAATATTCTAATTTTAGCTCTTGCTGCTGTTTTTGGTGCCATACCATTTGTTGGTACATATCTAGCTGCTATCCCGGGTGTTATAGAACTATGGTTGGTGCATGATCAATTTGTACTTCATATTGGGGCTTTTCAACAAAAACCTCGTAACTGCAGCTTAAAACAAGCTGCAGTTATGAGGTTTTTTGTTGAAAAGCAATGCTATATTTAGAAGATATGTATATATTTTCTGTTTTTAGCTCTGGCTGCTGTGTTTGGTGCCATTTCCTTTGTTGGTACATATTTAGCCGCTATCCCTGTTGTTATAGAACTATGGTTGGTGCATGATCAATTAGTACTTCATATTGATGCTTTTCAACAAAAACCTTGTAACTGCAGCTTGTTTTAAGCTGCAGTTATGAGGTTGATGTTGAAAAGCGATGATGTAAAATATATAATATGTACATTTTCTATTTTTAGCTCTTGCTGCTGTTTTTGGTGCCATACCGTTTGTGGGTACATATCTAGCTGCTATCCCTGGTGTTATAGAACTATGGTTGGTTCATGATCAGTTTGTACTTTATATTGATGCTTTCCAACAAAAACCTCGTAACTGCAGCTTGTTTTAAGCTGCAGTTACGAGGTTTTTTGTTGAAAAGCAATGCTATATTTAGAAGATATGTATATTTTCTCTATTTTTAGCTCTTGCAGCTGTGTTTGGTGCGATACCGTTTGTTGGTACATATCTAGCTGCTATCCCGGGTGTTATAGAACTATGGTTGGTTCATGATCAATTTGAACTTTATATTGGGGCTTTTCAACAAAAACCTTGTAACTGCAGCTTGTTTTAAGCTACAGTTACGAGGTTTTTTGTTGAAAAGCAATGCTATATTTAGAAGATATGTATATATTTTCTATTTTTAGCTCTTGCTGCTGTGTTTGGTGCCATACCGTTTGTTGGTACATATCTAGCTGCTATCCCAGGTGTTATAGAACTATGGTTGGTTCATGATCAGTTTGTACTTCATATTGATGCTTTTCAACAAAAACCTCGTGACTGCAGCTTCTTTTAAGCTGCAGTTACGAGGTTTTTGTTGAAAAGCGATGATATAATATTCTATTTTTAGCTCTTGCTGCTGTGTTTGGTACCATACCATTTGTGGGTACATATCTAGCTGCTATCCAGGGTGTTATAGAACTATGGTTGGTTCATGATCAATTTGTACTTCATATCGTTGCTTTTCTACAAAAACCTCGTAGTAACTGCAGCTTAAAACAAGCTGCAGTTACAGGGTTTTTGTTGAAAAGTGACAATATATAATAAATGAAAATTCTCTATTTTTAGCTCTTGCTGCTGTTTTTGGTGCCATCCCATTTGTGGGTACATATCTAGCTGCTATCCCTGGTGTTATAGAACTATGGTTGGTTCATGATCAGTTTGTACTTCATATCGATGCTTTTCAACAAAAACCTCGTAACTGCAGCTTGTTTTAAGCTGCAGTTATAAGGCTTTTATTGAAATGTGATGATATATTATGTATGTGAATTCTATTTTTAGCTCTTGCTGCTGTGTTTGGTGCCATACCATTTGTGGGTACATATCTAGCTGCTATCCCAGGTGTTATAGAACTATGGTTGGTTCATGATCAGTTTGTACTTCATATCGATGCTTTTCAACATAAACCTCGTAACTGCAGATTGTCTTAAGCTACAGTTACGAGGTTTTTTGTTGAAAAGCAATGCTATATTTAGAAGATATGTATATATTTTCTATTTTTAGCTCTTGCTGCTGTGTTTGGTGCCATACCATTTGTGGGGACATATCTAGCTGCTATCCCTGGTGTTATAGAACTATGGTTGGTTCATGATCAGTTTGTACTTCATATTGATGCTTTTCAACAAAAACCTCGTAACTGCAGCTTGTTTTAAGCTGCAGTTATGAGGTGTTATGTTGAAAAGCAATGCTATATTTAGAAGATATGTATATATTTTCTATTTATAGCTCTGGCTGCTGTGTTTGGTGCCATCCCGTTTGTTGGTACATATCTAGCTGCTATCCCGGGTGTTATAGAACTATGGTTGGTTCATGATCAATTTGTACTTCATATCGATGCTTTTCAACAAAAACCTCGTAACTGCATCTTGTCTTAAGCTACAGTTACGAGGTTTTTTGTTGAAAAGCAATGCTATATTTAGAAGATATGTATATATTTTCTATTTTTAGCTCTTGCTGCTGTGTTTGGTGCCATCCCGTTTGTGGGTACATATCTAGCTGCTATCCCGGGTGTTATAGAACTATGGTTGGTTCATGATCAATTTGTAGTTTTGTACTTCAAATTGCTGCCTTTCAACAAAAACCTTGTAACTGCAGCTTGTTTTAAGCTGCAGTTACAAGGTTTTTGTTGAAAAGCGATGATATAATATTTTATTTTTAGCTCTTGCTGCTGTGTTTGGTGCCATACCGTTTGTGGGTACATATCTAGCTGCTATCCAGGGTGTTATAGAACTATGGTTGGTACATGATCAATTTGTACTTCATATTGCTGCCTTTCAACAAAAACCTTGTAACTGCAGCTTGTTTTAAGCTGCAATTATGAGGTTTTTGTTGAAAAGCGATGATGTAAAATATATAATATGTAAATTTTGTGTTTTTAGCTCTGGCTGCTGTTTTTGGTGCCATACCGTTTGTGGGTACATATCTAGCTGCTATCCCGGGTGTTATAGAACTATGGTTGGTTCATGATCAATTTGTACTTCATATCGATGCTTTTCAACAAAAACCTCGTAACTGCAGCTTGTTTTAAGCTGCAGTTACTAGGTTTTTGTTGAAAAGCGATGATATAATATTTTAATTTTAGCTCTGGCTGCTGTATTTGCTGCCATACCGTTTGTGGGGACATATCTAGCTGCTATATCGGGTGTTATAGAACTATGGTTGGTTCATGATCAATTTGTACTTCATATTGATGCTTTTCAACAAAAACCTTGTAACTGCAGCTTGTTTTAAGCTGCAGTTACATGGTTTTTGTTGAAAAGCGATGATATAATATTCTATTTTTAGCTCTTGCTGCTGTGTTTAGTGTCATACCGTTTGTGGGTACATATCTTGCTGCTATCCCAGGTGTTATAGAACTATGGTTGGTACATGATCAATTTGTAGTTTATATTCATGCTTTTCAACAAAAACCTCGTAACTGCAGCTTGTTTTAAGCTGCAGTTATGAGTTTTTTGTTGAAAAGCAATGCTGTATTTAGAAGATAGGTATATATTTTCTGTTTTTAGCTCTGGCTGCTGTGTTTGGTGCCATCCCGTTTGTGGGTACATATCTAGCCGCTATCCCTGGTGTTATAGAACTATGGTTGGTTCATGATCAATTTGTACTTCATATTGATGCTTTTCAACAAAAACCTTGTAACTGCAGCTTAAAACAAGCTGCAGTTACGAGGTTTTTTGTTGAAAAGCAATGCTTTATTTAGAAGATATGTATATATTCTCTGTTTTTAGCTCTGGCTGCTGTTTTTGGTGCCATCCCGTTTGTGGGTACATATCTAGCTGCTATCCCGGGTGTTATAGAACTATGGTTGGTTCATGATCAGTTTGTACTTAATATTGATGCTTTTCAACAAAAACCTCGTAACTGCAGCTTGTTTTAAGCTGCAGTTACTAGGTTTTTTTTGAAAAGCGATGATATAATATTCTATTTTTAGCTCTGGCTGCTGTGTTTGGTGCCATACCGTTTGTTGGTACATTTCTAGCTGCTATCCCTGGTGTTATAGAACTATGGTTGGTTCATGATCAATTTGTACTTTATATCGATGCTTTTCAACAAAAACCTCGTAACTGCAGCTTATTTTAAGTTGCAGTTACAAGGCTTTTATTGAAATGTGATGATATATTATGTATGTGAATTCTATTTTAAGCTCTTGCTGCTGTGTTTGGTGCGATACCGTTTGTGGGGACATATCTAGCTGCTATCCCTGGTGTTATAGAACTATGGTTGGTTCATGATCAATTTGTACTTTATATCGATGCTTTTCAACAAAAACCTCGTAACTGCAGCTTATTTTAAGTTGCAGTTACAAGGCTTTTATTGAAATGTGATGATATATTATGTATGTGAATTCTATTTTAAGCTCTTGCTGCTGTGTTTGGTGCCATCCCGTTTGTGGGTACATATCTAGCTGCTATCCCAGGTGTTATAGAACTATGGTTGGTGCATGATCAATTTGTACTTCATATTGCTGCCTTTCAACAAAAACCTTGTAACTGCAGCTTGTTTTAAGCTGCAGTTACTAGGTTTTTGTTGAAAAGCGATGATGTAAAATATATAATTTGTAAATTTTCTATTTTTAGCTCTGGCTGCTGTGTTTGGTGCGATACCGTTTGTTGGTACATATCTAGCTGCTATCCCGTGTGTTATAGAACTATGGTTGGTTCATGATCAGTTTGTACTTCATATTGATGCTTTTCAACAAAAACCTCGTAACTGCAGCTTGTTTTAAGCTGCAGTTATGAGGTGTTATGTTGAAAAGCAATGCTATATTTAGAAGATATGTATATATTTTCTCTGTTTTTAGCTCTGGCTGCTGTGTTTGGTGCCATACCGTTTGTGGGTACATATCTAGCTGCTATCCCGGGTGTTATAGAACTATGGTTGGTTCATGATCAATTTGTACTTCATATCGATGCTTTTCAACATAAACCTCGTAACTGCAGCTTGTTTTAAGCTGCAGTTACTAGGTTTTTAATTGAAAATGACATTATTTTTATATATTTCTCTGTTTTTAGCTCTTGCTGCTGTGTTTGGTGCCATACCGTTTGTTGGTACATATCTAGCTGCTATCCCTGGTGTTATAGAACTATGGTTGGTTCATGATCAATTAGTACTTTATATTGATGCTTTTCACCAAAAACCTTGTAACTGCAGCTTGTTTTAAGCTGCAGTTATGAGGTGTTATGTTGAAAAGCAATGCTATATTTAGAAGATATGTATATATTTTCTCTGTTTTTAGCTCTTGCTGCTGTGTTTGGTGCCATACCATTTGTGGGTACATATCTAGCTGCTATCCCGGGTGTTATAGAACTATGGTTGGTTCATGATCAATTTGTACTTCATATTGATGCTTTTCAACAAAAACCTCGTGACTGCAGCTTCTTTTAAGCTGCAGTTACGAGGTTTTTGTTGAAAAGCGATGATATAATATTCTATTTTTAGCTCTTGCTGCTGTGTTTGGTGCCATACCGTTTGTGGGTACATATCTAGCTGCTATCCCGGGTGTTATAGAACTGTGGTTGGTTCATGATCAATTTGTACTTCATATTGATGCTTTTCAACAAAAACCTCTTATAACTGCAGCTTGTTTTAAGCTGCAGTTACAAGGTTTTTTGTTGAAAAGCAATGCTATATTCAGAAGATATGTATATATTTTGTGTTTTTAGCTCTTGCTGCTGTGTTTGGTGCCATCCCGTTTGTTGGTACATATCTAGCTGCTATCCCGGGTGTTATAGAACTATGGTTGGTTCATGATCAATTTGTACTTCATATCGATGCTTTTCAACAAAAACCTCGTAACTGCATCTTGTCTTAAGCTACAGTTACGAGGTTTTTTGTTGAAAAGCAATGCTATATTTAGAAGATATGTATATATTTTCTATTTTTAGCTCTTGCTGCTGTGTTTGGTGCCATCCCGTTTGTGGGTACATATCTAGCTGCTATCCCTGGTGTTATAGAACTATGGTTGGTTCATGATCAGTTTGTACTTCATATCGATGCTTTTCAACAAAAACCTCGTAACTGCAGCTTGTTTTAAGCTGCAGTTATAAGGCTTTTATTGAAATGTGATGATATATTATGTATGTGAATTCTATTTTTAGCTCTTGCTGCTGTGTTTGGTGCCATACCATTTGTGGGTACATATCTAGCTGCTATCCCAGGTGTTATAGAACTATGGTTGGTTCATGATCAGATTGTACTTCATATTGATGCTTTTCACCAAAAACCTCGTAACTGCAGATTGTCTTAAGCTACAGTTACGAGGTTTTTTGTTGAAAAGCAATGCTATATTTAGAAGATATGTATATATTTTCTATTTTTAGCTCTTGCTGCTGTGTTTGGTGCCATCCCGTTTGTGGGTACATATCTAGCTGCTATCCCTGGTGTTATAGAACTATGGTTGGTTCATGATCAGTTTGTACTTCATATTGATGCTTTTCAACAAAAACCTCGTAACTGCAGCTTGTTTTAAGCTGCAGTTATGAGGTGTTATGTTGAAAAGCAATGCTATATTTAGAAGATATGTATATATTTTCTATTTATAGCTCTGGCTGCTGTGTTTGGTGCCATCCCGTTTGTTGGTACATATCTAGCTGCTATCCCGGGTGTTATAGAACTATGGTTGGTTCATGATCAATTTGTACTTCATATCGATGCTTTTCAACAAAAACCTCGTAACTGCATCTTGTCTTAAGCTACAGTTACGAGGTTTTTTGTTGAAAAGCAATGCTATATTTAGAAGATATGTATATATTTTCTATTTATAGCTCTGGCTGCTGTGTTTGGTGCCATCCCGTTTGTGGGTACATATCTAGCTGCTATCCCTGGTGTTATAGAACTATGGTTGGTTCATGATCAGTTTGTACTTCATATCGATGTTTTTCAACAAAAACCTCGTAACTGCAGCTTGTTTTAAGCTGCAGTTATAAGGCTTTTATTGAAATGTGATGATATATTATGTATGTGAATTCTATTTTTAGCTCTTGCTGCTGTGTTTGGTGCCATACCATTTGTGGGTACATATCTAGCTGCTATCCCAGGTGTTATAGAACTATGGTTGGTTCATGATCAGATTGTACTTCATATTGATGCTTTTCACCAAAAACCTCGTAACTGCAGATTGTCTTAAGCTACAGTTACGAGGTTTTTTGTTGAAAAGCAATGCTATATTTAGAAGATATGTATATATTTTCTATTTTTAGCTCTTGCTGCTGTGTTTGGTGCCATCCCGTTTGTGGGTACATATCTAGCTGCTATCCCTGGTGTTATAGAACTATGGTTGGTTCATGATCAATTTGTACTTCATAAACGTCGTAACTGCAGCTTGTTTTAAGCTGCAGTTATGAGGTTGTCGTTGAAAAGCGATGATGTAAAATATATGTACATTTTCTATTTTTAGCTCTTGCTGCTGTGTTTGGTGCCATCCCGTTTGTGGGGACATATCTAGCTGCTATCCCCGGTGTTATAGAACTATGGTTGGTTCATGATCAATTTGTAGTTTATATTGATGCTTTTCAACATAAACCTTGTAACTGCAGCTTGTTTTAAGCTGCAGTTACTAGGTTTTTGTTGAAAAGTGATGATGTAAAATATATAATATGTACGTTTTCTATTTTTAGCTCTTGCTGCTGTGTTTGGTTCCATCCCGTTTGTGGGGACATATCTAGCTGCTATCCCGGGTGTTATAGAACTATGGTTGGTTCATGATCAATTTGTAGTTTTGTACTTCAAATTATTGCCTTTCAACAAAAACCTTGTACCTGCAGTTTGTTTTAAGCTGCAGTTATGAGGTTTTTGTTGAAAAGCGATGATGTAAAATATATAATATGTACATTTTCTATTTTTAGCTCTTGCTGCTGTGTTTGGTGCCATACCGTTTGTGGGTACATATCTAGCTGCTATCCCAGGTGTTATAGAACTATGGTTGGTTCATGATCAGTTTGTCCTGGCTGTCCTACTTCTAGTCTGTCATTTCCTGCCCATGTATGTGGTGGATACTGCCATCCTGTCAGAGATTAAAGGGTAAGAAAGTTTTTAGCTTCATAGCTACTGATAAGATGGGGTAATGACTTTTCAAAATGCAATATTTCACTTTATATTCATCAGACCCTATGTTGTGGGTACCCATTGGAATTATCTCATCAAAACAATTTAAATGAGTTCCCACAACATAGGGTTTGGATTTGAAATATCAAGTTTAGAATGCTTTCACCCTGTCTCATCTGTTGCTCTTAGCTTACCTGAACATTAAATGTTGTCTGTCTGTCTGTACATCTGTTGACAATTTGGTGTTTACTCTGTAGTATGTACTAAAATTAGCCAGTCTTGATCAAACTTTTCCAAAACAAGTATGATTTTAAGCTCTCAGATGACTTCAAATATTGGCCTGAAGGGACCAGAAAGTCCTGAGTTATGTTCCTTTGAAGGTCAAAACCAGCTGGTTTTGAATTTGTTCATGCTCTGGAGCAAAACGTTATTACATCATAATTTAGCGCCCAAAACAAACATTACTTGGTTGACTACGCAATTTCAGACATTGAAATATTTTGAGGGAAAAGGATAAGTCATTTATTTTGAGAGCCCAATCCGAGCATATTTCTGTAGATAGGCATTGACGGCACATGAATTCACTGAATAATACACTTTTTCGTACATTTATGGCAGATTTCTTCCCATTAATGCATGCCTGTTTCGGCTTAGAAATATAGGTTTTATGCATTAATGTTTCATATTTCAGGGGCCATCCCTATATGACTGGTTTAGCCATAGCTGGAGGGATGTACTGGCTAGGTCTAGAAGGGGCCATATTTGGCCCCATTATACTGTGTGTACTGGTGGTCCTAGTCAATGTTTATACATCCATGATGAAACCGGATACACCATCCTTTCTCAGGTAAAGTTTTATCGTAAACCCTTTCATAAAGAACAAAAAAATCTGATTGAGCCTTGATATCAATTTTTCCTTTATCTTATTGCTATACACATTTTTTGCTCACCTGAGCACGTAGTGAGGTATTGTTATTGGTCTGTTGTTCGGTGTCTGTCTATCTTTACAAAATTGACTTTAATTGAACCCTTTCCCAAATGGCAAAAAATTTGAGTGGTCTGATTTGATAGCTGTTAATGACGACAAAATTGGTGTTGATAAAGATAGTATTTGTGAATATAAAAGCACAGAAAATATGAAGACAAAATGGAAAATTGCTGATTATGATGATATACCCTAGTGGAATGAGCAGCTAGAGGTTTGTTAAGGATGTCAAGGTTGCACTGGTGGGAGCATTGACAAGAGTCCATGGTAATGTACACCAGCCAACACAATGTGACTCTTATTCTTTTAGAAATTGATTTAATCCCTCATTCATTCAATCAATGGTAGATCTTTACTGCATATTTATGCTTTGTCTTCAATATTTTTCAAAGCTTGAACACTAAGGTGCAACAAATTGTGTCACAGTTTAGAAAATGGTTTATTAATAAAGTTCCCTTTATAATGTATTTTCTTTTATTTCCATAGCAGATCAACCAGTGTGATGTAAAGAGATACAGACTGCCTTTCGTTCACTATATGATAGATTACCAGCTTTACAACTGAAGAAAGCTCAATCTTTTCCTAAACAAGACTGGAGATGCATTACTTAGATATTTTATGCGTCTCAATGATATTTTTCAGGTTTTAATCGGGATATCTTGTGCAATTTAGCAGACATCCTACTGTGCTAGTACTAGATGTTTCCGCTAAAAATCTTGAAGTTCTCAATTGGGGGCTTTATAATCTTGCTCTAATGAATGCATCTCTGTTTTTGACATTCTTATTAGCAAAAGCTTTAAGAAGACATGGAGGTAAAAGAAGAAAATGCTGATAATCAGCATTTTCTCCCTTTGCCTCAATATTTTCTTTGTAGTGTTGTACACAAATTGAAGCTTTATTACCAGGTAACACCCATCTGCAGCTGTCAAAATGGAACAGTCCAATATTTGCCACTTAGGAAAGGATGAATGCTTTACATAGAAAGCACATAAGTTTATAGTAATATATTGTCGCTTTTCAATGAAAATCTCGTAACTGTAGCTTGTTTTAAGCTGCAGTTGAGAGGTTATTGTTGAAGAGTAGCGACATCAAGATGGCTTTAGGCATCATTAAAAAAAAAAAGAAAAAAAAGAAAATGTTGAAATTCAGTTCAAGTTTCTCCATCAACTTTTGTATGTTGAACTGTCTTCTACATAGTTTTCTACATACAGTTTAACTAACATGAAAAATTGACTAAGATCACACAGCACACATCTGTTGGCTTATTGTATTCTGTACTTCCAATTAACCCTTTCACAAACAAGACCTGGTTTTTAAGCTCCACTGGCCTTCAGGCCAGCGGGCTATTGTCATGGTGCTGTGTCCGTCGTGCGTGCGTCCGTCCGTCCGTCCGGTCGTCAACTTTTTCTTTAAAAATCTTCTCCTCAGAAACTACTTAATGGATTTCAATCAAACTTCACAGGAATGATCTTTGGGTGGTCCTCTCTCAGATTCCTTCAATTGATTCTGATTGAATCAGAAAATCTGGAGTTATCTGCCCTTGAATTTAAAAAATGGCTGTTCTGGCTTTTTTTCACTCTAGCAACTACAAATATTGACTAATCAAGACAAAACTTGGACAGAATGATGGTGACTATAAGATCTTGCCTAGGTGCAACTTTCAGCTTGATCTGACAATTACATCATGAGTTATGTGCCCATGAAATTGACAAAATTGCCATTTTCAACTTTATTTTGACTTTGTTTTCACTCTAGCAACTACAAATATTGACCAATCAAGACAAAACTTGAACAGATTAATGGTGACTGTAAGATCTTGCCTGGGTGCAACTTTCAGCTTGATATGAAAATTGCATCATGAGTTATGTGCCCTTGAAATTGACAAAATTGCCATTTTCGGCTTTATTTTGACTTTGTTTTCACTCTAGCAACTACAAATATTGACCAATCAAGACAAAACTTGGACAGAATGATGGTTACTATAAGATCTTGCCTGGGTGCAACTTTCAGCTTGTTTGACATCCCTAAAAGAAAAGGCTTGGGATAACATTGAAACAAAAGAAGAAACTGCTGATAAACAGCAGTTTCTCCTTTTGTCTCAATATTTTCTATGCCTTATCTTACACAAATCCTATCTTTAATAACATCCATTTTGTCATTTATGGCAGTTTTTGAAGTGGATAATCCTATAATTTTGCCGCTTGGGAAGGGTTAAAAGGGAAATCTGGAATTATGACAAGAGTTTAGTGCAGATTGAAATTGTTGACACTGTTTGTTGCTTCAGAGCACGCTGGTTCAAAGTTTTTATGTTGGTGCATCTGTTATTTTTTGTCTCTTAATAAATGAAGTGTTGAATTGTTTTCTGCAATAAAAAATAAATAATGATATTAAATATTGTTTGAGTAAATGCAAAACTTTATAAGTCAATTTTTACGATTTTCAAAGTAAAAAATCTTGTGTGTGCAGTTAACCCTTTCCCAAACAAGAACATGTTTTGACATCCCTAATAGAAAAGGCTTGGGAAAAAAATGAGACAAAAGAAGAAACTGCTGATAATCAGCAGTTTCTCCTTTTGTCTCAATATTTTCTATGCCATATTTTACACAAAAACATCCATTATGTTGCCTTGACAGTTTTTGAAGCAGATCACCTTAAGATTGTGCTGTTTGGGATAGGGTTAAGACAATTATTACAGGTTTTGATATATTTTTAGCTCGACTTTTCGAAGAAAATGAGAGCTTATACTGTCACCCGGGCGTCGGCGTTGGCGTCGGCGTTGGCGTTGCAACCAAGGTTAAAGTTTTTTCAAACATCAATAACTTCCATACTATCAAAGGGATTCAACCCAAACTTGGTATACTTATTCACCATCACACCCTCTACCTTACTATAAGGGCCCATGACCCTGGGACCACTCTATTTGGAGTTATGCCCCCCTTTATACTAAGCAACTTAGAAAGTCGAGCGCGCTGTCTTCGGACAGCTCTTGTTACTAATTTGTCTTAATGACACATTGTTTGTTAACAAAATGTCCAAATTTCAAGTAAAACCTTTCAGTTTGGGAAAAGTTATTACACTTTGTTCCTTCCCTTTGAAATTTTCCAAAAACGAGGTACGAGGTTTTGCATCAACAACGACGATATTCATTGATAAAAAATTGTTTTCATTATAATTATACCTTTTCCATCCTTTTCCCATATGCATATTTCTGCTACGACCCTTCTTTTTACATGATTATCTGGCACAGAATGAAAGAAAATGTGACCTGTCATGCTAAAAGTGAGCTTCTAGAAAGTGTGAAATGTAAAGACCTTGGTCAGTCTGAACTGACTGTGCAGACTGACAAGGATTGAAAATTTTAACTTTATTGTTATCTTGGTTGTTTTTCCCATCTTTACATAAATTTTGATCATTTTCCACATTGTTGTTAAGAATATACTTTTTCCTGTACCATGAATGAGAAAGGTTAAAAATCACTTAACCCTTTCCCAAACAAGACCTTGTTTTGACGCCTCTAATAGAAAAGGCTTGGGAAAACATTGAGACAAAAGAAGAAACTGCTGATAACCAGCAGTTTCTCCTTTTGTCTCAATATTTTCTATGCCATATTTTACACAAATTCTATCTTTAATAACATCCATTTTGTCATTTTTTACAGTTTTTTAAGTGGATCACCCTAAAATTTTGTTTGGGAAAAGGTTAAAGGAAAAGTAAATGCTTATAACCCCTTTCTCTCTGTAATGCCCCTGTATCCAAAGTTTGGGGGCATATTGTTTTACTTATGTCTGTCTGTCTGTCCATATGTCGGTCTGTTTGTGTCCAGAAGCTCAACATTGTCCATTTCGTGGGGCAATCATGTTTCACGAACATGTCTTATTGCTTGATATTTTTTGGTCTGTAACACTGCTTAATTTGAACTTGTCTGAAATTTTGGTAAAGTTTTGACAATTGTTTTTGATTAGTTTCATTTTGTTATTGACTAATGTAATTCTATATACCATGATTTATCCCTTTCCCAAAGAAGACCTGGTAAGTTCCACTGGCCTGCTATTGTCATGGCAGTGTGTCCATCGTGCGTGCGTCCATCTGGTCATCAACTTTTTCTTTAAAAATCTTCTCCTCAGAAACTACTTGATGGATTTCAATCAAACTTCACATGAATGATCCTTGGGTGACCCTCTATCAGATTCCTTCAAAGAATGCTAGAGTTATCTGCCCTTGAATGTTAAAAATGGCCGTTTTGGCTTTGTTTTCACTCTCACAACTACAAATATTGACCAATCAAGTCAGAACTTGGACAGAATGTTTTTTCATCTTGAGTTATGTGCCCTTGAAATTTACAAAAATTGCCATTTTCAACCTTGCTTTTTACTCTAAAAACCATAAACATTAACCAATCATTAACCAATCAACACAAAACTTTTATGTAATCTTTCCGACAATCAGACCTTGCATAAGTGTAATTTTCAGCCTGATTGGACAAGAAAATTCTGAGTTATCTGCCCCTAAAGGATGGGTTGCAACTAGAGATCAAAATTTCTCAAAGAATAGATAATAGGTAATTTTGTCTGTCCCTAGTACATTGAAAGTACATGCAAAATTTCAATTTGATCTGATCAATACAGAAAAAGTTATTCAACTTCAAAGTTGTCTGTCCCTAGTACATTGAAAGTACATGCAAAATTTCAATTTGATCTGATCAATACAGAAAAAGTTATTCAACTTCAAAGTAAAAATTTGCTTCTCATGTCAATTTACCCCACCCACTTTATTAGTCCCCTACTTGCGAAGCCGAAGGGGACTTTAGGTGTGCACTCTGTCAGTCTGTCCGTCCATCCGTCTGTCTGTCCGTCAGTCCGGTGAATTAGTTTTCCGGACTTTTTTTCTAAACGGGGATAGCTATTGAGCTGATTTTTGGTATGTAGACCCGCATTGATGAGTTACAGAACAAGTGTAAGTTTCGTTCCGGTCCAGTGATTTTTGAGGAAGATATGGATGCTGGACTTAGAAAATTACTGGGAAATTACAGTTTTCCAGACTTTTTTTCTTAATGCTGGCAGCTATTGAGCTGAATTTTGGTATGTAGACCCGCATTGATGAGTTACAGAACAAGTTGGAGTTTGGTTCCGGTCCAGTGATTTTTGGGGAAGATATGGATGCTGGACTTAGAAAATTTCTGGGAAATTACAGCTTTCCAGACTTTTTTTCTTCATGCTGGCAGCTATTGAGCTGATTTTTGATATGTAGACCTGCATTGATGAGTTACAGAACAAGGTTTAGTTTCGTTCTGGTCCAGTGATTTTTGGGGAAGATATGGATGCTGGACTTAAAAAAATTTCTGGGAAATCAGTTTTCCAGACTTTTTTTCTTAATGCTTGCAGCTATTGAGCTGATTTTTGGTATATAGACCTGCATTGGTGAGTTACAGAACAAGTATGAGTTTCGTTCCGGTCCAGTGATTTTTGAGGAAGATATGGATGCTGGGCTTAGAAAATTACTGGGAAATTACAGTTTTCCAGACTTTTTTTTCTAAACGCTTGCAGGTATTGAGCTGATTTTCGGTATATGAACACATATTGATGAGATACAGAACGAGTGTGAGTTTCGTTCTGCTCCAGTGATTTTTGGGGAAGATACGGATGCTGGACTTAGAAAATTTCTGGGAAATCACAGTTTTCCAGACTTTTTTTCTTAATGCTTGCAGCTATTGAGCTGATTTTTGGTACGTAGACCCGCATTGATAAGTTACAGAACAAGGTTGAGTTTCGTTCCGGTCCAGTATTTTTGAGGAAGATACGGATGCCAGCAACTGGACTTTGAAATTTTTTGGGCTTCTTTTTCTAAACACATATATAAAGCCGGTAGGGGACTTGGTATTGTTTTGCAATACTTCAGAATGCTTGTTAGCCATTATCTCCAAAAATAAGCCCTCATCAGATTTTTTACACATACAAATTAAATATATCAAGTAACCCTATCGATTCACAGAATTTGAAGAAAATCTATTTTTTTAACCCTTGTTGCAACCCATCCTTTGACAAAATTACCATTTTCCATCTTGTTTTCACTCCAACAACGTCAAATATTGACTGATCAAGATAAAACTTGGACACAATGTTGCTGACCTTAAGATCTCAGATATCTGATTGGACTGGAAAGTTTAGAATTATCTGCACTTGAATTTTACAAAATCACATTATTTGTCTGACTGAAGGATATTATTGTCAGAATATATCAATATCAAGGGAGCTAACTAATATAAGCCCAAGATATTTGCTTATTGAGTTATCTCTCTTGTTTTAAGTCTAATATGTGAATCAATTACAAAAGTCAAAACTTGTGTTGTAAAGATTTCAAGAAATTCTGGCCTGTGGAGTGACTCAAGACCTTCAGGTCTTCTAGTTTTGATGTCCCTACTTGATAAGGCTTGGGAAAATATTGTGGCAAAAGAAGAAAATGCAAATAATCAGCATTTTCTCCTTTTGCCTAAATATTTTCTTTGCTATATTATGCACATATCATTTTTTTTTTCAATGTCTATATTGTCGTCTGCGGCAACTCTCAAATTGGACAGCCCTAAAATTTTGTCGTTTGGGAAAGGGTTGAATTAGTTTTTGTTAAGCCCACCATGCGATGAGGAAGGCAGAGTTGTCCCAGGTCAACCATGTAGTTTATTTGGTGTGTTAGTTATCTATTTGGTGCTACTTTTTTGATGATTGGCTTTTTATTGTAAATTTAGTTTGACCCATTCCCACACATTGACACTTTTGGACACACATAAAATAAAGGCTTTGGTAAACATTGTGGAAAATGAAGAAATTGCTTGTCACAAGCAATTTCTTCATTTCCCACAATGTTTTCTACCAAGAAAGACCAAAAAATGTTAAATTTTGTTCAATGGAAATTGTCGTCTGCAACACATATGAGTTTGGACTAGGCTGAAATTTTGTTGTTTGGTAATGGGTTAAATAAAGCCTTTCCCAGAAAAATCCAGACCTCCCAAAATTCAAAGACTTTGTAGGCTACAAATTCAATGTATCAGCAAATAGACTAGAGATTAAGAGTAGAAAATGTTGAAGAAAAAAGACAAAATGTCAACTCCTCTTTTTGTTTCATTGTTTTTGAAAGCTTTCTCTATCTTATCAAGACTAGACGTGGTTTGGGGAAGGCTTAATTTGTGTTAGATCTAGCAATTTTTGTAATGAAATTTTGTGTCAGTTTATGTTGATTTAACCCTTTACCAAAAGGCAAAATTCTAGACTGGTCCAAATTCAACGATGTTGCAGATGACAATTTCAAGTGAATGAATTCTAAAATGTTCAGGTCTTTTGTGGTAGAAAACTTTGTGGGAAATAAAGAAACTGCTTGGGACAAGCAATTATTTCATTTTCCATAATATTCTCCAAAGTTTTTATCTAGTGTGGCGTCAAAAGGCGTCAATGTTTGGGGATGGGTTAACTATTATTGTCTCTAATAGAAAATGCTCGGGAAAACATTGAAACAAAAGAAGAAAATGCTGATAACCTGCATACTCTCCTTTTGTCTCCATTTAACCCTTTCCCAAAAAAGACCTAGTTCTGACGTCCCTAAGAGAATGGGCTTGGGAAAACAATGAAACAAAAGAAGAAACTGCTGATAACCAGCAGTTTCTCCTTTTGTCTCAATATTTTCTATGCCATATTTTACACAAATTCTATAGTTAGTAAATTCCATATTGTCATTTGTGGCAGTTTTTGAAGTGGATCACCCTAAAATTTTGCCGTTTAGGAAAGGGTTAACATTTATCAAACTACACTCATGGGACATAATTATTCGCCACCCACCTATTTTTCATTGAAATATTTAGTGATTTTCCGGACTTGAACTGTTTCAGAACCTTTATTCTTTCACTTAGCAGAAAAACATAGATATGGCTCAAAAGAATAAACATTACTGGATAAAGTCTGCATGAAATTTCTTTTGGAATGTCTCAAAGACATGATTGCTAGGCAACATAAGAAAACTAGTAAAAATTTCTGTCAATCCTCCGTAAAACCGTTGCCATGGCAACAGATAATGACTTTTTTGATATCTAAGCAACTGAAAATATGCACAACATACTAGATTATAAAAGTGACAAATTATTCATGAGATCTGATGGCTACTTACAAACTACTGCAATTCTATTTGACCAAGTTACCACAGAAAAATGCAATGCTCCATTCACTCCTATGTTAATTTTGCATTTTTGGTATTTTTGCAACGAAAATAAAATTTCAAACATTTGTTTCTCATAGGAAACTTTGTGGAAATTGCAGCAAACATAATAGTTAAATAGTTTATCTATTGTAGATTGATTTATCATTAAATCTTATCTTTAGTAGAACTTATGTTACCATGGCAACGATGTTACTGTAAAATCAGAAATGTTCGCTAGGGATTAATCTTCGCTATGTTCGCAAATCCAATAAATTCGTAAACATTTAGCCACGTGAACATATTGCCTGTGAGCAAATGCAATGATTAATTCGTAAACATTTAGCCACATGAACATGTTTCCTGGGAGCAAATGCAATGATCCTACAAGAACGCACCGTCCGTCCGCCATTATTTTGATTTTCGGAATTGTTTTGGTTTTATCCTACAATGTAAATTGAGTAAATAATGCAATCAAACTAGACAAACGACTTTAATGTTCGCATTCTTTAAAATTTCCAATAAACCTTCGCTGCGATGGGCCTTGAATACATCAAATATCACCAGGGCTGTTTGGTTACACCTGTAACAAAAGGTGTGAAATGTGGTCAATAGAGCGACATACGATTTTGAAAGGCATTGTTTGTCAGCAATTAACAGTTATGTTATGCAGTTTTCCATACTTTAAACAAGATATGAAGACCGGCTGTAAAAATAAAATACAAAACCGATAGTTGATGATTTTATTTTCGTGAAAATTAAACCACATGGTTCACAGGTTTTGTTTTTCGCAAACTTTTACCCTCGCGAACCACTTCAAATTTAAAAATTCGTAAACTTTTGGCCCAGCAAAAATATCTGATTTTACAGTATGGAGACTGGTCAGAAATTTTCACCGATTTTCTTAAGTTGCCTAGCAACCATGACTCTGAACCATTTGAAAAAAGTTTTTATACAGATTTTGTCCAGAATTGGTTATACTTTAAAAGAATATCAAATATAGTGCGTTGTGTAAGTAAATAATGATTTAACTTCAGCTTTAGTCTAAAGTTATGCGTGAAATTTATACAAAAATCAGCAGGGTGGCGAATAATTATGTCCCTTTACTGTAGACAGATTCTTCTTGCAACTCAAAAAGGATTCTGATATTTTGTTAATTATTTTGGTATACAATCTTACTAATTAGAAATATCCAACCCAATGATATGGGAACTCTTTTGAATTTTCGATACTTTTCCAATGAATACCCACAACATGGGGTTTAGATTTGAAACTACATATTGAGAATGTCTCCCTCTTATATGTTTCTCTGTCAATGTTTGCCATAACATCTACTCAGCTTTTAGATATAGTCATGTATTAGCTTAGGCAATAACCTGGGTTTAATCCCATTTGGTCTACTCCCAATTTGTCTACTATTTTGGACAGTATTCCCATTTCGTCTACTTTTCTATACTTTGTATATCAATATGATATTATATGAATTTTATTAGAATTTATGCATTCTTTATTTCATTTGTGAATATATTGACTAGATTTCTTTTCTTAAAACAAAAAAAATGTTGTTTATTGATGATTTGACATGAAAGTAGACGAGTTTGGACAGTAGACGAATTGGGACTTAAGGCACTAAATAAACAGTAGACGAAATAGGAGTAGAGCAATTGGGATGTTGCCATAACCTGTAACCCCTTCAACATTTGGAAAGGCAAAAATTCATTTTTCTGATTTGTGAGGACAAATAAGATGTTGGTAAAGAAATTAGTTGTGTACTATTCAACACAGAAAACACTGAGACAAAAGAGGAAATGCCGGTTACCAGCACTTTTACTTTTGGGGCGTCAAAACCAGGGTGTTTTTGGAAGGGGTTACTTATGTTAATTTATTTTTGTATCATTATTTTTTTATTATTTTTCACTGTAATGTCACTATAATTGTTGTGTGTTTTAATAAATCCTGGCTGCAAGCCATTTTCTACATTTCAATACATGTCCTATCTTAATGTTATACATCTATGTTAAATTATTTTACTGCTTTCTTATTGTGTTCAGCTTTGAAAATAAAGTTTCTGAAACTATGTATGCATTTGCTTTTGATTTTTAGCCAATTGGTACTATTGCAACCAGTCGTTGATTAGATTTTGTCAAAAACTGGCTGTCATGGCACAAAAAACAACAACAAGAAAACAGGCAGAGATAGCTTATGTTGTCATCTCATACCATCGGGCTAATTTTTCAATTTGAAATTGGGCGGGAATGATCATTGTTGTGAAGGGTTTTCGAAATTGTTAAGAGAATTTTAATCCATCAAAGATAGTGGCCGCCGCAATATATGAAAATATGAACATCAAAGATAGTGGCCGCCGCAATATATGAAAATGTGAACATCAAAGATAGTGGCCGCCGCAATATATGAAAATGTGAACATCAAAGATAGTGGCCGCCGCAATATATGAAAATATGAACATCAAAGATAGTGGCCGCCACAATATATGAAATTGTGAACATCAAAGATAGTGGCCGCCGCAATATATGAAAATATGAACATCAAAGATAGTGGCCGCCGCAATATATGAAAATATGAACATCAAAGATAGTGGCCGCCGCAATATATGAAAATATGAACATCAAAGATAGTGGCCGCTGCAATATATGAAAATGTGAACATCAAAGATAGTGGCCGCCGCAATATATGAAATTGTGAACATCAAAGATAGTGGCCGCCGCAATATGTGAAAATGTTAAAATAGCAGCTGAATGTTTAATCCATTGCCACACATTGACGCTTCTGGTGCCTCTAAAGAAACAGGTGTTGGAAAACATTGTGGGAAATGAAGAAATTGCTTGTGACAAGCAATTTCTTCATTTCCCGCAGTGTTTTATATATCCAAACAGACCAAAAATTGTAAAGTTTCATTCACTTGAAATTGTCCTCTGCACAATCATTGGATTTGGATATGTCCGTTTGGTAATAAGATCTTCTCTTGATTAAACTATTTTGCCAGTCTTCCTGAAACTTGGTTTGAGGAATCTTTTTATAAAGCGCGTGTTAAAAAAGAATGCTTTCCTTAAACTCTGATTCCTGTGGCATATTAAAAAAGGGACATTTGAAAAATTCTTGAATAAAAGTAATATTTCAAAACCAACAGAAACTTCGTTGAAAAGCATGGATATGATTCTTTGTGGGAAAACAGTGAGGCAGCAGAAGAAAATTGATACTTATAAATAGTATCAATTTCCAAATGTGACATTAATTTTTTGACAAACAGTTCCTTCACTGTCCACAATGTTTTCTACACGGAAAGACCAGAGTAAGTTTTCGTTCCTTTGCAATGTCGTCTGAAGCATCTTTCCAGTGAGAGCGGATTAAATAAATGCCGTTTTGGAAAAGGTTTAACCCTTTCCCAAACAAGATATTATTTTGACGTTCCTGATAGAATTGGCTTTCGAAAATACATGTATAGATGCAAAAGGAAAAAAATGCTGATGATCAGCATTTTTTCCCTTTGCCTCAATATTTTACATGCTACATTTCACATAATTCCTTTCTGTATCGTCATCTATTTTATCGTCTTCAACGTCTTTCAGATTGGATCAGTCCTACATTTTGCCGTTTGAGAAAGTGTGACAGACGAAGAGTATCCATCTAGTCAGCCTGCACAGTCTGACTAGGAACGATACTTTTTGTAATAGGGAACGATTTTATCAACAAAACAGTAACGTAATTTCGGACAAACAAATAGTATTTCATGGGCGTCGTTATAAAATCTCGTAACTACGGATTGAATCAAGCCGTAGTTACGAGAGTTTATAACAACATCGACGGCTTATCAAAACAAAATCGAAAACTCAGTCTATTTTTAGCACAAAATTCATTGCTATTTCCAGATGGTCCATTTTCGCGTGACTGGTAATATTTTCATGGGAAGGATGAGCTGACACGCCGGTAATCATGTACCCGAATAAATTAGCATCTCATTTGAATATCAATGGATTTTCATTAAATATTGATGAACCTCATTTGCATACAGAACGAAAACGTTCGTGTACTAACACTTTGTTCAGCCAGCGTCTGTTTAAACATGTTGCATCACTGCATGTTTATTTCACTCACAAAAGACAAAAAATAAGGGTGCTTCATTATAATAAAAATACAGAAGACAAAATTACGTTACTGAAATGTGCGTTCTATAGCATGGTAAGCATTGAGGAGAAAACGGAGAAAATGATAGTAGATCTAATCAACCGTTCTTTTCACTCAATGTTTTCCTAAACTAACTTTCATAATTATATCTGTTCATTTGAACGAAGCTTCTCTCAATTTCTATTCATCCACGGTTTACTTCATTCTTTCTGAATTGATACTTCTTTATTCTTGTTGATTTGAAAGCATTTGAAGACGACAACATAAGTCAATAAAATCAGAAAAGTATCTTTTAAAGCGCAGAAAATATTGAGAGAAAATGACAAAGTCATGGACATCATTATCGTCCTTTTATGAAATGGCTTTGGAAAAAATTGTGGAAAATGAAGAAATTGCTTTTGACGAGCACTTTTTTAATTTCCCACAATGTTTTCTTGCAAAAGATTTTAAACTTCTTTACCTTGAAATTGCCGTCTGCAACATCTTTGAATTGGACCATTCCGAAAAAAATGTCGTTTGGTAATGGGTTAAAGGTAGATCAGAATCAGATACTGTTCGAGAAAAAAAAAAAGATTAATAAAAAGAATAGGCTAAATAGTTTACATTCGGTCGATGCTGTTCACATTGTTTAAATTACGAAAGAGGTGTTTGATCCTGCAACATTTCAGACTGAAAGAAAATGCAATCAACAAATCATCGGTGTAAATGCAAAACCTTGTACGTCGATTTTTGCGATTTTCGTTTCCAGTTTTTTGGAATACTTTTACTTGTCAGCGTTTTTGGAATACTTTTACTTGTCAGCGTCAATGCGTATTGACTGACTGATATGGATCTATGTTGCGCTCAAATGCCACAGGGAACTTTCTTTCCAGATTCCGGCTCAAATTGTGCAGTTTGAATTCCGGAAGGTAGAAAACACCGTGTGAAAAAGAACATGAATTCAACCAGCGTTTTTTTAAATCCCATCTTTGTTATAAAACCTTACTCTTTGAAAAAAACATCAACATCAAGGTTCGTTAACCCTTGCCAAAACAGCAAACTTTAAGGGTGGTTCAATTTGAAAGCTGCTGCAAACGACAAAATAGATGTTAACAAAGATTGGAATTGTGTATGATATAGCCAAGAAAATATTGAGACAAAAGGAGAAACTGCTGGTTATCAGCAGTTTCTTCTTTTGTCCCAATGTTTTCACAAGCATATTTTAATAGGAACGTCAAAACCAGGCCTTGATAGGGAAAGGGTTAAGAAAAGGGCTCAATAGTAAAGACGGTACCAAACTATCACATTTTGGGCAAGAATACCTTTCTTGGCCTAGACCCGAAGGAAGCAATTTTGTATTATATATATCTTTATTATAGTCTCATTCATGTACATCATTTACAGACAATAATACAGACATTAAAAAGTACATGACCATTCACATATAGAATTATAAGAGACTGACATGATTAAAACAATACTAAACGTAAAAATCACTTACTACATATAAAAAGACAAGATAAGAACCAGTTGCTAATGGAGCAGTTATTCTTATATCTACTTCATATATACGGGACAGACTAGTTTCTGTTTTTTCGAAGTGTGTTTTTCTAAAATAAGGGGAAATTTTTGATTTGTTTGAATTACTATGAAAAAAGACAATTAATTCGTTCACGGTGTACAAAATTAGCACCTGGTTCTTTGTAATATGCGTTAAAATATATATTACATGTGAACTTGTTAAAAATAAAAGTTATTTACACATAAGCAAAGATCTTTTATTCAAAATTGAAAAGCAGGTTTTGGCTGTTATTCTTATCAATTTATGGTTGGTAAATAGTATTTTAATTTTCTCTATATCGTTTATATTTGTATGGGGGATCAAGCCCTTGTCTGAGCCAGTGTCGGAATATTAGAGCGCGGCAGGGGCTGAATTTGGCTAACATGTTCAGTGTCAAATAAGAAATTACATATTGAATATTTGAATGAATGTTATCCCATTAATCTTTGCTTTTGATAGAACTATTTATAGTGAGGACGACCGGAAGATGTTGTGTGGTATGCAGGGAATGGTAAAGTGCAGAGAAAGGTGGCTGTAAAGAGAAGCAAATTTTGCAATATTTGCTTCCCAAAAACCAGCGTTTTTTGCTAACTTTGGGGGCTACCCCCCCCCCCCCCTCCCACTCCTTGTACCCATCCTCTTCTTCCTACGGACCTGTGGTCAACAAGATTTCGCCCACATTTTTGCGCGTTCTTTGGGTTTTATGGAATTCAGATAAAGACATTTAATATCGAAGTCGAAAATTCAGTGCTTAATAAAGTTATATTACTTTTTCATAACTTGACAATGCTATCCAAATTGCTTACCGTTCATTCCGGTCAGTCTGGGCTATCAGAGGAGTCACGGAGATAGCCGAGTAGTTACGAATGCGTTCGGATAGCTGACTAATGGGCGCAACTGTTAGTTTTCAAAGTTTATCTTAATTTGACGTTTTGTTTCGGTTAAGATAAAAGGTCTTGGTATTAGTGTTACTAAATGGCTATAACAGGCATTTAGTAGATAATAGGCATGGTGAGATATACAATTTGTAATGAATGGGAAATTTTCAACCCTTAACCATACATGTATACCAACTTAAGAGAACAACGACATCACTGGTGGTGAACTAAAACAATTTTCGCTACAACAAGGTATAGATATTTTGCGTTTAAATGTGAGTTTATAGATTGTTTTCCTAATGACTATGAACTTGTTCTAAAAACAGACCGGGTTTACCGTTTTGTATTGACAAACTGTCGGTGTTGTTATAAAATCTCGTAACTACGGCTTCGAAAAAGCCGTAGTTACGATATTTTATAACAACACCGACGGAATACATTGATCGCGAAAAAACGTCCCTCGCTTTGGCCGAGTTCACCACCAGTGGATATGGATTTCAGAAACAAAATTTGGCAAAGAAACCGCTAGGCAAATTTTTGCCACATCACTTTTTTCGTGAGCATTTCTTAACGGTATTCGTTGATTGATCCATATCTCGTTTGGTCTGTAATAGGTCTATTTCGTCGATTACGTTTGAAAATGTCGTAACTTCAGCTTGGAATCAGTAACTGGCGATTTTCTTTCTATTTCTTTATAATTCCTTTTGTTTTAATACTAGTTCCGGAGTATTGCCGTCGCTTAGGCAGACTTAAAATTTTCCTTCCCGAACTAGGCTTGATTTTGACGTCCCTTAAAGGCTAGTCATGAGAAAACATTGAGCCAAAAAGGATTATGCTTCATGTCAGCATTTTTTCCTTTTGCCTTAATGTTTTACTGCTATACCATTTGGAAAGTTTACCTATAACAACATCCATTTTGTTGTCTGCAATAGCTTTCAAATTGATGTTTCCTGTTTGGAAAAGTGTTAAAAGGGTTATCCATTTCGGAATAAGACTTTTTTATTAACGTCCCTAAAGAAAAGTCTTTGGAAAATATTGAGACAAAACAAGAAAATGCTCATAATCAGCATTTTTCCTTTTGTCTCAATATTTTCTGTGCTTTTATTTACACGAAATTTTTCGTCTGCAGCAGATTTAGTTGGAACAGATTACACATTGGTTATTTGGGATGGGGTCAATGAAAGAGAACAAGCGAGTTAGTTACTGTAACGTCTCAATTCCTAATCATGATTCTACATGACAATGAATAGCTGGGCAGTCATCTTAATAGAACTTTGACCCTTTTCCTAAAGGTAAGATTTTAGTTTAGCCCAATTTGAACACTGTTGCAGATGGCAAATTAGATGTTGAAAAAGACAGAATTTGTGCATAATTTAGCACACAAAACATTGAAGCAAAAGGTGAAAATTCTGATTTTTGAGCATTTCTGCTTTTGCTTCAGTGTTTGGGGACATCCCAGTTGGTCTAATCCCATTTGGTCTAAAATTCAAATTTCCCATTTCGTCTAAAACCCTTATGTTTAGAAATTTGCTTTTCTTCTAATATATTTTCTCAGTTTGTCTAATATATATTTATTTATGCATGTATTAGGCCTATAGATCTATATTGTTTAATAATATCTTTTTATATAAGATTTTTAGAACATGAAACAAGGTCTGAAAAAGTATTAGACGAAATGGGAATTTTTCGTCTAATCCATAATTTTTATATATTAGACGAAATGGGATTGGACCAACTGGGATGTAACCCAGTGTTTTCCCAGACTATTAGGGACGTCAAAACTGCCAGTCTGGGATTCCAAAACAGCACTCGCTTCGACGTATACAGTTCAGAATAATCGACAAAATATTGAGACAAAAGAAAAGTTTTTGATTTTCATGGATATCAAATTCCGTCGGCAGCAGCTTTCAAATTAACCCGTTACCAAACAACAACATCTTAGGTGAATCCAAACTCAAAGCTGTTGCAGACAACAATTTCAAGTAAACAAAATTTGAATTTTTGTCTTTTAGGTAGAAAACATTGCGGAAAAATGAAGAAATTGCTTGTCACAAGCAATTTCTTCATTTTCCTCGATGCTTTCCAAAGCCATTATATTATGAGGAGTCAAAAAGAGTCATTGTGTGATAATGGGTTAAAGTATCGCAAAATATTCGTCATTTGGGAAAGGGTTATACAGACATGCTGTAAGCTTGTTTCGTCTCAAGACCTGTTGATCCTCATCTGATCAGAAATGCTATTTTAATACAAAATAGGGACGGTTTTATCCAGTTTAGAGTGACGTAATTTCGGACAAACGAATAGTATATCGTAGGGTGTTGTCATAAAATCTCGTAACTACGGCTTGATTCAAACTGTAGTTCCGAGATCTTGTAACAACACCGACGGTTTATCAAAACAAAGATAAACCCAGTCTTATTTTAGCACAAAATTCATTGCTATTGCAGAGCAGTACTTAGAGCTATCACGTGATACGTGACACATCAACAACATCTCCAGAAAATCCTAAATAATTCTGTTAACCCATTACCAAACGGCAAAATTTCAGACTGCACGATGCAGACGACAATATCGAGTGAATGAAATTTTGCATTTTTTGGTCTTTTTACGTAGAAAACATTGTGGAAAACGAAGAAATTACTTGTCACAAGCAATTTCTTCATTTTCCATGATGTTTTCCAAAGCCATTATCTTGTTGGGAGTTAAAAGGAGTCACTGCGTGGAAATGGGTTAATAAGTGATCGATTTAAATTTAGTTTGAAGAAGGGAAAACGAAAAAGCATCAGGGTTTTTACTGGAATGTAGGGGATGTGTTAATCCACGTACAATGAAAAAGTTATCAATGAAAGTGAAAGCACTTTTTCTGACCGTCAATTATTTTTTAAAAAGCAGATACCGCTGAAAGTTTTTATTTATTTACTTATTTGGGGGATGTCGAACCCAGTTATTGTTTGAGAAAGCACTATGCTGCTTTTCAACGAAAACCTCGTAACTGCAGCTTAAAACAAGCTGAAGTTACGAGATTTTCGTTGAAAATCGACGATAAATCATATCTATGAATTCAAGACGAGATTCGCGATGAAATTTACTATCTAGAACAAAGGGACTTCTCGCTGATAAGTTGTTCAGGGACATTTTGCAGAACGAATTGGTATGCAAGCCCATAATTAGAAAGCCCCGAAATTCAGAACAAAGTGTTAAGATATCCGAGACTTTTGCAATCGCACGAATTAATTCGGTACAGCAATGGCCATTTCAAAGCAACATATTTGGCCTGTTTTCTTTTATCCTTTCCCAAATGACAAAGAATAAGATTATTCCAATTTGATGGCTGATGCAGACAACAAAATGGATATTGATAAAGATAGGATTTGCGAAGGATATGTAGGCTACAGCAAATGAAATATTGAGACCAAAGGACAAAATGTTGGCTATCTGCATTTTCATTTTGTCCCAATGTTTTCACGAGCATTTTCGATTCGGACGTCTAAACAAGGTCTTGTTTGGGAAAGAGTGAAATAAATTGCGTGGTCCATGTTACACGTGGTAGAAATGATGTCCGACAGTCGTTTTTCTAGGGATTTTGCTGTTGTTGATTCTAAAATTTATTCTTTTCATGGCAACAACGTATAGGTCGTTTTTTTGTTCGGTGAGTTGTCTGAACCAAGCATATTTCTTCTTTTTTTCAAATTTGGCATAAACATCTCATTAATCCTTCCATAACTGATGTAGGTTTTGGCTAGTTCGAATTATACCGGGTTGCGGATGGCAAAAATATTTTTACATGAAAGTTATACAATGCATTAAAGTAGATGCATTTAGAGAAAAGGAAAATAGTCGGTTTTAGCATGATCCTACGCTCTCTGAAATCGTTCCACAACGCTAATGAAAAGTGACGTCAAAACATACGCTTGTTTAGAACTAAACGCGCTCGTAAAACTACCATTTCGTTTACGCCGAAAAGCATAAAATTTGTTCCTTGTTCAAAATTCAGCTCAAGGATTTCTTCCATTCTGGGAACCTTTTTAATCCTTTCCCATACAAAACCTGACTTTCACGCCGCCTCCAATTGAAATAAATAATATTCTACATTTTCTCCTTTTACTCCGTTATCATTTTCATTTTTTTTTCTGAAGAATGCTGAAAATCTAAGAAGCAATTTGAATAATGAATTTTCAATATTTATCGTTAGCAGAAACGTGCCAATTGCATTGCAATCTAAATCGCCGCCGTTTTGGAAAATGCTTAAGGAAAGAGAAAGAGATCACCAGGAAGAAAACTATTCTTGAACAGCTCAAACTAGCGCTATCTTGCATTCGTTTCTGGTTATAAGAAAAGCACAATCGCGTAACAAATTGTCAATGACTTTGATCAGACTGTGCAAATATACAAACTGACGGGGATATATGCTGTTCTCAGCTGGCCTGCTTATTACTTTGTAAACTTTTTTCTCAACTAATAATATTACATTTATATTTTTAAATCATGAAAATATTTCCATGCACCAGGCTAACCCTTTGCAAAATAGAGACGCATTTTGACGCACCTAACAGTGACGCCCCTTTGACGTACATGGTCCTTTAACCCTTTCCCAAATGATGAATTCATGGTGGTCTTATTTAAAAGCTGCTGTAGATGACAACATTGATTTTAAGAAAGAATGGATTTGTGTACATCAATATAGCACAGAAAATATTGAGACAAAAGGAGAAACTGTGGGAAATCAGCAGTTTCTTCTTTTGCCCCAATGTTTTCACAGGCGTTTCTATTTATATAGGGACTCCAAAACCATGTCTTTGGGAAAGGGTTAAAGGTTTGGGAAAACATTGGGACAAAAGAAACGAACCATGGCAGCTAATGTTTTTTTTCACAATATTTTCTGAGCTATATTGCACGCTTATCATCGTTCATGTTGCTGTGTGATGTAGTTTTCAAATAGGATTATCCGAAAATTTTGTCTTTTGGAAAAAACTTTAAGCTTTTCTCAAACAAGACCGAATTTTAACGTCTTTTTTTTGAAAAGGTTTAGGAAAACATTGCGACGAAAGAAGAAACTGCTGATGACCAGCAGTTTCTTCTTTTGTCTCAATATTTTCTGTGCTATCTTATACACAAATTCTAATTTTAACAACATCGCTTTTGTTGTCTGCAGCAGCTTTTGAATTGGACCATCTTTTTGCTTAAGTTTGCTGTTTGGGAAAGGGTTAATTCTCATGCTGGCTTGTCACAAACCTATAGTACATAGCGTCGGTCACGTTCGAAAATGTCGTAACTATAGCTTATATCCGTTTAGTTACGATTTTTTCGAACATAACCCACGATAGGCTACTTTTATCTGAAATGCTCAGACAAAGGTTGAAACAGAGCAACGAAAAGAAACGCGCCTTTGGTTAAAAGATAGGAAAATTAGTGCGTTCTCATCGCTGTACCTGGTTAATTAGTGATTATCAGATTCATGGGCACGAATTAAGGGCTATAAAATGTGGGGAGGGGCGGTCATTCGACCTATTGTTTTAACGACCATCTCATTGCGGTCAGAGATAGGAAAGTATCGAACCTGTATAATTGTGACTGGATAGAATTGTGCCGGGTAAGATTGTTTTTTGAAAATGAATTTTGTTACTTTCTACCAAAACGTTATCCTAGAACAAAATAAAACAGTTATGATAAATGAAATATACATTGTATCTTATTTTATAGATATCTTGGATCTTTATTTTTCCACAAAGTCATTTTTTGTGTTAGACCAACATAAGATTGTTTGTTTAAAAAAAATGGCAATGTGCAAAAAGAACATTCCTGAAATAAATGTAGAGTGATACCTAAACGATTGTCTCCGTTTTGTACAATAGATGATGTATATATCAGACAGAAAATGACCAGAAATAAAAGCTGATGTAATTGTTTATAGATGAGAAAACGGAAAACTATAAGGGTCGGAACATTGTTTTAAAAGATTTGGGAATTGTTGTAGACCACAGATTGGATAAGATTTGCGTGTATGGCCTAATCACTGGTGGTGAACTCGGCCAAAGCGAGGGACGTTTTTTCGAGATCAATGTATTCAGTCGGTGTTGCTATAAAATATCGTAACTACGGTTTAATCGAAGCCGTAGTTACGAGATTTTATAACAACACCGACAGTTTGTAAATTGGCAAAACGGTAAACCCGGTCTGTTTTGGAACACGTTCATAGTCATTAGAAAAAAATCAATAAACTCACATTTAAACGCAAAATATCTATACCTTGTTGTAGCGAAAATTGTTTTAGTTCACCACCAGTGCTAATGTAGCACATGGAATGTTGAGAAAAAAAGAGAAAAAGGCTGGTTATCAGCATTTAGGCTGATTTGTTTGTCACTGCCTCACAAAATGACGTCCATAATACCAAAAGAATACGAAGATATAGGACAACATAAAGGCAAAAGAAGAACTAGATCTACATGTACATGTATAATACACGGTTATTAGTTACCATTAGCAATATATTTTTTTCGTCTGTACTACTAGCTTTTACAATGAGACTACTTTTTTGCCATTTATGAAAGGGTTATGGTTTGTAACAGTTCTAGGTTAGTTATAAAAAATAACAAATGGATTTGTTATATACAAAAATATTTGAATAATAAACTGACCACTTTCTATCGATTTTGAATTTGGCCAATTTGTCAATTGTTTAAATTATTAGCTCACCTTAGCACGAAGTGCTGAGGGTGAGCTATTGTGATCGCTCACCGTCCGTCGTCCGTCTGTCCGTCCGTCCGTCCGTCCGTCCGTCCGTCTGTCTGTCCACAATTTCTAAAAAATCTTCTCCTCCCAAACTTATAGGTCTAGAGTCTTGAAAATTTGTATGTAGTATTGTCTCAATGCCCTCTACCAAAATACTTCAAATTATTGTTCTTAAAGAAAAATTGGCCCTATGTTGTGGGGTTTAAGGTTTCACACAGAAACACTGTCTTCTCAAAGACTATTTGGCCTAGAGTCTTGAAATTTTGCATGAATTTACCTCTCATAAACCTCTAACAGAATACTAAAAATCATCACATTGCAAGGAACGAAGCCCTATGTTGTGGGTTCTGGAATTTTCAAGTGAGGAATTGTTTTGACCAGGTAGATTTTATCACATATCACATATCCTTAAAATAACAATTTGGGTCAGATTGTGCAGATCATTATATCTGATAAAGAAGGCATGGAGCTAGCTAGCTACAGATAAAAGGAGGTAAAAACATTTTATATTTGATGTTTAAAATCTAAACGCTTTGTTATGGATACTCATTTGAATAGTCTTGATTTAAGAATTCAAATGAATACCCTCAACATAGGGTGTTATAATATTAAAATGATATTTTATGATTCTGAAAGCCATTACCCTCTTTTACCTGTATCCCTGGGCCACTTAATCCACTTAATGTTTGTTTACTGGATGGATCTAGGGATCAACTAAATACTTTAACCCTTTCCTGGAAAGACCTTGTTTTGCAGTCCCTATTAGAAAAGGCTTTGGAAATTAATGAGTCAAATGAAGAAAATGCTGATTCTCCTTTTACCTCAATATTTTATTTTATTTTATTCAATATTTTATATATATGCTAGTTTATTGTAAACGAATCCTATTTGTACCGCTGTCAATTTTGTATTCTGAACTTTCAAATTCCAACAGTCTATTTCCTTTCTGTATGGGAAAGCATTATGCCCTTTCTCTACCATACATAGGTTTGCCTCACCTACAGAAAAGGCTATTAAATGATGTGGTAAAAGAAGATAATGTTGATAACTTGATAGCCTGTGTTGTCTCATTTTGCCTATTCATTTTCTCTACATTTTTATACATGAATGCAGTCTTTATCAACACCTGTTTTATCATCTACAGCAGCTTTTAATTATGTCTGCTCTTATGTTATGTTGTTTGGAAAAGGTTTAACCATGACCAAATCCTTACTGTTCAATGAATATTTCCCCTATGTTGTGGGTTCCATATAATAAAGGGCAATGTTTGACAATCTTTTTAAGTTGTTAAGGCCTGAAGATAATTTTTTTGCCTCGCTTAAGAACTATTAGAATTATTCCTATGCTTTAGGCTCTTGCATTTTGTACAGAAAAAGTGCATATAAGTTGTGTGTGTCATATTGTCTTGTTAAACAGAATAGTTCAAGTTATCATTACGCTTTGAAAATAAGCTCTACCGTGAGGTATTCTAGATTTGAAAAAGTGGGAACAGGTTTAGAATTGTCTAAGAATTTCCAAACCTTCTATGGTTTCTAAATATTATAGCCCAATGACTCTTTCCAAAATTAATGCTTCGATTTGTCTATGTGCAATGGAAATTCAGAAATATGTTGTGGATTTTCTGATTTTAAATACAGATATAGTGAAAAATCTTTGACAATCTTTTCCCAAATTGTGCTTTGAAATTAAGTGTGCACTATTGTCATATGACTCCTTTTCAAAATCCTCGGAGATTTAAAAGGTTTGCTAAAAAGTATGTCTCAGGGCGCTCTAAGGTGAGCGATATAGGACCATCTTGGTCCTCTTGTATCAATAGGCTAAGAAGTGTTTCTGCTTGTGAACACTTTTCCAAATGACAAAAAATGGATGTGGTCCAATTTTGAAGGGACTGCAGACGACAAAATGATTGATATCAAAATGTAGAACTTGTGTTTTTCATAGCAAAGGAGAAAAAAGAGAGAAAAAGGGAAGAAATTGCAGTAAATCAGAAAAATGTATAATACAAGCGACGCGAAAACCACATGGTCCGCATTAGATTTGATCGTGCAACAATTGAGAACGATTTTACCAAGTTAACGCTGACGTAACTTCGGAAAAACAATAGTATTTCGTAGATATTGTTATAAAATCTCGTAACTACGGCTTCAGTCAAGCCGTTGTTACGAGATTTTATAACAACACCAACGGTTTATCTATACATAACGGCTAACCCAGTCTATTTTTAGCACAAAATTCATTGCCATTAACCATTATTATTTCCTGTCCAACTGGGCCGTAAGATCGTTGATAATATGGGCCCTATATCTTATTTGGGAAAGGGTTGTGTTTCATGTTGTTTTGTTGTTGTTTTATGCATGGAACTACCAATTTGTTTTGCACAGGTCAGTTGCTTTATTCAAAACTAGCTTATGAATGGGGAATATAGAAACAAGGAGATATTTGATTTTGTACAGGAATTAGAAATTTAGAATTATTGACGAACATGGTCACCAAACAGGCCTACCATAGAGGAGAAGGATTTCTCGTGCATGATTGAACAATCATCATCATCATCATCATCATCATCATCATCATCATCATCATCATCATCATCATCATCATCATCATCATCATCATCATCATCATCATCATCATCATCATCATCATCATCATCATCATCATCATCATCATCATCATCATCATCATCATCACAGCGGCACAGGCAGCAGCAGCAGCAGCAGCAGTAGCGACAACAACAACAACAACAACAACAACAACAACAACAACAACAACAACAACAACAACAACAACAACAACAACAACAACAACAACAACAACAACGGCGACGTCTACGATGACATGGAGGTTTAAGTGACCGAATGCTGAAGGGAGCAATTGATGACGGTCTGTATTATTGTACTGTCATGGAGTTGCTCTCTTTATTGATAAGGTCAATCTCAACAATACGCACATCAACCGAATTATCCCTGTGGTGTAACACACGTAAACATCGATGTACAGATGTCGACGATCTGCCATTTCAACACAGAACACACCGATTGACCAACGTGAGTCTCAGATGCCTGAGTCTTTTGCGCTAGAAGATGTTTTGACGCTAGATTATTTAATTTATTCGGCAGTTCTGTTGAGCAGCGTTTGTACGACTTCAAGAATCATCGAAGAAAGTATATATTTGTAACAATGCCAAGGCGTTTGAATGATCTCTCTCATATGAAGAACTGTGACAATGGTAATACTCAACAAGGCATGGGCAGCTGTATGAGTGCCTGGATATTTTATATCTTATACTTTACCGTTCTTAGTTTTGCAGGAGCGCGTGGAAGGTTTGATGTCTTCTCTAGTTGCATGATTAACCCATTCCCAAACCAGCTATTTACACTGATTTTATTTTTGCTAAATGATATTGATTTATTTCTATTATGCTTTATAATTGCCTACATACCAAGGTATGATTAATGCAGCCTTCTTTTTGTCTTTACAGACTTAAACAATCTAGATCACTGTCTGGACTAATTATCAAAAGTATTTGCATTTTGGATACTGTCATGACTATTGACACATGTATGGCCTTATTTTTGTTTTGTTTTGAAAGCCAAAACGTCAACCATTGCTGTTTTTTTTTCAGATTAATCTTCCTTTTGTTTCTTGTTATGCATTGTGTCAATAAAATGACGCTGTGTCATAATTTGTAGCCATAAGCTAACATAATTCATTGGACTAGATCTATACAATAACAGACATTGAGAAATTTTGCAGGAATTTGAACAATTGTTTGACTTTTTGATAACTCAAATAGAGAGTATTTGAGTACCAAGCCGCCATGTAGCCTTAATTTACTGAATAGTAGGCCTGCACGTGTTCTTCCGTAATCGCCAAGCTTATTATTCTGTGGGGGAGTCAAAAAGAGCCATTTTGTGGCAATGGGTTAACTAGCCAATTCATTGAGGAGTGACACCATAATATTTTTCAGTGGTCCAAAAAGTGCTAGGAGTGAGACCTAAATCGATTGTTCAAGGGAAGTTACTCTCACTAAACTGTAAAAAATGGATCCAGCGAGCCTTTTGACCATTTCTTCATTTTCAGCCTCCGATGAACAATCACAAAACTACACCAGCTTTAGATTGAATGCGGACAAATATTCGCTTTCAGAATTTCATGCAAATAGCGTAGCATTCGTAAGTAAGATGGCGTTTTATGTGTTATGATTCTAATCCGAGTCTTCTCTGACGTAAATACGCTCTTTGATATTATGATTTTTCGCTATTTACATCAGAGATAACTGCATATCGAAAACATCAAGAAGTTCGCAACTCGATGTTGCGCATCGTTCACCGTCCGATCTTAAACGCTATCCGTAAAAGGCCTGATGATATCGATCAATGAACCATTTATTGTCATGGCTGCTGAAAAAAATACGACCAAAAAGTATTTCCAAAAGGTTTATAGGCAATGTTTTGCAACAACCCTCACCTGAGCAGCCTTTGTTTACCATGACCTTCCATTTAAAACCACGTGATCAACGCGAAATCTCGCACATGGAATGCGGGTTTTCCCAGATTATGACGTAATGGTAGAATTTGAAAGAAAAAAGAAATAAGATTATTTTATTTTTTCAAATTGACGGCCCTTCTGAAATAATATAACAATAACGAGTTTAAAAAAACTGATAACATGAATAAATAAATAAATGAAATATATCAGAAACGTCTGGCAAACGTTTTAAAGCTAGTATTCGCACCAATAATGTTTGCTACTATGTTGGGTCAATTCCATAACTTATGAGCATGGAGAACGAAATAAACGGAATTTCTCAGGAAAAGCAATACCATTCAAGTTGCAAGCTGAACAGATCGACATAAATTGATTTCCACAACAAGAACACTCCATAATTTCTGAACAAAGGCGGTCACGCGACTTGAGAAAAATTCGTAATCAAAGGCGATCACGTGATAGTCACGTGGCGGTAAATTCCGCTCTATTTTTGAACGAGACCTGGTCACGTGATCTGCAATAACAATGGCGACAAAATGGAGTGGAAATAGGGGGTTGTTGAGTTTCGAAAGGTTATACTCTTCCAGCAGGCCGATTTGAAATGAAATTTTTGGTCAGGTATGACAAAAAATGATTTATTGATCTATACCCTACAGTGTTTTGCCGAGTGATTGGATATGATACACAAAAACAAAGCTTCGCTACTTGTACCAAACTTTCCGCTGTTTTCGATATGCAGTTATCTCTGATGTAAATAGCGAAAAATCATAATATCAAAGAGCGTATTTACGTCAGAGAAGACTCGGATTATTATGATTCGTACCTTTGTCATGTCAAATAGGGATCGATTTATTCAGGTAAACAGTAACGTAGATTCGGACAAACACAGTGGTGAAAGGTATACGCCGATCTATTCACAGCATAATAAACATAGCTCTTTCCCAATTTCTGAAGCCATAGAATAAGTCGGCATGACTTCATAGCCTCACTTTCATTTTTTCATCGAGGGTACAGTCATTTGACCAGTTCCGAACCAGGACCAGTTCCGGTCCACTTCATAATTCATCCTTAAATTTCTTCGACGAAGAAGTAAATATTGACCATTTTCTTTATTTATTACAAGGATCCATCAATTTTGTTTCGGAAAAAATGTTTTTCGATGTGTAAGATCCGTCCAGTCCTTCTGACGCTTGAAGTTTTCAACATGCATCTCACAGACAAGGGCCTTTTCGAGCGGCTGCCAGAATGCGTACCGGCAGATCAAATTCAATTTATCCCTGGAATAGGTATGAAAAGCAAGTCAATATGATATCAAATTGTGAAAAAATATGTAGGCCAGTGCAAAATAATATTTTTTACAGCAAGTGTATTGTAAGAGAGAAAATGTGTATCTAAGCGAGGGGTATGCGTGACCCAGTTCCGGTCCACAGATTTTACATTTAGGGGGATGTCTCAAAATTAACAAGAGTATAGAAAACTCGAATTTACGTGAAAAGTTAAGGGAAATTGTGACTGCTGATACAGATAAAAGTGATTGAAATTGAAATTCAATGAATATTGTGAGGTTTCAGTGTTTTCTTGCTTAAAAGCATTTATATATATATACATTCATTTTATATTTTCGAGGGTGATATTTTTCCTTAAGAAGTGCAAATGTCTTGTCTAGAACTAAGTAGATCTAATCATGCATAGCTTATTTTGGTAAAACAAAAACGAGGGATATCTGTGCAGGAAAAATACAATAAGAAAAAATAGATAAAAAGCTTGTTGCAGTGACGCATCTAGGCATTTCGGCGTGTCAAACGAACCCTCCATGAAACCTGATTGAAATTGAAATCTAGTCATGAATCTATGCTATAAGATGTAAAGCATAATTACCCACCCATTCCACGCCGACCATTTTGTTGAAAGCTGAATCAACCTTGAAGAAATCCTGCAATCCTCCTTTGTGCTAATCAAATCATTCTAAACCACCACTCTCACCCCACACTCCCTACCCCAACCTAACCCCATCCATTCTTTGTATTTCTTTATGAAAAATCCACTCTCAAAAGTTGTAGGCCTATAGATGTGGACCAAAGACAAACAATGGTTAAAATCCATATAAAAATAGTCATTCTCAGACTTTGTAAAGTGCCTTTTTACTGGAAGTCGATAAAGGAGCTCATCTACAAAGAGAATGAATATCGTTCGATCAGTTTTACAATTTAATATTTACAAGTTTGGAACCAGGATACCTTTCTGATGGGGATTCAAATGTCTGAAAGGAGAGTCTGAACTAGGTCTTTTTTTTACTTAAGCACTTAGATAATGATTAATGTTGGTAGGAATCCCATGGATCCACTACACCTCTTTTATATCAATAGGATGTATAAAAGGGACAGGGTTAAAAGAAATAGGCGAGTCTCATGAATAATTCCTTATCCATGTGTTCGGGCTTCTTTTCTAACACAATTTTCTCAGACTATCAATTTAAGAGCTTTCTCAATACTTTGGTATTAGCAATGTATGTAAATGCATTAGGTTTTGATAAATGTCAATTTAGACTTTTCTTTTTCTTTTATTTTCAGGTATGGAGAGCCATGAATTTTTATCTACTGACAATGAAACCACTGCAACTTCATGCTAAACTGTCTATAAAACACATGATCATCACATATGGATCCAGTATTTTAATGGATACAAGTCACTTCAGACAAGATATGATAAGTGATAGTATGCGTCATTTAGTACAAAACTTTTGGAGAGCATTGCAGTGAAAAGGGAAAGTGAAAAGGACATCTTCCAAGCACAAAAATAATATCCGTTTGGAAAATTATCAAAATACTGGAATTTTGCTGGCTATTTCTCATCTTTACATGTATATCAAGCACCCTTCAGCACAATTTTGTACTTTCCTCTGTCTGTATGTAAATACACATATACCATGTCTAAAATCAAGAAGAAAGAAATTCCCAAATGTAACTAAGGAAAACATGTTCTTTTTCCCCAATCAGGCTGGTTTCCATTGTGTTCTCAAAAGTATGCAAAAGTCATTGAAGTACTTAAAAATTATGTTATGATTAGCATTTTGTTATTCTATACATCTGTCAACATTTTCCAATGTAATGCAATTGTATCCTAATTCATGAAATCAAAATTGGTAATTGTTTTGGAAAGGGCCAATCATCTACCCGATTGTAACATGTGGACACTTGTTGAGAATGTTCTCACTAGCCACAGTAACACCCATGTAATGACATGTCAGACATGATTGTGCAAAAATACAGAGAAAGCTTCACAGCACATATCATTATGTCAATACATTGATTCTAATCATAACAATGATGCTTTCGACAACTCCACTGGATATGAAATTAGGAAGTCTTGCTGAAAAAGAAGAAAATGCTGATAACTAACATGTTCTCCCTTTTCTGTAAAAAAAGCAATAGGCCTAATTTTGTTGTTTGCATCTCATTTCAATGTGGATCATTCTAAAATATTGTCATTTTGAGAAAGGGTTAATAGATTTATCAAGAGATAACAATTACTCAAAATACATTTTGGAATAAAATATGCATGTTTTAACCCTTTCCCAAAACAAGACCTTGTTTTCAAGTCCAGGTACCAAAAAAAAAATGATTTGGAAAATATTTAGGCAGAGGATGAAAATGATATTTGCCATTTGCCTAATATATTTTGTCCATGACCTCTTCTTTTGTCAACATTCATTTCATTATCTGCAGCAGCTTCAAAATTCAAAAGATAGTTCTTTTGCAGTTTGAGAATGGGTGAAAATATGACTTTTCTTAGCTGCCCAGCAGCTACAAGTATAAACTCATTAATTAGTATGTTTCTGAAGAAAGGAAAAAGAATTAGCAAAAAATTATCACTATTACATGTGTGTCAACAATAAATGTTTACCTTAAATGGCAAAAAAGGAAGACATACACCTAGACTAGGAGATAAAGACGATCAAAACTCTGGAATCAGGTGGTATTTGAGTTGTCCATTTTGATAGCACACCAACATTTTCCCCAAAAGTGCTTTTCGTTTCACCCATGTTGTCGAATTCAAGCAAATCCCCGATTGTCATTGTATGAATAGAATACTAAGGTAGCACTCTAAGGACAGAGAGGGTAGTATTTGACAGGTAAAAATGTTTTGAGACGTCCCCTCGACTTTCCAATCGTGTCGATCGATAGGTGGCGCCGTACGTTCGGAATAGGTAAAACGGTCACGGAACTGGTCCAATGGTATCGCACAGTTACGGGCAATGTTTACATATCAAAACTTACCATAAAATACAAGACTAAGGTTTGTTTTGAAGAAAAATGATTTATCTTTCGAACGATATCGATTATTCGGAGAAAGAATGGAAAATAAGGGCATACAAAGCTCCCGATGAGAAAGTGGACCGGAACTGGTTAAATGACTGTACTTCCTCGGTCTTTATCGTTACGGGATACCATTTTTGAGGCAGAATATTTCAAAAATCAATCATTGAAATTCATAAACAAAACTCTTTCTTTAAAGAATGTGATTTAAACTTTCTAACCAGGGTTCGACACTAACCAAAATTTTCCACAGGCCCGCAGGACCAGTAGACTGCGATTTTTACAGGTCCTCCTGTAGTTTAACAGGCCCTACATTCAGACTCAGTGAATGGTAGCAGAAACAAAGAAAACATTGTTTATCTTTCCCAAACAAGACTAGTTTTGATGTCAATAGTTATTAATCATTTCGTAAGAAAACAAGAGAGAAATAAAGGAAACATTGATTTCTAGAATTTTCTTCCTTCCCCTAGATTTTATGACATGTTCTAGATATGATTACATTATGTTCATTTTTGGAAAGGATCAAGCCCTTTGACAGAGGATGAAAGGGCGGATCCAGGAATTTTTCCAGGGGGGTGGGGGGTCCAAGCAAGCTCAAATCATGGCTTAAAATGTAATAAATATGTAACGTTTCACTACATCTATATAGTTAAAATTTAATTTTCACCCCCCTCCCCACCACCCAATCCCTCCCCACCCACCCAACTTCTCCCTCTAGATCCATGGGATGCAGGCCCGTAGGAACAGGGAGCTGCCCCCCCCCCCCCCCCCCCCCCCCCCCATGTTGGCCAAAAATGCAGAATTTTCTTAATTTTACCCTGAAAATTTTGGGAAAATCCAAATTAGCCCCCCAATATTCAGGACAATGGCTTTAGCCCCCCCCCCCCCCCCATATGAAATTGCTTCCTACGGGCCTGGGATGTGTATCTGATCAGTTTATTGGAAATTGCCCACAGTGGCGGATCCAGAGGGGGTTCGGGGGGTTCAAACGAACCCCCCTCTGAAGCCTAATTCTTTCATTTTCATGCAGAAATTGAGTCAGAATTGTATATTGATAGGAAAACGAACCCCCCTAATTGTAAATTCGAACCCCCCTTTCAGAAATCTTGGATCCGCCACTGGCCCATACGGTCATACCAAAGATTTTAGATAATTGATTTACAGCTTTCAAATTGGTCTATATCTAGTCCAAATTTTGTGGTTTTACAAGGGTATTTTTCCAATAGAAAGATTACCTGGCTGTTCAACACACCGACCCCCCTCCTTTGTTGTTTACATCATATTCACAAAATGCAATCTGCATAATTAGAACAGAAAATGAAAAAAAAAATATTAACCTTGTTTTTGGATTTACCTCATCAGAATATATTCCTATTAAATAATATCATCAAAGTCTGAAAATCTGTGCACATTCACTTCTATATAAATCCAGTAGATCTATTTGTATGTGTGTAAAGAGAAAAAGAAGTGTTCTCTTTGATCTTGGGGAAAATCTTAACTCGCTCTGTCTGATGTAAGCAGTGACGTCACACTGTCTGCCTTTTTAGCTCACCTGAGCACAAAGTGCTCAAGGTGAGCTATTGTGGTCACTCAATGTCCGTTGTCCGTCCGTCCGTCTGTCCGTCCGTCTGTCAACAATTTGGTGTTAACACTCTAGCATCCACAAAAGTTGGCCAATCTTGATCAAACTTGGTCAAAGTAAGTATGGTCATAAGTTCTCGGATGAGTTTTTATTATGGGCCTGATCGGACCTGGAAGTCTGGAGTTATTTGCCCTTGAACGTAAAAAATAGCTAGTTTTGACTTTGTTTACACTCTAGCATATACAATTATTGATCAATCAAGACAAAACTTGGATATAATGTTGGAGACTATAAGATCTTGCATGAGTTTGATTTTCAGTCTGATCTGATCAGAAAGACCAGAGTTATGTGCCCTTGAATTCGACAAAATTGCCATTTTCGGCAGTTTTCAACCTTGTTTACACTCTAGAATCTTCAATTATTGACCAATCAAGACCAATTTTGAACTCAATGTTGGAGACCATAATATCTCCAATGAGTTTAAATTTCAGTCTGATTTGAACAGAAAGTCCATAGTTACATGCCCTTGAATTTGACAAAATAGCGATTTTCGGCTGGTTTCGACCTTGTTAACACTCTAGAATCTACAATTATTAATCAATCAATACAAAACGTGGCCACAATGTTGGGGACCATAAGATCTCGGATGAGTTTGATTTTCAGTCTGATCTGAACAGAAAGTTTAGAGTTACTTGCCCTTGAATTTAATAAAATTGCCATTTTCGGCTGTTTTCGACCTTGTTAACACTCTAGTTGGATGGTTATGAGCATTTGATTGAGCCTATAGTTACATAGTTATAAATAGATTTTATTTTAACCTTTACCCAACAGAACAAAGTTTTCAATTGTAAATTTTGATTTGTGTTTTTTTTGTGTTCAGAATGGAAGAAAAAAGACGAAATAAAAAGCATGAGTTTCTCTGTCAGCAGTTTAGATCTTATGCATCTATATAGTTCTTTGTTTGATTAACGATTATTAGTTCTAATTACCTTTGACTGAATGACGAAGAAAGGGTTAAGGAAATTGTAACAAAGGAAAAAAATATTTTTCTGTGAAAAAGAGAATACCGTCCATGGACTATCAGTGCAATTTCTATTATTTGAATGTTGTAATCCAAAAAAGGTTTCTAGGGTGGGTGAATGCTCAACTTTTTTTAATCAATGGATTTTAAATTAGATTCTAGTTGACCACAATAAACATTTGACTTCTTTCTTTGTTCAATAATTTTCCATTCAAGATATATCGTGAATGGTACAATACTCGGAGATTTTTGGATTATACTAGATCTAGTAAGTAAGTTGATCACAAATTTACGATTTGTTGTTGTTTACTGTTGAGATAATTACTGACTGTGACTGTCTCCAAATGGTTTTGTTTAAAAAGAAATTTTTGGTTGGTTGCTGACTTTTTACCCTAAGAACCAAAACAAAGTTATAAATTATGCAGATTTTGACATTGATTTTGATGCCCAAACAAAATCCGACAGGCACAGACTCTGAAATTTGCAGGCCCGGCGAACCTGCACCAAAGGATGTTATGCCAGTCCTCCTGTAAAATTACAGGCCTCGGGCCGACGGACTGGCGTTAGTGTCGAACCCTGCTAACTACCAACGCATTTTTAATAATCAGGCGTAGTCGTGGAGATATTAATGCTGAAAGTTGGTAATGCTTTAACGAAAAAGACAGAAGCTTTGACCTCCACCGAATGAGTGCAGGTCCGCGCTTTATAATTGACGGCGTTTTTGATTGGCTGAAGGGATTGTGCCGACCGAATCAATTACAGACGGCAAAATTTCAGACTAGCCTGATGTCCCGTAGTGTAACGTACTGAGATGCATGGCTACATACAGATAACAACTGCTGCGTCCGTCTGCCTATCTGTCCATCTTTCCATCATTCTGTCCATCCGTCAACTTTTCACAAAAAAATCTTCTCCTAAAGTACTGGGCAGAATTCAGCCAAATTTCATACATAATTATGTTCCATGGGTCATCCTTTTTCAAAATACTTCAAAGAATTGGAATCGGGGCCAGAATGGGGTCAAAGAGTATAGTAGGTCACTAGGTCAAATCTTCTTTTTGCTCTAGGGGCCACATTTGTTGCTCAATCCTTGTGAAAATTATTCAGAATATTTGTTTTGATAATATTTAGGACATGATAGAAAATAGGTCATACCCGGTCAAAAACTAGGTCACTAGGTCAAATAATGTAAAATCCATCTTTTTACACTGGAAGTGCCAATTTTGGTCCAAGCTTTGTAGAAATTGTCTTTAATGTTCATCTTGATGATATCAAGGTCAAGTCAAGAAGTGGGTCATGCTAGGTCATTAAGTAGGTCAAGAGGTCAAATCTTACAAAATCCTTTCTTTTGCTCTGGAAGTGCCAATTTTTGTCCAAACTTTGCCAAAATTGTCCTCAATATTAATCTTGACGATATCTATGAATAGATAAAAAGTGGGTCATACAAGGTCAAAAACTAGGTCACAAGGTCAAATCTTTTAAAATCCTTCATTTTATTCTGGACATGCCAGTTTTGGCTCAAACTTTCTTAGAATTGTCCTGAATGTTTTTCTTGATGACATCTAGGTCATGTCAAGAAGTAGATCATGCCAGGTCATAAACTAGGTCATGAGGCCAAATCTTGTAAAATCCTCCCTTTTGCTCTGGAAGTGCCAATGTTGGTCCAAACTTTGTCAACATTGTCCTAAATGTTTGTCTTGATGCAGGGTTTTCCCGGACGCAGGATATTGCGTCCTAGACTCTTAAAATTGGGTTCAGGACTCTTAAAAATATATTATGTGCGTCCCATGGGACTCCCAAATAAAAGTACAAGTACTAGCTTACTTGAAGTGTTATGATCGTCTAGTTTGCCGAAACTACACCTGCTTACATTCATGTAGGAATTTTTAAGCAGACATTATGTGCATGACATCAAACACATTCTTGACAGACGCTTGCATAAGGTTCCATTTTTATTACTCACAATAAGAAATACTCCTATAGGCGGGGGGGGGGGGGTTAGAAGGGATTTGTACCCAAATTGTTTTGTACTTTTCTGTGACTTTTCCTAATTTTTAGCTCCACTGGCCTTTCAGGCCAGCGGGCTATTGTCATGGCAGTGTGTCCGTCGTGCGTGCGTGCGTACGTGTGTCCGTCCGTCCGGTCGTCAACTTTTTCTTAAAAAATCTTCTCCTCAGAAACTACTGGATGGATTTCAATCAAACTTCACATGAATGATCCTTGGGTGACCCTCTCTCAGATTCCTTCAAAGAATTTTGATTGGACCATAAAGTCTGGAGTTATCTGCCCTTGAATGTTAAAAATGGTCGTTTTGACTTTGTTTCCACTCCAGCATCTACAAATATTGACCAATCAGGACAAAACTTGGACAGAATAGTGGTGACTATAATATCCAGCAAGAGTGCAATTTTCAGCTTGATCTGACATTTTCATCTAGAGTTATGTGCCCTTGAAATTTACAAAATTGCCGTTTTCAACCTTATTTTTTAACTCTAAAAACCATATACATTAACCAATCAACACAAAACTTTAAAGTAATCTTTCTGATAGTAAGATCTTGCATATGTGTAATTATCAGCAGGATTGGACCAGAAAATACTGAGTTATCTGCGCCTAAATTTGACACAATTACCATTTTTGATGTTTTCTCACTCCAACAACATCATTTATTGACCCTGAAAGATCAAACTTGAACCAAATGTTGCTGACCATAAGATCTCAGATTTCTGATTGGACTGGAAAGTTTAGCATTATCTGCACTTGAATTTTACAAAATCACAGTGTTCGTTTGACTGAAGAAGATCTCTCTCATAATTTAATTGGAATCAAGGGAGGTAACTAATATGAATTAGAGATATTTGCTCATTGAGTTACCTCCCTTGTTTTAAGTCTAATGCTCAAAGAGTAAAGCTCATTTATGTCAGAAATTTAAGCCAACTTCATTACATTCTAACAGTCTAATAACCACAGATATTGACCATATTGAGATTTAAAAGTCTTGATTTTAGTTTATCCAATATAATATGTGAATCAATTAAAAAAGTGAAAACTTGTGTTGTATATTTCCAAGAAATTCTGGCCTGTGGAGCGATTCAAGACCTTCAGGTCTTCTAGTTACCAGATTTGATAAAAATCAAGACTACTTCCAGATGGGAGAAAGTGTTATACGAAAATCCAAACATATTCCTGTTTTCTGGGTAGCATTGGAACTCTGAATCATCAAATTCCAGTCCTAAGTGTTCTTTGTAAATTACATTTATAAATTAAATTTGATTCAGATATTATTCAGAATGATTCCATCATTTTGGTCAATACAAACCCTATGACAGGCTGGATGCCTATATTTTGTTAAACATACAAAGCCAAATACTAATAATGGGTCTGAGTTTGCTGCAGTCTTTTTAAATATGGCCAATATTTGGTGTTCATATTTAACTGATTTTCTAAGAAAGGACTCTTAAAATTAACACAAGGACTCTCAAAAATCATAGCTGAGGGTCCCAAGGACTCCTTCTTTACAAGATCCAGGGAAAACCCTGTTGATGATATCTTGGTCATGATCAAAGGTGGGTCATGCAAGGTCAAAAACTAGGTCACAAGGTCAAATATTACAGAATCCTTCCTTTTGCTTTAGAGATGCCAATTTTGACCCAAAACTTTGTCAAAACTATCCTAAATGATTATCTTGATATCTAGGTTATGTACAAAATGTGGGTCATGTAAGGTCAAAAACTGTGTCATTGGGTCAAATCTTGGTTTTGCTTTAAGAACAGAAATATATACTTAAACATTGTGAAATTTGTTCAGAATGTTTATCTTGATGAAATCTGGGTCTTTATAAAAGTGGGTCATGCGAGGTCAGAAACTAGGCTACTAGGTCAAATCTTGTTTTTGGGAAGCAAATTTTGCAAAATTTGCTTCTCTTTCCAGCCACCTGTCTCTGCACTTTTTAGCTCACCTTAGCACGAAGTGCTGAGGGTGAGCTATTGTGATCGCTCACCGTCCGTCGTCTGTCTGTCCGTCCGTCCGTCCGTCTGTCCGTCTGTCTGTCCACAATTACTAAAAAATCTTCTCCTCCCAAACTATAAGGTCTAGAGTCTTGAAATTTTGTATGTAGTATTGTCTCAATGTCCTCTACCAAAATACTTCAAATAATTGTGCTTATAGAAAAATTGGCCCTATGTTGTGGGGTTTAAGGTTTCACACTGAAACACAGTTTTCTCAAAGACTATTCGGCCTAGAGTCTTGAAATTTTGCATGACTTTACATCTCATAAACCTCTAACAGAATACTAAAAGTCATCACATTGCAAGGAAAGAAGTCCTATGTTATGGGTTCTGGAATTTTCAAGTGAGGAATTGTTTTGACCAGGTAGATTTTATCACATATCGTTGGTGGGGAGTCAAATCCTCGTAACTAAAGCTTGAATAAGCTGGAGTTACAAGGTTTTGACTCCCCACCGAGGATATCACTATATCCCTTTAATCAGATTATGCAGATCATATCTGATAAGGAATGCAAGGCACTTAATATGTTTGTTTACTCGATCTATGGATCAACTAAATACTTTAACCATTTCCTGGAAAGACCTTGTTTTGAAGTCCCTATTAGAAAAGGCTTTGGAAATTAATGAGTCAAATGAAGAAAGTGCTGATTCTCCTTTTACCTCAATATTTTATTTTATTTTATTCAATATTTTATATGCTAGTTTATTGTAAACGAATCCTATTTGTACCGCTGTCAATTTTGTATTCAGAACTTTCAAATTGGAACAGTCTATTTCCTTTCTTTACCTTTCTGTATGGGAAAGCGTTATGCCCTTTCTCTACCATACACAGGTTTGCCTCACCAACAGAAAAGGCTTGTAAATGATATGGTAAAAGAAGAAAATGTTGATAACTTGATAGCCTGTGTTGTCTCATTTTGCCTCATTATTTTCTCTGCATTTTTATACGCCCGAAGGGTCGTATTATGTTATGGCCCCGCTCGTCTGTCTGTCCGTCCGTCCGTCTGTCCGTCTGTCCGTCCGTCCGTCCGTCCACAGCCATATCTCAGCAACCCTTGGACCAAATTCAATGAAACTTCACATGTGAACTCCCTGGGTCAATACCTAGGGACCTTTTTCTCCGTTTGTAAATTTAAGGCTGTGTCATGGAAAAAGGGGCCTTGGTGTAAAAATTAGTTTTTCTCTTATTTCTCTTCATCTAATGGGCAGAATTTAATGAAATTTTGTGCTCATGTAATAAATAGGATGTTCTAGACCATATTCTATAAATAATGTGTGTACAAAAAAGCTGCCATGGGAAAAGGGGGCTTAATGTATGATAGTTTTTATTTTGTGACAAACACTTATTCGGGGAGCATAATCCGTCTGTGACGGCTCTTGTTTACCTTTCATCCAATTGCATTTATTTTTTCACAAGTGTAATTTTGTTATATCAATGACGCATTGATAAAATATCAAAAGTGTCAATTTATTTTAACGATATTTTTGACCCTTAAAAGGGTCAAGGAACGCTACCCCGGAGCACGCTGTAAAATCATGTTTGTAAAGCTCCGCAAAACGATTAATTTTCAAAACTTGCACAAGCAAAACTTACGATATTTTATCTGCTAGAGAAAAGACATCATATCAGATACTTGGTAAAGTTTCAAGGCTCAATGTTGTAAAACAATGATGTAGCTAGGGATATGGTGTGATGTGCCAACGTGAAGAAAGAGTAAAAACGGGATTTCACGAATTGGGGGAGATTGGCTTTTGAAACTAGTTTTTGTAATTTTCGGTTTTTACGCAAACCCAAATGTAATTAATTTAAGAAATATTACAAGGCTAACATAGAAAACAAATCATAGTCTGTGAAAATGACATGCCTCGTTTGTACAAGAGAGATAGAGAATCTAAAAGACAACCGAATGAAAGAAAACAAAAGAATTGCGTAGATAAATTTCGACGTTTGTCAACGACGTCGTATAGAAAACCCGTCGCTACATGAATAAAAGAGAATGCATTCTAAAACGGTTCGGCTTTTATATGAAATATAGAGTTCTATTTTAATATGAGTAGCTTTATCTATTTGTTCGATACCTAGCTTATGGCGGATGAGGAACACCAATAATCAAATATTAGAAACCAATCTTTATTTCGGATTCTCGCTAATAAAATATACATGTATATTCTTCGTTATTCATTTATATTTTAAAAAGTTATATTCTGATTATATAAATTTCATTTAGATCATATCAAAACTTGTGTAAGTAAGTGTAAATTTGAATTAAAGATGGTTTGGTTTTTAGCTCCACTGGCCGACAGGCCAGCGGGCTATTGTCATGGCAATGTGTCTGTCCGTCGTGCGTCTGTCCGTCCGTAAACTTTTTCTTTAAAAATCTTCTCCTCAGAAACTACCAGATGGATTTCAATCAAACTTCACAAGAATGATCCTTGGGTGACCCTCTCTCAGATTCCTTCAAAGAATTTGGATTGAATCAGAATTACCGGAATTATCTGTCCTTGAATGTCAAAAATAGCTGCTTTTGACTTTAATTTTACTCTAAAATCCACAAATCCTAACCAATCAAGACAAAACTAAAGCAGAATGTTGGTGATTATAAGATCTTGCCTTGGTATAATTTTCAGCTTGATCTGAATTTTACATCATGAGTTATGTGCCCTTGAAGTTGACAAAATTGCCATTTTCGGCTCTGTTTTGAAATTGCTTTCACTCTAGCAACTACAAATATTGATCAATTAAGACAAAACTGAAACAGAATGTTGGTGACTATAAGATCTTACCTTGATATAATTTTCAGCTTGATCTGCAGGGATAAAGACTGACAATTTTAACTTAGGGGCCCAGAATAGTAAAATTTGATTCTTAACATTAAGGGTATGGGCATTTTCTCTAAATATTCAGGGGCCCAGCCCAATTTCTAGGGGCCATGGGCGACTGGGCCCCTGCTAATCTTTATCCCTGATCTGAACTTTACATCATGAGTTATGTGCCCTTGAAATTGACAAAATTGTTTGGGAAAGGGTCAGAAAAATTCTAATTTCTGCATTGTTTTTCAGAAAACTGACATGTTATCGTCTGACAGATTTGTGGCATATGAATGCAGAAAAGCTTACACAGCATTTCTAAATAAACATAAGGTAAGGCAATTATTTGTTAAAAATTTGGAATGAAGGGGAATGAAAAAATGTAGTTAATATGTGTTATGGGTTTTATTGTCTGGTAATTGTTTTTTGTAAAGAAATTCAGTTGTTTGGGGACCTTTTCCCATATTTTTTACTCAAAATTTATCTCTTTCTTTTGACAGATTCCCCCAGACCTTGTTACTTGCATCTTACTGGATGAGACAATGTCTAGGTGTCACTCCAGCTGTTTAGAAATGTGTGTGGAACTTCTGTCAAGGCATTGCATGTATTGTCAGTACTATGCTGAACAAATGGCTCCAACTTTATACAAGTACGGTGAAAAAACCTTTTTGACTCCTAGGACATTGAATACTTTACACACTTACAGTGAAAAAATGAATGTACAGTGCACATTTTGTCTCTTTAAAGTTCTTTGTAAATATGTGAAGCTAATTCGAATATTCAAGTGTGAACAGGCAGTAAGTTTCATAGAGTCAATGATACGCGACTTTAAAGATCAAATGATTGACATTCTTTTTGAAGTGAAGGTACCCAAATATTCTACAAGACAAATAATCCTCTTTCTGAGTGGTGTTCTAAAGCTTAACTCCTTAACTATTAGTGACCCATTGAAAATAGCATTAATTAGACTTAACAATTTGCTGGTAGAAAAGTTGACAGAAGTTGATTTGGGGGTCATTATTCATTCCTGTTCTAATGGTGGATTTTCTGGACAAGAAACGTTTGAAGATGGGATTACGGAAGGAGTGGACATCCTACACATTATGGAATGGTCATACCTTGTGATTCTAACAGTTAGCACGGAAGGGGAAGAGAGTGAGTATCTAAAACTGACTTGTCACTCTGAAAGGGACCTTCTGGGAAGTGTGAAAAGTTTCGACCTTAGTAAGTCTGCACATTTCAAGCAAACTGATAAGCATCAATCCAGATTAGTCTGTGCATAATTATGCAGTCTTAATCTCATCAAGACTCATATTGTTCTCTAATAGTTTCTTTATTAGCAGTAAAAAAAAAGTTGTTACCATAACTATCGGGATGCATAATGGATCCTTATTGTAATGTTTTTGAACTCAAGCTGATCTATAAACATTGTTTTCTAAAATGCTAAAGGGCCCATTTTTAGCTCCACTGGCCTTCAGGCCAGCGGGCTATTGTCATGGCGTTGTGTCCGTCGTGCGTGCGTGCGTGCGTCCGTCCGGTCGTCAACTTTTTCTTTAAAAATCTTCTCCTCAGAAACTATTGTATGGATTTCAACCAAACTTCACAGGAATGATGCTTAGGTGGTCCTCTATCAGATTCCTTCTATTGATTCTGATTGAACCAGAAAGTCTGGAGTTATCTGCCCTTTAATTGAAAAATGGCTGTTTTTACTTTGTTTTCACTCTAGCAACTACAAATATTGACCAATCAAGACAAAACTTGGTCAGAATGGTTGAGACAATAATATCTTGCCTGAGTGCAATTTTCAACTTGATCTGAATTTTATATCATGAGTTATGTGCCCTTGAAATTGACAAAATTGCTATTTTCGGCTTTATTTAGTCTTTGTTTTCACTCTAGCAACTACAAATATTGACCAATCAAGACATAACTTGGTCAGAATAGTGGTGACAATAAGATCTTGCCAGAGTGCAATTTTCAGCTTGATCTGAAAATTACATCTTTATTTATGTGCCCTTGAAATTGACAAAAATTACCATTTTTGTCGAGCCCGCTTGCGGTGAGCTCGACATAGTTGTCACAATGGCGGTTCGGTGTATGTGCGTTAGTGCGTTAGTGCGTGCGTGCGTGCGTTAGTGCGTGCGTCCGTCCGGATGGAGCTTGTCCGGGCCATAACTTCACCATGGATGGAGGGATTCAGAAATAACTTGGCACAAATGTCAAGCTCAGTAAGGCGGAGTGTCGCGTGCAAGAACCAGATTCCAAGCTCAAAGGTCAAGGTCAAACTTGGAGGTCAAATGTCAAAAATGAGAAGATTTTTGCTTGTCCGGGCCATAACTTCACCATGGATGGAGGGATTCAGAAATAACTTGGCACAAATGTCAAGCTCAGTAAGGCAGAGTGTCGCGTGCAAGAACCAGATTCCAAGCTCAAAGGTCAAGGTCAAACTTGGAGGTCAAATGTCAAAAATGAGATGATTTTTGCTTGTCCGGGCCATAACTTCACCATGGATGGAGGGATTCAGAAATAACTTGGCACAAATGTCAAGCTCAGTAAGGCAGAGTGTCGCGTGCAAGAACCAGATTCCAAGCTCAAAGGTCAAGGTCAAACTTGGAGGTCAAATGTCAAAAATGAGATGATTTTTGCTTGTCCGGGCCATAACTTCACCATGGATGGAGGGATTCAGAAATAACTTGGCACAAATGTCAAGCTCAGTAAGGCAGAGTGTCGCGTGCAAGAACCAGATTCCAAGCTCAAAGGTCAAGGTCAAACTTGGAGGTCAAATGTCAAAAATGAGATGATTTTTGCTTGTCCGGGCCATAACTTCACCATGGATGGAGGGATTCAGAAATAACTTGGCACAAATGTCAAGCTCAGTAAGGCGGAGTGTCGCGTGCAAAAACCAGATTCCAAGCTCAAAGGTCAAGGTCAAACTTGGAGGTCAAATGTCAAAAATGAGATGATTTTTGCTTGTCCGGGCCATAACTTCACCATGGATGGAGGGATTCAGAAATAACTTGGCACAAATGTCAAGCTCAGTAAGGCGGAGTGTCGCGTGCAAAAACCAGATTCCAAGCTCAAAGGTCAAGGTCAAACTTGGAGGTCAAATGTCAAAAATGAGATGATTTTTGCTTGTCCGGGCCATAACTTCACCATGGATGGAGGGATTCAGAAATAACTTGGCACAAATGTCAAGCTCAGTAAGATGGAGTGTCGCGTGCAAGAACCAGATTCCAAGATGAAAGGTCAAGGTCAAACTTTGAGGTCAAATGTAAAAAATGAGTTGATTTTTGCTTGTCCGGGCCATTCCTTAACTTGGCACAAATGTCAAGCTCAGTAAGGCGGAGTGTCGCGTGCAAGAACCAGATTCCAAGCTCAAAGGTCAAGGTCAAACTTTGAGGTCAAATGTAATTTGGTTTTATGGACTTAGCATAAGGTCCCTTTTAGCGTGACGGGTCTATGGACTTAGCATAAGGTCCCTTTTAGCGTGACGGGTCACATATGTATACTCAAATTAATCCATTCTGGTATCTCGTTATAAATACATAGACATGTAATATTTTGTGAACAATAAACTGTCTCACCATGATCCCCATCATTCCAACTTATTTTGTCCCCACTTTTACAACGCCATTGTAATGACAGCTGTAGACATAGGTATGGTCTTCTTTCTTCAAAATGAGCGGGCTCGACATGTTGCCCTTCGGCATCTAGTTTGACCTTATTTTTACTCAAACAACAAATAATATCCACCAATCAACACAAACCTTTAACCTAATCTTACTGACGATAAGATCTTGCATGGGTGTAATTTTCAGCCTCATCTGAATCTTAAATCTTGATTTATGTGCCCTTGAATTTGACAAAATTGCTGTTTTCGACTTTTCCACTTTGTTTTTACTCTCTTTACATCCACATATTTTGAACAATCAGGTTAAAACTTTAAGGAGACTATGGAGAGCGCCCACGTGACTTTTTCGAAATGTTTATTATGCGGCTACCGCTTTTCGTAGACTGGATTTGGTAACTAGGCCAGGTGTTCTAGTCAATGGAAATAAACCGGAAATAAAAACAAAATAATGGCGGATCATTTTGATCGACTGAAAAATATTGACTGTCGATTGTTCTTTATTCTCTGCCTTCGGTTGAAAGATACGAACTTCATAACGCATTTAAATCTTTGGCTAAATGGAGTATTATCGCTTGCCATTGTTGAAGGGTCATCAAATATCCAGACTACGACGAGGCGGACAAAAAAACGAGACAGTTTCGACGAGAAAAGTTGCGAGGTCTGCGAGTTAAGGTAAGAAGGGCCTAATCAGCACAAAAGAGCCAGCGGCAAAATTTGAAAAGTGCCAGTAATTCCTAAACTGTGTTACATTTCCATTCCAAATACAAACATAAGCATTTTGTACGGTTTAGAATTTTGAATTAATGCATATTTATGGAAATATTTGACAAAAATGTTCAAAATTACCTCCCTTGCACATGAATATAGAGTAAAATGATATTTGTAAATTATTTTCTTCTTGAAGCATAATCTTTAAATCCGGCACGGTGAATCAACTTATGTGAAGTGTATTTACAAGTGTGTGTAATTTGATACAATTCGTATGGCTAGAAAGTGGTGTTTTTCATTAGGCACTTTATACCTTAACTGTTACTTCCACTGCCACCAGCTTCTACTACGCAAATACTGTCATCACGGGACTTTTAGACGAGAAAATATTTAGAAGTCATGGACACGTAAACCATAGATCACGAAGAATACAGCTGATTACGGATTTTTCGATAGGAAACGAACAAGTGATTTTGTGTTTTTTTTAAATGAACTTTAAGTGTGATCATTACAAAGTGAAACAAGACCTGTTTTTGAGCAAAGGAGATAAGAGGGATTAAGACCTTCTAAATATTTATTGCAATCCCAAACCCAATGTTGTGGGTAGTAATTTTAATAAGATTTAGAGACTATTCCAATGGCAATGAATTTTGTGCTAAAAATAGACTTGGTTTACGTTATGATTTGGTAAACCGTCAGCATTGTTATGAAATCATGTACATTAGGCTTGAAATCCCAACCCTATGCTGTGGGTAGTAATTATGCCCCCTTTCGAAGAAAATGGGGGTATATTGTTTTGCAAGTGTCGGTCGGTCGGAAGGTCGGTCGGTCGGTCGGTCGGTATGTCGGTCGGTCTGTCCGTAGACCAAACCTTGTCCGGAGCATAACTCGAAAAGTATTAAAGGTAGAATCATAAAAATTCATAGGTGGATAGATCTCATTATGGAGAGGTGCAGTGCACAAGAACCGTAACTCTGCCGATCAATTTTTTTGAGTTATTGCCCTTTGTTGATTTTATAACTTGATTCTTGTCCGGAGCACAACTCAAAAAGTATGTAAGGTAGAATCATGAAACTTTACAGGTGGATAGATCTCATTATGGAGAGGTGCAGTGCACAACAACCGTAACTCTGCTGATCAAATCTTTTGAGTTATTGCCCTTTGTTGATTTTCAAACTTGATTTTTGTCCGGAGCATAACTCAAAAACTATGTTAGGTAGAATCATGAAACTTTACAGGTGAATAGATCTCATTATGGAGAGGTGCAGTGCACAAGAACCGTAACTCTGCCGATCAAATTTTCTGAGTTATTGCCCTTTGTTGATTTTCAAACTTGATTATTGTCCGGAGCATAACTCAAAAAGTATGTAAGGCAGAATCAGAGCTTCAGATTGACGTTGCGCCCGCGCCAATCCCGCATATTTTCAAAATATGACGCACGAAATTATGTTGTGGTGCGCCAGCCGGGCGCACAAATTTCAGTAAAAGTATGATCATGAAATAGTAGATTTCAAGCAATGTTGACCTTCGCATAAAGCACCCGTAATCTGCTATACATTTACATCAAGCTCAGTGACCTATTTGATAAACTTATTTTTAGATTATTATAATGACCTTACTTGATTAACCAATCATATCAAACAGTAAACAAGCAGTCGGCCAATCTCGGGCGATCTCCGTAGCCTTCACCTTCGATTCGTTAACCTTCAACACTTACTTCTTTATTTAATTCGAAAGATAGATTGGCTGTCTAAATGGTCAAGTAAGCACACCAGTACAAATAATTGTTACAGAATCCTTTGTGTAATCGCGAGTCAGCATAACAGAAAGAGACAACGCGCCAGTGTTAAAACCACCTAACGTCAGGGTATTTACTTCGCAGATAGCGTTTTGTTATCATAGCTTCATCCCATTTTCCCGCGTTTACCGGCACACGCGACTTTTATAAACAAATCGTAGTAAAACGTAACCTTATTTGGCAGCGGAAAAATCACGTGATTATATTGAAACTGGAATGACTACGTCATCAGTTGACTGTGTTTGCGGCGTCTTTGATCTCGCTTTACTTATTGCATATGAGTAACACAGATTTACTCTAGTTTCTTTGTTTAGTTTCACTTTCGGGATTGTTGATATAGATCTAATAATTACTGGCATCTGCGATCAACATTCAGAAAAATTAAAGGTAATTCTGCCGTTTTTTTGAGAAATGAATGTTACTAGCAAGTGTGAATTTAGTACAAAGCAGACAGCATGCACATTTCGTTTATCAAAAAGATAAAATTCGAGTGTTCCAATTCGCTACCATAAATGCTCTAAAAATAGGTTGGCGGAATTCCCTATCGCAAGAAATATCTGTTTTGGTTGTAAAAAATATCTCTTTTCTTGCTTACACCTGAAGATGCTGATCAAAATTTTTGTGCGTGAAATCACCTATGAGACGGTAATTTTGTATGTTATTTTTTTCATTTTGCGTGAATGGAAACTCTGATTTCTGTTTTTTTTTTTTATTTTTATTTTTTTTCAATCAAAAAGTAGACGGCACAAACCGGCAGCATAGACGGTGATATCGCCGGCCGCCGGCTGATTTTGAGAACGCTGTAATTAAATGAAGTGAAATATTCTGAATTTTAACAATGTTTATATGCATCCACTCAAATAACAACAATACAATGATGAATTCACAGCAAATAAGTCATTTACTCCAATCCCAAGTTTGGATATGAACGCTTAACTGTGGCCCATTGTTTTGGAAAATGACCCCTCAAAATCCTGTGTGGTGGGCCCTATGACCCGCAGGTCTCTGAAACAATCTGAAGCTCTGCAGAATCATGAAACTTTAAAATAGGTAGATAGATCTCATTATGGAGAGGTGCAGTGCACAAGAACCGTAACTCTGCTGATCAAATTTTTTGAGTTATTGCCCTTTGTTGATTTTCAAACTTGATTATTGTCCGGAGCATAACTCAAAAAGTATGTAAGGTAGAATCATAAAACTTAATAGGTGGATAGATCACATTATGGAGAGGTGCAGTGCACAAGAACCGTAACTCTGCCGATCAAATTTTTTGAGTTATTGCCCTTTGTTGAGTTTATAACTTGATTCTTGTCCGGAGCACAACTCAAAAAATATGTAAGGTAGAATCATGAAACTTTACAGGTGAATAGATTTTATTATGGAGAGGTGCAGTGTACAAGAACCGTAACTCTGCCAATCAAATTCTTGGAGTTATTGCCCTTTGTTGATTTTTACACTTAATTCTTAATCTTGCCTATATCTCATGTCCTTTTACACATACAGCCTTGATATCTCACACATAGATACCTCCTATCAACATCGTTCAGATTTAACCATGACCTTGGACCTTGTGACCTTGACCTTGGAGTTTGACCAATTTTGAAAAAATTAAACCCGGCAAATATCTCATGACCTTTTACAAATACAGCCTTGATATTTCACACATGGACACATCTTACCAAGACCTTTCATAATTGACCATGACCTTGGACTCTGTGACTTTGACCTTGGAGTTTGACCTACTTTTGAAAAACTTTAACCTGACCGATATATCATGTCCTTTTACACATACAGCCTTGATATTTGACACATGGAAACCTCCGACCAAGACCTATCACATACGACTATGATCTTGGACCATGTAGCCTTTACCTTGGAGTTTGACCTACTTTTAAATAAATTAAACTGGGCCTATATCTTATGTGCTATTACACATACAGCCTTGGTATTTCACACATGGACACATCTTACCAAGACCTTTCACATTTGACCATGACCTTGGACCTTGTGACCTTGACCTTGGACTTTGACCTACTTTAAAAAAAACTTTAATCTAGCCAATTATATCATGTCCTTTTACACATACAGCCTTGGTATTTCACACATGGACACCTACGACCAAGACCTTTCACATTTGACCATGACCTTGGACCTTGTGACCTTGACCTTGGTGTTTAACTTACTTTTATAATACATTAATCTGGCCTATATTTCATGTCATTTTACATTTACAGCCTTGATATTTCACACATGGTCACCTCCAACCAAGATATTTCACTTTTGACCATGACCTTGGACCTTGACCTTGGAGTTTGACCTACTTTAAAAAAAACTTAAACTAGGCCTATATCTCATGTCCTGTTACCTATACAGTCTCAATATTTTACACATGGACACCCCCTACCAAGACCTTTCACATTTGACCATGACCTTCGCCTGTATGTCATTGACCTTTGATTTTTACATACTTTTAGAAATCTTTAACATAGCCTTTATCTTATGTCCTATTACACCTACAGCCTTGATATTTCACACATAGACACCTCCTACCAAGACCTTTCATAATTGACCATGACCTTGGACTCTGTGACTTTGACCTTGGAGTTTGACCTACTTTTGAAAAACTTTAACCTGACCGATATATCATGTCCTTTTACACATACAGCCTTGATATTTGACACATGGAAACCTCCGACCAAGACCTATCACATACGACTATGATCTTGGACCATGTGGCCTTTACCTTGGAGTTTGACCTACTTTTTAGCTCACCTGAGCACGAAGTGCTCGAGGTGAGGTATTGTGATCGGTCTGTTGTCCGGCGTCCGTCTGTCCATCTGTCTATCTGTCCATCTGTCCATCCGTCAACTTTTCACTAAAAAATCTTCTTCTCCTAAAGTACTTGGCAGAATTCAATAATATTTCACACATATGATCTATAGGTCATGCTTTTTCAAAATACTTCAAAGAATTGGAATCGGGGCCATAATGGGGTCAAAAAGTAGGTCACTAGGTCAAATCTTCTTTCTGCTCTAGGGGCCACATTTTTTGCTCAATCGTTGTGAAAATTGATCAGAATATTTGTCTTGATGATCTTTAGGTCATGATAAAAAATAGGTCAAGCCAGGTCAAAAACTAGGTCACTAGGTCAAATATTGTAAAATCCATCTTTTTTCACTGGAAGTGCCAATTTTGGTCCAAACTTTGTAGAAATTGTCATGAATGTTTATCTTGATGATATCAAGGTCAAGTCAAGAAGTGGGTCATGCTAGGTCATTAACTAGGTCAAGAGGTCAAATCTTACAAAATCCTTTCTTTTGCTCTGGAAGTGCCGATTTTGGTCCAAACTTTGTCAAAATTGTTCTCAATGTTTATCTTGATGGTATTCTATGAAATGATAAAAAGTGGGTCATGGGAGGTCAAAAACTAGGTCACGGGGTCGAATCTTTTAAAATCCTTCAGTTTGTTCTGGACATGCCAGTTTTGGCCCAAACTTTTCCAAAATTATCCTAAATGTTTATCTAGATGATATTTAGGTCATGTCAAGAAGTGGATCATGCCAGGTCATAAACTAGGTCATGAGGCCAAATCTTGTAAAATCCTCCCTTTTGCTCTGGAAGTGCCAATTTTGGTCCAAACTTTGTCAAAATTGTCCTAAATGTTTATCTTGATGATATCTTGGTCATGATCAAAGGTGGGTCATGCAAGGTCAAAAACTAGGTCATTGGGTCAAATCTTGGTTTTGCTTTCAGAACGGAAATATATACTTAAACATTGTGAAAATTGTTCAGAATGTTTATCTTGACAAAATCTGGGTCATTTTGAAAGTGGGTCATGTGATGTCAGAAACTAGGTCAATAGGTCAAACCTTGTTTTTTTCTGTAAGAACCAAAATATTTACTCAATCATTGTGAAAGTTCAGAATGTTTATCTTGATGAAACCTTGGTGATACGAATAGCAGGTCATTCGAGGTTGAAAACTAGGTCACTAGGTCAAATTTTGTTTTTGCCCTAAGAACCAAAATATTTACTTTATTATTGCGAAAATTGATCAGAATGTTTATCTTAATGATATCTTGGTGATGTGAAAAGTGGGTCATGCGAGGTCTAAAACTAGATCACTAGGTCAAATCTTGTTTTTGCTCTAGGAAACAAAATATTTACTTTATCGCTGTGAAAATTGTTCAGAATATTTATCTTGATGATATCTGGGTCATTTTTAAAGTAGGTCATGTGAGGTCAGAAACTAGGTCAATAGGTCAAATCTTGTTTTTCCCGTAAGAACCAAAATATTTCCTCAATCATTGTGAAAGTTCAGAATATTTATCTTGGTTATATCTTGGTGATATGAATAGCAGGTCATTCGAGGCTCAAAACTAGGTCACTAGGTCAAATTTTGTTTTTGCCCTGAGAACCAAAATATTTACTTTATCATTGCAAAAATTGTTCAGAATGTTTATCTTAATGATATCTTAGTGATGTGAAAAGTAGGTCATGCGAGGTCTTAAACTAGGTTACTTGGTCAAATCTTGTTTTTGCTCTAGGAACCAAAATATTTACTTTATCATTGTGAAAATTGTTCAGAATATTTATCTTGATGATATCTGGGTCATTTTAAAAGTGGGTCATGTGAGGTCAGAAACTAGGTAAATAGGTCAAATCTTGTTTCTGCATTTAGAACCATAATGATATCTGAATGATGGTGAAAATTGTTCAGAATGTTTATTTTGACCATATACAAGGCATGTATAAAGTAGGTCATGGGTGGTCAAAACCTATAACTCATCAGCTATAAAGGTTTAGTTGTATTCAAACACTTTACTCCTTGTTGTTGATAAATGGCCCAACAAAAACACTTCCTCTTTTGGGAATAAAATAATTAGGTCATTAATTCGCTCGTATAGCTTACGATAAATGTTTTGGTAAATGTTAAAACTATGTATTTGGTTTTTAGTGTTTGTATACAACTCTACTTTTATAACTGATGAGTTATAGGTCAAATTTTGTTTTTGCTCTAAAAAAATCAAATTATTTATTCATCATTGTGAAAATAGTTCAGAATTGCTTATCTTGATGATAAATGGGTCATGTAGAAAGTGGCTAATGTTAGGTCAAAAACTAGGTCAAAAGGTCAAATCTTGTTTTTGCTATAAGAACCTAAATATTTACTCATCATTGTGAAAATTGTCCAGAATGTTTATCTTGATGGTATCTAGGTGATGTAAAAAGTGTGAGTTTGAAGTTTGCAAGATGTTTGTCTCAAAGTCCTCTCAGGTGAGCGATGCAGGGCCATCTTGGCCCTCTTGTAAATAAATTAAACTGGGCCTATATCTTATGTGCTATTACACATACAGCCTTGGTATTTCACACATGGACACATCTTACCAAGACCTTTCACATTTGACCATGACCTTGGACCTTGTGACCTTGACCTTGGACTTTGACCTACTTTAAAAAAAAACTTTAATCTAGCCGATTATATCATGTCCTTTTACACATACAGCCTTGGTATTTCACACATGGACACCTACGACCAAGACCTTTCACATTTGACCATGACCTTGGACCTTGTGACCTTGACCTTGGTGTTTAACTTACTTTTATAATACATTAATCTGGCCTATATTTCATGTCATTTTACATTTACAGCCTTGATATTTCACACATGGTCACCTCCAACCAAGATATTTCACTTTTGACCATGACCTTGGACCTTGACCTTGGAGTTTGACCTACTTTAAAAAAACTTAAACTAGGCCTATATCTCATGTCCTGTTACCTATACAGTCTCAATATTTTACACATGGACACCCCCTACCAAGACCTTTCACATTTGACCATGACCTTCGCCTGTATGTCATTGACCTTTGATTTTTACATACTTTTAGAAATCTTTAACATAGCCTTTATCTTATGTCCTATTACACCTACAGCCTTGATATTTCACACATAGACACCTCCTACCAAGACCTTTCACATTTGACCATGACTTTGAATATTCCAACCTTGACCTTGGAGTTTGACCTACTTTTAAAAAGACTGAAACCAGGCATATATATCATGTCCTTTTACACCTGCAGCCTTGATATTTCACACATGGACACCTCCAACTAAGACCTTTCACATTTGACCATGGCCTTGACATTTGGCCTACTTGTAAAAACTTTAACCTGGCCTATGTTTCATTTTACTTTTAAATATACAGCTTTGATATTTCACACATAGACACCTCCTACCAAGTCCTTTCATATGTGACCATGACCTTGGACCTTGTTAACTTGACCTTGGACTTTGACCTACATCAAATGTAAGCCCTTGAGGGGGCATATATGTTTTACAAACATCTCTTGTTTAAATAATTTTGACAGACTATTTCAATGGCAATGAATTTTGTGCTAAAAATAGACTTGGTTTACTGTTCTGGTAAACCGTCAGCATTGTTATGAAATCTCGTACCTACGGCTTGAATCAAGCTGTAGTTACAAGCTTTTATAACAACATCCAGGATTTACTATTGTTTGTCCGAAATTACGCCACTGCTTGCTAGATAAACTCATTCCCCATTAATCAGATCATCTACGTACAACACGGGGTTTTATGGAAATTTAATATTTTGTATTTTTAGAATTCAATACGATACCCCTTTTCAGCTCTGCCAATATTGAAAGAGTCTATTAAAAAAACATTGAAAGAGTTTATAAAGAAACATTGAAAGAAAAGACAATACTGATTTTCATGAACTTCTCCTTTTCTTTGCCGAGCCCGGATAGCTCAGTCGGTTACGTCGGAGTCTGTCAATCCAGGGGTCTCGAGTTCGAACCCCGGCTCGGCCTGTATCCATTCTGACATTTGACAAAAGTCAATTGTCTCTCACCAATGGGTGTAAATCATCTATGTGAGAGAGCAGCTGGAGGCTCGGTTTGGATATTGTGGTTGTACTGGTGCGAGAAATACCAGGAACCCACGGTTAGGTGCTCCAGCCGCCGCGATATGACCCTGGTAGTTGAAAACGGCGTAAAACCCCAATAAACTCAAACTCTCCTTTTCTTTCATTTTTTCTATCCTTTGCAGTTATAGCTTTAAAGAGATGCAGAATAGAGGCCTCCGGAGCAGAGGTGATATAGGCTTACTTCTTTTAAGATATGGTTTATCATTTATAGTTCAGCAAACTCTATCTTGTTGGTAGTCATATGAGTACCCACAAAACAGGGTTTGACAAACATTTAGTGAAATTGTTCATTTTGAAAAGCTATTTACTCTCTGTTATCTATTGCTCTGCTGATATTTACAATAATTTTGATGTTTGCAACTACTTTCAACTTGTATTCTCAGCCTACTATTCACATAATTATATCAAGTACTAATAAAATATTTCAAACTGACTGTCATTGCAAGCTTGCATGTCATCTATCATTGAGACATCTGCCAGACTCTGTTACAGTCACCACTAGTTATATAAATATCAACATTGGAAGAGTTCATTTTGAGCAATTTCTTTCCTTTGCCTACTATATTTTAATTAAGAACACACTAGATGAGCAAAGAAAATCTGATTTAAAATGAAACTGAACAAAATCGGATGAGTCAAACTTTGGATACGTCAATTAATTTTGATAGGCCCTATGGCTTTGACACAATGCGTGGTGAGTATGTGGACTGTTACATTTAACCCTTTCCCAAACAAGATCTGGTTTTGATGTCCTGTTAGAATTAGCAAAGGAAAACATTGACACAAAAGAAGAAAGTGCTGATAATCAGCATTTTCTCCTTTTGTCCCAATATTTTCTGAGATATTTTTAGCACAAATCCTCTCTCAGTCAACATAAATTTTGTCGTCTTCAGCAGCTTTTGGATTGGATCACCCTAAAATTTTGCCGTTTGGGAAAGGGATAAAGCTGTGATCCATAATGCATTATTTTTGCATTATGTTTGCTTGATATTCATTTTGCATTGAATTTCCCTAGGACCTAGCAAAGGAGCAACTTGCATTTATTCATTGCAATTTGATTGGCCAAGTTGAAATCAAGACCACAATAGTCTTTTTCATTTGTCACTTTTGTAATCAGTATTATTTTATTGTTTTTCGGTTTTTTTTATTTTGTTACCATTGACTGATGATGATATCCTGAATAAAGTTGTTAAACTGATTTATGACTTGTGTTAGTTGGTACACTATGTGAACGTTGGTTCAAAGAGTGTATTCAGTGCCTCTAGTTTGTTATGCTCCCCCCGAAGGGAGAGCATATAGTCGCCGCTTCGTCTGTCCGTCCGTCCGTCATTCCGTCCATCCGTCCGAAGCGATTTCTCTATAACCCTTGGGCCAAATCAAATGAAACTTACCATGTGAACTCCCTATGACATAATGCCGATGTACTTTTCCCAGTTTTTGGATTTGAGGCCTCGTCATGGGAAAAGGGGACTTAAGGTCAAATACACCTTTTCTCTAATTTCTCATAGTCTAATTGTCAGAATTTGATGAAATTTCATATTTGAGTAGCAAATCAGATGCCCTTGACAATAAACTACTTGAAATTTGCGTATAAAAAGTATGTCATGGAAAAAGGGGGCTTATCGTTTGTTAGCTTAATCTTAGCTCTGTATTGCATACATTTATTGTGACAAAGCCTTATTCGGGGAGCATTGTCCGTCTCTGACGGCTCTTGTTTGTATGAAAAATAAAGTTGTCTGTATATTATGATTTTGATTGATACCTGCATGTGCAGATCATGGGATGGGGCCTGGTCCCCTCAAACTTGTAAAAAAGGCTAATCAAAGTGAATTTCAGGAATTTTTCATGCACCAATGCAGTCAGTCCTCTTGAAAAGACAACCCCCTCTTGGAAATTTGTCTGGATCCATGCATGGTCTGTTTATGCTACATTCATTCGTGAGGCACTGTATTGATCTGATTTCACCCCCTTAATCTATTCACATGCAATGTCTCTTTTTGACTCCCTACAAGGTAATGGCTTTGGAAAACATTGTGGATAATGATGAAATTGCTTGTGACAAGCAATTTCTTCATTTCCCATAATGTTTTCTTCCTAAAAGCCAAAAACATGCGAGATTTAATTTACTTGAAATTGTCGTCTAGAATATCTTTGAATTTGGACAAGCAATTTTGTTGTTTGGTAAGGGATTAATTGGATGATTGGAAACTGGATGTGTGACCAATTGCATGTTCACGGTTTGAGTAGTTCCATTGGATGCTGAATAACGGCAGTGATACTTATTAACTCTTTCCCAAAAAAGACCTTGATTTGATTTCCCGTACAGAAAAAGCATTGGAAAAGATTCAGACAAAAGAACAAAATGCTGATGACCAGAATTTTCTCCTTTTGGCCCAATCTTTTCTGTGTTGTAGCATACACATTTTCTACTTTTGATATCACCTATCATGTCAACTGCAATACCTGAGGCTTTGAAATTTGAGCATGTTAGAATTTTGCTGTTTGGCAAAGTGTTAATAAGGTAAAAATGTTGCTAAAATGACCAAATCAATGCCCCAATGACAGATGAAATCTATCAAAAAGAGCTGCATGGAGAGTATTCCAATTGTTGCAGTCAGCATTTTCTCCTTTTGCCTTAGCCCATTACCACAAAGTGACGCCCTTTGACACCCACAAGATTAGGGCTCAAGAAAAAAATTTGGAAAATGAAGAAATTGCTTGTGACAAGAAATTTCTTCTTCCACAATGTTTTCTACCATGTTAAATTCCATGTATCTGAATAATCTGATATTGTTGTCTGCAACACCTATGAATTTGGAAGTCTATCATTTTGCCGTCTGGGTAATAGGTTAATATTATCTGAGCTTTTACATCTGTAATGGAAAGGGATTGGGAAAATATTGAGACAAAAGAAGAAATTGCTGATGGTCATCATTTTCTCCTAAATTGCCCTATATTATAATATTCAGTGATTGGGAAAGACATTTCTTCAATGGGACAATGTCGCTCCCACTTACAAAATCAATGTGACATTTTGAAAATTGATGTGACAATTATAAGTTGAAATTGCTCCATTCTCATATACAGCAAAATTCAATGGGACAAGGGGCCAGGGCCCACTCATTAGCTAAAACAAAGTGACATTTGGAATTTCAATGTGACTATGGCGCATGGCGCAGGCCTTTCCCAGTCACTGAATATTTCTTAGGAAATTAATATTATAGAAAATTCCTGTCTAGTTTTGTCATCTGCAGCGTCAAATGAATTTGGAACTGCCAAACATTTTGCCGTTCGGGAATGGGTTAATCATTATAGATTTAATCGCCTGTGCAGCATCTTGACCCTTTCCCAAACAGTCAAAATTTAGACTATATCAATTCAAATGCTGCTGCAAACAACAAAATGGCTGTAGATGAACATGAAATGTGTCCACTGTAGTACAGAAAACATTAAGACAAAAGGAGAAAATGCTGGTTATCAGCATTTTCTTCTTTTGTCTCATTGTTTTCCAAAGCCTATCCTCATAGGAACATCAAAAGCAGGCCTTGTTTGGGTAAGGATTAAGTCCAGAAGACCAGAACAGTCAAAAATTCTGCCATTCACAAAAGTTCATATGGTATCGACTCCGACTCTCAATCATGAAGTCCCTTGTTCGATCCCCAGTTGCAGCAAATATCCTCTCCAACATTATCTTCCAACATTGACTGTATAATATATTTCGTAGAGCAGCTGGGAGCTCAGAGAGGATGTTGTGGTGATAATGCTGATAACATAGGATTTGAGTACATCATTGTAAGAAAATATTGAGGGAAAAGAAGGAAATGATGATGATCATCTGTTTCTTCTTTTTTCTCAAACATTCTTCAAAACCAGATCTTGTTTGGGAAAGGGCTAAAGAAGATGAACGTTCAAGGATAACATCTCCAGCTAGTTCTAAAAAAACACCCTGGCAGCCCTATTTAGGGGATTAGCAAAACATTAAAGGAAAAGAAGAAAATGTATATTGCAATCAGATCATTCTTTTAAATTTTTTTATTAGCCATTATAATGTACAAACTTCCTGCTTATATGTGACCTGTCACGCTAAAAGGGACCTTGGAAGAGTGAACCGTATCGGTCAGTGTCAGTCTGCACAGACTGGTTCTTGTCGGTACTTTTCATTCTAATGTAATTTTCGGAACCTAGAATATTTAAATCCTATCTTACATGTCAAATTTTCAAATTAAAGCATCTGGTTGACCTCTGCTGAGTCTTGTACACAATTTTTCAAAATTTTGTTTTCGGTAAGGGACATATCAGAAGGTCCCTTTTAGCATGACAGGTCACATGTCTTAAAGGGACTTAAACTAATAAGTCAAAAATGCAAATAGATTAAAGAGTCTGATACTTTTCACGAAATTTCATCATCTTGGAAACGACAAAGCCAAAAATCCAGTTTTCAATTACAAACAAATGCATTGGCAGAATAAAAATAAAAATAAACTTGGTGTACAGTACATGTATATTGATATATAGTCAGTGTTTTTATAAAATCTCGTAATTGCAGTTTCAATCAAGCTGTAGTTGCAAGTTTTTGAATACGATTACAACCAAGAATTACTGTTGTTTGTTAAAAATTATTCCAAGGTTTACTTGATAAATTCGAGCCCTATTCGCGTTCCTTTTTGCAGATGCATTTGCAGATATCATTTTGTTTAGAACTAATAAATTTTCACACATGGTCACATTATAAAACAAGTTGCCTTAAATATCATTAACATCTTCCTCAATCCTGTCTATTGATTAGCTGTCGAAGAATGAAATACTGCAAGCTGTTTGCCAAGTTGTTTTCAGCATTCATTTGTACACAAACACCATGGGCAGATCTAGAGGGGGTCCCAGGGCTTTTTTTCAGGCAATTTGGGAAAGGGTCCCTGACCAAAAATTGGGAAAATTTAATCGACAAAACACTGATTTTGGGAAAAATGAAATAATATAAAAACTGGTATTTTTTATCATTTAGGTGAGCTACAACATATAACAGGCTTAAATGTCTAATTTTCTTGTTTCCCAGGCACTTACTTCTTTAAAAAGTTAATCCAGTATTATATTTAGTGGGTTTTGAAGATCTTTTAAGCATTGGTTCGGGATTTTTTTCTAAATTGGGAAAAAAATTGGGGCCTTTTGCATTGGGAATGGGGCCCATAAAGGGCCCCTATGAAATAGGCGAAAAAGCCCTGGGTCCGGACCCCCCCTGGCATTGGCAGAAATTTGAATTTTGACTATATAAATTTAGTGTAACGTTACATAATTACTACATTTTAAGCCATAATTTGGACGTGGACCCCCCCTGGAAAAAAAAATTTGGGCTTGGACCCCATCCCCCCCCCCCCCCCCCCCCCCCCCCTGGATAATAAAATCCTGGATCCGCCCTTGAACACTGTACACCACGAGACTGTCAGACGCCAGATTTAGTTTCTTTCTGTTGGACTAAAATGTACATTTGATATTCTGTGGATAAAATCACAGAGCCAATGAGGCCTTCCAATGAATCCATCGCTTTAACTGTTTAATAATGATAGTGAGTACTGACGAAAGTCCCATCCTAAAATTCACCATTTTTTTTAAATTACAGCTAATTGAAGACACTCTGGAGCTCATAGAGAACAACGCAGTTCAAAATATTTCATGTTTCCATCATTCTCGTGTGTGGGAATTGATCCCAATCCAAATGTGTGCTCGTCGACTCTCATTTGATTGTTTCTAGTCTACTTTTCCTGGACGATTTAAACCGAGAACATGAATTTCACGTGGTCTGCTTAGTCTTTTCTATGTTGAATTGTCTGTCGTCGGCAAATATCGATCTGTTGTATTTGTAGGCTGACCGCTGTAGCAACAACAATCGCGAAATTGTGATCAGTGGGTCGAGTTTTGTTGTGGACGAATAATTTTGAAACCGGAAGCCAACCAAGGATGTTTATTTTGCGGAGTCTTATGCCAAATGTTCGATTTTGACTTTCTGAATTTAACAAGATTACTTTTGTTCATGAAGACGCTTTAATGTTCAGACTTTATTTTTGCATTGAAATTGAAAAATAAATCGTTTTCACAAAAATATAATGATTCAGTGTTAAAAATAAAAGCAATTGCTGGAAAAAAATACAAATTTATTTTTTAGAAGTTCCTCACATAATTAAAAAAAAAAAAACTAAGTGAAATTTACACCACGAAAGTGCCTATTTTTGGAGATTAGAAGTTATTCAAACACTTAACATTGTTTCTAAAAGTATTACGGTCTAGAACTTTCTGTTAACTTAGAAATCTGATACACAGGGGCAGTGGGTGGGTGGGGTAAGATTTCACAGTTCCAGTTGCTGTAAAACGGCAATGCGAAAATCTAACAGTGTCATTTAGACAACTTGGGCTAAATTTTAACGATTGCACCCGTATTAAAAGATTTTTTTAATTACAGTTAAAAATAAAGCACATGTAGCAAAACAGTTATTTTAATGATTTTCGCTCAAAATTTGACATTAAATAGCTCTCTTATTTGCTCGATGATGTATGCTGATTTTTTGTGTAAAAATAGCTGTTGGTATCATCTTCAAAATATCCAAAACCAAAAAAAAATCATTGGGTAATTTTTCTGAAATTAAGAAAAAAGTTGCAAAATTTTGACAGAAAAACGTAAAAAAACGCTATTTTTCATTTTTCCCTTTTATTTTTTCATAAGGAATATTTAAAAATAATTCTTTCAATCATATCATCAATTGTGTACATATGTTAGGTCTCTAAATATATATAACACTATGAATAATCCATTCAAAAAAACTTGCTACAAGACTTTAAAACACATGGGTAATTTTTCGAAAAAATGGCCATTACTAGTCAAGGGCAGATAACTCTGACACAAAAACGAGCTCGATAATGTACCCTGATTTTTTATATTTTGTTCGGGAAATATTAATTTACAACATATGTTAAAATAAAAAAGATTCATTGGGCGGTTAAAAAGTACCACCCCTCTCCATAGTCACCTTAAGCAAGATGTAGGTGAAGTTATCATCTTGCTTAAGTGTGATTCTTAGCTTGAAAAGAATATGACATCCTCTGTTAAGTGCCTTTCAATTTGACAAAATTACTAATTGTGACTTTGTCTTCACTCTATCACCAAACTCACTCTAACCAAGACAAATCTGGCTAACCATTAGATCTTATATGAAAGTATTTTCAGCTTTCTAGTTACCTTGTTATTGCTCTAAGAACAACAAATATTGAAAAATCTAGTCAAAACTTGGATTTGATATTGCTAGAAATCCAAGGCTTTCTAGTTAATAGACAGGCATTTTACAATAGGGTATTTCCCTGAATCTATTTTTAGAATTATCACCTTGAAATCTATTTTTAGAAATATGAAACATTTTGGAGTAAGCAATGGTAGTGAGCCAGCATCATCCTAAACTGGAATGTTTTCTCATTTCCTTTTACCCTTTCTTAAATGGCAAACATATAGTTTTACTTTCAGGCCTGTGGAGCGACTCAAGACCTTCAGGTCTTCTAGTTCCATATCCTGACTCTGTCACTCAGATTCAACCTCGGCTACACCCGACTTGCTCTCAACATTTGATTTTATTTTTTTAGATGATAATAAAACAGAGCTACAGATAAGAGGGGATAATGACTTAAAAATTCAATATATCATTGATTGTTCATCCAAACTATGATATAGGAATTCCTTTGAGTTTTGACTGGAAATCGATCCTTTTATGATTAGATCTAATATAATACCTCACATTTACTAATACTCAAAGTAATATCAAGATTGGCAACAAGCCTAAGTTCTAACATGTGCTAAAACACTTATGTAGGTCAAATGGTAGGTTAAAAAAAGCATGAAAGGGTCTATTTATTCATTTCCCACAATGTCTCTCTCTACCTAGAAAGACAAAAAATCCCACAAAATTGTGGTCTACAACATCCCTGAGTTTGAATAAGTCTAAACCTATGCCACGGTACGGAAACTACAGAGACAGAGCCATTGGCTCTGCCGCTTAAATCCTCTGGGGGGGCTTCCGGCCACGTGTGGCTCTGTCTCTGGGGTCGCGATTCTTTGACAAAAACAGGTGAGTGTTCAACTTTGTTGTTCATTTATTTTCTTCTGGTGCTTAAAATCGAAAAACCGGGAATGTCATGCTCCCCTAAGACCATTTATCTGCCTGTTCTAATTCTGTGGGCTTCAAAGTCGGCAGGGTTTTCACAGGATCATTGTCGTCGTGGGTCGACCCTATGTGATTTTTTCTTGTTTACATCATGTATTCATGTACATTTCAATGGTAAATAGCTAATTGCTGCAGCCAAAACCTGTGATATACTAATCGAGGGATAATCTCGATCAGACATTGCTTTCCCATGTAACAAAACCATAGGAATGATTGGCAAACGTAAAATTTGAGCAATTTCTATCGGTGGCTCTGTCTCTGGCGGCTGGCTCTGTCTCTGGCGACTGGCTCTGTCTCTGCGTGCTTGGTGAAAAAAAATAATCTATCACAAAATTCGTGTCGAAGTAATTTACTCACACACTGAATAGATCATATTGTGTATGGCGAATGGTTCAGTCACCGATTAAACCCTTTGCAAAACATCGAACATTCAGCGTTGTTCAATTTCAAAGCTACAATTAAACAATGTCCTTTAAATGATCAAAGATCAGCGAGTCTAAATTGACGGGGGAAGAGGGATTTCGATTTATGTAAATATGTGACTCGGAACCGAATATCCTGTGATAAAGACATCGTACTATCTGGAGACAGCTACTGAACTCTTACGACCACCGCGCAAAATGTGCCATTATTCGCTTTTATTCAGTGGGAAACATGCTTCTCTTCCAATTTACATGTATTGGAATATACACTAACCTTTCGTCACGGCTCATGATTCTATGTAGTACTGTACTTAAGGCGACAAACTGGGTGTTGACAAAGAAACAATTACACGATGGGTAATCCACGTGATTTGGGAAAGGGTCCACACCGAAAAATTGTCTGTTTCAAGTACATTTTGTTCTATATCTCAGTTTAAACTCTACATATTTATACCCCCCACAACAAAGTTATGGGGGGGTATACTGGAATCAGGTTGTCCGTCCGTCCGTCCGTCTGTCCGTCCGTCTGTCCGTCCGTCTGTCCGTCCGTCCGTGGACATAATCTTGTGTCCTCTTCTCCTCCCACAGTTTTTGACCAATTTTTCTGAAATTTTATCAGGATGTTCCCTATCATATGAAGTTGTGCACCTGCAATTTTCATCTTGATCCAGTCATTAGTTTTAGAGTTATGCCACTTTGAAGTTTTTAAGGGGGGGGGGGTGGACATAATCTTGTGTCCTCTTCTCCTCCCACAGTTTTTGACCAATTTTTCTGAAATTTTATCAGGGTGTTTCCTATCACATGAAGTTGTGCACCTGCAATTTTCATCTTGATCCAGTCATTAGTTTCAGAGTTATGCCACTTTGAAGTTTTTATTATGGGGGGGGGGGTGGGGGGGTGTAGTTAAAATTTACTATTTTGTTTCCGTGTTCTAACTTGAGAACCGGTTGACCTAGGATCATGAAACTTTACACAGTTGTTGCCTATGACCAATGGAGGTGCCCTACTGTTTTGGGGTCACCATGGTCAAAGGTCAAGGTCACAGTTAGACTTTGTTTAAAATCCGTTTCCATGCTCTAAGTCAAGAACATTTTGACCAATAGCACTTTTTCAGTGACAAGGCCCTAGTGGGGGGTATTCGTCCGCTTTGCGACAGTTCTAGTTTGACGAGAAATTGCACCATACGCGCCTTTGAGAGGGTCATTCCTGAACCTCTTTGTGCATAGAATTCCCAAGTTTCGTTGAAATGCAACCAAAAACATTCATGGGACCATGGGATTTGATGCGGAGTGAGTTAGAACCGGGAAATGTCCCTCTCAATGACGCGCGTGCGGTGCACTTTATCTCGTCAAAATCCGTCGAGTATTAGCTGAGAATACACAAAACAGACTTGAAGCAGACGATTTTTCGGTGTGAACGCTTCCGAAAAGTCAGGGGCCTGTTTCATTAAAATATTTAAGATGTAATTTTGACTTAACGATGTCTTAAATATCGGTTAAAACAACAATCGCATAATCCAGGGGCTCGTATTTTCAACGATCTTACGACCAAGTTTTTGTATAAAATGTATAACACGGTGGGGATTGTGCATGATGGGATGGATAACGAATATTGAGTATACGGACAAATTTTGCCTCGCTTCAGGTAAGAAATTGTGCAATAATTTTCTTATTTCTGCTCCAATTTTCAAGCGGTTTGTTGCATGTACCCCGCATTAGTGAGCTCTTTCCTCGGATATATGACTTAATTGTAGAATCTTTGTACTTTGTCCAAAAGTTGATCCCAACCGACCAGAAAAACAACAAAAAATTCAGGCCCTTTTTCTAGTCGGTTGGGATCGGTTTTTGAGAAAAGTACAGGGAAGTTCCAGATAAATAATACATCTGAGAAAAGGACTCAGTAAGACGGAGTACATGCAACAAACCGCATGAAAATTGACGCAGAAATAAGAAAGTTATTGCACAAATTCTTACCTGAAGCGTGGTTAATTTGGCCGTAGTCGTTACCATTTCGCTTTCTGGTCGGTTGGGACAATATTTCGGAAAAAGTATCATGAATTATCTAATATGTCATACATCCGATGAAAGAGCTCGATAAGGCGGGGTACATGCAGCAAACCGCTTGAAAATTGATACAGAAATAACAGAGTTATTGCAAAATGTCTTACCTGAAGCGAGGCGAGTTGGCATCAAATTTTGTGCAAAAAATAGACTGAGTTAAACCGTTATGTTTTGATAAACCGTCGGTGTTGTTAAAACATCTCGTAACTACGGTTTGATTCAAACCGTAGTTATGAGATTTTATAACAACACCAACGAAATACTATTTATTTGTCCGAAATTACGTCACAGTTTACTTGATAAAATCGTTCCCTATTGTCGGTAGTCGTTATCCATCCCATCATGCACAATCCCCACCGTGTATAACAAAACATCTGAGTGCACGAGAAATCAGATTGGACCAATCAGGTTTGTTGTTACAAGTAACTACGCAAAAATTAAGCGTACGAGGGTTGATAATACGGGCCCCAAGGGCCTGTTTCATCAAAACATTTAAGACGTATTTTTGACTTTCCGACGACTTACGACAAGTTTTAGGGCAAGAAACGCGTATCGCCATTTTATCAAAACCTTGGTTCTGCGATTGTTGTTTTAAGCGCTTTTTAAGACATTGGTAAGTCAAAAATACGACTTAAATGTTTTGATGAAACAGGCCCCTGGGGCCCGTATTATCAACCCTCGTACGCTTAATTTTTGCGTAGTTACTTGTAACAAAATGAAACTTGCCCCTGGTTTTTTTTATTTTGCACCAATATATCCGACATCTTTCCATTTAATCCTTCCCAAGCAAGACATTTTTCTGGTGTATTGCGAGAAAAGAAAATGGCTCATAACCTGCATTTTCATATTTTTTCTCACAGATTTCAATGATAACTATTACATATTTGATACTTCGGAGCTATTCGCAGATACATACATTTCTCTCTCATGAAGGGGGGAGGGGGGCGCCCATCTGCATCCTTGCATGTCTGGACATCATTTTGAATTGGAGCAGTCCTAAATAAGAATTCTATGTATCACTTAATGTGATATAATACCCGGCCATTACATTTGTCCGGATAAGTGTTTTGTCGTAAACAAAGGACAGTGACTCACAAAATAAGTAAGGAATATTTATGCTACTTTGATACAGAACTTGTCTGTATTGAGATATATCCACCCATGAAGTTTCATGATCATAGCTTCGATACTTTAAGAGATGTGCTTTGGACAAGTATTTTGTACATAGACAGACAGACGGACAGATAGAAGGACATGTCGATTCCAGTATACCCCCTAAAACATTCGTTTTGCGGGGGGTATAATGATGTCGTTTGAGAAGGGTCGAGAATCCTCACAACCATCATCATCATCATCATCGATTCGTTCATCATCTGGCGTGCTAGTTCGCACAGAATCTCTCAACTACTCCAACTCACTAAACAATAGGCTGATATGCCTGTTCTAAAAGTTTGCACTTGAAACTTGTTACAAGTTTGCACTTTGTGAATCATTATTCTAATTCTGACAAAAGTTTGCACTTGAAACTTGTTACAAGTTTGCACTTTGTGAATCATTATTCTAATGTTGACACAAACTCCTCAATCAATCTAATGTATACCATGTTTAAGAAAACGACAAAGAATATTTGCGAAGCATAAACCGAAACGACTAGCAAATTTTTCAGCCTTTGCTTTGTGGGGTGGTACAAGTTAAACACTAAATATTGCTCAAAATGAGGACGTGGTCACTAGGCTAACAGTACATAAAGCGAATGCGTCACATGGTTTTATTTGAGTGCGTGTGTAATGATAAGCGAAATCTCCTTAGAAGATACACCCTTGGCCTGTATAAGTCATCATATATTGCACAACGGGCTAAAAACTAAAATTAACCGACAGTTCAAAGCGGAGCCAGCCGCCAGTGACAGAGCCAGCCGCCAGAGACAGAGCCACCGATAGAAATTGCTCAAATTTTACGTTTGCCAATCATTCCTATGGTTTTGTTACATGGGAAAGCAATGTCTGATCGAGATTATCCCTCGATTAATGTATCACATGTTTTGGCTGCAGCAATTAGCTATTTACCGTTGAAATGTACATGAATACATGATGTAAACAAGAAAAAATCACATAGGGTCGACCCACGACGACAATGATCCTGTGAAAACCCTGCCGACTTTGAAGCCCACAGAATAAGAACAGGCAGATAAATGGTCTTAGGGGAGCATGACATTCCCGGTTTTTAGCTCACCTGAGCACGAAGTGCTCAAAGTGAGCTATTGTGGTCGCTCACCGTCCGTCGTCCGTCCGTCTGTCCGTCTGTCCGTCCGTCTGTCCGTCCGTTCACAATTTCTTTAAACATCTTCTCCTCCTATACCCTTTGGCCAATTTTCACCAAACTTGGCAGGAATGTTCCTTGAGTGACCCTTTTCAAAACTTGTTCGTGAATTTTTGATTCGTCAAAAATTGTGGGCGTGGCAGGGCGGGGTTAATCAGACTTTTAGAGAAATCCTCAAGAAAATTCATTAAAATCACATTATCAGCCATGATGTATCAGGTTTCATGTAATGTAAGCAAAGACCGGGTGATGTTTATAAAAGACCGGTGAAAGATAAACAAGACCGGCGAAAGATAAACAAGACCTCCAGAAGGGACTTGCATCTAAAAGTGGGCAAATACAATCTATTTGTTATTGAAGCTTTAATGCCTATGTTGTTGGTACTCATTTGGATAATCTTGATGAGATTATTCAAATGAATACCAACAGCACTGGGTTTGATAAACATTGAAAGATAATTTACAATTTGGAAAGCCAGTAACCTCTTTTATTTGACTTAAGGATTATCTCAATGTTTTAACCCTTTCCTGAAAAGGCCTAGTTTTGACACCTTATTATTATTAGAATAGGCTTGGGAAATGTTGAGTCAAATGAAGAAAATAATCAGCAATGTTCTCCCTTTGCATCAATATTTTATGTGCTATATTGTACATGAATCCTTCCCTTTTCAATATCAATTTTGTCTTCTGCAACTCTTTTCAAATTTGGGTTGTCTGTTCCTTTTCTGTTTGGGAAAGGATTAAGCCCTTTCCCAACCATACACAGGTTTTGCCTGGGAAAATGTTATTGGCCTGGCGAAAGAAATGCTGATAGCTTGCATTTTCTCCTTTTGCCTCATCATTTTCTTTTCAATTTTGTACATAAATGCAGTCTTACTCAACATTTTGGTTTGTCATTTACAGCAGCATTGAAATCTGCTGCTCTGATGTTATGTTGTCAGGAAAAAATTTAACCAAAATCAAATCCTAATATTGTTCAATGAATATCGTATTTCCCCTATGTTGTGGGTTGATTTATAGGTTACATATCAAAATGATAAAGACGGCAATGTTTGACAATCTTTTCGCAAATTATCTGTCTGTCTGTCCGTCCATCTGTCCAAAAACTGAACATGAACACTTAACATTGGCCTTTTTATACCCCCCACAACAAAGTTATGGGGGGGTATACTGGATTCAGGTTGTCCGTCTGTCCGTCCGTCCGTCCGTCCGTGGACATAATTTTATGTCCTCTTCTCCTCCCACAGTTTTTGACCGATTTTGCTGAAATTTTAGCAGGTTGTTTCCTATCATATGAAGTTGTGCACCTGCAATTTTCATCTTGATCCAGGCAGTAGTTTCAGAGTTATGCCACTTTGAACTTTAGCACTTTTTCAGTGACAACGCGCTAGTGGGGGGTATTTGTCCGCTTTGCGACAGTTCTAGTTTCAAAAAGTATTTGACATACAAATCTCCAATTTGGTATCTTTCTTTCAATGATATATATATCTGTTCCATGCAATATGACTTTCCTCAAGGTCATGCGTTTACCCTTATGAACCTTTTACATGAAAACTTAACATTTTAGAAAAATGGCCATTTCGGGGCATTTGTGTTTCACAAACACATCTTGTCCCTATGTTGCAGCTTCTTGTGTTTAGCCTGATCGTAACAGAAAGTCCCTAGTTATATGCCTTAACATGTGACGAAATTGCCATTTTCGCTCATGTCATCTTGGTTCAGGTGAGCGAGTTAGGACCATCATGGCCCTCTTGTTCGATTTTAAGCACCAGAAGAAAATAAATGAACAACAAAGTTGAACACTCACCTGTTTTTGTCAAAAAATCGCGACCCCAGAGACAGAGCCACACATGGCCGGAAGCCCCCCAGAGGATTTAAGCGGCAGAGCCAATGGCTCTGTCTCTGTAGTTTCCGTACCGTGTATGCTGTCATGTAATGGGTTAATCTTTCAGATGGAATGAAGAGGCAGCAGTTACTACAGAAATTAGATAGAGTGGTAAAACAGAGGTTTGGACAAGATAAAGATGTACTGTTGTCATGGTTACCAGACATATTCGGACATCAAGATGATATGTGGATTGATGTTCTCAACATATTGGTGTCTTTTACTTCTAAAGGGTAAACTATTTTCAGCTCTCTCAACAATTTTGGACAGGTCCCAGGGGTGTGGAAATCATCAAATTTTTCACTTGCCATTTAGGATAAGCTGGATCGAAAAATTCATTTGTCTGAGGACAAATCATACTTTTCCAGGACACCCCCCCCCCCCCCCCCCCCCCAAAAAAAAAAAAAAAAAATCAAAACATTTTTACCCATTGACTTTACTAGCTAGGCATTGTAACAGTAATATTCTAAACTATTTTTACTTGAACACATCATGCTATTCAAGATAAAGGCTGTGTAAAATATTTTTGTAAATGAAGAAATTGCTTGTGACAACGTTTTCTAACCTGAAAAACAAAAAAAGTGCTAAATTTCATTCACTTGTACCGGTAGTTGTCGTAAGAAATTTTGCTATTCGGTGATGTGTTTATTTGTCATTTCAGATCTATATTTGATGAGCGTTTGAGTCTACATAATGACTGGTACTTTCTACAGTTTGTCAGTGCTATAGGTTACGATCATTCCACTATGCTGGACCTTCTAACTTCACCAGAAACATGCTTTCTAAGGTATCTTACAGCTTATTTGAGGTGTGTTATACATGATTGGGAACAGTTTAAACACAATGTTCAAATATACCAAATAAGATTGAGGTTATTAAACACAAGTATTGACAGTTTATATGATAAAGTTGGAATGAATTACCATACCGAAATATTAAGTTCAAAGGAAAGTGACTATAAGTACAGGACCATGAATACATATGATTCAAAATTGAATGAAAGTCAGATACAATTTAAAGATGATGAAGCTGTGACTGCAGACGAAAAACAAGAAAACACTAAAAGAAAGCTTGAGCTAGTCAATCATGAAATTCGTAATGGAAAGGATAAGATAACTTGTAAAACAAAGAAGGCACAAAAAGTATCTGGTTTAGATTTGATAAATAACATGTACCAGGATAGTGACAGTGAAAGTGAGATAGTACCTGATGTAGAAACCGATCCTGTTGTTGTGAAAAACCATGATCTACATCAAAATATTGAAAATGAACTGGATAATAGTCGTTCTAGCAATAAAAATAATGATTATGATGATGAAGATGATACATCATTTGCATCATTAAAACATTCTAATCAGACACAAAAGGACTTTGATCAGGACACTGATCAGATAGATGGAGATACAGATCATGTAGAAGTAAGTACAGAAGAGAAAGGTGCAGATGTGGAAGCAGATGAAGATGAGAATAATGTTCTAGATTCAGTCATGAGTACACTGATCCGAGTTCGTCTAAAACTTGAGAAAGTTTGGGAGAGTGGAGTTATGAGTTACAACCCTCAACCTTTGATAACATTACTGCAGCAGGTGGAATCCTTGTATGAGACCTAAATGAGGCTGGGTTTCGAATGGGGCCCTTATACCAAAGCTACAGATAAGAGGGAGTGAACATTTTTCAAAATGCAATATTTCATTTATAGTTCATCAAACCCTTTATTTTGGGTGCTCATTAGAATAGTATCGTTAGCATGATTCAAATGAGTAACCACAATATATGGTAATTAGCAATCAGACAATGTGCCTAAGTAACCTTTGATAACAATATAATTTAGGTACTACTCGGACAACTAAAATAAAAGGTATGTCAGATTTAACATCAATCCCAACTGGTTAAGACTCTGATTTAATCTATCTCAACCGGAGAGGACTCCTTTTTGTTAGCTCACCTTAGCACGAAGTACTGAGGGTGAGCTATTGGGATCGCTCACCGTCCGTCGTCCGTCCGTCCGTCTGTCCGTCCATCCGTTAGCAATTTCCTGTGTGCGCAACTCCTCCTACAGTTTTGATAGGAATTTAATAAAACTTGCCACAATGAGTCTCCATGGTGTCTAGTTGTTCCGCTTACGGAATTTAGATAACTGTTTTAGTTTTTGAATTATCTGCCCTTGAATTAAAAAAAAGCCCATTTTACTGACAAGCCCCTCTCAGGCGTATATGCGCCGCTATGCGAAGCTCTTGTTTGAACTTCCACTTCTCCATGTGCTTGCGACTGTAATGGTGTCGTGTTTCAATGTTCGATTCCCACTGTATCGAAAAAGTTGTTCAGTTCACTACTGTTGAAGGCCGTAGCATTGTCAGTTTGTATCGACAGTGGTACCGGAAGAGGCGTTGTTCTTTTTAGCTCCACTGGCCGAAGGCCAGCAAGCTATTGTCATGGCGTTGTGTCCGTTCGTGCGTGCGTCCATAAACTTTTCTTTAAAAATCTTCTCTCAAACCAGCGGACCAATTTTGTTCAAACTTGGCAGAAATGTTCCTTCGGTGGTGCTACACTCAAATTGCGAAAAGAATTTTGATTGGTCCATAAATATAGGCGTGGCAGGGTGGGGCTTATCAGACTTAGAGAAATCACAAAATAATTCTTTAAAAATGAACCAGAGGACCAATCTTGACCAAATTTGGCTCAAATGTAACTTGGGTGGACCTTTATCTAAATTGTCTGTAAAATTTTGATTGGTCAATAAATGTGGGCGTGACAGGGCGGGGCTTATCAGACTGAAAAGAAATCACAAAATAATTCTTTAAAAATCAACCATTTGGCCAATTTAGATATAATTTTGCATAAATGTTCCTTGGGTGGACTTTTATCTAAATTTATTGTAAAATTATGTTTGGTCAATAAATGTGGACATGGCAGGGCAGGGCTTATCAGACTTGGGAAATCACAAAATAATTCTTTAAAAATCTTCTCCTCTCAAACCATAGTGTCAATTTTGATCAAACTTGGCAGAGATGCTCTTTCGCTTGTGCTTCACTTAAACTGCGAATAAAACTTTGATTGGTCAATAAATGTTGTTTTGGCAGGGCGGGGCTTATCCACCTTGGAGAAATCACGAAATATTTTTTAAAAATCAACCAATGGGTCCGTTTAGTCAAACTTTACAAAAGTATTTTTGGTGGCCCCTTTACTTAAATGGCACAAGAAAAATTTATGTGGGTTAGCCACGGTAGGGCTTATCAGACAAATAATTCTTAAAAATATCAACCATTGGGCTAGTTAAGACCAAAATTAATAGAAATGTTCCTTAGGTGGCCCTTTACTAAAATTGTTCATGATATTTTGATTGCTCCATAAGTGTGGATGTGGTAGGGAGGGGTTTATCGGACTTACAGATATTGCAAAATAATTCTTTTAAAGTCAACCATTGAGTCAATTCAGACCAAACTTTGTCAGAAAACAGGGTATGGTAGTCGGAGGTTTACAAGAAATCATTAGATAATTCTTTTGATTAATTAGCCAGTTGAGCGATTCAGGCCCTCTTGGGCCTCTTGTTCTTACGATCCACCCGGCTTCAAGATCATGCGGCGGACCATGAGTGTCTTTGTAGTTTGTACTTGGATTCATCCTCAAGATTCTCCCAATAAGTTGTGTTATCTACTGTGTCATTCACAGCGCCCGGATCGTCCGACTCGCAAATGTCGCTCTCTTCGTCATATCGCTCTTCATCCCCTACTTCTACTTCGGGTTGTGTGTCCCAGTAACTTTTGGGGCTCTTTGCCCGTTCACCGACTTTTGAATCCACTTCTGTAACCTTTGGTTGCTGTAACGGTTATCTACAACATAGGGTTTAGGGTCGTGGGTATTTGGTCCGGAGATAAAGAGTACCAACGAATCGATTTAGTGTTTACTATTTACTTCATTACTCCATACTTCTATATTCCACCGAACTGTAACATAAAACATAAAATACACGAGTCAAGCTAAAAGGTACAATCTTGATATTTACAATATATTACATCGCGTACAATCGACTCTCGTAACTTACCAGTTTATGGAACTGTAAGGCTAATCTCTCCACATTCAATATATCTACTCTAGACTTTCCACACATCCATCGTGTACCTGTAAAACAATGTGAATTAGTGTAAACGGGATGGTTAAAAGTAGGTACGAATGTTAAATGGGGCGAAGCACGACCGACCGCGAAATCTCATGGAAACAAGATCAATACGTCAAATAGCTGCGGAGCAGCGGAGGTGGTGCAGTGGTAACGCGCTGGACTTATAACACAGGGGTCGCTGGTTCGATCCCCCGCTTCTCCGGTCTTTCGGATGAGACTTAAAACCGAGGTCCCGTCTCCATATGACCTTAGCTGTTGAGTGGGACGTAAAACCCTATACAATCCAATCCAATCAAATAGCTGCGGACTCCAACCCGATTCTCCCGAAAACACAATCCAACGATCCCGATCACAATTACAGAAGTCATGAGGCAATACATACCAGAAATATATTCTCGAATCCACCAAAACTCAAAATAGACAATTTTCGTGATCAACAGGTATTCTAACGAGTACCTGTGCATAAACAAAACATCCACGTCACGAAAGCGCGCCGTAACTGCCGCATTGAAAGAGCCAATATAATCGAGCCTTACAATCAGGAAAACAAGAAATAGACTGGAAGCAAACAAAACCACAATAAAACAGACTGGTTACACTTCTTCATTTTTAGCCGTCTGTGATGGATTTGTTTCCCCTTGCACCCTGCGCCTTAAATGTATTTTTGCATACGTCGCATCCTAGCTGTTTTGCCACGCATTTCAACACGTGGTATTTGAAGATGGACCCTTCTATTGTTTCTTTATAATTTGCACACAGCTCAGCAGGTAAATGCGATGCTGTCTTTTTTTTAAGAGGCATTTCTTGTCTGAAAAGAGAATAAACATGATCTTCTAACAACGATTGGTCTGTGTTGAAAAACTCGGACGAGCGATTCAGGGCCCTCAGTCCTCTTGTTGTGTTAATCGAATTGATTACGTTGATTCCAAAATCACGTCTTATTTCAAATTCAGTGTTCTGCAGAACCGGAGAATTGCAATTTATACACTACATATGCTAATATTAATAATGATAATAATGCACTAATAATAATAATAATGATAATAGTAATAATCACAGTATGGTAGGTACGCAGTTGCCTCCCTTTACCGTACACAGACATGCATTCCAAGATGGCGACAGGAAACAGCACAGCATGGTAGGTGGTCGATTCACGAGACTATATCGTTTGTGTATCTGCATGTAGGACGCTGAAGTGACGTTGTCCAAGTCACATACATGTTTGTCTTTCATCCGCCACATGTCGTCTGCTCTATCAGTCCCTGCATTTCATAAACTTTGGTGTCGAATCCAATGGCCACAACGACGAGCCATTTTCAAGCGAGACTCGGCTCGATTTCGTTTGATTTCAAGCGTTTTCACTTTATGTTTTGCTAATAATTTGGCAGATTTGCAAAGTTTGAAGCACTAAATTTCGATATTTATCAACATGTTTGTTGAAATTGAGTTTTTTCTGGCCAAATTTTGATGTTAAAATTTTCGCTACTGTACATAGACATGCAAAGCATGAAAACAACACTGTACATAGAGATGTACGGTAAAAAGTGTACATAGAGATGCTCAAAATTCAAACCAAACACTGTACACAGAGATCATTTAACTACATAGACTCAATCTAATAAGACCATATATCAAGGTGGTCATACCACGTGATAAATGACGTCATAAACTGACTGTGTTTGCATTTGGAACGCCTTGTACAATTCTATCGAATCATACCTTGGATGTAAATCGTAGAACTACATTCTGACTATGAATAGAATAGAACAACGACAACCGCACGTTCGTCTCTAATTCATGTCAAAAATGAAGCGACAGTGATACTGAATTGGCATTATTTGCAATTTCCGGCTAAGAAATCGCATTTTAAACATTTCGTTATACGCATACTTCCGAGGCAATGATTCGATAGAACTGTCCGAGGAGTTCAAGATTACGGTGTTTGGTAAATTGTCACCCGGATAAATCACGACTCGAGTTTTCAAACGGCTGTAAGTACTTTGTTTATTATCCAAATTAAACGAGACCTGGCCTATTCGAACAGCAATTTTGTAGGTTTAACCCGTTTCTTTACATATTGTTCCTTAAATTCGCGGTTTTTGCAATAATCGTGGACAACTGGTTCACTGGTCGATTTTCTCCGGTTTCCCCAAGTTGTCCACGATTATTAGCTCACCTGAGCACGAAGTGCTCAAGGTGAGCTATTGTGGTCACTCAATGTCCGTCGTCCGTCCGTCCGTCCGTCCGTCTGTCCGTCCGTCTGTCCGTCCGTCCGTCCGTCTGTCTGTCAACAATTTGGTGTTAACACTCTAGCATCCAGAAAAGTTGGCCAATCTTAATCAAACTTGGTCAAAGCAAGTATGGTCATAAGTTCTCGGACGAGTTCGATTATAGGCCTGATTGGACTTGGAAGTCTGGAGTTATTTGCCCTTGAACATAAAAAATAGCTAGTTTTGACCTTGTTAACACTCTAGCATCTACAATTATTGATCAATCAAGACAAAACTTGGACATAATGTTGGAAACTATAAGATCTCGGATGAGTTCAATTTTCAGTCTGATCTGACTAGAAAGACGAGAGTTATGTGCCCTTGAATTTGACAAAATTGCCATTTTTGGCAGTTTTCGACCTTGTTTACACTCTAGAATCTACAATTATTAATCAATCAAGACAAAATGTGGACACAATGTTGGGGATCATAAGATCTTGGATTAGTTTGATTTTCAGTCTGATCTGATTAGAAAGTCGAGAGTTATGTGCCCTTGAACTTGACAAAATTGCCATTTTTGACTGTTTTCGACCTTGTTAACACTCTAGAATCTACAATTATTAATCAATCAAGACAAAACTTGGACACAATGTTTGGGATCATAAGATCTTGGATGAGTTTGATTTTCAGTCTGATCTAATCAGAAAGTCGAGAGTTATTTGCCCTTGAACTTGACAAAGTTGCCGTTTTTGACTGTTTTCGACCTTGTTTGCACTCTAGAATCTACAATTATTAATCAATCAAGACAAAACTTGGACCCAATGTTGGGTATCATAAGATCTCGGATGACTTTGATTTTCAGTCTGATCTGATCAGAAAGTGGAGAGTTATGTGCCCTTGAATTTGATAGAATTGCCATTTTCGGCTGTTTTCGACTTGTTTTACACTCTAGACTCTACAATTAGTAATTAATAAAGACAAAACTTGGACACAATGTTTTGGACCACAAAATCTCAGATGAGTTCGATTTTCAGTCTGATCTGTTCAGGAAGTCGAGAGTTATGTGCCCTTGAATTTGAAAAAAAAAAACAACTGCTTTTTCAGCTGCTTTCGACATTGTTTATACTCTAGAAACTACAATTTTTTATCAATCAAGACAAAACTTGGACACAGTTGGGCACCATAGGATCTCGTATAAGTTGGAATTTCACAACGCTATTGACCATAAGTTCGTTCTCAGTCTTAAAGTCATAAAATTATATTAATTGAATTTAACAAAAGTGTTGCTCATATCATTTTGGTTCAGGTGAGCGATATAGGACCATCATGGTCCTCTTGTTGCTAAAACCACGCTTTGTTAGAACAAGGTGTAAACCTGCGATTAGATATTACGAAATTACGCTTCGAATAGGCCCGGTCTCGTTTAATTTGAACAAAAATTAAAGTTCTTACAGTCGTTTGAAAATTTGAGTTGTGTCAGTTTGTGACGTCATTTATCACGTGGTATGACCACCTTGATATATGTGGATAATATGAATTGCTAAGGTAAAACGATGATTATTAAAATAGATTCTGTTGTGCTTGAAATGCACAGATAAACGACAAAAAGGACTACCGCTTTTTGACCAATAGGTTACACCCCTTGTATTTATTGCATTTCAGTACTGAGGTCATCGAGGCGATGGATACTTCTTTCCATGAACTTGACAAACGGCTGTGTCATACATGTGGAAAGACTTTCAAGAGTCAGATCACTCTGAAAAGACATGTTCAGATACATAATAATGAATAGCCACATGTCTGTACACAGTACGACAAGAAGTATATAAAAAGGCAAGTTTTGAAAAAAAAAACATTTAAGGTCATGCCATGCTGCAGATAAATTAGTTTGCGATCGATGCAGAAAGACATAAATATAAGGTCCTTCAAAAATCATGTACAGAAATGCGAGCAACCTGATGTCCAGGTCCGTCGGCCATACAAATGTGAAAATTGTGACCAATGCTTCACATGGCCAAGTGAACGTAAAAACCATCACGACTCTATGCACAGACAAGTTTTAAAATATGTGTGCAGTAAATGTGGGACAGCTTACAAATGGCGCTCGTCTCTCAAACACCACAGGGAGAAGTGAGATTGAAAAGTGTGTCATTCGACAGGTTACGATTTCAAACGCATACGGGTACAGGTACGTGTACGGGTAGAAATTATGTAAACGTCATCATATGACGTCATTACTTTCTGCTGCTTTGAAACATTTATTAGTAAGAAAAACTTTTATTTTGTTAAACAAGAGCTGTCAGAGACGGATTATGCTCCCCGATGAATGCTTGTCACAATCAGGCATTAAAAAGAATTCCAAAGGCATATTCCCTCCAAGTTTGGTTCAAATTGGCACAATGGTTGATCTTTAAAAGAATTTTCTTTCGATTTCTCTAAGTCGGAGCTAACGTAAAGCTAACAAACATTAAGCCCCTTTTTTCCATGACATACACTAATATCTACTAGTCTATCCTCAAGGGCATCTGGTTTGCTACTCAAATATGATATTTTGTTAAATACTGACCATTAGAGTAGGAGAAATTAGATAAAAACTGTATTTTCCCCTAAGTCCCCTTTCCCGTGACCAGGCCTCAAATCCAAAAAACTGGAAAAGTCCATCCACACAATATCACAAGAAGTTCACATGGTAGGTTTCATTTAATTCAGTCCAAGGGTTATGGAAAATAGTTCCGGACGGACTGACGGAATGACGGACGGTCAGACGGACGGACAGACACACAAAGCGAATCAAGTGATATGCCATCCTAGAACTAAACCCTTTATCCATTTTTACCTGTAATGTCCTATGGAACAGAGTAGATACAGATCTTACATTAACTAGAATATCATGCCAAAAATGATTAGAGTTACATCTTGAATATCATAGACTAGTATAATGCCATGTTGTAAGGAGAAAATTCCGTCTGAAAAAAAGTTTTATCTATTGGACACCTTGTACGTACCCGCACGCGTTAAAAATCGTAATCACCCAATATATACTGACACGCAAAACAAACTGTGCATTTGGTTATAAACATTTTTTCATATAAATGTAAGCAAACTTTTGGCATATTTGGTATCAATTACAAAAATGTATTGTAGTCAAACAAGGACACAAACATGTCCCTGAATTGCTCTCACGTATTACAATGATCAAGCCACAGAACTTGTTTTTTTCTGCATTAACGAGGCCAAGATAGCTTATCTTCGTAATTGCCAGGGAGACTTGTAGTCCATTTTCTATCACAGTCGTATCTTTCATCAAAACATAATGTGAAACGGAACGTTTCTTCACGTATATTTCGGGCCAAAGACAATTGGCTTCAAAATGCGTCTATTGTCGTTTTACTATCATTGTCAATTTTACAAGTAGAAAAATACACAAAGTATGCAGGGAATTTTTACAATATTGTGAAAATTCCGTGCAAAGCAGCATTTATTTTCTTTCAAAACAAATACTTTTTGATTTTATCTGCAAAGGTGAACGTTCATATTTAATGACTTGGTATGTATAAATAGATCCTTTCTAGTTATAAGTTGAGATAATAAGAAAACTAATACGCCAATTAATAATCGCATGGGTTAATGAGAAGTCTGTTATGTGAGCAAATTAACTTAAAGTTTATAGGTCATTGTTAAACCATAAATATGCTGAACGAATGAAAAGTAATCACACGACAAGGCAACTTTTATGAAGAACTGCCCATTTTTTAGATAACCTATATCATTTAAAAACAAATGCTTTTGAATTGCCTACTAGTATATTAAAAACGTTTCTTTCTTTTGAGAATGAGGTTGAGACTATGTACATAATTGTTAATGATCTCTGTGTACAGTGTTTGGTTTGAATTTTGAGCATCTCTATGTACACTTTTTATCGTACATCTCTATGTACAGTGTTGTTTTCATGCCTTGCATGTCTATGTACAGTAGCGAAACTTTCAACATCAAAATTTGGCCAGAAAAACCTCAATTTCAACAAATATGTTGATAAATATCGAAATTCACTGCTTCAAACTCTGCAAACCTGCCAAATAATTAGCAAATTATAAACTGAAAACGCTAGAAATCAAACAAAATCGAGCCGAGTCTCGCTTGAAATGGCTCGTCGTTGTGGCCATTGCATTCGACACCAAAGTTTATGAAATGTAGGAACTGGTCGAGGTGACGACATGTAGCGAATGAAAGACAAACATGTATGTGACTGGGACAACGTCACTTCAGCGTCCTACATGCAGATACACAAACGATATAGTCTCGTGAATCGACCACCTACCATGCTGTGCTGTTTCGTGCCGCCATCTTGGAATGTATGTCTGTGTACGGTAAAGGGAAGCAACTGCGTACCTACCATACTGTGATAATAATAATAATAATAATAATAATAATAATAATAATAATAATAATAATAATAATAATAATAATAATCGGTTCACTCATTTACTTTGTTAGTCCATTTGTTTTGCAGAATTTCTGGATCTTGCTTAGGGATTTGAAGCTCAAAATCCTTTTCCTGGGTAATGCCTTCTCTCAATAAAAACTCTGGTCCATGAATCCATGTGCTATCCCGTAGACTGTCAACTGAGGTAGGCCTGGTACCGAGGTCTGCAGGGTTGTCCTTGGAAGCGACGTAATTCCATTGGTTAGGCGGAGTACACTTGATAATCTTGTTTACTCTTTTCTCAACATACACATAAAACCTTCTCACTCTGTTATTCAAGTATCCCAAGACAGTATAGAAGTAAAAACTATCCAGCGGAACATTTAGTTCTTCAGAGACGATAGTACCCAATTATGTTGCCATGACAGCAGCGCATAGTTCTAATCTGGGAATAATATGTCCGTGTTTAGGCGAAACCTTTGACGTTCATAGTATGAAAGAAATGTTGAACCCCCCCCCCCCCGCCAACAATATGTAGGGCGGTACAATGGTTATTTTGACTGCAAATTTGGCAATTTTACTGTTCATTACAAGACTGAGCTGTATGATCTGAACTTAACCCACTCTTAAAACACAAATTCTTGTCTCTTAAGAATCTTTTCCTTATGTTAAAAGGTTTACCTTTGGAAGCCGTGCATTGGTTAGTAGTGTGGCCTTGAATATCATAAAATATGCATGACGTTTTGACGTTCCCGTTATCGGTGCCTTTATGCCTTTGATTTTGACTAGTCACATCAGTTTTTAAAGTTCTCACATTTGACTGCTTGTTTGTGCAATTAGGCTTACTACCTGAGTTTTTACCACTTTTTTGGCCAGACTCATAAATGAAGCTTGGATTGTTCAGCATTGGACTGATTTCATTCACAAAATCATAGAAAACTGTAAAAGGTGGAAAACATACAGCATTAAGTTTCATATACTCATTTGCTCTACTTGTCCATTTGTGTTGCAAATGGTAACGTAACTTCTGCACGATGGGGTTTACCCCAGTAGAAGAATTGAAATAGCTTAAAACAGTTAGGTATGTGTCATCCATCATGTCAGATTCGATTTGGCTAAGTAAGTCACTGAGCTCGAACAACCTTTTTATGCTCCCCGAAAAAAAATCGGTGTAGCATAATTATAGTCGCCACGCTGTCCTTCCGTCCGTCCATCCGGCTGTCCTTCCGTCCGTCTGTCCACAGCCAGATCTCAGCAATCCTTGGACCAAATTCAATGAACCTTTACATGTGAACTTCTGGGGTCAATCCCTAGAGAACTTTTTCTCGGTTTCTTAATTTGAGGCTGCGTCATGGGAAAAGGGGCCTTAATATAAAAATTAGTTTTTCTCTAATTTCTCTTAATCCAATGGGCAGAAGTTAATAAAATTTTGTACTTTTGTGACAAATGAGCTGTTCTAGACTATATTCTATAAATAATGTGTGTATAAGAAATATGTCATGGGAAAAGGGGGCTTAATGTATGATAGGTTTTGTTTTTTTTTGTGACAAACACTTATTCGGGGAGCATAATCCGTCTATGACGGCTCTTGTATAATCTTTGTTTGTTATTTGTGGAAAGCAATCAGTATTTCTTTTTAAGGACGAGACGACAAGTTCTGCAGACCCATAACGCTCATTCAAGCGTTTCCATAATTTGTCTAATGCGTAAGACGGGTTATGCGTATTTGTGGCCTTAATAGATATGGCTTGCATTTTGGACTCAGGCCCTAACCATTTGATAAGCAAATCGAGTTCTTCTGATTTTGAGACACTCATTTCAGACACAAATTGTTTAAAATCGGACTTCCACATCATGTACTGCTCAGGTTTGTCATCAAACTGAGTTAACCTCGAGAAGTGAAAATCTCTCTATAATGTCTATCTCGGCCCATTTAAGGATGTTTTCCGTCATTGAAGACAACAAGAACAAATACATGGCTTCATACTTTAATCAGAATCTCTCCAACGCACTCAGTGAACTCAAAATAGACTGGAAGAAAAGTGTTGATAGGTAAATGTCCTAAGCTAGTGCCGATAACGACTTATCAATACACTACATATTCCTCCCTTAATTAGATTTTAAAAGAATATCTCTTAAACTTTACTGATGACAAAAGTTTGACTATTTTTTTTATCAAAATTTATAATTTGCATGTACTATGTGAATATCAATTCATGAATACATAAGTAATCATGTATCGAGATTAACACACTACTACCTTAATAATCATGTAGACTTTTCTCAAACTAAAAGTCATTTTTATTTTTATATATTTGTTTAAAAATTGATACCTAACTTGTATCTAACATTATTCTGCACCTGCAGAGTAAAATAACTAAAACATTTGAAAATTAAACAAAATTTTGGACTGTTTTATCTGAGCAAAATTTTAGACAGATTCCTTAGAATCCACATTATAGTTCAAAACTGATTATCAATTTTGCTCTGTAAATCTGTCACTGTCTGTTATAAAAATGAACTCATCTTATTTCATAACAAAATCTGAAAATCTTTCAGGCATCTTCTTAACACGCATTGGTCGCACATACTGTTTATCTGGTGTCTTCAAAGGAGATTGTCTGGTACCATTATTGGATGATGAAGGTGTCACTCCGGTCTCTTTTACCATTCCATCATGATTCTCTGTTGACCTTTTACTAAGATTCTGCTCATTAGAACAGACACTTTTCTCAGAATTTACACTTCTCCAATTTCTCATTTCTTCAACTTCGCACTGATTATATTGATTCTTAGAAACACAGCTTTTCACATTCATTTGACTTTTTTCACCATTTTGATTTATCATTGGCTTTTCTACTAGAACACTTTCTTGATCTAACATATTTTCTTGACTTTCATAACATTTATAACTTCTTAGATACTTTTTCACATGAGACACATTTCTGGTATATCTTCCCCCGTCATCATTTTCTACTGTGACACTATTTCCTTTCCTTCCAATGACTTTCATGACTTTCGGACTGAATGTAGTCGATAACTTGTCGGTTTTCTTCTGCTTTAACAACACTGAATCGCCTTCTTTAATATCGCTTTCCCTCACATTTCTCTTTTGATCCGCATAAACTTTACCTTTCATTTTCTGTTCACTATCCCTGTCTCTCACTATTTGATCATTACTTTCATAATTTTGTATTTCTGGTAATTTTGTTCTCAATTTTCTTTTGAATAATAATTCAGCAGGACTTACACCTGTAGATGTGTGTGGAGATGATCTGTACATAAGAAGATAATTCTTAAGCTCCTGTTTCCAATCTTTGTTTTGAGAAAATGCTATTCTTACTCTTTTCATAATCCCTTTATTCTGAACTTCAACTTCCCCGTTAGCTTGAGGCCATAACGGTGTTGTGTTTCGATGTTCAATCCCCGTTTCCTCAAAATAATCCTTCATTTCCTGACTATTGAAATTCATTGCATTATCTGTCTGAATAGAAATTGGCAATCCATGTGTACTAAATATATGATCAAAATAATGAATGATCTTGTCCGAAGTTGTCACTTTCATGGGCATAACTTCCACCCACCTAGAATAATAATCCACAACTACCAACATACTTTCACCATTTGGAAGTGGACCAAGAAAATCAGCCGCTAAATGTTCCCAAGGAGTATTCGGTAAATCTCTCCTAATAACTGGTTCTGGTCGATTTGGATTCGCGACTAACTGACACCCTGTGCACTCTTTCACAAATTGTTCAATTTCTTTGTCCATGTTTGGCCACCATACTTTTGACCTCAACCTTTGTTTCATGATAGTCATTCCAGGGTGTCCCTCATGACCTAACTCTAACACTCGTTTCCTTAAACTATGCGGTACAACTATTCTGGTTCCTCTCAAAATCAAATAACCCAAAGATGTCAATTCATGCTGTACAGGAATATACTGTTTATTGGTCAGCTTTTCCCATCTTCCTGAAACTAATGCCGATCTGATGTCACTCATTTCTGAATCAATTTTGGATTGTTCTTCAATTTCACTTGTTTTCATGGCCATTGGTGTACTTTTTAGCTCACCTGAGCACGAAGTGCTAAGGTGAGGTATTGTGATCTATCAATGTCCGGCGTCCGTCTGTCCGTCTGTCCGTCTGTCCGTCTGTCCGTCTGTCCGTCACGGCGTCAACAATTTCTTTAAACGACATCTCCTCCTAAACTACTGGGTCAAAATCAACCAAACTTGGCAGAAATGTTCCTTGGGTGGTCCCTTATAAAAATTGCTAAAAGAATTGAAATCCATGAAAAACTCTGGTTGCCGTGGCATCGGAAAATGGGAAATTTCACAAAAGCTCAACAATTTCTTTAAACGACATCTCCTCCTAAACTACTGGGTCAAAATCAACCAAACTTGGCAGAAATGTTCCTTGGGTGGTCCCTTATAAAAATTGCTAAAAGAATTGAAATCCATGAAAAACTCTGGTTGCCGTGGCATCGGAAAATGGGAAATTTCATAAAAGCTCAACAATTTCTTTAAACGACATCTCCTCCTAAACTACTGTGTCAAAATCAACCAAACTTGGCAGAAATGTTCCTTGGGTGGTCCCTTATAAAAATTGCTAAAAGAATTGGAATCAATGAAAAACTCTGGTTGCCGTGGCATCTGAAAATGGGAAATTTCACAAAAGCTCAACAATTTCTTTAAACGACATCTCCTCCTAAACTACTGGGTCAAAATCAACCAAACTTGGCAGAAATGTTCCTTGGGTGGTCCCTTATAAAAATTGCTAAAATAATTGAAATCCATGAAAAACTCTGGTTGCTGTGGCATCGGAAAATGGGAAATTTCACAAAAGCTCAACAATTTCTTTAAACGACATTTCCTCCTAAACTACTGGGTCAAAATCAACCAAACTTGGCAGAAATGTTCCTTGGGTGGTCCCTTATAAAAATTGCTAAAAGAATTGAAATCCATGAAAAACTCTGGTTGCCGTGGCATCGGAAAATGGGAAATTTCACAAAAGCTCAACAATTTCTTTAAACAACATCTCCTAAACTACTGGGTCAAAATCAACCAAACTTGGCAGAAATGTTCCTTGGGTGGTCCCTTATAAAAATTGCTAAAAGAATTGGAATCCATGAAAAACTCTGGTTGCCGTGGCATCAGAAAATGGGAAATTTCACAAAACCTCAACAATTTCTTTAAACGACATTTCCTCCTTAACTTCTGGGTCAAAATCAACCAAACTTGGCAGAAATGTTCCTTCAGTAGTCCCTTATAAAAATTGCTAAAAGAATTGAAATCCATGAAAAACTCTGGTTGCCGTGGCATCAGAAAATGGGAAATTTCACAAAAGCTCAACAATTTCTTTAAACGACATCTCCTCCTTAACTTCTGGGTCAAAATCAACCAAACTTGGCAGAAATGTTCCTTGGGTAGTCCCTTATAAAATTGCTAAAAGAATTGAAATCCATGGAAAACTCTGGTTGCCGTGGCATCGGAAAATAGGAAATTTAACAAAGCTCAACAACTTCTTTAAATGACATCTCCTCCTTAAATTCTGGGTTAAAATCAACCAAACATGGCAGAGATGTTCCTTTCGGTGGTCCCTTATAAAAATTGCTAAAATAATTGAAATCCATGAAAAACTCTGGTTGCCGTGGCATCGGAAAATGGGAAATTTCACAAAAGCTCAACAATTTCTTTAAACGACATCTCCTCCTAAACTACTGGGTCAAAATCAACCAAACTTGGCAGAAATGTTCCTTGGGTGGTCCCTTATAAAAATTGCTAAAATAATTGAAATCCATGAAAAACTCTGGTTGCCGTGGCATCGGAAAATGGGAAATTTCACAAAAGCTCAACAATTCCTTTAAACGACATCTCCTCCTAAACTACTGGGTCAAAATCAACCAAACTTGGCAGAAATGTTCCTTCAGTAGTCCCTTATAAAAATTGCTAAAAGAATTGAAATCCATGAAAAACTCTGGTTGCCGTGGCATCAGAAAATGGGAAATTTCACAAAAGCTCAACAATTTCTTTAAACGACATCTCCTCCTTAACTTCTGGGTCAAAATCAACCAAACTTGGCAGAAATGTTCCTTGGGTAGTCCCTTATAAAATTGCTAAAATAATTGAAATCCATGAAAAACTCTGGTTGCCGTGGCATCGGAAAATGGGAAATTTCACAAAAGCTCAACAATTTCTTTAAACAACATCTCCTAAACTACTGGGTCAAAATCAACCAAACTTGGCAGAAATGTTCCTTGGGTGGTCCCTTATAAAAATTGCTAAAAGAATTGGAATCCATGAAAAACTCTGGTTGCCGTGGCATCAGAAAATGGGAAATTTCACAAAACCTCAACAATTTCTTTAAACGACATTTCCTCCTTAACTTCTGGGTCAAAATCAACCAAACTTGGCAGAAATGTTCCTTCAGTAGTCCCTTATAAAAATTGCTAAAAGAATTGAAATCCATGAAAAACTCTGGTTGCCGTGGCATCAGAAAATGGGAAATTTCACAAAAGCTCAACAATTTCTTTAAACGACATCTCCTCCTTAACTTCTGGGTCAAAATCAACCAAACTTGGCAGAAATGTTCCTTGGGTAGTCCCTTATAAAATTGCTAAAAGAATTGAAATCCATGGAAAACTCTGGTTGCCGTGGCATCGGAAAATAGGAAATTTAACAAAGCTCAACAACTTCTTTAAATGACATCTCCTCCTTAAATTCTGGGTTAAAATCAACCAAACATGGCAGAGATGTTCCTTTCGGTGGTCCCTTATAAAAATTGCTAAAAGAATTGAAATCAATGGAAAACTATGGTTGCCGTGGCATCGGAAAATGGGAATTTTCACAAAAGCTCAACAACTTCTTTTAACGACATCTCCTCCTTAGCTTCTCAGTCAAAATCAACCTAACTTGGCAGTAATGTTCATTGGGTGGTCCCTTATAAAAATTGCTAAAATAATTGAAATCTATGAAAAACTCTGGTTGCTGTGGCATCAGAAAATGGGAAATGTCATAAAAGCTGATCAATTTCTGTAAATAACATGTCCTCTGAAACTACATGGCCAAATTCTTCCCTGGGACAACAATGTGTAACATATACAAAGTTATTTGGCATTATTAAAACATAACTCAGGTGAGCGATTTAGGGCCCTCAGGGTCCTCTTGTTTAGCTCTCCTCTGTGCTTTGTTTACAAAGTTTTTGCTCAGAAACTACCTTGTGTGTGTTCTGTCCTGCATTTGTGTGTGATCATTATCATGGTGGATCAGCAATCGCGTAATGCAATAATTACTGAATATCTTCAATAACTTTGTTATTACGGGACCGATTTGAATTCGGTTTGAAGCAGAGAATGTGGACAAACGTCACACATTAGATGGATGTGGTTGATTTGTGAAAAATCAACTGATAAAAAAGTTATTGAAGATGAACCAAAATTTTGGTTTATCTTCAATAACTTTTTTATCAGTTGATTTTTTAAAAATCTACCACAACCATGTTATTTCTGACATTTTTCCACCTTCTCTGCTTCAAACAGAATTCAAATTGGTCAAGTATTGACAAAGTTATTGAAGATTATCGGAAATTCTAAGCCATGTGATGTCATGTTATACACCGTGATTATGTGTGTCTAGATTCATTTCATATATCAAGTATGGATCTTTGCTTAGTAAAACATTGAGGCAAAAAATGAAAATGCTGATAATCAGCATATTTTCCTTTTGCCTCAATATTAGCACTGCTAAGATATACGCAAATTTCTCACTTATCACAATACATTTGATCCTTTGCAGCATCTCGCAAATTGGAACAATGTCAATTTTTGCCGTTTGAGAAATCTTAACTTTCATGTTTTATCATAACCAATACCCAAACAGGGACGCCTTTTGTTGCCCTGCAAGATAGTGGCTTTGGAAAACATTGTGGAAAATAAAGAAATTGATTGTGACAAGCGATTCCTTCATTCCGCAATGTTTTTAGCTCACCTGAGCAACATGCTCAAGGTGAGCTTTTGTGATCACCCTGTGTCCGGCGTGCGTCGTGCGTCGTGCGTCGTGCGTTGTGCGTCGGAAGTCGTCAACAATTTCTTTAAAAATCTTCTCCTCCTTAACCACTGAGCCAATCCTAACCAAACTTGGCAGGCATGTTCCCTGGGTGACCCTTTTCAAAACTTGTTTTCAGATTTTTGATTCGTCAAAAAATGTGGGCGTGGCAGGGCGGGGCTTATCAGACTTAGAGAAATTGTTAAATAATTCTTCAAAAATCTTCTTCTCCTTAACCATTGAGTCAATTTTTTACCAAAGTTGGCAGAAATGTTCCTTGGGTGACCCTTTTCAAAACTTGTTTTCAAATTTTTGATTCGTCAAAAAATGTGGGCGTGGCAGGGTGGGGCTTATCAGACTTAGAGAAATTGTTTAATAATTCTTCAAAAATCTTCTTCTCCTTAACCATTGAGTCAATTTCTACCAAAGTTGGCAGAAATGTTCCTTGGGTGACCCTTTTCAAAACTTGTTTTCAAATTTTTGATTTGTCAAAAAATGTGGGCGTGGCAAGGCGGGGCTAATCAGACTTAGAGAAATTGTTAAATAATTCTTCAAAAATCTTCTTTTCCTTAACCATTGAGTCAATTTCTACCAAAGTTGGCACAAATGTTCCTTGGGTGACCCTTTTCAAAACTTGTTTTCAAATTTTTGATTCGTCAAAAAATGTGGGTGTGGCAGGGCGGGGCTTATCAGACTTAGAGAAATTGTTAAATAATTCTTCAGAAATCTTCTTCTCCTTAACCATTGAGTCGAGTTTTACCAAAATTGGCAGAGATGTTCCTTTGGTGACCCTTTTCAAAACTTATTTTCAAATTTTTGATTCGTCAAAAAATGTGGGCGTGACAGGGCGGGGCTTATCAGACTTAGAGAAATTATTAAATAATTCTTCAAAAATCTTCTTCTCCTTAACCAATGAGTCAATTTCTACCAAAGTTGGCAGAAATGTTCCTTGGGTGACCCTTTTCAAAACTTGTTTTCAAATTTTTGATTCGTCAAAAAATGTGGGCGTGGCAGAGCGGGGCTTATCAGAATTTGAGAAATTGTTAAATAATTCTTTAAAAATCAAATGTTTATCCAATTTGTACCAATATTGGCTGGAATGTTTCTTGAGTGACTGTCTTCACTGTGTGTCGAGAAATTTTTGATTCGTCAAAAAATGAGGGCATGGCAGGGCGGGGCTTATCAGACTTAGAGAAATTGTTACATAATTCTTCAAAAATCTTCTTTTCCTTAACCAATGAGTCAATTTTTACCAAACTTGGCAGAAATGTTCCTTTGGTGACCCTTTGCAAAACTTGTTTTCAAATTTTTGATTCGTCAAAAAATGTGGGCAGGCAGGGCGGGGCTTATCAGACTTAGAGAAATCATGAAAAAAATCTTTAAAAATCAACCATTGGTCAAATTTGAAGTAAACTTGGCAGATCTGTTTCTTGAGTGACTGTTTTCAATGTGTGTTCATGAATTTTTTTTATTTGTCAAAAAATGTAGGCATGGCAGGGCGGGGCTTATCAGACTTGGAGAAATCATTAAACAATTCTTTGAAAATTTTCTTCTCCTTAACCGTTGGACCCAATTATACCAAATTATTCAGGAATGTTCCTTAAGTACCCCTTTTTATTTTTATTACAAATTTCTGATTCGTAAAAAATGTGGACATGGCAGGATGGGACTTATTCGACTAGGAGAAATGATAAGAAAAATCAACTGTTGGGCCAATTTGTACCAGGGATGTTGATTGAGTGACTCTTTGTAACAAAAATATTGTTTGTGAATTTTTGATTTGTTAAAAAAAATGAGTGTGGCAGGGTAGGGCTTATCAGACTTAAAAAAGTCGTACAGAAATTCTTCAAAAATCAATTATGGGGCCAATTTAAACCAAGTATAGCAAAATGCTCATTGAGTTACTCTTTTCAAACAGTTTGTTGTAAATTTTTGACAGGTTAATAAATGTTGATGAGGCAAGGAGGGGCTTAAAATGTTAAGCATATTAATGCTTGTAATGTATCATTCTGATGTTTCAAAATTTAATTGTAAAAGTTAAATCTTGGTTATAAAAATCAAACTGGAACAGCACATGATATTCAATATTTAAGATGTCACTACATGCAATATGATTGAATACTAATGTGACTTCATTGCATTCATTGGAAATTATGAAACTTTATTAACAATGATTTGATACGACTTATATATTTGTTCACAACAAATTTTATATCATACACAATCAAATACAGGAAGAACTCAGGTGAGCGATATCAGTGCCTTTCAGGCACTCTTGTTATAGCCATTATTTTCAAACTTTCCTCAGTATGAAGAAAATCTTCCTGGTTACTAGCATTTTGACTATTTACTAGTCGTGACAAAGAGTCCGCAATGTTTGTGTGTCCTGGTATGTACTTGACTTTATAATTGTATGATTGCAGTCTTAAAACCCATCTTTCTACTCTTGCGCACGGTTTTGATTTAGGCGAAAACAAGAACTGTAATGATTTATGGTCAGTCACCAATTCAAATTCAATTCCAAGCAGATACATGTGTAACCTTTCACAAGCCCATACCAAACTAAGTGCTTCCTTCTCTGTTTGCGAATATTTCCTCTCTATGTTTGTTAAAGTTCTACTAGCATATAGAATTACTCTAGACTCGCCCTGTTTATTAATCTGTACTAAAACACAGCCTATTCCAACTGGACCAGCATCACATATTACTTGAGTTCTGTCATGAACATCAAAATAACCCAATGTTTTTGCCTTGCATAGTTCATTTTTCATGTTTTCAAAACAGTCTTGTTGTGATTTACCCCATGTGAATGGTACACCTTTTCTTGTCAATTTTCTCAACGGCTCAGATAATGTAGCTAAATTCGGTAAAAACCTAGAACTGAAATTCACCAATCCCAAAAAACTCTTCACTTCTGAGACTGATTTAGGTTCACGCGCTTTCAATACAGCTTCAACTTTTGATTCGGCCAATCCAATTCCATGTTCCGATAACACGATACCCATAAAATCTACTTGTTTCATGCGAAATTGACATTTGTCCAAATTTACAGTCAACCATTCATCCTGTAATTTTCTCAACAGTTCATACAATCTTTGATCATGTTCTTCGACCGATTTACCGTGTACAATATTTGAATAATGTCATCGAAAATACTGTTCACTCCTTCTAGACTACACAATGTATGCATCATAACTTTATTGTACATTTCTGGCGCACAATTGATTCCAAACATAAGCCGTTTATACCTATAAAGACCTCTATGTGTCATGAAAGTAGTAATCTCTCTGGATTCATTGTCAAGTTCTACCTGGTGATAGGCTAATTTAATATCTAACTTTGAGAATACTTCTGACTGATTAAGATCATGTAGAACTTCATCCACCGTAGGTATCGGAAACCTTTCTCTAATAACAGCACTGTTTGCTCTGCGCATGTCCACACAAATTCTAATATCATTGGTTTTCGGAACCACAACCAAATGACTAACCCATTTACTCGGACCATGTACCTGTTCAATAATGTCTAACTGTTCTAATTCATCAAGTTTATTATCCAGTTTCGTTCTCAAATTATATGGTATTCGCCGAAGTGGTTGTACAACGGGCTCAACCGATGTATCGATTGGTACATGCAGTTTAAAGTTTTTCAATTTCCCCATCCCCTCGAAACATTTCGGAAATTTCTGCTTCAAATCATTTTTCAAATTGTTACTTGAGGTAACATTCAAAATTTGTTCTGGTTCGGCAATTTTCAGTAAACCTAATAATTCGGCAGTTCGTTTCCCTAGCAACGGTTTGCCTGTACCTTCAATGACGATAAATTCAGCTTTCAAAGACTTATCTCGCCATATGACGTCAGAGTCGAACGCACCCGCTACATTCAATGACGTTTTACTACCATATGCATACAGCTTCTTATTACAAAGTCTACTTTTACATTTGATCTTGCGTTTTTATGCTCCCCGAAAAAAATTCGGGGGAGCATATAGTCGCCATGCTGTCCGTCCGTCCGTCCGTGTGTCCGTGTGTCCGTGTGTCCGTCCGTCCGTCCGTCCGTCCGTCCACAGCCATATCTCAGCAACCCTTGGACCAAATTCAATGAAACTTCACATGTGAACTCCCTGGGTCAATACCTAGGGACCTTTTTTTCCGTTTGTAAATTTAAGGCTGCGTCATGGAAAAAGGGACCTTAGTGTAAAAATTAGTTTTTCTTTTATTTCTCTTCATCTAATGGGCAGAATTTAATGAAATTTTGTGCTCATGTAATAGATAAGATGTTCTAGACAATATTCTATAAATAATGTGTGTACAAAAAAGTTGTCATGGGAAAAGGGGGCTTAATGTATGATAGTTTTTATTTTGTGACAAACACTTATTCGGGGAGCATAATCCGTCTGTGACGGCTCTTGTTTAAACTGTTCCCACATTTGTCTGTCGATTACATTGACAGAAGCACCGGAATCAATGATAAATGACATGTCGATTCCCCCAACATTCAATTTGATCGTTGACATGTTCGAGTCATGGACAGTGAATACATAGTTCAAAGAGTCTGAATCATCCGAATCCTTATCCTCAATATTTCTAACTTTGTGACCTTTCTTGTGTTTCGGCAAAATTTTGGTTTTACACATCCTTTGAAAATGGCCCATATTATCACTGTGATGTAAGTTGTACGTTAGGTTTGTGTAGTCATTCAAAGATGGCGACAACAATACAGCATGAAAGGTAGGTGTCTTAGTTTTTCATTGATAAATTTCTTAAACGGTCGTATCTTGCCTTGATACTGATATCATTATACAGGGGAAATGTATACCTATCAACGGTTCTATATATCAAAGTACCAGTGTTGTCCTATCGTACTCAGTCGTTGTGCAAAGACAGCCCAACACGGAAAACTTTTTTCGAAGCGAGAAAGTTGCCCTTTTAAGGATGATTACATAGTAATCAGCGAACTAGGGAACAAACTATTGCTCTTACTTGGATGTCTTTAACATGCTCTTTTCTATGGTTACTGTTATTTTACACAAAAATGTCTAGAATGACCACAAACACCGTGTTTATTAAATGGCCAGACAACGGTGTAGTCAGAGTGAAAATATGCAGACACAACGGTGCAGTTTCTGTGTTTTATGTACGGTGTGGTTATATTTTCATAACAAATTGTGAACGGTGTAGACATAATGCAATTGTGAACGGTGTAGACTTGAAGTAATACAGAACTTATCATTTCTGGAATGATAATATTTTTATGTTTAATGATAACGTTTTCACGGCTGAGAATCATGTTTTACAATTACTACCGAAATTCTTCAACAGTTTTGTTAATAATTTTTTATGTGACTGACTTGTAAATGCTTTGCAGCAAAGAAGGTGACAATATGTCTACAAAATATACTTTAATCAAAATATATCAGAATCTAGTTTCCTTGCTATTTGTCAAAGCAATTCCGTAAGGGTCAAATAGTAGAAATTACCAAGAATCTGCTGGCGTCCGTTTTATTTTTTTCTTTATTTTCAGTTCCATGCTGTTCACCTATTACTACTGTCATTTCGAAGGGAGTTTCGAAAATGTTGTGAAGCATTCGGAACAGGACCATTCCAGTCAGATATTAAAAGTGCGCAGGGCGGGGAGGATCAGTGATCAGACAGGTCAAAAAGATTTGAAAACTCTGAACTTTAGTATTATTCCTGATATTATCAAGAAGTCAGACTAGGACATCATCCCCATTTGCGAGCATAGAATACACAAGATAGACCTCATCGACGTAGAAAAAAGGATTTTGGAGTTAACAAGATTCTTTCTATCGATGATATCCCCGGTTTTGAATGCATGAGTCCTGAACATAAAAAATGACGAAGTTCAACACCCCATAAAGTCGTTCAAAAAGCCCCGACCTTAATTCCTGATATTTCCATTGGACGTGCTAAAACAGATGAAACGGATAAGGTTTCTTCTCTTTCCCCATGAGAACATGAAAACAATGGCTGAAATGAACAGTTTGTTCCCAGATGTGATTAAGTCATTGAGAAGCGTTGATCAACTTGGTATTTGTTTATTTTGGTCAATGAAGGTCGGCTCTCGATGGAAAACATTGCATTTCATTTATTTATAAATGTGTGTAAGTTACACTGTCTTGGTAGTACTTCAATGCGTTTTACTCCAATAGTCAAACGGTTTTGGCGAATAGAATATTGTCTTTTTCATTGCAAATGGTTACATTTTATGAGTGAGCCCAAAAAATCTTGGTCAGAAAAATGTCAGTCCTGAAGAAGAAGTTCATTACGTATGAAATTCCAAAATGAATTTTGCAGTTCCAGAATTCTATTTTCAAGACTTATTTACTTAAGTCGAACAAGACGAAAAAAAGGCCCAAATGTTTATGACACAAATTTATAATTTATGTTTTGTTATTTATAATTTATGTTTTGTTGATTGAATCCTTTATTTTGGGTAAAATCAGACTTTTCAATGAGGGGTCAATTTGAAAACAAGATACATTTCGATCAATAATTATCATACTCCATGAGTTGAAATCATTTCATTAATTACAATAATTGATTGTAATAACCAATTAAAACAGTTACAAAGAAAAATTCAAAGCCAGAGCCGAAATTTCGAATCTACAAATCAAATGAACGGATGAACAAGAAATTTGCCGTTGCACTTAACATGGCTTCAAAATGACGGTTATCGTATGTCTTATTTGATATTTTGTGATGGTATTCCTTTTGATTATCATTTCCGTCAGATGTTTATTCAATCACAAATAACAAAAATGTCTCCCGAAAATTAAATCAAACATACATTTAACTGTTTAAGGCTTAGGAGAATGAAGAAAAGAGAAAACATATTTTCTTAACTTTTGTTTTCATTTACTTTGAGGATGGCGGCATTTTCATCTGAGTTTTCTAAGACAAAAGTATTTGAGGGAGATAAAACAGATGATCTGCTATCTGTTAGAGCTAGTTCGCCCTATACAACATACCAAGTCTACACCGTTCACAATTTGTTGTGAAAATAATAACTACACCGTACAGATAACACAGAAACTGCACCGTTGTGTCTGCATATTTTCACTGTGACTACACCGTTGTTTGGCCATTTAGTAAACACAGCGTTTGTGGTCATTCTAGACATTTGTGTGTAAAATAACGGTAACCATAGAAAAGAGCATGTTAAAAACATCCAAGTTAGAGCAATAGTTTGTTCCCTAGTTCGCTGTTTACTATGTAATCATCCTTAAAAGGGCAACTTTCTCGCTTCGAAAAAAGTTTTCCGTGTTGGGCTGTCTTTGCACAACGACTGAGTACGATAGGACAACACTGGTACTTGGCTATATAGCACCGTGAATAGGTATACATTTCTCCTGTACAATGATATCAGTATCAAGACAAGTTACGGCCATTTAAGGAAATTATCGACGAAAAACTAAGACACCTACCTCTAACGATTTTCCCCCGACGCCATCTTTGATTGACCACTCAAAACTTCCGTACAAACTACACAAATCTAACGTACAACTTACAACACAGTGATTATGACATTTGTTACACCGTCTCTTCTTGGCAGGACAACTCTCATCATTTTTCAAATGACCTTTATAGCCACATGCATAACAAAGTTTATGAGCATTTTTATTGTACTTGTTCTGTCCATTTGCAGATTTGCAGTTCTGAGGAATAGGAATATGGTTCTTTGATTTATGATCGACTTTATTTATCGACACTTCTTGGGTTTCCATTATTTTAGCTTGACTTTCTGCTGACTCCATTGACCTAGCCAATTTACATAACTCCTCTAATGACATTTCTCCTCTTTCCAGAACTTTACGTCTTAATCTGTGGGAAGTACACTTTTCAATAACCTGATCCCTAATGTTTTCATCTGGGTTGTGAAATTCACAATGTACAGCTTTTTGCCTTAACCTAGTCACAAATTGTTCCACCGACTCTTCCGGACTTTGGTGCATGGCTCTGAACAAAGATCGTTCATAAATCACGTTTACTTTTGGCTTAAAATAATTGTTCAGGGCTTCTTTTGTCTTATCGTAAACGGTTTCACCTTCACCAGGATCTGGGACAACTAACGTAAAATAGATGTCTTGCACAGCAATGCCTGCACAGTGCAATAATAGGGCTGTTTTCTGCTCCGGCTTCTCAACACCCTTACCGATTGCGTAGAGTTCAAAACTTCGCAGCCATCTTGTCCATTTTGACGCTGTCTCCCCTCCAAATTGAAACGCCGAAATACCTCCCAATTCCGGAATCGAAGCAGTAGCCATCTTGTGTACGCTTATTTGGATACTTTGTTAACCTCGTCGCCAAATATAATGTCTATCTCGGCCCATTTAAGGATGTTTTCCGTCATTGAAGACAACAAGAACAAATACATGGCTTCATCAGTCATTCTATAGAAAACGTACATCGCCTGTCCCGGTGTAATTACGGAGTAATTCTGTGCTAAAAGTGCACTTATATACAGTATTCAGTATGTTTATCTTATGTTAATCAAAACCAAATACTTTTTATTTAACAGAAAAACGCCAATTGTAACAATATTTCGGAACAAAATTTGATGACCCTACGAAAATCAGCGATTTTATTGTGTCCCGATGCCCAACCTGACATATTTTTTACAAAAAAGAAAGGGTTATCAAATAGAAAATACATACTTTTTTGTTGTTGTTGATAGACATAATGTTGTCCTCGTGGATAAAAAACAAAAAGAGCTAAACACTCATACCATTAACAAAATTTTTAATCCTAAACCACTGTCCCTGTAAAATAAAACAGTACCGTTACGGGATCATTTCTTCAACTTTTGCTAACTATCTACCACTGACTTCGTCATCAAATGACGTCATATTTAAAGCATCTCCGCGACATTTTGTAAATGTGACAATATATGGCCGTGATGTCTGATTCGCTTGAAGACAAAATACGAAGTAAGTTGTTCGTATTAAATAGTTATGTTTTCCACGTACAATACCGTTCATATGATTAAACAAATGTCGGTCGCCATAATGAAATGTTTACTTTGCCATGCTATTTTCTGTATAACCCTTCTGGTTTATGTCAAGAGAAACTATGCATATCCCTTCCACGTTATCACCATCATTGAAAAGATGTGTAAATTTTACATTACCGTTACAAACAATACCGTTACGCAAACCAAAAATTTGTAACGGTATTGTCCATTTTGTAACGGTATTGTCCTTTTTCCGTAACGGTAAGGTCCATTTTCCGTAACGGTAATGTTTAAAAACCATACCGTTACACTGCTTTTGAAGACAAGTTAAAATATTTTAGGAATAATTCAAGTGAAGATAAAAGTATTGTAAGAAAATACAAAAGTTGACATTTGTGCATTTAAATTTGGACTAAACTCACAGATTATATGAGAAGTTTTGATACATATTTTAGAATCGTTTTAGATTTTCAGGTGTTGAAATGATTTCTCCGAAGAGATGAACAGCTGTAGCAGTATGTTCATGCATTCTGGCGAAAGCTTTTAACGAGTGAAAATTGTTTGTGTGTTTTTTTTTTTAAAAAATGAAACAATTTTCAGAAGTTAAACTCAACATTTCTCTCCGTAACGGTAAGGCTTATTTCTGTCAGGTGCTTTATCATAGGAATGAAAATTTACAAAAAATATCGGTACTTAATTCAGAACATGTTTTGTTTTGATTTTGTCACATATTTTCCCTTTAATTTAAGTTATTCGGGGTCCAATACCAAAATGTGTCTTTTTTATCAAAACCTGGCCATAGATGTACGTTTTCTGTAGAATTACTGTCATACTTTAATCAGAATCTCTCCAACGCACTCAGTGAACTCAAAATAGACTGGAAGAAAAGTGTTGATAGGTAAATGTCCTAAGCTAGTGCCGATAACGACTTATCAATACACTACACTCTCTTCACCAGGTTAACTCAGTTTAATAAAGCGAGATGGGTAATTTTCTGTAATATGGTTACAAAACACCACGAATTCTGCCATATTTCACCCAATTTTCCCTTTTTTCGCTGAGCCTATACTAGCGGTATACTATATTAAATGACGTTACAAGAAAATGTGTAGAAGCCACATAAGTCTAAAGTGTCCGGATCAATCACTCTGATGTACTAGTATATCACAACCTTCTTGGTACCAGAAATGGCAGTGCTCTCATCAGTCAAGAGGCTAAAGTATGGACTAGCATGTACTTTCCCCACTTTCTAAGATTCCAAATACACATGTTTCATATGTTATATCCTTTTTTTTCTTATTCACGCTGCGATCGTTCGGAGTGAAAAATCTTTGTTTTGCAACGATTCGAGCAGCCTGGCTAAGGTAGGTCCAATTCAAATGCCGTTGTAGACAACATAATTGGTGTTATTTAAGACTGGATCTGTGTACAATATGAAAAGAGAAAATACTAAGGCAAAAGGAGAAAATGCTGCTCATCACCATTTTATTCTTAACGAAAATTGTTTTTGGTGAGCATTTAGTCGCCACGCTGTCCGTCCGTGTGTCCGTCCGTCCACATACCCGGCCGCAGCTAATACCCACCAACGGCTTTGAAATCGTTAACCTAAGTGGGCGAGCAGCTGGAGGCTCGGTAAGGGTGTTGTGGTAGTACTGGTTTGAAAAACAACAGAAATCCATTGGTAGGTGCTCAAGCCGCCGCGATATGACCCTGGCAGTTGAAAACGGCCCAAAACCCCAATAAACTCAAACCGTCCGTCCACAGCAAGATCTCAGCAACCCTTAATCCAAATTCAATGAAACTTCACATGTGAACTCTCTGGGATAATCCCTTGCGACCTTTTTCTCCGTTTCTTAATTTGAGGCTGCGTCATGGAAAGAGGGGCCTTAATGTAAAAATTATTTTTTCTCTAATCTCTCTTTAAGGGACAGAATTTAATGACACTTTGTACTTATGTGAAAATGAGATGTTCTAGACTATATTCTATAAATAATTTGTGTACAAAAAAATCTGTCATGGAAAAAGTGGGCTTAATGTATAATAGTTTTTATTTTGTGACAAGCACTTATTCGGGGAGCATAATCCGTGTATGACGGCTCTTGTCTTCTTTTGTCTCAATATTTTCCCAAGCCTTTTCCATTAGAGATGTCAATACGTAAAGAAAAATAAATCAAGTTACCGAAAATCGTACGAGTTTTCGTTCGTATATGCATAAAGTTGCGCAGGAACAACTCAACCATACGTCTTTAAGCCCCAGTATACGGTGGGGATTGTGCATGATGGGATGGATAACGAATACGGAGTATACGGACAAAATTTGCCTCGCTTCAGGTAAGAAATTGTGCAATTTATTTTTCTTATTTCTGCTCCAATTTTCAAGCGGTTTGTTGCATGTACCCCGCATTAGTGAGCTCTTTCCTCGGAAATATCACTTGTTTGTAGAATCTTTGTACGTTGTCCAAAAATTGATCCCAACCGACCAGAAAAACGACAAAAAATTAAGGCCTTTTTTCTAGTCGGTTGGGATCGGTTTTTGAGAAAAGTACAGGGAAGTTCCAAATGAATAATACATCTGAGAAAAGGGCTCAGTAAGACGGAGTACATGCAACAAACCGCATGAAAATTGACGCAGAAATAAGAAAGTTATTGCACAAATTCTTACCTGAAGCGTGGTTAATTTGGCCGTAGTCGTTACCATTTCGCTTTCTGGTCGGTTGGGACAATATTTCGGAAAAAGTATCATGAGTTATCTAATATGCCATACATCCGATGAAAGAGCTCGATAAGGCGGGGTACATGCAGCAAACTGCTTGGAAATTGATACAGAAATAACAGAGTTATTGCAAAATGTCTTACCTGAAGCGATGCGAGTTGGCATCAAATTTTGTGCAAAAAATAAACTGAGTTTACCGTTATGTTTTCATAAACCGTTGGTGTTGTTATAACATCTCGTAACTACGGTTTGATTCAAGCCGTAGTTACGAGATTTTATAACAACACCAACGAAATACTATTTATTTGTCCGAAATTACGTCACGGTTTACTTGATAAAATCGTTCCCAATTGTCGGTAGTCGTTATCCATCCCATCATGCACAATCCCCACCGTGCAGTAGCAGTGCAATTAAGTTGAACTGGTAATTGGGAGAGGTAATTGGGAGACGACGACAAAAATGCTCTTTGTCAGAGTGTTAAAATAAAGCCTTTATTTCTGAAAGATGCTTTTGATGATTAACTGGAACTGGAATTTAAGATACAATGTATTGTTTTGTACTTTTACTGTCTTTCATATAATTCTTTGTAATTATTTTCAATAAATATTGTTAATCGTAAAGTTTGTTGCTGGCTTATTTATTCTTGTTACATTTGGAACATGACCCAATACCAGACGGCAAAATTCTATACTGGTCCTCCAAATTCAAAGATGGCACAGATGCCAGCCATCATGGAAATTTTTGACTAATTTGAATTTTACATTAGTTTGTCTTTTTAGCTCACCTGAGCACAAGGTGCTCAAGTGAGCTATTGTGATCACCTTTTGTCCGGCGTCCGTCCGTCGTCCGTCAACAATTTCTTTAAATGACATCTCCTCCTTAACTATTTGGCCAATTTCAACCAAACTTGGCAGGAATGTTCCTTAGGTGACCCCCTTTCAGAATTGCTAAAAGAATTGAAATCCATGAAAAACTCTGGTTGCCATGGCAACAGAAAAGGAGAAATTTGACTGAATCTCAATATTATCTTTGAACGACATCTCCTCCGAAACTACTGGGCCAATTTCAACCAAACTTGGCTGGAATGTTCCTTAGGTAACCCCCTTTCAAAATTGCTAAAAGAAATGAAATCCATAAAAAACTGGTTGCCATGGCAACAGAAAAGGAGAAATTTGACTGAATCTCAATACTATCTTTGAACGACATCTCCTCTGAAACTACTTGGCCAATTTCAACCAAATTTGACAGGAATGTTCCTAAGGTGACCCCCTTTCAGAATTGCTAAAAGAATTGAAATCCATAAAAAACTCTGGTTGCCATGACAACAGAAAAGGAGAAATTTGACTGAATCTCAATACTATCTTTGAACGACATCTCCTCCTAAACTACTGGGCCAATTTCAACAAAACTTGGCAGGAATGTTCATTAGGTGACCCCCTTTCAGAAATGCTAAAAGAATTGAAATCCATAAAAAAAACTCTGGTTGCCATGGCAACCGAAAAGGAGAAATGTGAATGAATCTCAATACTATCTTTGAACGACATCTCCTCCTAAACTACCAGGCCAATTTCAACCAAACTTGGCAGGAATGTTCCTTAGATGACCCTCTTGTAGAATTGCTAAAAGAATTGAAATCCATAAAAAAATCTGGTTGCCATAAGAACAGAAAAGGAGAAATTTGACTGATTCTCAATACTATCTTTGAATGACATCTCCTCCTAAACTACTAGGCTAATTTCAACTAAACTTGGCAAAAATATTCCTTAGGAGGTCCTCTTAAAGATTTGCTAAAAGAATTGAAATTGACTGAAAACTCTGCTTGCCATGGCACCAGAAAAGGAGAAATTTGACTAATTCTCAACAATTTCAGGTGAGTGACCTTGGGCCAACGGCCCTCTTGTTAGTAGAAAACGTTGCCGAAAATCAAAAAATCGCTTTTCACAGCTCATCTAATAAATTCAACTTAACTTATCCAAACGGATTTTTTTATACTGCTCCAATTGAAAAAAAGAAGCACGGACGACCAAAAAATATATCAAAACAGGAAAATGATTATATTTTAAGATGACAATTTCTTCTTTTCTCCAATTTTTTTTGTCAAATATTTTTAGATGGATTTTGAAACAAGGTAGGTGCGACCATGGATCAGTTGGAAGCGCATTGGACTCTTACTCGTGCGGTCCCGGTTTCGATCTCCTGTCGCGGCGAATATCCTTTCAGACAAAATTGACTCCCAATGGTTTGATACCGTTAACCTATGTTGGTGAGCAGCTGGAGGCTCGGTTAGGTTGTTGTGGTTGAACTGGAATGAGAAACCGACAGGAATCTATGGTTAGTTGCTCCAGACACCGCGATATGTCCACAGCAGTTGAAACTGCGTTAACCCTTTCCCAAACAAGACCTGGTTTTGACGTCCCTAATAGAAAAGGCTTGGGAAAACATTGAAACAAAAGAAGAAACTGCTGATAACCAACAGTTTCTTCTTTTGTCTCAATATTTTCTATGCCATATTTTACACAAATGCTATCTTTAATGACTTCTATTTTGTCATTGTGGCAGTTTTTGAAGTGGATCACCCTAAAATTTTGCCGTTTGGGAAAGGGTTAAACCAATAAATCAAAACAATGTCCTGTTTTGGATAAGATCTGAAAAAGGAAGCGTCGTAAATCTGAAATCAATGAGGATTGACAAATGTTTAACATTTACCAAATAACATCTGGTTTTGACGCCCCTGTTGAATTTGGTTAGGAAACTTTCAGGCAAACGAAGAAAATGTTGATAACCAGCATTTTCCCATTCCGTCTCAATATTTTCTGTGCCAGGTCTAGCTACATTTTTTCACAAGTTGTATCTGTAAGAATGTCCATTCTACCACCTGCTACAGCTTGCAAAGTCGAAGAGTCGCCATTTTTATCAATCACAGATCAATGACGATTAATATAGGGTTAATTCACGTTTTTGAGGTCGTTAACATTCTCAGAGGCCCAAAAAATGCGTTATCGCCTGAGACCGGAGGTCGAAGGCGATAACCCATTTTGTGGGCCTCTGAGAATGTTAACGACCGAAAAAACGTGAATTGACGCTATTATTGCATAAAATATGAATAATTTGCAAAGAAATATAAAAAATAAGACGAATAACTAAAAAACTTTGTGAAAATTTAGCCACATTTACACCGACAGATACCAGAGTTTTCCGGAATTCGACTCGACATATATCGAGTAAGTACGCTATCCACTATACGGGCCGTTAAATTTTCATCGTGTAGCTATGTAGTCAAGTTTCATCGCATTTTTATTGACATAATCTTCATTTGGGTAGGCGAAATCTTAACAATATTCGACTTACTTTTCTTTTGGAAACATACTCTGGATATTCTAACGTTCATTTCAGTGCGAGTAATAAATTAAAATGTCGGAATTTCCGAGGTAGATCTCTGGACCGTCTGGTTCGTTTCAGACATTCGTTCATTAAAAAAAAAGTTGTAAAGGAAAAATTGCAGTAACTAAAAGAAAGAACAAGAAACACATAGGCTTACCACCACATTTGACCTAGACCACAACCACTCAATTCTAATTTCTATCCTTCCATGTCCACGAAATCCACTTTTAGTTTAAAATCTGTCAGCTGCCCGTTTGTTTACTTTTTGATTCCAAGAATTAAACCTACGTCACTAGCCTATTACGTCATCAGATATGGTTACACTGGGAGACCTAGTTTACTATTTATTTGGATGTAAACTGGAAATAGGGTCTTACAAGAATTTACATCGCGGAAAAGGAAAATGACAAATTTTCGGCTTTATTTTCAATTTTCTGAAGCACTCACAACAAATCCCCGATCGAGGATATTTGAGTGCAAAACCGGTCCGATATCGCACGTGAATCTGCCGATTAATGCACGATTTCTCTGGATATCCGCCCGTTTTCTGCCCGTTATACAATGCCAATAACAGACTGAAAACACACATTTTAGGCAATAATAAACGTCAACGCTTACCCCAATAACACTGTTATTGGCGTCCCTATTTTAAATGTATTGTGAAAACATTGTGCAAAAGAAGAAAATGCTGAAAACCAGCGTTTTCTAACCTTATAAGAATACCCATTTTACCATCTTCAGTAGCTAGGAAATTCGACGAGTCGTTTGTCGTTTTCGACGTTATATTATCACTGGTGGTGAACTAAAACAATTTTCGCTACAACAAGGTATAGATATTTTGCGTTTAAATGTGAGTTTATAGATTTGTTTTCTAATGACAATGAACTTGTTCTAAAAACAGACCGGGTTTACCGTTTAAAATTTGTATTGACAAACTGTCGATGTTGTTATAAAATCTCGTAACTACGGCTTCGATAAAGCCGTAGTTACGATATTTTATAACAACGACGGAATACATTGATCGCGAAAAAACGTCCCTCGCTTTGGCCGAATGCACCACCAGTGATTATGTGTCTGTCCAAACTTTCATCATTATAGAAGGAAGGGTTGTAAATTTCAAATCAATGAAAATTGACAACTGTTAACTCTTTTTCAAACGACAAACTTTCAACTTTGAAAGCTGCTGCAGTTATCAAAATTGATTTCAAAAGGAGAAACTTAATATGCCAGAGCAAAGAAAATATGGAGGGAAAAGAAGTAATTGCTGATTATCAGCAATTTCTTCTTTAATCTTTACATTTTCCCATTTTTTCTCTGATAAGGACACAAAATTCAGGTTTTGTTTGACAAACGTTTGGCTAAATGGGCCATCAACGAGTGCATGGTTACGGATTGTTTACATGACGTTGTTAGGGACTTTATGACAGTAGCGGTCTATAGAGAGGATATGTGTTTGATGTAGGAGCTTTATTGAAAATGAGATTAATCCTTTTTCCTTTTAACTCTTTCTCATACCACTTTTAGACTTATTTAAACGAAGATATATCACTAAAAAAGATTGATAAGCCCTTTCCCCATCATAATTTCTGTACTTGAACCCTTTTCCAAACAAGACTGATGTGGTTTTGAGGTCCGTAATATTTTTTATGCTGTATTATACACAAATTCTATATTCAACAAAATCTATTTTTGTCGTCAGCAGCAGCTTTTAATTTGGATCACTATTATAAACTAACATTTTGTCGTTTAGGAAAGGGTTAATATGCACGAATCCCATTTTTAGCACGACTTTTCGTAGATAGAAGGATGGGCGTTACTCTGGACACCTAGGCGTCAACGTAATGATCTACATATAGTTCAGTTTTTACGGTCAGCTTTCATACTTGGAAATGGGTTAAGATCCTCCCAATCCTGTGCAAGGGGGGGGGGGGGGGGGACAGAACCTCGTAATTGTGATGATGTTTAACCTGAAGGTACGAACATTTGATCTTCCACTAACGATATGTCATTATGTCTGGAGTTGGAAGGCTAAAATCGGGGTATTTTTTCAACAAAAAACTCGTAACTGCAGCTTTAAACAAGCTGCAGTTACGAGGTTTTCGTTTGACGAAAAACGACAAAATACCGTTTGCAAGTACGAAATCGGTGTAATATTGAACATAAAAAGAGGTAGTAAGTAAATTCTATGCTTGCTTAAGAAGGATATTGAATATTTATTTTCATATAGAAATCAATATTTCACCCTTTATACATGCTAAAGCTAAAGTTGGGCGAAACTAATGCAGAACTTCATGTAGAAAAGATGTTAAGTATTGAAATAAAAGCTGAACAGAAATACCGATGAATTGCTTTAACATTTATGAATTTTAATCATTTCTCAATTCATTTAGACCTTAACGTAATTGAATAGGGGCTAAACTGATATAGGGAAAAATCCACCACCACCACCACCACCACCACCGCCAAAAAGCCTCGATACATTGAATTTGTTCAAGTATTTCCATGATATCAAAATTAATTTGAGCTTTAATAATTCAAACAGTTTAAGAAAGTGGTGTACACTTAATTTCAGGCTGGTCTTATTCTATATTTCTTTCCAAAAATGACACATTTTAATGGAAAAATATCCGACACTTCTTTTTACTTCCGTTTTATATTTTGAGAAAACAATACATTTATTAGCCCAAAGGCTATGTAAAGTCGGAGGGAGGTCAAAACCCCGTAACTTCCGTTTCTTAAATCTGTAATTAGGAGGTTTTGAACTTCCAAAATGTATAATAATGTGAGAAGCGTTATTTTCTGTCTATAATAGTATTGAACTTGGTGCATTGTGATCGACCTATTGTTTGGGTTGGCTTTAAATGAAACCAATAAAAATGATCAAACTCGATCGAACCCAGTCTACTAGACCCTTTACTATAGTAGAGAGTAAACAATTATAAAGTTAGTTTATTCGATTTCATATGGACATTGAAAACGTAATTATATTGGAATTGGATTTTATGTTGTTAGAAATCAGTAATTTTTTTGGATTAAAGATAAAAACGATTTGGGTGGAGAAAGAAATGATTTTTTTTCTGTCATATAAGATTATTCTTCTATATTGTCAGTCATATGTTCATTGAAAGCAATGAATGTGCATTCTAACATGTAGTGTTAATGTTAAGGTATTCCATCCATCATAGTATACAAAACACTTGGTGCAACTTCGGGTGTCATCCTTTGCAACGGAAATTGACGAGGGATATCCTCGTCAATTTCCTTTGCCACGGATGATACCCGAAGTAGCACAAAGCCTTTGGTATCTAATGCTGGATGGATTACCTTAAAAAGTAGTTTTAATGTTAAGACAACTAGATAAAGAACTGTTATTATCATTTACAGATTTTGACTCGGATTATCTATTTGTGTATAACTTGATGTTTTAGACGATGTTTTATAGATAACACTATATACAAACACTCTGGATATACAAAGATGTGTCGTTGGGGATGTACAACTACAAATACGGTAAGTTACTCTTGTTTTCTCTCCTTAAAAAATGACTATATCGTCCATACACGCATTCGGACATTTTCTTTCCAGAGGGGGCTCCTGGTTTACGGGGGCGGGGGCTTCATTGGTGGGTGAAAATTCATAAAAATCACTTTAAGCCTTTCCGAACGGCAATAATTTTGACTGTTTTGGACAGACGACAAAATTCGTGTTTATTAGAAAGATTTGCACATTTAGCTCAGAAAACATTGAGTCAAAAAGAAAATGTTAATTAGCAGCATTTTCCTATTTGGCCTCAATGTTTTCCTAAACATATTTTCTCAGGGATGTCAAAACCAGGCCCCGGTTTCTCGAAAATACTTAAGTACGTTCTCATGCTAAAATCTGAGCATCGTGCTCAAATCGCACGAAATCCACGTGAACTTCAATCGAATACCCTTCAACGTTGGAGAGTATTCCTTTGAAGTTGAGCATGTTCTCAAGAGTATGTACTTAAGTTTTTTCGAGAAACCGGGTCAGGTCTTGTTTGGGAAGGCGAGGGGCAACCTTGGATCCGCGCAAGTCGTCTAGAAAGGGTAAAGGAATAATCTTTTTAGAATAATATAAGCGTCTTTATACCCAATATAAAGAAAACGTCGCAAAATATCTTATGGTAAGGCTGTTTTCGAGAAAACCTCGACCGTTCATTGTAAGTTGTTAAAACTAAAAGTAGTATGCACTTGCAGTCTGCACAATAAAAGTAAAAATCGCCACAAACCCTCACGTTAACTGATGCCGAACACGCAACGAAAAACATTAAAAAATAAGACCAAAACAGACGCAAGTTGTAATCACATGAATAATCTATAGGTCGTTTTCTTTCCTCCTTTGGAAGGGAGATTGACATATTGTACACCGTACCACGTACACGTAGGCCTGTATGAAATACCTGTGACAGTCTCACTATTGAAATACATTTGTTTTAAAAAGTAGAAATAGACATTTTTCTAATGTCGAGCAATTTCTCTCGTTTGCCTTCTTTCTTTCAATGCCTATTTGCTGATTTAAATGTCGACCAGTAGGAATATCTCATTGCAATTCGACAGGGCGACTACATGTAAGTGCAAATGAGCCGGGTTTGGAAAGAGCCTTTACAACATTTTAGATTGATATGGATCCAGCTTAATTAACCAGTGTCTTAAACCATTCCCGCATAGTGCCACCTGTTGACATCCTACACGTTAATGGCTTTGGAAAACATTGTGAAAAATAGATAAATTGTGGCAAGCATTTTCTTGATTTCCCACAATATTTTCTGTCTAGAAAGACAAAAAAATATAAAACTATATTAACTTGAAATTGTCGTCTGCATGATCTTTGAATTCGGATCTGTCTTATTTCTTGTCGTTTGGTAATGGACTAATACATTATGTTTCTGATCAACACCGGACGTTGTTTTCTAACAGTCGCTACAGGTCATGACGAACCTGTCAGAGATCAATGTGGATCTTGATTAGACTGCGTGTATACGCAGGCTGATCTTGATATATGTTGGGCTCAAATGCATCAAAGGAGAAGTACCACACCCGGTTCATCTGTGTGCTTATGTATCCAAATAATTATGTATGATATATGTGTATATTTTCAGACCTACATGTGTAAATGGTACGGCTGGTGTTCTCATCGTCAGTGTTATTCCAAAATCTCGTAACTCCAGCTTTAATCAAGCTGAAGTTACGAGGTTTTGCAATAACAACGACGTTATGTGCCCAAATATGTATAATATCTGTGTATATTTTCAGACCTACATGTGTAAATGGTGTGGTACAAGATACTGTAAAGAATGTCTGAAGGGAGATTTTGTTGGAGAAATGTTAGAACCAACCCATTGTAAAATGTGCAATCAGGTAAAGTCCTTGTTACTCCATATCGAGACTATGTCCAAACTTTGTATCTCTAGAAAAAATCATTGGTTGCCAATGTTTTAACGAGACTGGGGTATATAAACCTGGAAATCAGAGCACATAGATACAGATCGTTTGGGGTGCGGGGAATACATAATATAATATTAGCTATATAGGCTGTGATGGTATGTCCGGAAGTCACGTCCCGTGTGCATCAGAGTATTAAGCATGCCAACAACTGCAGTTGTGTGCTCCAATATCTTAACTTTCATGATCCACTTGTTGGCATATCTGGAAACGCGTCAATACGTCGTATTCCGCCGATTACGTAACGTTGTCAATTTGCTTCATTGCATACTGAGTTTAGCGATACATATGAAAATGATGTTGTTTTCTGTTTATTTGTGTTTCTTTTGACTGATATCTTAAATAGATATAAAATGCTTTGAAATGAACAACCCATATGATACATAGATATGCCGTCGTTTACAATATTGAGACAAATAATGACGTAGGCCCTATTCAACGTTCAACGTTCAACGTTCGCTACTTCACATGTATTTTGACATTTAATTTTAATCGTGCGGGTGTTGTAGTGGTTATAACCTTATTGATCGGACGTCTTCGACGATATACCGGATAGATAAATATCGATTTTATAGATTTCACGAGCCGTATATGCACTTGACCCACGTGTGTGTGCTATACTGATCGAAAGTTCTAAAGCGCCACATTACAAATGACTATAACTATTCAAATGATTACCGTATCTTTACAAAAGTTTATAATGTGAATTAATCTTATCAATTAGATTATTTTTACGACCTGTTGTCAAATATCATTGAATGTCAGGATGTTATATGAGTAAAGCTTAAAAAAGCTCTAAATTGTCGTAGAGCCCCAGATAATGCATTAATACCGATTTTAAGTTACATGTGTTTTAGCAGAACCCAAAAATGAATGACACGTTTGTATTGCTGACGACTACAGCAAAAAGAGAAAAGTGGTGGGTGGGGTAAATCATGGTATCTTAATTTTCCAAACAGACTTCTTTTTATTGAGAACTGTCACATTCAATTTAGCATAATGAGTCAACACAATCAAAATAATTTTTGAACATATTGTGTAATTTTGTGTCGTCGGAAATCAAGAGGGCATATTTCAATCATTTTTCTGAGAAGACCAGTATATATGGTAATTTTGTCAGTCTAATATGTCCTCATGCGAGTGTAGGGCCCTACATGTATTTAATCCCAAATATTTTGTATCTAGTTTATATTTTTGTGCGTTTAGTATTCAATTACATAAGTATTTAGTTCGTATATACAACATAATTTACGAGGAAATGGTTGTTGTACAAAGACATGCATTGCGTACGTTATTGTGGGTGAAACTGATATGTGTGTGCATTAGTGTTTGTTTTGTAAAAAGAACGGCGATCAGATTGTCTGTCAAAGAAGCTGAGGATATTTACCCAATGGAGTCTTTGTATCATGTCAAATTCTAGATGGTAGATAGAACTCTAGTAAGTGAACCAACAAAAGATTCCTGTGAAATTTTACTTCAGGGTGTAGATATCATGTACCAGTATTGGGACAAAACCTGAAATTGCTCAACGTTTCAGCATGTTTGATGACATCTATCTTAAAGTGTCCGATGATTGGCAAAATTAAAGTCTTGTGCCGAAAGAACACCTTACTATTAACCAAATATCAAAGTTTCTACAATTTTCCAACATTAGAAGTGTTTTTATTTCGTCTTTTAAATTGGATATTTTGGTCTTTTCCGATATTTGCCGAAGAAAATATGCTAAACTTCCGACTTGAAATTATGACGTCATACTTGCCACTGAATGACGTCATGGCGGGAAAAACGGGCAGTCATGGGTCATTTCCCGGAAAGTCTGAAATTTCTGAAAAAGTTAAATGTCAGACTTTTCTGTCATAAAGAGACTTCCCCAATCGATACTTAAAACACGGAATTCGTCCTCAGTAAATGTTAGAAAAAATGTTAAAACAGTCAAAGAATAGGTCGTAAGTGAATTAGGAATGTGCCAAAGAACGGTTTAAGTTTGTCTGTATTACTCTTACGATCGAGAAATGGATAAAAATTGAGACTTCGCTATATGACAGAAATGTCGAACACATTATCTTTGTCAGACACCTCATGCTCTAGATTGGGGGCGGAGTCAAGCCATTAATGACGTCAATCCGTGGCAATTTTACGGAAATTGCCGATCTTTATTTTCTCGAAAATCAGTTTTTCAACGATGTAAAGAAATTTAAAGCAAATAAAACTTTTAAAACAACCGAGTGTGGCGGATCTTTTATAAAACACGTTAATTTAATGATTTTCTTCCAATATACGGTGCAATAAACTGCCACGCTAGGTAGCCTTTAAGCTTCTTGACAAAGTCAGTAAGAAAGTAGTGCTACAAAAAGACTGTGCAAGAACGAGCAAAGAAACGCAATGAAACACTACTCACGGCCATACTCAGAGAAAAGGCGATATCAAGCATGGTACTGGTGTATTTTTGACCTTGAAACCGAGAAATTGCAGTTCTTGATGCAATAATTTTGTTGCAGTGCCCTCAAAAAACTAGTATTATTAAATCAGGCAGAGATCCACCTTGGTGCTCTGTATCTGTAACACAATAAAAATTTGAAGGTTACAAAGAGGTTGCTTACACATTTCACAGATACATACATATTTTAAAATAAAATTGACCTATCATCGACGTAATTTATCTTTTGACGTAATCATAAGTTGTGACTTTTGATATAATATTTTTATGATTTTACCTTTATTGTGTGTGATCATGAACAGAAAATTGCTAAAACTATTTATATAAGCAATAAGCGCGTGTGTTTGTAATTTGACGTCAGTTTGACGTCTGAATACTAAAACGCATTTAACAGGTTTTACAAAACGATGTGTTTTCTCTAAAACAATTATATCAAAGGATTTCAGTTATTTTTTGTACTCTTTATGTACAATATCCCTGTAATCGACTGTTTGTCTCATATTTGTTGTTTATTAATGTTGTTTTTGACGTGACGTCACATGAATACGACGCGTCTACAGATATGCCAACAAGCAGTTTCATCATCACCAAGGAATTGTTTCTCTGATTTGCGTTGTTGGCATTCTTAATACTCTAATGCACACGGATTACCGATTATCACAGACTAATAGTTATAAGTTTTGGAAGAAAAACGACGAAATATTCATGGACTATTTAAGGTAGTACACCCCAATGAGATTCCGCGACGTAGAAATTATTCGAGCGACGTCGTAAAGATTCGGCGATGGAACGTTCTACCATCGAATGTTTACGACGTTTCCCGAAATGGATACGCAACATATGTTAACGGCGTCGCATGAACAATTCCGACGTCGCGTGAATTTCATTACGGGTGGACTACCTTAACATTCTGTACAAATGGCAAAAATACTTTCTATTTCTAACGTTCATTTAACGAGAGAGTAACGTCTTCATGATGAGCTTTACTTTTTTTATGTCTGTTTAATAGCTTCTAAGTATTAAGTAACATGGTAATCCTCTGTTACCGGGCTTTTAAGTAGACTATAATGATTCTATTTGCAGAAGAAATGTCAGGGCAACAGAGTTGAATATGTACCCCGTCCAAAAGAGGAAGACGACCCAAAGAAAAAGGGCGTGTCATCGGCCAGAGGGCGGAGCGCAAAGTCAAAGGGGTCAGCCAAGTCAAATCGGGCGAAGAGCGGGAAACGGGCGAAATCCGGGAAGAAATCAGGGAAAAAGTCGGGAAAGAAGAAGAAAAAGTAGATTGGTGCGAATGTGTCGTTTAATCCTAGTTAAACCTTTTTAAGAGAGATCACCCTTAATGATATTCACGGGCGTCGGAATGTTCCACTGCGGAATGTTTACAATGTCACCCGAATTGTTTCGGATTTGTAACGAATGTGAACGACGTCTCACGAAAAATTCCGACGTCGCGTGAATCTCAATAGGGATGGACTACCTAAAATCTATGTTTATTCATAGTCCCAGATAGACAGTACAATTTCCTATTGCATAGTTTACCCTTATTCAAACGAGACCTGGTTTTGACGTATGAAATGGAGTTTTTGTGTGAAAACATCGAGGCAAGCGAATATTTTTCTGCCTTTGCCTCAATATTTTCATTAATATGATATGATATATACAAATTCCTTTTCCTCAACACAAAATTTTTCACCTGCAGCAGCTTCATACTCATTAACCCTTTCCCAAACAAGACCTGGTTTTGACATCCGTAATAGAAAAGGCTTGAGAAAACATTGAGACAAAAGAAGAAACTGCTGATAACCAGCAGTTTCTCCTTTTGTCTCAATATTTTCTATGCCATATTTTACACAAAATATGTCTTTAATAACTTCAATTTTGTCATTTGTGGCAGTTTTTGAAGTGGATCACCCTAAAATTTTGCTGTTTGGGAAAGGGTTAAGAGCATTACCCCCTGTGTTAGGGTTCTTAAAAAAATAAGTTTAAAAACTCATGAAATGTTATTTGTATTTTTTGTTACAAAAAAAACTTTTTTACGAAACTTTTAATAAAATGTGAATACGTTATTTTCAATCTTGTTCATTTTTGTTAAAAATATATGACAAGGTACATTTTAGTCAACCCTGTGGCATTTGAGACCAAGACGGATCTGAACTTGTCTGTTCCTAGGCACAGTCTAATCAAGATTTATGTTAGTCTCCAATATCTTTTACACTGTGGATAATCACATGATACAATATTTTCAGAAAATCTTCCATAATTTTGTAAATACTGGACTGATTTGAATTCGGTTTGAAGCAGAGAATGTGGACAGACGTCATGCATTAGATGGACATGGTTGATTTTTGAAAATCAACTGATAAAACAGTTATTGAAGATAAACCAAAATTTTGGTTTATCTTCAATAACTTTTTTATCAGTTGATATTTCAAAAATCCAACCTGTCAGGCTTATTCCTGTCATTTTTTCACATTCTCTTCTTCAAACCGAATTCAAATTGGTCAAGTATCGAAGATTATCGGAAATTCTGAGTCACGTGATTGTACACCGTTTTTGGAAGCAAATTTTCCAAATTTGCTTCTCTTAGCAGCCATGCGTCTCTGCACTGTACCATTCTCTGCATACCACACAACATCTTCCGGTCTTCCTCACTATAAATAGTTCTATCAAAAGCAAAGATTAATGAGGTAACAGTCATTCGAATATTCAATATGTAAGTCTGAAGTTATGTGTAGATATTGAATTGTGTGACTGAAAATGAAACATTCAATTAATCATGTCTCTGAGAGATGAAAAGATCCACGTAGTAATTTGCTTTATTATGGTTCAAAGATCAGTCCAATGGCCTTCCTTGTAAATGGGTCAGTCGAGTTTACTGAACTATGAAATATATTCAAAGCTTACACAAACGATTAATATGCATGAAGTTGTGCTAAAAATAAATACAACTCCATCATGAAATCAAAGTATGCAAGGTATTCTGGATAATCAAAGTACTTAATCAAAATACTCTACGAATCAAAGTATTCAAGGTATTCAAATGGATAATCAAAGTACCTAATCAAACTACTCTATTTCTGGCCCCGGTTTCTCTAAAAAACTTAAGTATGTTCTCAAATCTGAGCACAGTGCTCAAATTGCATGAAATCCACGTGAACTTCAATGGAATACCCTTCAACGTTGGAGAGTATCCCTTTGATGTTGAGCATGTTCTCATGAGAATATACTTGAGTTTTTTTCGAGAAACTGGGGCCTGGACAGGCCTACATTTTTGAAAAATTTGCTTCCAAACAGTACTGTCAGTACTTTGATTAAGATATACGATCATTCAGAAACAGTGAAAAAGAAAACTTATCTAAATGTAATGATGAATAATAAACGCTTTTCTTAAATCAGTTTTTTATTCAAATTAAAAATCATGATTAAATACACAACCATTCAATTCATTAATCAAAGATGAAGTACATTAAGCTGAATATAGAATCAGGGAATCAAAATTGGCATCTGAAATGAAAAAAAGAAAAAAAAAAGTTTATAAAGAGACAGATTACAAGCTATATCCTTTGAAAATAAAGGGAGATATACGTTCGAACTATTTAGACTTACGCCAATGTTTACCATCGTCTTGAGAAAAATATGAAACATTCACAGAATGGTTTTGTCTTAGGCCTATTGTTTTCCTGGACCAAAGCAGGGAGAGTTCAGCAGGGAGAGTTCCCCTAACATGTTAGATTTATGATTAAGGTATCCGACCCCTCAAAAGCACCAAAGAGCCAGAGGCGAAATTTGAAAGTGCAAATAATTCCTAAACTGTGTTACATTTCCATTCCAAATTTGTATTTATACAAACATAAGCATTTTGCACGGTTTAGAATTTTGAATCAGTGCATACTTATGAAAATATTTGACAAAGATGTTCAAAATTACCTCCCTTGCATATGAATATAGAGTAAAATAATATTTGTAAATTATTTTTTCTTGAAGCATAATCTTGAAATCCGGCACGGTTATTCATCTTGTGTGAAGTGTATTTACAAGTGTGTGAATTTTGATGCATTCGTGTAGAAAGTATAGATTTTTTTCAGGGTCTGTAAACCTTAATCTATTTCGCAAAGTTCCAAAATTAATAATATCTTACTTCTATAGAACAAGTTTAACCAAATTATCCAAGAAGCAATTGACCTCAAGGTAGTCCACCTTTTATGAGATTCAAGATACGTCGGAGATATTTGTGATACGTCGTTACTATTATTTCCGTATTCGAACCTCTTCGGGCGACGTCGTAAACATTCGGCGGTGGAACGTTCCACCGCCGAATGTTTTCGACGTCGCCCGAATAATTCCGACATCGCATGAATTTCATTAGGAATGGACTACCTTAACATAATATATGGTTCACTTACCATTCACACACGAGGTTAGATAGATCTCCGATGGGTGCCGACTTCTCCAGGACTTTATTACCGACATCGTCCGTACAGTAGCATACAGAACCTAAACACTGATATTGTTGGTAGTTGCCGTTGTGTCGGCACGTGTGGATCCTACCTACCAGACCCTGGCTAGCAAACGCGTCCTTATCACGTGCACATTCTGTAGAATATAAACAACGCTTTCTTAGATAAGCGAAGAGGCCGTTTTAAGTCCAAATTATGTTACAAGCCATCTGATTGGACGAGACATGTATATGCCTCTGATGGGTTGTTACATAATTCGGACTATATGTCTCGGCCAATCTGGTGGGTTGTTGTGTAATTTTAAAAGTAGACTTTGAATTAGACTGATTGGTTTATGCCACTGTGGTTTGGATTTAAAACCCTTTTAAATACAAAGCTTTAAAACAATTGATAAAAAAAAAAAAAGAAAATGCTGACTAGCAGTATTCAGATTTCTTTCTTTTCCTCAATGTTTTCCGAGCTTTGTAACAAACACAGAACTTTGAAATCTTTTGTCATATTTAATTTCTCGTCAACTAGCGGTCCTATGTCTACTAAAGGAGGGTCTAGTGAAGCAAATCGATCACGCCAGTCTTTACATTCCATTTTTTTCAATTCATCTTTTTAATTTTGCAAATTTCTGTTAAAAAAAATACGTTGGTTTAAAAAGAAATGGACGATATCGCGCTCATCACCAAATAATTACCACCAAAAAGGGATGGAATTCCAATTGTTAAACATAGGCGAATCAGTTTCAGGTTGTTTCCCCTGACGAGACTATAAAATACATCTACGTAACACTTCAATGTTAGAGTTGTTGATACTTACATGTATTTCATGTTCTATCATAGGTTTCCGGTAAGATTCTGTATGTTGCAATGTATATGTAATTGTGAACTGTAAAGTCCAGTGGCCATTTTTCATAACTAAGACACAAAATTATAATGAGGAAACATGGGAAACAAATATCAAACAACTGTACAACAGTTTTATACATACGACAAGTGACTCTATCCTTCAGAGATATAGGTGACGAATATCCCTCTATTTTGGTACCATCCTTACGTACACAATAACACCTGAATAAAAAAATAGTTCATTCTATCTAATCCGAGTCTTCTCTGATCTTAACTTAAGTTCGTTTTTTGATATATTGTCGTTGCTACATTTTAAAATGGAGCGACGTCGCTATATCATTTAACTTGAGCGTCGACAACTTTTTTAATTGATTGTATCTGAAATGATCTAGATATACTACATCCAGAAAGCAGAAAATCTTTGGTGAATTTCGCTATTCTCTTCTTCAGACCATTTTCAAATCGGTCAAGTTTCATCAACATTATTGAAGAGTTTCTGTAATTGTTTTGTCACATGATTCCCAACTCAGATAGTTAAAAATCTTAGCCTACTAAGAGCCCTGACACTGTCCTGGAGCATATCGACCGTCTGCGTCACACTTTGATACAAATCGACAAATTATTTACATATGAATGACTCGTAATGGATCAAATGGGGTCCCCTCTGGATCCGCTAGTGGAATTTATAGGTAAAAGAATCTTACTCAGAACCCTGGCACTGTCTAGGGGCATATCGACCGTCTGCGTCACACTTTGATACAAATTGACAAATTATTTACATAATGAATGACTCGTAATGGATCAAATGGGGTCCCCTCTGGATCCGCTAGTGGAATTTATAGGTAAAAGAATCTTACTCAGATCCCTGGCACTGTCTAGGAGCATATCGACCGTCAGCGTCACATTCTGGAACAAATCGACCCAGCAGAGAGCTGCCCATGGCCGACTGGAGAGCAACGGCACAGTCCTGCTTAGCTGGAATGGATATCGAGCTACAGATTAGAGGGGGAGGGGGTGATGGCTTTTCAAAATGCAATATTTCTTTTGATGTTCACCATACCCTACGGTTTGGGTACTAATTGGAATCCCCTCGTTGAAGCGATTCAAATGAGTACCGAGAACATAGAACATAGGATTTGGAATTGAAATAAAAAAGTTAGAATGTTTTAATACCCTTTTATCTGTTGCCGTGGATCATAATTATCGTCGTTGTTATTGCAAAACCTATTGACAACAAAATATACCTGCGTACTCTCCAAACTGTCCACCGGTGAGACCACCACTACCTACTCCAGTCAGCACTGGTTTTACAGTTGTCATGACAACGACTGGTTGTACTGGTTGTGTGACCGGGTAGTTTCCGTTACTATCACAATTAAACAACTTCCCAACCAGTCCGGACGCCATGTAGGCGGCCAGGTCACGAGCACACTCTGAAAGAGGATTACTGTATGAATTGTTTGGTACCTATGATGTTTGACGGTTGTCATGACAATAACTGGCTGTACAGGTTGTGTGACCAGGTAGTTACCTTTGCTATCACAATTAAACAGCTTGCCAACCAGTCCGGACGCCATGTAGGCGGCCAGGTCACGAGCACACTCTGAAAGTAAAGTATGAAGTGTTATGTATCCACGATGGTTCGACGGTGGTTATGACAACGACTGGTTGTACCGGTTGTGTGACCGGTTAATTACGTTATTATCACAATTAAACAGCTTGCCAACCAGTCCGGACACCATATAGTCGGCCGGGTCACGTGCACACTCTGAAAGTGGATTAAGGTACAGGGTGTTTCATAATATGTGTTACCATTTCGAAACTTAAGTATGTTTGAATTAAGAAATGCACATTTAAATGAAACATACAAAGTGAAAATAGACATAATAAAATTTTATTTGATATATAACAATAGTTTATTTGCAATAAGGATTGAAAAGAGTTCGGTCTCAAACATTTAGTACAGTTTTATGAAAAAAAATTCTAGACGACGTCATCCATGTTTCAAAACGACGTCAAACGGTTTCATGAGGTTTGTAATGGTAGTGTTGCATGTGTCCAATGAAATATTCCGATTTCACAATGAAATGCTTATTCAGTTCATCCATAGATATTGCCACATGGTTATACGCGCATCATGTTTCAAATATATCAAAGAAAAAGTTCAGTCAGGCTCAGATCTGGAGAGGGCGACAGCCACACATTATCTGACCTGTGTGAAATCCATTGTGTCTCAAATGTTTTCTCAAGCCATGTAATAACTTTCCTGGAAGTGCGGACATAGCTCCATCCTGCTTGAATGAAAGAGTATTAAAGTCTGCATTCCTTTGTCTTAATGTCGGGACATATTAATTTTATTCCTGAATACATGCAGATAGCTCACTCTATTGTGTCAATTTCACTTTTTTGTCATTAAAAAAGAAGGGTCCAGTTAATATCGATGAACATAGAACTGCACATACATTGTATTATTAAATTGTGAGAATAAAATGATCTTTTCAAACAAAGTCTGATTATTCTAAGCATCTCGGTTTTCATAGTTGGGATGTCAAATATTGATGACAAATGTTTATAAATATTTCAAAAAAAAAAAAAAAAAAAAAAAAAAATCACAACTTCCCTGCATACGTCAATTAGCAGCGCCATATGAAAAACAGACAATTTTATGACGTGTAAAAAGACGTCATGACGTCAACATTTCTCCCTAATTTTTGCGCGACACAAAACTTCATTATGTACCCTTTAGAAACATGTATAATACGACTATGTAGTATGTACAGATAATGATTTATATTCATTTGTAATGGTAACAGATATTATGAAACACCCTGTATGTGTGTTATGCTAGATTCCCACTGCCGATCTGATCCACTCGATCAACTTGACCACCTACTTTCCCCGATCAAGCCCGACCGAATGTATGTACACGACTTCTCGATCTCTAGTCGACCCCGCCCTAGCACTCCCGATCATTTTCCCGATTTCTACCCGATCACCCCGTCCTTAATTCGAGCCCTACTCGACCAAGACCCGACCATCTCGATCTATAAACGACCAGATCGAGCTCATTGTATTCTATGTGTTCTGAATGAAAATCTTTCTGCATTGTATGTGATTATCACATTTTCATAATAACTTCATAATATTGTCGGTTTAATCATATACATAATTTAAATATGACGTAAATGTACTTTAAGCTATTTACTCACCCTTATACTGATTAAATATAACGATTGATACATTTTTAAGGCATTAAATATCATTATTTCAATCGTACGCGTTATGGCTCAGAGCGGAGAATAACATGAAACACAATTTCCGATAGTTTTCAATATTTCTGTTGATATAATCTGCGCGGGATCTCTTGCTGTTTTTACACATTTATTACCACACGACCTAGTGTTCCCACTGCCGATCAGATCAACTCGACCAAGCGATCGAATACAGATCGAGCTCAGTCTGTAAGGGCGATCGGGGGCGGTCGACTCGACCGGGTCGAGGTGATCGAAATTGATCTGCGTCGCTCGGGCTTCCTACTCGAGTTTTTTTGACATGCAGAAATAGTCGAGTGCGACTGAGTACAAAAATGATCGAGAAGCGATTGTGTATTGATCGGGTAGAAGGTCGGCCTTATCGAGAATCACTAGTGTCTGGAGATCGAGTGTGATCGGGTTGATAATCTGTATCCCAACCTGCATCGAAAGTGCACTCGATCACCTCGACTTGTACCCGAGTTATTTCCGACCACATTCCGATCAACTAGACCTCTGCTTCATCTGTTCACTCGACCAAATCGGGTGAAGAGGTCGGGTTTGATCGACTAGAGATCGAGAAGAAGTAATATGGTCGGGTCTGCTCGAGGGCATTTAAGCGATCGAGTAGATCGAATTAATCCGATGCCATAGAGCAGTTGGAATCACTCGATCACCTCGACTTGTACGAGTTATTCTCGAACGCAATCCCGATCAACTCGACTTCTGCTCCATCTGTTCATCCAATCGAATCCCGGTAAAAGATATCGACTCGATCACACACAATCTCTACACGAGTGATTGTCGATCAACTCGATCTTCTATACGGCCAATACTCGAGCAACTTCCCGATGTATTTTCTACTCGATCGCTTCACGGATTTTTTTGACGTGTCAAAACAAATTGGCAGGATTACCGATCGATGCAGACCAAACTCGATCATCTCGACTAATCCCGATCACACATGCCGAGCGAGCTTGACCGGTACTCGATCGCTTGATCGGGTTTGGTCGAGTTCATTTGATCGGCAGTGGGAACCTAGCATTAGGTATCTATATATGATGGTTTTACGGTGGTCTTAACAACCACTGGTTGTACAGTTACAGTTACTATCACAATTACACAGCTCCCCAACCAGTCCGGCAAGGCAACGATTCTGTAAATTTACATGGTCCTAGGTCCATGGTTCTTCAGTTAGAGCATAGCAACGGGCTTTTCCACATAGATCTAGTTAAAGTATGGCCTACGAGAACGAAAATTAGTAGGACACCTCTATGGGCCATGGGTAACATTTTTTGTAAACTTTCGTGGTACCAAACCAAACGTTTCGGGGATTAGAGCACGACAAGGAAAAAAAAAAAAAAAAAAAAAAAAAAAAAAAAAAACTGGGGACGGACTTACGAATGGACACATATACGGACAGACAGCCATAATGAAACCAAAAGACCGCTCCTCTACTTCGTCGGTAGGAAGCTATAAAAAGCTCGGATATTTTACTCTATCAAGTTCAATTCAATCATTGTATTTATGTTGGGGGATATAACACTTTTAAATGATACTTACTGCAGTTCATGGATGCTGTATTCCCCCGACCAGCCTGGTACCCTGGAATCTGTTTGCCTGCTGGGTCCACACAATAACATCTGTAAACACATTTATTTGTTCGGTTAATTCCGTCAATTCTTTACCATACAAGACCTAGGTTCCGTTATACTAACGAACATTTTTTCTTGGACTATAGGCATATGTAACAAGACACGGGAATGAAATAAAAATCAATTGAAGTATTTAAAAAAATTCTAAAAAAGCCTTCACAACTGATACCGGTACTTAGATTGAATTACAAAATGTCCTTCTCAAGGCAGATGGTTTTATTTCTTGAAACTATATTCCAGGGTAAAAAAATAAAGGTCTTACACTGATCCCAGGCACTGTACCGGTGCGAAGTTACCATCTGCCTGACAGTTTGGGGCCTCGACTCCCAGTAGAGGTATACCGTTAGTCTGGGATTTTTGGAACTCGGCAAGTCTGGCAGCACACGGACCTGCAATTATATTTGTGACCCGTCACACTTACAGAAACCACCTGGTAGGCGTGAAAAGTGTCGAGTCGAGTCAGTCTGTGCGGAATGCGCAGACAGATCAGGATCGAAACTTTAACCCTTTCCTAAACGACAAAAACTCAGGATCTTGCAATTCAAATCCGGCTGAATGCAACAAATTTAAAGCGTAAAACGAAGCCCCAGAAAATATTGAGGCAAAAGAGGAAAATGTTAATCATCTTTTTCCTCAACATTTTCCCAAATCTATTCTATTAAGGAAGTGAAGACCGGGTCTTGTTTGGGAAAGGGTTAAACGCAAAGCTAATTTTCTTGATCTGCAATGTTTCCCTATCTTACTATAGGCTAAGTTCCCTTTCCTAGATGCGTCATCTTGTTGATGCCTATCTATTTTTCAGATTTTTTTTTTTGTTTTTCAGAATTTTAACCCATTCCCACACATTGACCCTTTTTGACTCCTCAAAAGATAAATGCTTTAGAAAAAATGTGGAAAAATGAAGACATTGCTTGTGACAAGCAATGCCTTCATTTCCCACAATATTTTCTACCCAGGAAGACCATAAAAAGTAAAATTTCTTTCGCGTGAAATTGTTGTCTGCAATACCTTTGAATTTGAACTACCCTGAAATTTTGCCATCTGGTAATGGGTTAAGGTCTTCCAAGAAGATCCATTTAAAGCATTGCATGCCACATTTTATATACAATGATTACCAAAATACTCGAATAAACAAAATGAATAATGTTTTCGGTGCATATAACTAAGCAAGTTTAAGGTAGTCTACCCCTAATGAAATTCGCACGATGTCGGAATTATTCGGGCTAATTCGAAAACATTCGGCGGTGGAATTATATGTTTACGACCGCGCCTGAATAGGTTCGGATACGTAACGACATCGCGCGAAAAAACCCCCGATGTTTTATTAATCTAAAAATGGCCACGTTACAGGTATTAAAAAATCTTACCTACTGCCCTGTTCACAGCTGAAAATGACAAATATAAAACGTTTGAATATAAAATACATTGCACATACTTCTAGCATTATCAATGAAAACTGATAAAATCTTAAAATTAGTTGACAAGTCTATACAAGGGGAAACACCGCTGGAATTATCATAATATTTTTTTTCTCTCAAAGATTTCAAATATGATTTTCTGTTTATAACTGTCAAACAATCAGACACCAGAGAACCTAAATGTTAACAGATTTTTGTATCGTTTTGTATATGGTAAAACTGACTTACCCGCGAGTGTTTCACATTTCCACGTACTTCTGCTACTAGTACACTGAAGCCCCTCCTAACATTCTAATGTAGGCAGGACACTGATCAATGTGATTTGTACAGTATTGTGTTTTATAGTTGACTTACCCGCGAGTGTTTCACATTTCCACGTACTTTTACTACATTGAAGCCCCTCCCTACTTTCTAATGTAGGCGGGACACTGATCAATATGATTTGTATTGTGTTTTATAGTTGACTTACCCGCGAGTGTCTCACATTTCCACGTACTTCTGCTACACTGAAGCCCCTCCTAACATTCTAATGTAGGCGGGACACTGATCAATGTGATTTGTATTGTGTTTTATAGTTGACTTACCGGTGAGTGTCTCACATTTCCACGTATCTCTACTACACTGAAGCCCATCCCCACATTCTGATGTAGCCGGAACACCGAGTAAGAAGGAACTAGCACAACTATCACCTTCAGCTGTAGAGTAGAAAACATATGACATATCACGCATAATTTAGGTCTACGGGAAGTAAATACATTTGTCGTGACACGTGACAAATCTATAGGGAAGCTACGGTGAATTATTACGATCAAGGTGACCTGTGATTGGACAATATTTTTTACTGGAATTGAACATGATTTATTCATTTGTGACTGATTATATTCTATTTTCAAGTTAAAAGCAAAAAATCAATGATTTTGAATCATTTTGGCAATTTCTGGGCCATTTTAAAAGATGGGTATTATACTCTGAAATGCTTCTGAGACTAGCTCCGCAGTTAGGGTGATCTCAAAAATGGGGTCAAAGGTCATAGAGAAAAGGATTCATGCCATACTAAAATTCATTTTTTCGGGTGTATGAATGGATGTTCTAGAATTTAAGGTAGGTCAGATCATTGGTGCAAACTCATGGACTGAGCTATAAGCCAAAATGTTATAATGGTCGCCTATGTAAAACTATTTACTTCCCTTAGACCTAAATGTGGACCCTAATACAAATAGTAGACCAACCCAGGTTGTTGTTGTTCTAGAAAGTTTGACAGATTTAAAACTTCCGGTTTGATTTTTGTTGCAGACGATCAATCTGGGTAAGCAATTTACATGTTTTTTCTGACCATATCAGAACATTTTGGCATCACTGCACCACTATCCACTTGTCTGCCCATCTGTGTGTGTGTCTGCAGCCAAATTAACATGAATATTCAATATTTCTCTAAATAACTCTCACATTATTTGACTTACAAAGCCCAAATTTGGTAGGCATGCACACCAGTGCAACATGTATCTTTTATTATTAAGGTCAAGGTCATTCATCAAGGTCAAGGTCAAATCTGAAGGTAAACCTTTAAGAAAAAATGGTGTGATTTTTTTCATTTCTGCCCATACTACACACTCCTGAAAGCTGTAAGTAGTATCTTTTTGTAATATATCTACATCTTGTCAGTGTGTTTCTATTGGTACCAAGGTCAAGGTCATCCAAGAAGGTCAATGCCAAGTTCAAGGTCAAGTTTTCAATAAAAGTTGCCATTTTGAGGGGGGGGGGTGATTTGTTTGTTCCTCATTATCAATTACATACTGTTGATGTACTTTATTTGACTCATGGGTGTGTTTAAAAGCCTTTAAAGGACCTTTTTATAATTTTCCTTGTTATTTTGAAGGCAACGGGCTGGTCTTGAACAAAGGTTTTCTATTTATTTCAGAAATTCAGTGTATAGTTTCATTATGTTGTAGTCATCAGCCCGCATGATTTTCATACTACAAAGATCAGCCCGATATATCTGATAGCTCATATTTTGACCAATCCGGATCATTGATTCACACTCTGAGCTTTGAAATCAATTATCTACCGGGTAATTCTGCCTTTTGGGAGTGAAGTTTGGATAGCTTGATTCATTAGTTTTGAGTTCTGTCAGTTTGAAATTAGTTTAGCAGCAAAGTAAAGTATATAATGCAGTTAGCTAATGCTTTTAACTATGTATTGGATTATAAGATCAGTGCAATAATGGGTTAAAGTGTCTGATCTTGGCCTGTTTGTTTAGAGTAAATACAAAAGGACTGATGAAAACCTGTTTTCTGTGAATTTTTGCTTACTTTTCACTTATAGATATTGCAATTTTAGGGCAATAATGATGACAGAACCCTCTTCCTGTGTCCCATTAAGGTGTGATTGTAAATTTTAAGGTACATGAAACATGTGAAACTCAAAATATAATACCAGAAATGGTAAATTATGCTTTTTGAATATGTCTTTATACAATGTTGAAGGAAAAAAACAAGATTGGACAGCATTTTGGCCATTTTGTAAGTGAGAAATTTCTGCTGAGTCATCATTTTTCACTATTATGTAATCTTAATCATTTTAATATAACTTTTCTAAACATTTTTCACTGGGATTTGGTTTATTTTATTAAGATGTGCTATAACAAACAGAGTTTAACATTTTCCTCATCAAGAAATAGATTTATGAACAAAGAGAGACTATTTCAATACTAAATGGCTTCTTGTTTTTTGTGTCAATGTTGTAAAGGGAAATGCCAATTTCTCCATTATTTTTGTACCAAATGTTTTGAAATTCAACATAGATGCTAAAACAATGTTGTACTATTCATGTAATAACATTAAAAGGGCATTCTTAAAAAAATGTGTTGTTGGCACTTAAAAATGATAAGAAAATACAGATTTATTTTCAAAGGTTAAGGGTTACATCTTTAGAAAAATAATGAAAAATATGAATTTGAATTATTTTCACCTGAAATGGTGGCTAATATGCTCAGAAGTAATTGTTGCACAATACTAAATCAACAGAATGTGTAAAATATTAATTTACAACCTGCCTTTTGAACATTGAAAGTACATGTTTTGATGAAGAACAAATTTCTGACATAGCAAATTTTTGGCTTGATTTTATTGTGATAGGGTAAAGGAAAACATGTTTCTTTCAAGATGCAAGGGAAAGAATGAACCCATTTTTTTTTAAAATTCTGTTCAGAATTGGCATTTGGTCACAAAGACACTTAAATTTTGTATTATGCCACCACATAATCTTTTCTTTAGGTCTACGGGAAGTAAATACATTTGTCGTGACACGTGACAAATCTATAGGGAAGCTACGGTGAATTATTACGATCAAGGTGACCTGTGATTGGACAATATTTTTTACTGGAATTGAACATGATTTATTCATTTGTGACTGATTATATTCTATTTTCAAGTTAAAAGCAAAAAATCAATGATTTTGAATCATTTTGGCAATTTCTGGGCCATTTTAAAAGATGGGTATTATACTCTGAAATGCTTCTGAGACTAGCTCCGCAGTTAGGGTGATCTCAAAAATGGGGTCAAAGGTCATAGAGAAAAGGATTCATGCCATACTAAAATTCATTTTTTCGGGTGTATGAATGGATGTTCTAGAATTTAAGGTAGGTCAGATCATTGGTGCAAACTCATGGACTGAGCTATAAGCCAAAATGTTATAATGGTCGCCTATGTAAAACTATTTACTTCCCTTAGACCATAAATGAACTTTCTTGGATGTGTGGAAAGTGTCGGTCCTATTCAGTCTATCTAGTCTGCACAGACTGACTAGAATCGAATCCTATCGGAGTCAATTTCAAAATTCGCAGGTTTTTTTAGACCAGTAAATCATGAAAAATAATTGTCAAAAATTGTAATTTTTGTGTTCTCAATTTGTTGTTAGATTATTAATAACATGTTTCAAATCATTTTCCACCCTGGATTGTTGGTGTGTAGCTTCTAAATCGGTTATTAACCATGTGTTCCGGACAAAAATGTCTTTGGTGTTCCGGTTAAATAAAGGTATGATATTAATGTAGATTAAAAGATATTTCACATTTTTTTCACCAAATTACATTTTAAAAGGTCAATAGCTAATAAATCATAGAAAAGAATCATTTTGGATGCATAATTACATAATAATTTACAGGAAAGTATCTTTGTCTGCTAAAGTTGGAAAAATCAAACATTTTAGTCTCAAAATTTCTTATTTGAGTCCAAATGTCCAGAAAATTTCCAATCGTCAGAATTAGTATGTCCAATTTGCTTTATATAACTAGTACTTTTGATGCATTTGCTTGATCAGTTTTCTTGGAAAATGAATTCAACATTACCGGAACACCAAAGACATTAGCGGAACACCAAAGACATCAACATAACCCCAAAGAAAATCGTCTGTTTTCTTTGTTTTAAAATGTTTATTTTGCAATGATTTAGGTTGAAACTGGCAGCTAATATTTGTCCCATGTGATTCCGCTTCCTGCAACGCACATCAGAACGCTTGACAAATTAAAATGCCAATGAAAAGTCCAAGCTTAACCTCCACTTGATAGTAAAATCCAACCTCCTTTAAGACATGAATTCAGTAACACGGCATGAGCCGAAAGATATAGGAATGCATAGAGATATAGTTAATGTGTAATAATTTAGGATTTTAATGCACTAATATAAAACATTTTGGGTAATACCGTTCTAGCATTTATCGTCTGTCAGCCTGCCCGTCAGTTCAAAACTTTGAATTGGCATTTCTCTAAAACAATGGACAAAGAAAGCTAACATTTGGTAAGTAACGATTGTTCAATGATATCTTTATGCTCCATTCATTCAGACATTCCCAAAAAGTCATTTTAACCCTTTACATGAAACTCCACTTAAAACATCGAGCAAAACCTAGATTTGGCATTTTCTCTAAAATTATTACACGAACAAAGCTGAAATTTGGTATGTTACCTTATTTTAATAATATCTATCTGATCCATGCAATCTGAGATACGTCAGTGCTATTTTATTTTTGTCTTTGGCGTTCCAGTGCTCAGACCGGAACACCAAGGACTGGAACACCAAGGATAATTTCACACTATTTTTCAAAAATATAAGTGAAAATCGGGTATTTGTTAAATCTACTATTGAAAGCATTTACTGTTCTTTAGGTCAGATATACCGGACAAATATCTAATAAAAAGGTACCTTGCAAAGTATTATAAAGTGCGTCATCCCAAAGACAAAGAAAAAAAGTACTGTACAAGTTGACCGCCTTCTTTTTCAATTCATTAATAAGACACAAAATAAATTCTTCCTCTTTCAATTGTAATGTATGAGCCTACGATAGCTTTTCAAAAGGAGGTACATGATTTGTGTCTACATCTAATTAAGATTGCATTTCTTTGACCTTTTAGACACTGGAACACCAAAGACAAAAATCTGTGGGACAAGGATATATGATGATTTTTATACCATTTACATAATATCATTTGGGTAACTGGTATATTCAAAGTGTAAATTAACATATTGTCATGCAAACTAACCCAAAAAAGCTTTTCAATCACGGTTAAAAGTAGTTATCTTTGCTGGTCAAAACCAATGAGGGTAGCAGTGGGACAAAGGAAATTTACACATTTCAGGCCATATAACATGTAAAATATCTCACTAAAGCATGTAACATGCTATATTTTTATGCTTGATTAACACAATTACATTGGTATGGACTCATTTTTAACATTAATGTTTATTTGATTACTTAAATGTACAAGTTATCACACGTGGACAAGAAAATATGCGAATTTTGAAAACGACTCATCGCTCTAAGGTAATTTTCTGGATCTAGCTTTGTTTTACTATCCTACTGTGATGTTCGTTTTTCAAAATACGGCAATCATTCTGTTCGACGTCTTCTTACTCTGATCCGTTTCTCAAACTTCCGAAAAATGACATGTCACAAATGTATACGTTAATCCAGACATCAGTTTAATATCTTGAACGGACAAAAGGTGACCGATCTTGAATTGCGATAGTCTGACATTTTCTCCAGGTCCTGTATCATGTAGTGTTTCGTATGATAAAAGTTAACGTACCTAATTGTGTAATACACATGGGACAGCATCCACAAAAACTCGCTCCTTCTTTAACCATCCCATTATCGCAGTTGGTTGACGATACGGTCGCGCAGTCAACACGATCACAGTAGTTCGGGGGACACTGAAACAAAGCGTGACTGACCGCAGCCAGACCCAACACGACCGCTAATTTCAACATGGTTCACGATTATACCAGGATTAACTACGCCGACTCAGCTTAAACCTTAATGCTGCTGCAGATACCAATGTAAACAATTAAATACAATCAAGCCGGGGTGTGCAAAAATGGTCCCATCTTATTAGAAATCAAAATGGACTACGAGGTCAGAGTGAGCCGAAGAAGGCCAATTTGACCGAGATCCATTTCGCTCTTTGACAGTCGATACATGTACTGATGAAATTTCAAAAATCGCGGTGGATCTTGATCAGACTGTGTGAAAGACAGCCAGAGCCGCGTTCTTTAGAGCCAGATTTCTTGAGATTTCTTGAGATTTCTTAAGATATTGTAGGATAAAGCGTTCTTTAGAGCAAGATTTTTAAGACGCTCAATGGGAGGTGCCATTACCATATACTTCGTGCGGAACCCCTCGGTTCCGAACGCTCCATAATTTATAAACCGCGGTGTTCCGAATGCCCCATACTTTATACAAATGACGTCATGATGACGTCATTTGTATAAATATGGAGCATTCGGAACAGCTCGGTCAAAGTCTCGGTCTTAAAACGCTTTATCAAAAACATCTTAAGAAATCTTAAAAAATCTCGCTCTAAAGAACGCGGCTCTGGTCTAGATAAATGATGGTCTCATATGCAATAGGGGCCATTTCCCTATGATCACATCTCACATGGTTATGACCTTTACCCTTTCCTAAACAGACGCTTCATTTGATATCTTTTATTATTGAGAAAGTAGAAGAAAATGCTGATAATCAACATGTCATCCAATGTTGTCTCTATTATAAAGTACAAAATTCCATTTATTAGCATAAATGTTATTTTCTACAGAATCTTTCAATTGGAAGTTTTGAAAAATGTTCATTCTATAGGAAAGGATTAAACTGATAAATAGATTTTACAATCACCGTGTTTACCCGGACAGAAAGACTGTAAACTTCTGTAACCATTACCTAGCTAAAAAGTGATGAGGATTGGAAGAAATTGGAAAACCAATCTTGTAGAAACATTCATTTTACATTGCGTTTTCAAGTATTTTTGCAAAATTAAATCTTTAAATAATCGATTACTCTGTCCTGTATTTTTTCCAATTCAACCAGATATAATGTAAAGTAAAGGTTTCATTTTTTATTTCGTGCTCATAATCAACTCTTAACCAACAAAACAGAAGCTTGGACTGCTCAAGTTTGAAAGTAGCAGCAACATGACAAAATGGATGCATATAGATGTAAAATTTGTTCACATTATAGCATTAAATTCGTTCAAGTCAGCCGCAGTTTCTTCTTTTGTCTCAATTTTTTCCTTTTTTTCTATTAGAGACGTTTAAACCAGGTTTTGTTGGCAGACGGTTAATTTTGTTTTATGTTTACGTTTAGTATTGTTTTAATCATGCAATTTTCTTATAATTCTATATGTGAATGTTCACGTACTTTTTAATATTTATATTATTGTCTGTAAATGATAAACATGAATGAGGCTATAATAAAGATATATAGAGATTACACAGAAGTACTGTGTTTAAGACAAGTACTACATAACATTGCTCAACGTATATGTAACAACCCGTGCCGGTTAAGCATGGTGATAATGAAAGGTTGACGTACAAGGAATTTAATCATTGTTTAGGGCTGGGTAAGATTCCATGATCACGAGCGGTAGATATCGTTTGATGTCTACTAAAATAACGTAAATGTGCCTTGTTTAAGTTTCTGTTACGCTTTTTTGGAAGAAAGAAAATAGTTCTATTGCAAAACAAGAGGCCGGTCCCTTTACACGGTGGATAATCACGTGATACAATATTTTCAGAAAATGTTCAATAATTTTGTAATTATTGGACAGATTTTAATTCGGTTTGGAGTAGAGAATGTGGACAGACGTCACGCATTAGATGGACATGGTTGATTTTTAAAAATCAACTGATAAAAAGTTATTGAAGATAAACCAAAATTTTGGTTTATCTTCAATAACTTTTTATCAGTTGATTTTTTAAAAATCCAAACGTCCAGCCTATTTCTGGAATTTTCCCACCTTCTCTGTTTCAAACCGAATTTAGATTGGTCAAGTATTAAAAAAGATATTGAAGATTATCGGAAATTCTGAGTCGCGTGATTATACACCGTGCTTAAGCTTGGTTGTTGTACTCTCTTAAGAACAGAGCACATTCTATCTTCACTCCATTATGATAGAATGATGTCATATTTGATGGTTAAACAATAGACCTCGGTAGACTGTTGAAATATGACACTAAGTTTTGTAGACCTGTAGGGCTGAAACGAGTATCAGGGTACCCGCGGGTACTCAGCAGGCCCGTAGGAAGCAATTTAATATAGGGGGGGGGGTAAAGACCCTATCTTGAATATTTGGGGGGGGGGGCAAAATTTTAAGTGTAAAATTAAGGAAAAATGGTATTTTTTTAGCAACTGTGGGGGGGGGGGGGCTTAGTCCCCCTAGCCCCCCCCCTCCCTGGCCTGGGCAGGGTCTAAAATTGTAAGTGCCCGGGTACAAATGAGCGTGGATCTGAAAAAAACGTCCCTCATAGCATTTGAGAAAGTTGAGTTTTAAGACCTGCATGTGTCTAAGTGGAGGCTGACAGATATCTAAGCTTCTCTCTTACGGTTGCTACATGTCACGAAGAAGCTATTGGAGAACAACATGATCCCTGATCAGACTGCGTGTATACGCAGGCTGATCTGGAACCATGTTGGGCCCAAAAACCCCAAAGGACCTTTTTCCAGATCCTGGCTCAAATGTATTATCCGTTACCCGATACTTAATGATGACTTTCAACTTGAATTGATAATTTAACATTTCTGGATCGTTAAAAAGTTGTACAATTATGAAAATAGTGTACAACATGGTGTCAAAGATTACATTGCATAGGGGACTCATTTGGAAACCCACCGATGGGAACATGTAGGCGAAGGCCGCGGCCATTGTGCAGTTGGTAGCGCATCTGCCTTTCATTCGAGAGGCCCCGGGTTCGATACCCGCCCGCCCCGCGGCAAATACCCTTACTGACAAAAATGTCACCCATCAATAGTTTGATATCGTGAACCTATGTGGGCGAATAGCTGGAGACTCAGTAAGGGTGTTGTGGTAGTACTGGTATGAGAAACGTCAGGAATCCATGGTTAGGTGCTCCAGCCGCCGCGATATGACCTTAGTAGTTGAAAACGGCGTAAAACCCCAATAAACTAAACTAAACATGCAGCCGAGTTGACTCGGCCGAGTCAACTCGTCTGCATGTTCTCATTGGTGGATTGCTCTTATACTATTTCTGGATTGGGCTTTCTAAATTCACGAATTATCCATTATACGGACACCCGGGTACGGACACCCGGGTACGGACAGGTAATTGATAGACTACTTGTAGGCCTACAGCCGGATTCGTTGGTTCGAACTTACGGTATATAACCCATCATTAAAAACACCACTTTTTACGCATGCGATATTCATCAAATTACACAAACTTGTAAATATACATCAAATAAGTTGATTCACCGCGTCGGATTTCAAGATAATGCTTCAAGAAGAAAATAATTTACAAATATTTTTTAATCTATATTTATATGCAAGGGAGGTAATTTTGAACATTTTTGTCAAATATTTCCATTTGGTATGCATTGATTCAATATACTTAACCGTTCAAAATTCTTATATTATGTTTGTTTTTAGAATGAAAGTGTAACACAGTTGAGGAATTACTGGTAGGCCTACTTTTCAAATTTCGCTTCTGGCTCTTTGGTGCTAATGATGTGTTGTATACGTTTAAGTCATCCTAGCTAGCCCAGGTTGAGCCCGCTTGTGTTTGTATTCGCCGTTGGCGAATTAAGGTGGAATATGACAATAAAATAGTTTTCAAAAAATCTTATTAAAATTTGTACCATGTAAGACCTTCATTGAGAAAAAACTTTAAGGTAGCCTATGGTGAAACGCTACCAAGAGATTGTCCCGCTTGTTGTTATGGACAGTGAATTTTAGGAAAAAAGAGAAATTGATGATTATCAGCAATTTCTTCTTTTCCCTAAATAGTTTACTAAACACATTTAAACAGGATCGTCAAAACTACGTTTGTTTGGGAACGGTTTAAATCGTCCGGCTGCAGTTTATTTATAACTTTTTGTTAATATTGAGTGGACGCCGAAAGAGGTCTAAAATTTGAATTGCCGCCGTTCAAACTGGGCTGCAATCCGACGTTAGCAGTTAACCCATTTGACGCCCTTCAATATAAAGACTTTTGGAAACATTGTGGAAAATGAAGAAATTGCTTGTGACAAGCTATTTCTTCATTTACCAGTGTGTTTTCTACCCCAAAAGACAACAAAAATTAGATTTTATTCATTTGAAATTGTCGTCTGCAACATCTTTGAATTTGGATCAACCTAAACTTTTGCCGTTTGGGAAAGGTTTAGGTCGCCACAATCTTGTGTCAAATATCTAGAAAATCTCATCGTCTGTCTACGATGGATGACCCACGTGACCTTTGGGAGGAAGCTTTCACACCGAAAATCGTCCACTTCAAGTATGTTTGTTTAATTTCTCAGCTTATACTTTACGAAATTTGACGATATAGGCCCATTTAGTGCATCGCATGCGCTTTTGAGAGGATCTTTCCCGGTTCTATTTCATTCTGCACAAAATTCCATGGATTCTTCAACTATTCAAAATCAATTTGCTTTCGCTTTATTTTTCAGTGTGAACGCCTTTCAAAAGTCACATGGGTTAGCCACCGTGTTGTGGGCAATTAGTCATTAACCCTTTCCCAAACGGCAAAATATTAGGGTGGTCAACTTTAAAAACTGCCACAAATGACAAAATAGATTCTATTAAAGATAGAATTTATATAACATATGGCACAGAAAATATTGAGACAAAAGGAGAAACTGCTGGTTATCAGCAGTTTCTTCTTTTGTCTCAATGTTTTCCCAAGCATATTCTGTTAAAGACGTCAAAACCAAGTCTTGTTTGGGAAAGGGTTAAATTGTGACTGAGACTGTATTACTTAAAATGTAGTAAGCAAAACATCATTTACATCATAATCCTTTTCAAAATTGTTCTTGGTTGTTAGATCTATCGCTTCTTTCACAAAAAAAAAACGCCCAGTAAAATATGGAAAATGTCCGGCAATTTTAAATAATGCCTTTTGGTCGCATGTTCTCCGTTTGCAAAAAAAAGAAGCCTACTTCGAATATTAGCCTGATATAATGCTCGCATTCTCATTAATTTGTTATCTGCAACAAATTCAATTTTTGGACCGAATAAATTTTACATCAAGAGTGTTAGGTGTCAAAAATAAACGTAATATTGCTTAATGTTGGGCAAAAGCGGTGATTCCCCTTAATCTATTTTTAGACGTCAGGAAATAACAAATTGAAAATCTGGAATGTTGTAAGTTGTGGTGATACCTAAAGGCCAGAATTCAGCCTGCACATAAAACCGAACTCTTTGTGTCGAAGTCAGAGGGGTCGGCAAAATATCTCGACATATCCGAAGTTTGACTCATCCGATTTTGCCCTTTTTCGGTTATTCATCAAGTACGTTCAGTACGTTCATAATTTGAATATATATTAAGCATAACAATATAGGGATAATGAAACTCAATGATAAATAAAGATAAAAATTTTAAGTTTCTTGGAGGCTGTTATACTTTTTTTGATAAAACTATTATTACTTTTGCTTTGTGTGAAGATATTGTGCAGTCACAGGTCGTTGATTTCGTAACATAGGCATGTACACTAAAGAGGGGTCAGCATTGAAAATCACAAATGGGCCAAATTTGTGCATACACATGCGATTTTCGCATTTCTGGATGAAAACTAAACAGTACATATTCGCAAACAAATCCTTAGCTGTGAAAAGATGATTTAACGTTGTCGTCTAACCGACCGCCAAAACCTGGCAGATGTAGGAAAGCTCGAGCTTGCAGTTAACAATACTAACGATCAATGTATTGAAGATTGCTGTGTAACAAAGCGTATAATTGTGGGGTTGCATTGGCCAAGCAACCGATCGGTGCGTTATTCCGTTCTTTCGCTATCATAGAGGTTTTAAGTTCACTGATTGAAAATAATCGGCATCAACATACCGGGATCTTTGAGGACCACTTTAAACATGCAGGCATCCAAATACAGGGATAATCTCAAGAAACAGAGAGTTGGACCGTACAAGTCGTAGTATTGACACTATTATGCGATTTTCGAAACAGGCGGTACTGCTACATACGCCCAAGGATTAACCAGTCTTTCATAGCGCGACAGATAAATTTTTGAATTTTTGTTCTTTAAGATGTTAAGGAACAAGTTTATTGAAGAAATGTGAGTAAATTTTGGAAATTTCGTGGTAAAATATTAAACCAATTCCGATATCCCTATATTGTTGTGCTTAGTATAGAAGGAAAAGGAATGAAATTGCCCGAAACGAGCAATTTCTATCATTTTCCTTCTATATTTCATTGCTTTCACTTATTTCGAAATCAAATCGTTTGAAATTCTTGATATTCATTGATGGGGACGGGACCAGATTTTCACTTCGACTTCAGCAGGAATTCGAATCATCCGATGGCGAGATATCGAGTGTCAACTAGCCTACATAATAGGCTAGATCTTTATTGTTATCTGTTAACCCTTTCCCAAACAAGACCTGGTTTTGACGCTTTTGGACGCCCTACAAAATAAAGGCTTTGGAAAACATTGTGGAAAATGAAGAAATTGCCTGTGACAAGCAATTTCTTCATTTCCCACGATATTTTCTGCCAAGAAAGACCAAAAAATGTTAAATTTTGTTCAATGGAAATTGTCGTCTGCAACACCTATGAGTTTGGACTAAGCTAAAATTTTGTTGTTTGGTAATGGGTTAAAACATTGAGACAACAGAAGAAAATGCTTTTGTCTCAATATTTTATGGGCTGTATTATGCATACTTTTTTCTTTTGATATAATTTATTTCATCCTCTCCAACTCCTTTCAAATTGGTCTATCCTAACATATTGTTGTTTGGGAAAAGGTTAAACAAGTGCACAAATATTAACACCCGAAATCTCTATTTTCGTCGACAAAGCCCATTAGTTAATGAAGAAATATCAGAGTCTGTCAATCCTGGGATTGTGATTTCGAACCGGGGCTCGGCCAATATCCACTCTGACATTTGTCAAAATTAATTTGTCTCTCACCAATGAAAGTGAATCATCTAAGTGAGAGAGAGGCCGGAGGCATGGTTTAGATAATGTGGTGCTTTTTACTGGTGAGAAAAATACCAGGAACCAATGTTATGTGCTTCATCCACCGCGGAACGCCCATTAGGCCTATTTCGGGAAAATTCCATTTAGCACCCCCCGACCAGAGACAGGGGCTTGAGTCCCCACATATGAAGTTACTCCCTACGACCCTGCTCAGTTGAAAGAGGAATTAATCCATTACCACACAGTGACTCTTTTTGACTTCTCAGGAGATAATGGCTTTGGAAAACAATGTGGAAAATGCAGAAATAGCTTGTGATAAGCGATTTCTTTATTTTCTACCATGTTTTCAACCATAAATATAACACTCCAGTCACTTCAAATTGTCTTTTGTCACACCTTTGACTTTCGACAGGTCGAAATTTTGACGTTCAAGTTAATGGGTTAAACCACAGTAAGTCAATAAAGGTCGACCTGATGTGGCAGTGTTTAGCCGCCATAGTTTGATATATTTACACGCTCGCCGGAATTCCCGTAATCTATTTATAGATTTCTGGAAAATACGAAAACGAAAGTCATCATAGATGTGTCTGCAATAGTAACTAGATCTAGTACTGTAGTAGTAGTAACTAGCAACAATAACGTGAATGTCACTAGGTAAGTCGATTGTTTTCCATCGCTATTTCATGATTTTGTTTACGTCCTTTAGATCTAATGTAGGCTAAGAGTCCGATCCTTTCTATTAGACATGTCCGATTTTTGCGGATGTTGAGAGCGGACACCCGATTTCGGTTCGCTGGGGGTCGTCTCAAACAGTTTCAAATTTCGTGGCATCAGTAAATGAGAAAAGTTTGTTCAGACGTACATCGATCGATTCAGTCCATGCACATATAACTTAAAAAGAAAAGTCACAAAAATATGGGTATAATAAGTCTATTTACTCTTTTTCACAATTTCAAAACAGTTTTTGGCTTTTGTAACTCTAATGAAACATGTCTATTAACATTGATGCCAAACAGCAAATTCAAACAACCGACATTTTTCTCTTTTTTTTCCCATAATCATTTTCAGTGCAATACAAATAAATTATATTTCAATATAATCAACGTCCATGTTATCATCCGTGCTAGTTTTGAAACATGTGTCATTTTGAGAAAGTTTTAAGAATCAAAATATTTACAATAGCCTTAGGGAATAACTTCGGTTTTGGATTTCTTTCAAAAGAAAAAAGCCAAAACATTCCTGTCTCGCTATGGCAATTATGCAAGAGCCATAATAAGGATAACTAAACTAGCATAATAAAACCTAGCGCATATTCTGACATACCGTCGGTGTAAATGCATAACCTCGCATGTCATTTTTTGCTATTTTCAAAAAAATCCCCTTGTATGTCATTTTTGCAATTTTCAAAGAAATCCCCTGGAATGTTTGGGGATAATTTTACTTAGCAGTAGGCCTATTAATGACACATTGTATGTGAACAATATGTTCGAATTTCAAGTAAAACCTTTAAGATTGGGAAAAAGTTAATAATTTTGTTTCTTCCCTTTTAAAACATTCCAGAAAATGACATACAATTTTTTGCATTAACATCGACGATGTAAGATCTCGTACACTAAACACTAGTTCGGAATTGAATGTCTTTTTAAATAGTAACGGTGTGTAAGAAATGAAAGCTAGAAAAAATAGTAAGAACCCGAAAAAATACGTGAATAAAATGTACGGTTCTTGACATTGATACTTCAAACACAGTGATCTATGACTTTATGCTGTTTGAAAATGCAAGCAATTTTAGTATACGGGCTATGACCTTGGCAAAAGATTCAAGACGCATAGACGCATAGAAATTTCGACAACTACCTCTCGCCTGTTTAGGGCGGGCTTAAAACAGTATGAAATTCCTATTTCACATGAAACATTTTTGCATGACTTATACTGGTCATGATGTTACATAGCATATCTCCTACTTCATTTGAACGATTTCTACGTGTATAATTTAGACTTAGCCTACTAAACTTAATAGAAAGGCCAGTGGTATTTTATCGCGTGTTTCTGTATATACATGCACGTCGTAGTATAATGCGCCAAATATCAAACCAGGATAACTAACTGTATTTTTTGTCGACAACGTCCGTCGGTTGAGCGTCTTTAGAAATCATGAAAGCACGATATGCGGAATTCTATGGCTAATTATTTTGGTCTATAAAAATTTGATAGATAAAGCCTCTCTTACAACCGGTCGTACGTGCTCCTGCGTGCGGTCTGCGTGCAGTCTGCGTCTAAAACGTACGTTTAGTCGTGCGATGAACGCACGTGCAACGTACGATTTTGGTGGACGCAACCACGACGCAGACTGCACGCAGCAAAGAATTGACTGGACAATTCTTTAGGCACTCTTACAACCCGTCGTGCGTCTTTATAAATCGCGCGATTTTGCAGAGTTTTAAAACGTACGATTTACAAAGACGCACGACGGGTTGTAAGAGAGGCTTAAGTACATGTATGTATTCTTACTGGTTTTTTCGAGTCGGCCACCGTCGTGCAGCAGGTAAGAAGACATAACAAACCCTTATTCTGCAAATAAACCGCATGCGGTTTTGAGTACACGATTTAACTGCAAAATACCCGTTGCATTAAGGTCATAACCATCTAAAAACATAAAAAAGAAATCTTGTGGTGCTATCCTGTAATGTCGAATGGATTTTGTGGAAATGAGCCCTGGAAATCATCGAGAAAGTGTTTATCTCACAGCTATGGTCGATTAAATATCAAGCAGGCTAGTTTAAAGAAACATCATCCTTTTTGTTTGGCCTATGTAGACACTTCACATTGGCATTTCTTCCAGGTTGGAGTACCAAAACGAGTTCCGGTTAAAGATTTTATATCCTACATTTCTCACAGAGTTTCTGTATGTAGAGAAAGGTAAAATGCCCTACATACAGTCCTGCAGACCCGCCACTGCTGCACTTTATTGATGTTAATAAATAAGCTCAATTTCGGTGGGATAACATGTCAGGTTGCGACCTTTGTGTAGAGGTAATACTTCAAATAGACTAGTCTGACATTAAAAATTGAGTGGGTAGTTGCGTTTGCTTGAATATGTTCCTATGATTTTGGTGCTCATGACCCCCTTTTCTTAGTACGGAATTGAAGACTTAGTTAGACACGTTCTTTAACACTATTTTAGTCATGTGGTCCGAGGAAACTTTTGAGATGAGTTGTGAACACCCACAGTTGACCCCTTTTACTCTTTAGTTAACTAGTCAATTAAACAGTGGAGTGACACCTTTTTATCAGGCATTTTGAGAAGACCCCCTTCGAAAGTCCGTTCTCTGTAGTCCGTCTCCAAATCGGCAAAAATCGGACATGTCTATTTAGATTTCTACTTTTAACATCGAAGAAAAAGAAACAACAACACAGAAATGATTGAAAACATAAACCAGTCTCGAACGACAAAAAATAAGAATTATGTCGGATATGATATTGTTGCTGAAAAGAAAAACATTATAAAACCATTAGATCTACGTCTAATCCTTAAGATAGACCAAAGTCCGTAGGAATAGGAGGGTGTCGAGGGGGGTCTGGCAAAAAAGGCCAAATTTTCCTCATTCAACACTGGAAATTCAAATTCTTTGATAATACCTTTTAACCACGACAATATTCAAACACTGGGGCTTGAGCCCAGCGTCAATCAAATATTAAATTGCTTCCTACGGGCCTGAGATCTACATCAAAATCGACGTCTCTATCTATAAAGTTGAATCTAAATTATACTTTTGATTGAAACGGAAAATAAAATACCAATATCCAGCATCCCTTTTATCCTAATTCGAGTTTTCTCTGATGAAATTCGCTCTTTGATATGTTGATGTCGCTCATTAAACTCGGATTACTTTTATCCGTAAAGAATTTTAATACATGGTCCTTTGGCAAAGGGTTAACGTTGACTTGTTTACGCATAAAATAACACAGGCTTGACACTTAGCCTACATGTATACAACAACCCTCTACCGAGCCTGTGCGATGACTGTTCTTTCCCTTTTTTCTGTTTTCTGTTTTTTTAGCTCACCTGTGCACGAAGTGCTTAAGGTGAGCTATTGTGGTCGCTTTTTGTCCGTCGGCGTCCGTCCGTCTGTCTGTCCGTCCGTCTGTCCACAATTTGTTGTTAACACTCTAGCATCCACAAATATTGACCAATCTTAACCAAACTTTAAAGTGACATTTCAGAATTTTTTGTCATAAATTTTACTTTTATTTTTATCTGAAAGAGTATATTTCCTTATGAAAATTCTGAAAATTTCAAGCCAATATATTGCGCCGTTTACGAGAAATCTATATTTTTGTGTTAAAATTGAACAAATTGTTGTGGACAACAGTTCGGATTTATATGCAATTTATCGATTACGTCTCAACTTTAAATGCGTGTTTCTCGCTTATTGGCAACAACTTCAAAAAACTAATATTATTTATACTCATTAGAATAACCAATCTTGGCATCAAGACATACTTTAAAAAATTGAAATTGGAATGAAATGTCCCTTTAACAAAACATGTATGACCATAAGTTCTTGGATGAGTTCAATTTTGGGTCAGATCGGACCAGGAAGTCAAGAGTTTTATCCCCTTGAACGTCAAAAATAGCGACTTTTTTATTTGTTAACACTCTAGCATCTACAAATATTGATCAATCAAGACAAAACTTGGACATAATGTTTGAGACTATAAGATCTCGGATGAGTTCGATTTTGGGTCAGATCGGACCAGAAAGTCAGGAGTTATATGCCCTTGAACGTCAAAAATAGCGACTTTTTAATTTGTTAACACTCTAGCATCTACAAATATTGACCAATCAAGACAAAACTTGGACATAATGTTTGAGACCATAAGATCTCGGATGAGTTTGATTTTTAGCTCACCTGAGCACGAAGTGCTCAAGGTGAGCTATTGTGGTCACTCAATGTACGTTGTCAGTCCGTCCATCCGTCTGTCCGTCTGTCTGTCAACAATTTGGTGTTAACACTCTAGCATTCACAAAAGTTGGCCAATCTTAATCAAACTTGGTCAAAGCAAGTATGGTCATAAGTTCTCGGATGAGTTCGATTATGGGCCTGATCGGACTTGGAAGTCTGGAGTTATTTGCCCTTGAACATAAAAGAAGCTAGTTTTGACCTTGTTAACACTCTAGCATCTACAATTATTAATCAATCAAGACAAAATTTGGGCATAATGTTTGAGATCATAAGATCTTGGATGAGTTTTTCAGTCTGATCTGACGAGAAAGTCGAGAGTTATGTGCCCTTGAATTTGACAAAATTGCCATTTTTGGCAGTTTTCGACCTTGTTTACACTCTAGAATCTACAATTATTAGTCAATCAAGACAAAATTTGGACAAAAGGTCTTAGATGAGATAGATTTTCAGTCTGATGTGATAAAAAAGTCGAGAGTTATGTGCCCTTGAACTTGACAAAATTGCAATTTTTGACTGTTTTTGACCTTGTTAACACTCTAGAATCTACAATTATTAATCAATCAAGACAAGACTTGTACACAATGTTTGGGATCAGAAGATCTTGGATGAGATAGATTTTCAGTCTGATCTAATCAGAAAGTCGAGATTTATGTGCCCTTGAACTTGACAAAATTGCTGTTTTTGACCTTGTTAACACTCTAGAATCTACAATTATTAATCAATCAAGGCAAAACTTGGACACAATGTTTGGGATCATAAGATCTTTGATGAGTTCGATTTTCAGTCTGATCTAATCAGAAAGTCGAGAGTTATGTGCCCTTGAACTTGACAAAGTTGCCATTTTTGACTGTTTTCGATCTTGTTTACACTCTAGAATCTACAATTATTGACTAATGAAGACAAATTTTATTCACAATGTTGGAGACCATAATGTCTTGAACTAGTTTGATTTTCAGTCTGATCTTACCAGAAAGACGAGAGTTATGTGCCCTTGAATTTGATAAAATTGCTATTTTCGGCTGTTTTTGACCTTGTTTGCACTCTAGAATCTACAATTATTAATCAATCAAGACAAAACTTGGACCCAATGTTGGGGATCATAAGATCTCGGATGAGCTTGATTTTCAGTCTGATCAGAAAGTGGAGAGTTATGTGCCCTTGAATTTGATAGAATTGCCATTTTCGGCTGATTTCGACCTGTTTTACACTCTAGACTCTACAATTAGTTATAAATAAAGAAAAAAACTTGGAGTGGACCAAATGTTGGGATCATAAGATCTCGGATGAGTTTGATTTTCAGTCTGATCTGATCAGAAAGTGGAGAGTTATGTGCCCTTGAATTTGAAAAAAAAAACTGCTTTTTCGGCTGCTTTCGACATTGTTTATACTCTAGAATCTACAATTATTTATCACTCAAGACAAACTTTGGACACAGTTGGGCACCATAAGATCTCGTATAAGTTGGATTTTCACAACGCTATTGACCATAAGTTCGTTCTCAGTCTTAAAGTCATAAATATTAATTGAATTGAACAAAAGTGTTGCTCATATCATTTTGGTTCAGGTGAGCGATATAGGACCATCATGGTCCTCTTGTTTTAATAGGGAACGATTTTATCCAGCTAATCGTGGCGTAATTTCGGACAAATAATTGTATTTCGTAGGTGTTGTTATCAAATCTCGTCGGCTTGATTCAAGCCGCTGTTACCAGATTTTGTAACAACACTAGTTAAGGTATACAGTCCCTCATCAAAAACACCACTTTGTAGCCATACGAAATGCATCAAATTACACACAATTGAAATCATACACTTCACATAAGTTGATTCACTGTGCCGGATTTTGCTTTAAGAAGAAAATAATTTACAAATATTATTTCACTCTATATTCATTTGCAAGGGAGGTAATTTTGAACATCTTTGTCCAATATATCCATAAGTAGGCACTCACATAACTCGGATTGGGAATTACTGGAGCTTTTTAAATTTCTCCTCTGGCTTTTCAGTGTTTATTATGGTCTGAATCGTAGGGACAAGTCCAAATGATTTTTGATTAATTATTGGTGGATACTTACTTGATAATGTCATATAAGTTAGTAAGTTATTACAATCTTATACAAATGAATGGGCGAAGTACCTGTGGGTTTACCGCTATGTAGTGATAAACCGTTTAAGGTATTCAGACGACTGTCATTGTCATGTAAGTATACACCAATAATTAAAGTATATGACCCATCACTAGAAAAAACACTTTCTAGCTATACGAAATGCACCAAATTACACACACTTGTAAATAAACTTCACATAAGTTGATTCACCGTGCCAGATTTAAGTTTACAGATTACGCTTCAAGAAGAAAATGATTTTCAAATATTATTTTACTCTATATTCATATGCAAGGGAGGTAATTTAGAACATTTTTGTCAAATATTTCCACAAGTATGCATTAATTCAAAATTCTAAACCGTTCAAAATGCTTATGTTTGTATTTGGAATGTAACTGTTGCACAGTTTAGATATTACTGGCACTTTTCGAATTTCGCATCTGGCTCTTTGGTGCTAATGATGGGTTATATACCTTAAAGGGGCTCATTCTATGTTTTTATGCTTTCGAACTGTTCGGGAACTCATATTTGCGCATGGAAAAACAATTAGCAATGCATAAAAACCTCAATCTCGGCGAAAAACATCTTTCCCTAGCTAAAGACCAATCCTTTACAAGCGTGTTTACACATTCTATTTTTACTTCAAAACAAGACAAGGTCAATGTCAACGAGACACACCTCCGCGATATTAACACAACGTACAACCGGCTGTGTCGATGACTGTGACCTTATTTGCGAGGAATACGTGAAAGGTTTATTTTGTACAAACACTGAACATTTATACGCGTATTTATCAACTATAGAATACCAAAGATCCTTTCGTTTATTTATAAAAGTAAATTCATTTGACCTACCATGCACATGACATCAGATGCCGAATCTGTCTTTGCTGACTTTCTACGCAGCCGGTTGTACGGTGTGTTAAATCTCGCTGAGCACAGATGACGTATCTCTGACGTAATTGATTTTTGAAGGTTGGGCATATGTAGCCGTTACAAAACAAAAGCAAGGACGACCAGCATGTTATTAAATGACTTGGATTTTAATACTTAATAAAGCTCGACGAGTGGTAACAATGGACATAAATGATCTACCCCTTCAGGTTGGTAAATTCATACGTTATTTCTGATTTGTAATTATTGTGCCATTTGCATTTTCGACAGCCTAGCTCGTCCCCCTTTAATCTAAAATCATTTGGACTAGTCCCTATGGGCAGACCCAGTCTATTTTTAGCACACAATGCATTGCTATTATCTTTTCAAAGCTCTTTCAACTTGTTCTGTTTTTTATGATTTTAGATCTACTTTAGTCCTAGATGTAGGCCTACTCACATTATATATCATGTGTCATATAATATAGGACCTACATTTTTCATGACGTCATGTTGAACGTGTAATTTTAAATCCGTTTCGAACTAACAATTTCCTCAAATTCTTGATAGCAAATTTCAAATTATAAAAAGTTGCAGACGGTAAAATGGTATAAACTGAAGAAATGTATTCTATAGCAGAGAAAGCCTAGGGTGAAACATAAACAATTAGAATTTACTTCTTTCTCTTTATGTGTATTTAAATTATTCTGTGCGGAACTTCAAAGCCAGGCATTGTCTGGTAAAGCGCTTGAGTGACTGTTTATCTTCTCTTGATATTTCTAGTTACGTGTTTTGAAAAGCATAGAGTGCACATGTAAACACTATTAGAAATGGAAAAAAAGAGAAATTTTATTTATTTTCATGGGTGAAATATTTCACTTAAAAACATCTGAATTGGTCGACAGCTTCGGTAATATTAAACAAATCTGACTTATATATACGGCTTCGATCCAAGAAATACGCAGACCATTGGGATAATATATTCATGGCATAGCGTTTTCTCGGGGGTCCAACTCTTTGAAGGTTTTGATACAGAAAAGTCTATAGTAGTGCTGTTTACCGTTTCCTTACGAATGAGTAGCGATCTGAAAAATGGCCCTGATGACATTAGGCGGGGGGTGGGGGGGGGGGGTGGGGGCAGTGGGGCCTACCATGCACCCCCTAGACTTTTTGCCACTGGTGCCAAATTGTTCCTTAGGTCCTACTTGTTGAAAATCAGAGGTGCCCCCAAGAAAAAAACTCATTCCCGCTATATGAAACAGCACCGTTTCCATGGCAACACTTATGCGCTTTTGAGAAAATGACAGTAGTTGAAAAAAAAAAAAAAATCAATATCTCTGCTTACAGATATAGTAGATCAATACTGTTGGTATCAAAATGAAGCTTAGACATTGATCTTGAATTTTGTATATGCATATGCAAATTAGCTAATTTGCATATGCATGATTTGTAAGATTTAATTAAAAAATTTGATGAAATTTTCGTCGTTTTTTTAAAATATGATACAAAAATAAGCTATTACTCGCTTACTGTGTTGGTTACATTAACAATGTTGGTATCAAATTGAAGCCTAGACATCCGTCCTTAATGTACATTAGTCAACAAAAGATATTTTTTGCATGCATGATTTTTAGCGATTTTTTAAATTTTGACGAAAAATTCGCATATTTACGAATATTTGATATATTTAGTTCTTTCGAGCCTTATAGAATGACTTACTCACTTTGTATGTGTAAAACTTCATTTACAAAATAGAATTAGGCATTTTAATGTCATTTTACTGAGTCAGAGTGCATTAAATTATATTTTAGGGAGCGGTTTCCATGGTAACATATCTTGAAAAAGGGGTTTAGAGGGTATTATAGGAGAAAGAGCTTTTGTTCACTAAGTCCTGGATGTAGACTGACAATTAATGTTTTAGATTGATGTTTAGACATCCATCTTTATGCAATTTGCATATGTATTGTAATGAAGAATTAACTAGAATAATCAATTTAATTAACATCATTTTTCGCGAGTGCAGCTGGAAAATCAGATGTAGCTCTCATAGTTCTGAATATATATTAACACTTTTGGTATAAAAATAAAGCCTGGACATTTCTCCTTATTTTCCAACGCAGTAATGCAAATTAGCTAATTTGCATATGTATGATTTTAAAGATTTAATTAGTAGTTTTCATGATTTTTTTTTCAATTTTTATCAAGAGTAAACCAGAAAAAATAAGCTTTAGCTAATTAAGTTTGTGGTGTACAGTTACAATTTGAATATCAAAATGAAGCCTAGACATTCATCATGGTTTTCAGTGATGCAAATTAGCTTATTTGCATATGCACACTTTTTTTAAAAAAAAAAATAATTATAAATATTTCACCAATTAGGGAATATCTAAAACACACAGCGTTTTCAAACTGTATGGAAAGACTTAATCATATTTTATGTAACATTTCGTGACAACAAAATAATTAAGCATTTTGAGGCTTTTTTACAGAATTAGTTTGAATTACAATACCGAGGGCGTAGTGCAAAACTATTGTAACTATGTTTTGTAAAAAAATATTGGAGAGGGGAAAATAATAAGTTTCTTAAAATTAAACATTTAAAACATTTTTTGATTTCTAAATAATTGTTTAATTATACAGATTTGAAACCCAATGTTAGAACACATTAATTGTATTCCTTTATTATGCTTCAGAAAATTAAAACAGGAAAATTCTCAAAAATGCATTTTCAATAGTTTTGCATTAGGCCTGGATATGCAAGAATGTGTTGTTTCCATGGAAACATGTTTTCTTTTAATCTAAAAGCAGTTAGGGGTAGCAAGAGAAAAAGCTATAACTCACCAAGTTCTTGCTGTAGACTTACAATTTGGGTATCAAAATAAAGTCTGTCCATCTTCTTTTTAGCATGTATGCATATAAGCTAACTTGCATTAGCTATATTTCAAATGAATTTAAACGATTTATTTTGACCCTCTTTAATGAAATTGACTTTAATTTGCGAATACTTCTGAGATAAACAATAAATTTAAGATTCAAATTGTTGAATGACTTGATTATATTGAATATATCATGCAGCCCAGAAGTCAAGTATTAATAGTTTGTATTAATCTTTTTATATATCTTTTTGTGTATACCTTTCTAGCTGCCTGTCTGTATTATTCATTGTGAAAAAATAAGATTGTCAAACACTTCTCATGTTTTTAAGTTATTTTGCTTAAATTTAGTAGGTACATCCCACAAACACTCACCATTTAGCATCAAAATAAATGGTATGAATGTCAAGGTCATAAATCAAGGTCCGAAAAATTGCCCTAAGTTTCTGCAATGATACAACAGTGTTGCATTCTGTAAAATGGAAATTGTGCATTTTTTCTTTATTGAAGGAAAGAATAATGGGACAATAGAAGAATATCTTTAATTTACTTAATAAAACCTTCCAGTCTTTTTTCTGTGTTTGATAGAGTTCCTCATTAGAAGAATATTGAATGTGTTCTTCTCATGCAAATCTCCAACTTGATTACCCGATATTGCTTTCCCGTATGATGCCTACAATCGGTTATGTCACAAATCCATGATGTGCAGATGTCAAAATGATACATTACAATATCACGAACCTCGTAATCCTGGCTTTCTCTCAAATGTTTGTCAGACTTCAACTTCTTGCCTCTCTTAATATGAACGTGTATGTCTCTGATGAAATTTATCCTCTGTCTAAGATTAAAGGCATATTCAGTCTCAGTTACAACACTCATAATGCTGTCTTCTCTTTCATTTTTGCTACAATATTTCAACTATTCATTATTTCTTGTCCAGGTTTAGAATAAAACCACTACAAGTAGGATTTTGATTGAGTCCTTTCAGATCAGTAGTCATCTTTTACAGGTACTGTGATTCAAATGACTCTACTTTTTGACTCTACTAACCTAACAATAGTGTCAGAAAAAATCTGCTTCTTTACCTTGCCAGACACTGTCACTGTCATCCCTCTAGAACATTTTATTCTCATCCCTGTTTTCATTTAAGATAAAGAATCTCCATTCATCTGAGCCATATCATAGTCCTACACAGACCATTACTTGGCCGATCGATCCCCTTTTCTCTAAAAATATGAAACTACATGATTACTCTATGATCTCTAATATCTTTCATAAGATTTAGTTTGAAGGTCGAGAAGGTAAAAAAATAAGTTCTCATACAGCCGATTGTCTTCTCCTTTCACACAGGATGACTTCTCCAATTGTATACATAATCCATTGTTCCTTGAAAAAAGTCATACTCTTGACATGTTATAAAATTCCTAAAAGCACCTGTCCTGTCTCTGCACATAAACTCACTCATTTCCAAGTTTCATATGTAACTTGCAGGTGTAGAAGCACTGGCCACTTCAATGGGCTGCCTTACAGATTGCTGTTTTGCTGCACATGTATGGCTGTTCTCACTCAATTTTTCCATTTACTTCGCATAGTCGAGATAGCTCAGTCGCTAATGACCGAGTCTATTAATAATTATTCAGGGGTCTTGAGTTAGAATCCCAGCTTGGCCAACACACATTCCGACATTTGTCTCTCACCAATGGCTGCTAATCATCTTTGTGAGAAAGCAGTTTGGGGCTCCGATTCGACATTGTTGTAGTACTGGTGGAAAGAAATACCTGAAATCCTTGCAAAGGTGCTCCATCTGCTATGATATGACCATAGCAGTTCAAGTGGTGATAAACCGCAATCAATCAATACATCAATCCAATTGTTCTTTTCATATGGGTGGTATATTCCGTTCTATAAGACCCCTCTATGACTGTTGCTTCCATTTCATCTAAGTCCTCCCTCATCTGCGCATACCTGTGACCTGCATGTTGTACTCTGTTTTTATTGCCCAATTGGATCTCTTAGAATGTCCTTACCATCTGATCCTTCTTTCCCTCACGAGGGGTTTCTAAGTCTTCGAGACCATGCTGTTTGCGTAGCTCACTTGAGCTGGTATTGGAGATACCCTGTGGTCGTATGTTGCTGATCTGAATAATCATTGTGGTGTCATTTCGCTTCAGGCGTTTTACGTTAGGCTTGTAAATGTCTCGCTTGCATAAATTATGACACTTCTGACATAGTTTGAGTATATTTTGTCTCCTGTTTGGTAGGAGAGGCAAAAGATTGTTATTATTTTCTCCAAAGCCCTTCTCCTTAAAGAAAAGAATGCTCTTACCAATGCTTGTGTACTCAATACATGCTTTTTTAGCCTACCTGTATCTGTTCTACCTTATCTTATTGAACCTTTGAGGGTCGCAAGGACTGGTCACTTGTTATTGAAAGAAAGACAATGTGATAAGATGTGCATGGTCATGATGGAATTTCGGTTCAGGTCTATCAGAAGTTCGGTTCAGGTCTATTATGTTACTTATGGATCATATTTGTATGGAGAGTATATATTGAGGTTACTTCCTTGTGACAAGAAAATATTCTCTTTTCACATTTTTGTTTATTAAGACGAGAGAAGGCACCCCCTCATATCTTTCTACACTCCTCCAGTTGCCTTCCATCACTAGATAGTTTGCTTGCACTTTAAGTTTTGTCGTTAACCCAATGTTCATGTCAAGTTGCGTATTGGATTGTGATAATTCAATGCCACCCATGCTCTCCTCTTTTGGGTAAATCAAAGCCAAACCCGCATTAATCAGAATTTTTCTTTTTTCAAACACTTTCTTTTTCACAATAAATCATACAGCCAGATAGAAAGGCACGCAAACATAAAAGGGTTACAAACTATTAATTCCCGAATATTTGATATCAAAATATAGCATGATGAAGGCTTTCAACAAAGTCGAATTTAATTGCTATATATCTCATAAGTATTAACAAATAGAAGATAATTTTATTGTATATCATTATTCAAACTCATTTGCAAGATAGCTAATGCAAATTAGCTAATATGCATAAGTGATCAAAACAATACAGATGGATGTCTAAGCTTTATTATGATACCCATATAGTGAATCTGCACCCAGGACTTGGAGAGCATTAACTATTTCTCCTACCCCCTAAACTGTTTTAAGAAAGATAATATTATGTTTCTATGGATCTTCTTGCATACTGTAATTCAAACTGATTTTGTGAAACATACTTAAAATGAAAAATTATGTGGTGAACATGAAGTGTTACATAAAAATATGTTTTAGTCTATCCATGCAGCTTGAAATCACTGTATGTATCAAATACATGTATTCCCAAATTTGAGATATTTCTTTACTAAAATTATATTTAAAAAGATATTAAAATTGTGCATATGCAAAAAAGCTAATATGCATAAGTGAAAACCATGATGAATGTCTAAGCTTCATTTTGATATCCAAATTGTAACTGTACACCACAAACTTAATTAGCTAAAGCTTATTTTTTCTGGTTTACTCTTGATAAAAATTGAAAAAAAATCATGAAAACTACTAATTAAATCTTTAAAATCATACATATGCAAATAAGCTGATTTGCATTACTGCGTTGGAAAATAAAGAGAAATGTCCAGGCTTTATTTTTATACCAAAAGTGTTAATATATATTCAGAACTATGAGAGCTACATCTGATTTTCCAGCTGCACTCGCGAAAAATGATGTTAATTAAATTGATTATTCTAATTAATTCTTCATTATAGTGCATATGCAAATTAGCTAATTTGCATAACTATTCTAAAAAGTAAAGATGGATGTCTAAACATCAATGTAAAACATTAATTGTCAGTCTACATCCAGGACTTAGTGAACAAAAGCTCTTTCTCCTATAATACCTTCTAAACCCCTTTTTCAAGATATGTTACCATGGAAACCGCTCCCTAAAATATTATTTAATGCACCCTGATTCAGTAAAATGACATTAAAATATTTAATTCTATTTTGTAAATGAAGTTTTACACATACAAAGGGAGTAAGTCCTTCTTTAAGGCTCGAAATAACTAAATATATCAAATATTCGTAAATATGCGAATTTTTCGTCAAAATTTAAAAAATCGCTAAAAATCATGCATGCAAAAAATTTCTTTTTAGACTAATGTAGATTAAGGAAGGATGTCTAGGCTTCAATTTGATACCAACATTGTTAATGTAACCAACAAAATAAGCGAGTAATAGCTTATTTTTGTATCATATTTTAAAAAAAACGACGAAAATTTCATCAATTTTTTTAATTAAATCTTAAAAATCATGCATATGCAAATTAGCTAATTTGCATATGCATATACAAAATTCAAGATCAATGTCTAAGCTTCATTTTGATACCAACAGTACTGATCTACTACATGTATATCTGTAAGCAGAGATATTGTTGTTTTTTCAACTACTGTCATTTTCTCAAAAGCGCATAAGGGTTGCCATGGAAACGGTGCTGTTTCATAAAGCGGGAATGAGTTTTTTCTTGGGGGCACCTCTGATTTTCAACAAGTAGGACCTAAGGAACAATTTGGCACCAGTGGCAAAAAGTCTAGGGGGGTGCATGGTAGGCCCCACTGGCCCCCCGCCTACATTTAATCCTTTTCCAAACAACACTTTTTAGGGTAGTCCAATTTGAAAGCTGTCGCAGACGACAAAATGGATTGAAAAAATAGATCAGATTTGTGTAAAATATAGCACTGAAAATATTGAGACAAAAGGAGAAAATGCTGATTATCAGCATTTTCTTCTTTTGCTTCAATGTTTTCCAAAACCTTATCTATTAGGGACGTTCAAACATGTCCTGTTTTGGAAAGGGTTAAAAAGGAAAAAGCTCGTCTCACACCACCCTAAATTTGTTACATAACAGTGGATGTATTTCCATCTCAGATAACATTATTGATACCTATAAGTCTGGCATATAAATATTCACAGTGTATAGTCCACTGTCCGCACTGCTTGCGAGCAAGGAAACGAGTCAAAAAGGAGATTGAAGCCCGAAAAACAGGTAAAAAGTTCATAATAGATTGAATAGTGTTGGATTTATTTCGTATTATGGTGGAAGGTATATGAAAAATTATCATTCCTGACGTATATCTACGGAAAGAACCCTGTTTTCCGACGAAAATGCAATTGCTCACTTAATTTTCTTCAAATCGTCGTCTTGATTGACTCCGAACAAAGATTTTAACGCTTAATATCTAATATAAGAACAAATCCTTTTAATACATTGAAGAATATTCATCTATGCTCCCAAATATTACATGCTACAGTGTGTTAAAACGTCAGTTTAAACAATATCGACTATAAAACTGGCACTGGTGTTGCCTGCTCACGGCACGATTGCTTGCTACCTCATAGCACGGTTGCTTGCGAGCACAACCAAAAATCATGTACGGTTACTTGAGAGCAAAATGTATAGTAATTTTGTATATTTTTCGTTTTGAACAGCGATTGATGGTGATTTTAGTGTCTAAATTTGCAAACATTTTACTTTTTTACATATACAATGCATTGAAATGTTTTAGGAGTGGGTAAATAACCCAAAATTGTAAAATAAATGCAACGTTTTGTATTTATAAACTTGTTTTATTTTGTTTACAAAATGATCCTCATAATCTTAAATGATCCTTTTTATACAAAATTTGCATATGTTCGAAGTTAATTTCATGTTGAATTTTGAGTTAAATCGATATGGAAGACAGAGTACGCTATACAAACACGTGGTTAATATAACATTTCTTTTCTTGTAGGTAACGTTGAGAATAAACATGGAAACATATTGCATCTATTGTAGTTCGGAATCGAACTAGTTTTGTGAATTGATAGACCAAACTATTATTAAACATCCTTAAACATCCTGACCAAAACCTGAAGATGAAGACTATCAACAAATCAGAGCTACTTGTGAAGTCATACTTATTTTTATGCCCTTGTATCGAAAGATCGTGGGTATATTGTTTTACTCGTGTCAGTCTGTCTGTGTATCTGTCTATCTGTCCGTCTGTCTGTATGAAAACTTAACATATGCATTTTCTCCAAAAGTACTCGACATACAAAGCTCAAATTTGGTATGCAACTCCCTTTCAATATTATCTATCTGTTGCATGCAACTTGACCTCCCTCCCTAATCTGTTAATCCTTATCAACCATTTACACGAAAAATTAACATTTTATAAAAATGGCTATTTCGGAGGCATTGGTGTTTCACAAACACATCTCATTTTTTCATATTTTTTTTTTTATTTTTTTCTAGATTTAATACGAGAAATTAATGCTCTAAAATTGGTTCATTTATTATTCATTATTGACCTTCATCTAAACAACTTTGAAAGAGTTCAAGCTTGAATCCATTTGCATACTCATGCGCCTTTAGATGCACCCTAAAATTTGGAAAAATATTGAGAAAAAGCTGATTACAACTGCTGATTACCTGTATTTTACTTTTCCTTCTCTTACAAAGAACTTTCAATTTTGCTGTCTGATATATCAGACGGTTGCGTGGTTTTCGTAGAAAAGCGACCATATATCACTCATATTTCTGTACGTGTGTGTGTGAGAGTGTGTGTTTGTGTGTGTCTGTTTGTGTGCGTCTTTGTGCTTGTGATTGAAGGGTGGATGTATTTGTCATTATTCACGCGTTGTTATGCAATATTTGTGTATTTAGACGATATATGTTATGTATTATAATATTATAAAATTATATTGACCTCGGAATGACCTACCTCATTTAAATAGTTGCACATTTCAAAAATAGGTAAATCAGGTTGAACACGTAATCATCGAATAATGTTATATTGAATATTTGAAATGTTACCTGTGTATCACCAATCTGGTTAGCTCAATGGGTAGCGCGTTGGCTTTCAAACCAAACGAACCCAGGTTCGAGTCCCTAGTAAAATTCTTTCTTTTACCAATTCGAAGGACTTCTATTTTACCTTTCCTGTGCATATTACCCTTTTGGAACAATAAGGATCACAATTCGATATGCTTTTGCCCGATAAAGTAAGTATGATTTATAAATATTGACTTAAATATTATCAGCGGTAGATAGACGTGTAAATTAAGAACCTCCATGGACGACCAATGTCACCAAAATCCACAGGCCTTTGGACCAAGAGCAAAAGAAATAGTTTCGAATGTACCAAGTTAATCTGTGAAGTAGCAGCAGAACTACAACAGAAAGCTATATTCCTCCTTTTTAGACCAAACGTTGTCCAGAAGGCTCTGGGGTCAGGAAAATCATGACATATAATAAAAAAGAAGGAGCTCGGTAGCCAATGGCGTCTTATGTCACCAACGAGGGAATAGGAGATGAACTGAATTGTAAATTAAAGTAAAAAGATAAAAAATAAAATATGGGCGCAGCGGTTCAGTGGAGGTTCGATCATCGGACATCTTAATTTCAAAACCAATGACTCTACCAGTTGAGCTATCAAGCAGTTGACATTCATCGTACACTTTGAGAGTAGAAAATCTCGTGCAAGTTATCTGAAAAATCCCGACATACCTTTTATTTGATAAACTCCAAGTAAGTATGCAAATGAAGCGGGTCATTCCGCGGTCAATTTAAAAAATCAATACAAGTCTTAATAAAACTTTGTTTGTTTTGTTCTATATCCCCTTTGAATTTTGAACAGTCCGTAATTCTGTTGTTTTGGGAAGGGTTACATGTAAGTTTAACTATGGCTGTATTTTCATTGGCTTCCAGATTGTAATTTTAATTTTATTTGCTTTTCTCAACAGACTCAACACAAACAAAAGTTTAACTGAATTTTATTAAAGCTAAAACATATGTGCTATATCATTTTTAAGGTTTTCGACTGCCTTTTAGATTTGCACCATGAAGTCGGTGGTGTCATTCTGTAGTAAGAACAAAATTCCGTTGCCTTAAGGTATATGACCCATCATTAAAAACACCACTTTCTAGCCATGCGACATGCATCTAAATACGCACACATGTAAATACCCTTCAAATATGGTGATTCACCGTTTCAGATTTTAAGATTATGGTTCAAGAAGAAAAAAATTCAAAATATTTTTACTGTATATTCATACGCAAGGGAGGTGATTTTGAACATTTTTGTCAAATATTTCCATAAGTATGCATTAATTCAAAATTCTAAACCGTTCAAAATGCTTATGTTTGTATTTGGAATGAACATGTGACACAGTTAAGGAATTACTGTCACTTTTCAAATTTCGCCTCTGGCTCTTTGGTGCTAATGATTGGTTATATACATTAATTCCACCTGGAAGCTCAAATGATCACATTCAAGACCATTTTGAAAACTCTAGATGCCCAGTTCCCAGTATCACTTATCACATTGGTAAATCACGCTATGGACCTTTGTTTTTATGATACAAACAATTAAAAAATCACCAAATAGAACTCCGTACGATCGAAGCTGTGGGAAAAGACTACAGAGGGAAAATAATTCTGCGGTCTTTGATCAGAGGTTATCTTTGCTCATGTTTGATCTTTGAAACAGATTTGCTTTTTTTGGCTGACACATGAGCATGAAAATTAAATGAATGGGGTTTAACGCATTTTTAAGTGTCTCAGTCTCAGCGGTACTGCCATAATTTTCTTTTCCGATCTACTTCTTCTTCATGAAAACTTTCGTCTAGCCTATCTATATCAAAAGATTCATCCGTAATCTGAAACACAGTCAGTTATATAGTTTTTTTGTCAAATAATATCTAAAAACATCAAACTGGTATTCTATCTCAAAGCTGTTCTATTGAGACTTTGTAACTGGAGAATTATATGAATCATAGATACACTGTACTGTTTCAATGCATTTTTTTTTAATTTTGACCATAAGCAAAGTTAGAATCAAATTTTTAAACAGTTCTTTTATGCGAAGGTTCTCATATCAACATTCAAATATTCCTATGAAAAATAATTGCTTAAAAACTCTTTTTTATAATAATTTCTTTACAAGAAAATGCTACTGAGCTCTCATGTAACCGTACAGTGACATCGCATGCAACCGTACTAAAGCTTTCACAGATTGAGCAAGCAACCGTACAGTGAGGCGACAACACCAGTGGCGTTTGATAGTCGATATTTCTTAAACCAATGCGTGAATTTCTGTCATTCTTTAGTTTTCTGGTCCTAAGATGGTATATCTTCAAAATATCAAAAGTATGTGCTCGTATATAAGTTGTAAAGTTATGAAATCGATGTTTGAAATCAATGGATGTGACATTTTCGAAAAATGTTAGTGAGCAATCGCATTTTGTCTGAAAATGTAGCTTTTCTCAAAGGGTAAACTGAGTAAATAACCTAGTTTATGTACATACAGCCCGTACATGTAAAATTTCCTTCATTTTTAGCTCACCTGAGCACGAAGTGCTCAAGGTGAGCTATTGTGGTCGCTTTTTGTCCGTCGGCGTCCGTCTGTCCGTCTGTCCGTCTGTCTGTCCGTCTGTTCACATTTTGTTGTTACCACTCTAGCACCTACAAATATTGACCAATCTTAACCAAACTTGGTCAAAACATGTATGACCATAAGTTCTCGGATGAGTTCGATTTTGAGTCAGATCGGACTAGGAAGTCCAGAGTTATGTGCCCTTGGATGTCAAAAATGGCTAGTTTTGACTTTGTTACCACTCTAGCATCTACATATATTGACCAATCTTAACCAAACTTGGTCAAAACATGTATGACCATAAGTTCTTGGATGAGTTCGATTTTGGGTCAGATCGGATCGGGAAGTCCGGAGTTATGTGCCCTTGAATATTAAAAATAGCTAGTTTTGACTTTGTTACCACTCTAGCATCTACAAATATTGACCAATCTTAATCAAACCTGGTCAAAACATGTATAACAATAAGTTCTTGGATGAGTTCAATTTTGGGTCAGATCGGATCAGGAAGTCAGGAGTTATGCGCCCTTGAATATCAAAAATCGCTAGTTTTGACATTGTTACCACTCTAGCATCTACAGATATTGACCAATCTTGACCAAACTTGGTCAAAATATGTATGACAATAAGCTCTTGGACGAGTATGATTTTGGGTCAGATCAGATCAGGAAGTCCGGAGTTATGTGCCCTTTGATATCAAAAATAGCTAGTTTTGACTTTGTTACCACTCTAGCATCTACAAATATTGACCAATCAAGACAAAACTTGGCTAGAATGTTGGTAACCATAGAATAATGAATGAGTTCGATTTTCAGTGTCATCGAAGAAGGAAGTCCGGAGTTATGTGCCCTTGAATTGGACAAATTTGCCGTTTTCGACTTTGTTTACACTTTAGCATCTACATTTATTGACCAATCAAGACAAAAAGTGTCAACAATGTTGCTAACTATAAGCTGCTGAATGAATTAAATTTTCAGCTTGATCGGACCAGAAAAACAAGAGTTATTAGCCCTTGAATTTCACAAAATTGCCATTTTCAACTTTATTTTCACTTCAAAAAACACAAATATTGACCAATCAAGACTTAACTTGGTCACAATGTTGGTGACCATGAGATCTTATATGATTTCATTTTTTATATTGATCAGACTAAAAAAGCCAGAGTTGTGTGCCCTTGATGGTGACAAAATTGCCGATTTCATTTTTAATTTCACTCAAACAGCAATAAATATTGACCAATCAAAAAACAACTTGGACATAAGGTTGATGAGAATATCTTTTTCAGAACAGAGTCATGTGCCCTGGATTATGACAAAATTGATGTTTTTTTTATCGACTTGGTTTTCACTATAACAGCTACAAATATCGATCATTAAAGATTAAGAATGCTGTTTTCAGCTGGATCATAATCTCGCATCTTAAGTTTCGTGTTCTTCTCTTAGAGATACCTAGGTCATGTAAAAGATGGGTCTTGTTCTGCATGGAGAAAGTTTCAAACTTCTATCAGGTGAGCGATCCAGGGCCATCTTGGCCCTCTTGTTCGTTTTATAATTCACTATTTACCTGTTTCTTTGGCTGCAATCTAAACATCGACTCCTTTTCTTACTCGCAAGCGGAAGTTAGTGCGTACAGTGGACTATACAGTATACACTGTGCTATTGGTATGAATGCATTGGCAACCCATTACCAAGCGACACAATCTTAAACTGTCCCCAAACACAGGATAGTTTCTAATGACAAAATGAATAATAAATTCATATTAAGGTATCCAACCCTTCAAAAGCACTAAAAAGCCAGAGGCGAAATTTGAAAATTGCAAATAATTCCTAAACTATGTTACATTTCCATTCCAAATACAAACATAAGCATTTTTTACGGTTTAGAATTTTGAACTAATGCATACACATGGAAATATTTGACAAAAATGTTCAAAATTACCTCCCTTGCATATGAATTAGACTTAAATAATGATTCTAAATTATTTTCTTCTTGAAGCATAATCTTGAATTCCGGCATGGTGAACTGACTTATTTAAAGTGTATTTACAAATGTGTGTAGTTTGATGCATTTCGTATGGCTAGAAAGTGGTGATTTTTTTTTCAGGGTCTGTAAACCTTAAGAGCGAATTTTGTGCATAATAGCCAAGGCGTTATTTAGAGAAAAAGGCAAATTGTTAATTATCAGCTGTCTTTCTAAGGGACTCCAAATTCAGTTTTTTTCCGAAAGGATAAACTAAGTGTAGCGTAAAAATGAAATGAAATATGGCTGTTATTTGTTTCAGATAAGGAGCTAACAATTCACTACAAGTATGGGGTTTAATGATCTATACCGTAAAATGATGGCCCAGCTCTCAAGGTTCGGTGAAGATAATGAAGACGAAGCACCTCCATTAGATGTGAAGTGTATCTACTGTACAAGCGAGGTGAGAGTGCAGGCATTTAGTCAAGTACACAGAGGCGACCATATAAAGATGAAAGGTGAAAACTTTCGTTTTAATGTTGGTAACAAGCAAGTTGGCCCATACACGCACCATGCCATTGTTAAAGGTGTCGCAGAAATACAAGAATCTACAGCTGAGCTTACTCTGATTGAGTTTATATCCACAGCGTATGATTCTGAAATAACCATTAGGGAAACTAGGAAAATTGTCAACCTGTCTAATGAAGACATACACATTATTAAGTATGAACACGAAACTCATTCGGCCGACGAGATTATCAAAAGAGCGGAGAAATTTGTCGAACAGTGCAAGAATTCGAAGCCATCTCTGAAGTACAGTCTAGTCGTGTGTAACTGCGAGCATTTCTGTAACTGGTGCTGTATCGGTAATGAGGAGAGCTACCAGGTTATTGACTATGTGGAGGCGCTCAAGAATGTCCTAGCAGGGACGGCTAATGTTGGTGGAAAAATACTCCGTGTCGCTCTTAGACTTGCCTTTAATGCGGTCGATGATATTACAAAAGTGTCTGCCCAAACCTTGCTTTACCTACCCTGGGGTGTCCTCAGCATATTTGCTCTGATATATCTTATCTACTGTATCTACAATCATATTCGTCTGAACAAACAGAAACAGCAGGGAAATATATGCCAATCATGTTGTAAACAACAAAAGCGTGATATGTGGCTGAAGTTTGCTGTATACGCCATTACAAATGCCGGTGGCCTGGGACTGATGGCGATCATAATGACCGTGTTTGCATCTAAAGGAGTAGCTATTGCTGGGTTAGTGTTGGTCAGCATTCTGTCTGTGGGATCCATGTGGCTGATACCGAAGTTAAGGAACGTTCTCTGCTCTCCATTCAAAGGTAGAAAGGTAAAAGTCCGGAGCATGAATAATATCTGGCAAGGGGATATAGTATCATTGAAATATTACGGTTTCATGCATGATGCAGTTGTTACGAAAACTTTTCCAGACCAAAACGACGATAAGAAAGGAAAGTTACATATCGTCCATTACTCGAAGCCAAGTGTATTTGGAAGAAGAAAAATAATTGAAGAAGAAATGCAGATAGATTTACGCAAGAAAACCATTTTAGGACATGTTTATGAGCATTACAAATGCCATGATCCTGAAATGGTAGTTGAACGAGCAAGAAAGCGTATTGGCGAGACGAAGTTCGGAGCTCTTTCAAACAGGTCCTGTCATTTCTGTCATTGGGCCAAAGTCGTTCAGGACGAGGACTGTACCGAAGAAGAAACTGTGCATGACAGAATAGAATATCTATATGCAAGGGAGTTATCCCCCTTAGAAAGTTTTTCAAGATTACAGTCTCTAGAGGTTGACCATAGACCAAAACGAAAACACGCGACAAAGGACCTTGGAAAAGATTGGGCTAAAATTCGAGATGATGTAAAACCCGGACAATTGATAAAGTTCAAGATGCACTGGCGCTGGCATTCAGCAGTGGTGACAGATGTACAGTATAGTATGGAGAAGTTGTCTCAACTCTACGTGCGAGTGGTTCATTACGGGGAACGCCGAGAAGTCACTGAGGATGCCTACAGCTTCGATCTGAATGAAGTTGACATATGGATCTACAAATACCATCCTTTATACAGATACAGTAGTCAAGATGTTGTACGTCGAGCCAGGGCGAGGGTCGGTGAGAAGAAATACAACGCCTTCGCACACAATTCCTCTCATCTATGCAAGGAAATTGTGGAGAAACAAAGAGATGCACCAATTGATGATTTCGAAGATATTCACCCAGGAGAGGCCATAATTTTCTACTACTGGGCGTTGAAGCACGCAGCTATCGTTATAGACGTTAATAAGGACGAGTCGAAGGCCAACAAGTCTGGACAGGTCACGATCGTGCACTACGCCCTACCAGAATTGTTCGCAACAAGAAGGATATCCAGAGAAACCCTACATATGGATCTGAACCAGGATCATGTCTACAAGATGAACTTTGAAGGATGTATCCGGTATCCACAATCGATGATCGTCAAACGAGCCAACTCTAGGATCGGAGAAAGGCGGTTCTCCATCTTCGGAAACACATCCTGGGACTTTGTTCACTGGGCCTCAGTTGTACAAAGTCCGGTCATCGTTGAGAGGGTAGTTAAACAATCGTTCACTAGGCAGGAAGCTAGTCCCAATGTCATGGAGCAAGACAGAGTACAACAGCGGCTTCTACTACCAAAAGTTCACAACCCGTCCGGGAAGTTCCAGGAAGTCTCTGTGATGGCATGGATGGACATACAAATTGGAGATATAGTTGAGTATAGTTATTATTGGATACCACATCAAGGTATTGTCAGCGAGAAAAATGAGGAGCGAAAGGAGATAAAGGTCATCCACTATGGAGCTAGTCATATATTCGCAGTTCGTACCATTATGGAGGACACTCTGCATGTGGATCTTAAACGTGACAGTCTGGTGGTGTACAGAACGGATCCCAGAAACTGTTACAAGAGGCCGGAGATTGTGGAGCGGGCCAGGCGGCGACTTGGTGAACAGGACTGGCGGGCAGGGAATAGATCATGGGACATGTGTCTTGCATGTGTCTTTAAGAGAGGTCGTGCTAGATCAAACTCAAAATAAACCGCAATTTGACGGATATGTATCTGGAACACACTTTATTGTGCAAGTTGGAGAAATTAATGGCCAAATAAGCACCACTTCCGGTAAGAAATTGTGTACTAACTTTCTTATTTCGGCGACAATTTTTAAGCGGTTTGTTGCTTGTACTCTGCCTTATTTAGCTCTTTTTTCATATGTATGACATATTTTAAAACTGCTTGTATTCTCACAAAAATCGATCCCAATCGGTCAGAAAAACGATCTGATGTTTGTTGTTCTTTTGCGATTTTTTTTAACCTGAAGCAGCGCTTATTTGGCCGTAGCTGTTATCCATCCCATGATGCACAATGAATTGGGAAAGATATAAAGGATTCAACAAATATGTAACACATCTGTGGAAAGAGTTAAGTATTGCGGCATGCAACAAACAGCTTGAAACTTGACGCAGAAATAAGACAGATATTGCACAATTTCTTACATGAAGTGGGTCTTATTCTCGGCGAAGTTGTCATCCATCTCATGATGCACACTTGATGCACACTGTCCGCCGTGAAAATGAACGACTAATCGTCACTGTCATTAAAATATTGAGCTGTAACACGTGTTCAGAAGCCAGAGCCGCATTCTTTAGAGCGAGATTTCTTGAGATATCTTGAGATTTCTTAAGATGTTTTAGGATAAAGCGCTCTTTTGAGCAAGATTTTTAAGACGATCACTCGGAGCCGCCATTGCTCTATACTTCTTTCGGAACCCCTCGGTAAATTCTGTAGAATCTTTATGGGATAGAATTGACCGAGTTGTTCCGAATGCTCCATAAACTGCAGAGTTCCGAATGCTCCATACTTCATACAAATGACGTCATAATAACGTCATTTGTATGAAGTATGGAACATTCGGAACACCTCGCTTAAAATCTCGGTCTCAAAAACGCTGTATCAAAAACATCTTAAGAAATCTTAAAAAATCTCGCTCTAAAAAACGCACCTCTTGTGATTCTCCGACAAAATAACATTGATTTTGGTAGTGATATCTGAAAACTTTTCAAAATCAAACTGAGAAAAGCATAATGATTATTCAGCTGGATAGCAAAGAGTTTCCATATTAGAATTGCTGACGTTTACATTAAAAAAAGGAAAATCAGACAATTTCAACTTTTGTCAAATGTCTTTTTCTGTGATCTGTTTTTCTACAGACTTTGATTATAGTGGAGCTTCCTGGTAACATTTTTTGGCCGAATTGTGCATTTTTTGATAAAAGCATGAAACTTGGCACACACCTAGATGGGTCCAAAAGAAAAAGATTTAGAGGTAGTGCCAAGCCAGATTTGCCCTGTGAGGGCGGCCATCTTGATTTTCAAAATGGCGGATATTTCATGTCATAGAGGGCTATTCACCCTGTTGCCGACTAAAGTTATGACTTTGAAACACTAAATCTACCATATTCAATTGGCAAAAATACTTCTGAACAATTTTTGCAACTAAAATTGTAATTATCTTTAGAAATGGCAGCATTTTTTTGCCAAAATGGCCGCCATTTTGACATTTTAAAGCTGTTCTATTACAACATGGAAAACAAGCGTCTTCTTTCTAATGAATTGTCTCGCATGACATTGTATTTTACTCTAGAGACATTGACATGAATATTTTAAGGCTAGCAGTTTGTCCGTAATGATGAATTTACTGTCCAATATGGCATCCAAAATGGATGGCATGTATGCTTTAAAAATGTCTAATCGAAACTGTAAGAACATGTTGTAAAACAAACACTTTGAAGATGTTTCATTGATATTTTCAACAGGAAACTGTCATGTTAATGCAGTTGATGGTTGGAAAAAATAGAGTTATATCCAATATGGCATCAAGATGGCCGCCATTCTAGTTTTAATACAGTTTTATCAATTAATTGCAGAAGAAAAATCTCAATGATGAATACCTGATACCTAGTATATATATTTGCATTGCATTAAATGCATATGAAGTCTTGTTTTTCAGTTAGGAACTTGGATATTTATGGGTTTTATACTAAAGATGGCATCAGAAATGGCCGCCATATTGGCCTTTTTAGAAATTAACATAGCCAAATTATTATTTCTTGCCATTTACCTGTACCACATGCCTTTCTTTATTTTTAATTTATAACAACCATTTTGAATATCTAAAATAGGTAAGCCTACAAAGGCAGCAAAAGGGCTGTCTTTTTGTTCATTGAAAGCTGTATATTCACACCTGATAAATTATGTTTATTTCATTACCAATAATTTGTAGTTGGCGTTTTTTTTGTCTCGTTAAATCATTATATCTGTCATTTCGAACAAGTCAATTTGTGTTTAAAGGTGTTTGATATCACTCTATGGCTTCTAAAATGGTTGCTGTGTTGGTTTATGAAGGTTGTTCCATCAGGACATGGAAACAAGAACTTACTTACCTTTAATGGGTACTAGAATGCAACAAACCTTAACTGATTATAACAAGTCTCAACTTAAGATGTATTAGTCCCGTTTTATTGTGGCTTTCGTAAAGAATATGAGATAAGTGCCACAAACAATTATCTTTAAAAAGGACATCGTAGACATCCTAAATACAGGATCATGGTGGGTTGCATGTTCAAATATAAGTATATTTCAGCTTCCTTGTTACATGGTTAATACTACATAATTATGCACGCAACTTTTACAATTCTAGGATCATCTACAGTCGTTTCTGAATGGTTTTGCTATGTATCTATACGATTAAATCTAGATTTATCTAAGAGTATCGGCATAAATTGAAATTGTTTAGACCAAAAAACAAAGTCATACACATCTAAAGTAATATACATGTAGTTGTTTTTGTGTTCTAGACTGATGAAATCATTTTTCCTTTCCTTGGGAGTGATCTCCTGATACAGATAGATAATTAAGTGTGCTATTTAAATCGGGATGTGCCATATCTGTTAATGCTTGCTAAAAGCCTTGCAGAAGCCGACTTTTCGACACACTAGTCAAGGGCAGAACCAAAAGTCTCGACCTGCAATAAATCTGTTTCTCTGACAAGTTTGTAATGATGACAAAGTGATGCATGTATATCACAGTAGATCCTTTCTTTAGTGATAGACACGAAGCAAGTACATAAGATATGAACTGAGCGAACTGTTGTGTAAGACAATGTGCAGTTCAACTTGGAGATAAAGCCTTGTGTAGCTTAGATTTGGTGTAATTCCCGGAAGTCGATTACTTAAAAATTGTTCTACTATACTTTATCTTGAAGAGATTCTGAGTGCAAGAATTACACCATTACATAGATGTTAACGTACTACGAACTTCATCGGCACTGGTATATGTCAGTCAGTCAACATTGCCCTTTTTGGCAGACTTAACATTTATGTCAGTTTGTGGCTTTTGGTTCTACTTTTCGCCAGTGTACCCTATCTTTAATATCTGTAACAGAAATGCTTCCACAGTAGCCATTTCATCAATTGACCCGGCTTCTACACACAGAAAGTCACATAGAACAAAAGAAAGATTATAGACTAACTTCAAGATTGTTTGTCTTTAAGCTACAAAAGAAATCAAAAACATTATTTCTGGATAACAAGACATCAAACTCAGCTCACGCACTCCCTTGTACACCTCTTTAAATTTGCTGAACATAGATAATTCCTGCATACCGTACATTAAAAGCGGTTCATGTCATAGAAATGAGATGGTTGGAAGATGACTTAGTACCTCTTTCAAGGACAACATAACTTATTAGAAAGTCAAACGCTAAATAATACAATCACTTTTTTCCACTGAAGATCTACTCACTACAATCAATCTGCATAAACTAAAATGGTACAGTTTCGTTGGAAGTCATGGATTTACCCAGGCATTGCCCCAGAGAATAGTCAGGAGGGAATGAACAAAGATAGAAAACGTTGGAAGACAACATCACAGCATGGACTTGATTGAAGCTGAGCCAGATGTCAAGACATCGACAGAGAGGGCTTGAGAAAACGGGTGATATGTAAATGCCTCAACGGTAGAAGCTACAAATGAGGAAGAAGCCAGTTTCCATGTTAGATGCCCATTCTAGATAAAGTGTAACAAGATTGAATGGACTAGAGGTACCCAGGTAGAGCAAACTCCTTCCGAAATGATAATTTGTGGCCTAGCAATGGTACGTGAAGTATTTAAAAGCATTAAAACGATTGGCTGATAAAACTAATCATCGTTATCAATTGCTATGTTCTTTCTATAGTTAACAGTTTGTAGTAGCCGTTTTTTGTTCTCCGGATAGCCATAGAAAGATGATTTTTTCATATATGCTAAACTTGTTGGTTTGTGACATACAGGTTGTATTGATTTCTTCCTTTATACTGTGTTCTACTTGTGAAATAAAATAGTTGTTATGTAAATTAATATCAAAGAATCAAATGCACACAGTCATTGCTTTAGAATGGCAACCCTAATGTATCTAAGATTAATCCAGTACCAAATAATGGTTCAAGAATACATTTTTTTCATTTTTCGATTAGATACATGTTATAGACAAAATAGGCAGCTTTGTCATTGCAAACACATATATCGTCTTAAAAAACATTTAGCCTTCTAGCTATAAGAAACAAGCATTTTATACATACCATTGATTTTTAAAACAACATTTTTAAATACCATTATATATGGCAGCCTTTTTAGATGCAATACCTGGGGATATCAAACCCTCTTGTATATAAATCTGCATTAATTGGGCAATAAAAATGCCCAATCTCTGGAATAAAACGAGGCAAGTCAGCGAAATCTCGTATTTAGGTTGGTTTAGATTATATTTAGCTGAAAAGACTAACGTGGCTGCCATTTCAGATGCCATATTGGATAGCAAACCATTTTCAACAAAAATTATCTGCTTTAAAATGAGAGTTCTGATATGTCTTTTAGATTTAAATCCAAAGAACCAGCTATGAATTACAATGAATATTCACTAATTAAAATGTTTTGATCAAATATCATTTTTAGTCACATGTCATATTGGATGCCATATTAAAAATTTAACCGATGAAAACACAAACCAGCTTTAAATTTTCTATTTCAATGCCTCTTTTGTATAAAAACTATGAATTCGGTACAAAATTTCAGAACAAAAACTCTTATTTTCCATCTTTTAATAAAACAGCTTCTAAAAGGGAAAATGGCGGCCATCTTGGCAAAAAATGCTGCCATTTTTAAAAATAAGAGCAATGTAACATTTCAGAATGTCTTGTTTATTACTTTTTCGATTGAATATAATATTTTGAGTGGTTTTAAGCAATAGTTTTAATCAACAAAGCTTTACTTAGCCCTCAATGGTGCTTATTGGCCGCCATTTTGAAAAACAAGATGGCCGCCCTCACAGGGCAAATCTGGCTTGGCACTACCTCTAAATCTTTTTGTTTTGGACCCATCTAGGTGTGTGCCAAGTTTCATGCTTTTATCAAAAAGTGCACAATTTTTCACATATATCCTCCACTATTAGAGAATTACTTTGCCGAAATTTGACTATCAACTTTGTACCAGATTGGAGAAGAGAATGTCTTTTAAAAGAATTAACACTATGTCTAGTTTACGAGTTTAGTGGTTAATATTTTGTTTATTATTGTTGTAAACTGTTTTGTATTTCCACGGTGTAAATGCAAAACCTCGTACGTCGATTCTGACGATTTTCAAAGTACAAACTTGTATGTCCAGTCCAGACAATTCTCGTAGGTTTTGGGATATTTCAACTTGTCAGTATCAATGACACATTATATGAGAACAATATGTCCAAATTTCAAGTTAAACCTTTCGGTTTGGGAATGTTATATCACATTTATCACCCCCTTTGAAATTTTCCACAATCGAGATACGAGGTTTTGCATTTACAACGACGATTTAGCATTTAACATGGTAGGAAATTCATGAGACGCAATTTTTCCGATAATTTTTCGATGATACTGTTAATATACTGAACCAAAAAAGAAACTTCCACAAAGCATTAAATTTTGCCATTTCTTCAGTGACACCACTTTGATATACATGTACTTACGTATAAACATGTTTTAGCTATTAACATTTGTTTTATTTTCATATTCGGTCAGCTAATCCCCTTATAAAGACCGATATATCTATTCAACGTACAATTCGCTTTTCAAGTGCATGTAATGGGTATCTACATTCAAACCTAGCGAAACTTTCTTTTTTTGGTTCAGTATAAAGGGTAGATTTGAACAAAATGAAGCAGAGAAGGCTGGAAAACTGAACTTGAAGGATGTTTAAAACACGACATGATCAAAACTCAAAAGTTATTGGCGACAAATCAAAAGTGTGTAACTTTTTATACGCCCGTCGAAGACGGGACGTATTATGGGATCACCTGTGACGTCCGGCGGCGTCCACTTCTTTGTCCGGAGCATAACTCTGTCACCTTAAGTCCGATTGACTTTAAACTTTGCAGTTATATTCTTCTCATCATTACGGAGTGCAGTGCACAAGAACCTACTCTCTTATGAACAGAGCACATTATCTCTACATTCCATTTCGATAGAATGAGCTCTGTTCTCGCGGGGTCATTTCACGTCTAATCTCGGGGCCTTGACGGGATTTCAGTATCCAATCGTTGGCGATACACAACAAAACAATTTAAAAAGCTGATACAAACTCTCATTGGCTGACGCTTCAAATTACCGGCTTAAGCCAAAAATAGAAGCGACGTAATGAATACGTAATCAAACAAGATCAAACTGAATGATTTTGATTCGATAATTCAAATGTTACCGGTTTCAGCCAAAAATAGAAGCGACGTAATGTATACGTAATGATCATGCAAGATAAAACTGAATGATTTTGATTCGATAATTCAAATGATGTGCTAAAATTAGATTATGACGACCAAATAGGCTGTTGGCGTACCGAAAACTGCAGAGGTCATATTTGATGGTTAATCAATAGAACACGGCAATGGAGAGTAACAAGAACCATAACTCTACCTGGCTTATTTTTTAAGTTATTGCCCTTTGTTGTTTTTCGTACTTGAATCTTGTCCGGAGTATATCTCTAAAAGTATAATAGCTAGGATCATGAAACTTCATGGGTGTATAGATCACACCAAGGGGGAGTGCAGTGCACAAGAACCATAACTCTACCTGGCTTATTTTATGAGTTATTGCTCTTTGTTGTTTTTCATACTTGAATCTTGTCCGGAGTATATCTCTAAAAGTATAATAGCTAGGATCATGAACTTTCATGGGTGTATAGATCTCACCAAGGGGGAGTGCAGTGCACAAGAACCATAACTCTACCTGGCCTGTTTTTTGAGTTGTTGCCCTTTGTTGTTTTTCATACTTGTATCTTGTCCGGAGTATATCTCTAAAAGTATAATAGCTAGGATCACGAAACTTCATGGATGTATAGATCTCACCAAGGGGGAGTGTAGTGCACAAGAACCATAATTCTACCTGCCCTATTTTTTGAGTTATTGCCCTTTGTTATTTTTCATACTTCATTTTTGTCCAGGGCATATCTCGAAAAATATAATAGCTAGGACCATGAAACGTTTACCAACCTGCTCCCCCTGTCGACATAAAGCAGTGTTACGGGCGTATCTTGTGACAGTTCAAGACACCTTGTTATCAGGTGATTTCTTAAAGATCCACCCAGTCGAGAAATTTCTCTTTTGTCCTCTTATCTGCTTTAAGTCATTTTTAATTCACGCGACATCGGAATTATTCGGGTGATATCGTAAGCATTCGGCGGTGGAACTTTTCTACGTCGAATTTTCACGACGTAGCCCAAATAGGTTCGGATACGAAAAGATTGTTGGTAGTCTCTTAGCTACATGTAGTCGTTTACATACAGCTAATCGAAATGTTATAGAGCAACTTTTTAAGCAATTGTTCTCCTTTCTTTCAATATTGCTTCGAAATTATTTTCCAAATAATGTTGGGATCCAATTGTCGAGTTCCATATCCAATTCTGAAAACGACACAATCACTTCGTCGATGTAATGGCAAAACCTCGTTACTCCAGCTTGATTAAAGCTGGAGTTACGAGGTTTTGCAATTACACCGACGACTTATTCGAGGGAACCGTCGGTACGATACAGTAAGGTTCGGAATCACGCATTCGATAGGATAAAGTGAAGAAACTGTTGGTATGGCCCACCAAGATTGACTTGGCACAGCCTTATTTTCGTCTGCACAATATTGTTTATCAGACAACACGTGAACTTAACCTTAATGATTAGCGCGACAGTCAAGTGTAACTATTTTTTTTACCATACAAAGGTCGGGTTCATGTGAATTCTGCCAAGCAATACTTTAGCATTATCGAAGTGAATTTGGCATATAATTAGAATTTTCCGGATTACTGTTGGTGAATTACAATTTTTGTCTAACTTGAGGGTCGTCAAATACGGCGGGGAATCACATAACACAACATTTTCGATTGCTTTCAATAATTCTTTTAATAGATATATAATATAGATCTAGATCTAGTTGAAAATTATTTGAATAAGATACGGCATAAGGAAATAAGAAAAAAAGCTAGGGATTTGCTAAATGGATAGCATCCTTTAATGATCAGCCGATAAAAATGTTATTGGCGACAACCAAAATTTTGGTTGGTCGTTAATAACTTTATAGTAGCTGATCCTTTAGCGATGCATCCCATCTATCTTTTCCAATACGTATTTCCGCCTTCTCTGCTTCAATCAGAACTCTAATTGGTCAAGTGTTGAAAGAAATATTGACAAGTTCCGGCAATTGTTGTGTCACGTGATTCCCCAAAGGTGTCAAAACTCGCCACTTACTTGGAAAAAAATGTAAAGCGAAGATTCAAGCTTTTTAGTTTGTTAATGTTAATTTATCAATTATAGTCCCTGGGCCAGAAACATGTTTGCTCCCCCCCTCCCCCCCCCCCCCCCCCCCCAGGGGGAATTTTGTAGACATAGTTTTTCATAAAGTAGAATATCTTAGAAACATTTTGAGCATTGTTTGCACTCTGGCCGTTGGGGCTTTTGGCTGTAACCCTTATCTAAAACCCTTAACCCTATCATTTTTTCATTCAAATTTACAATACTTATTTGGTCATATTTTCATTGAATATTGCCCTACCGATGTCTAAATGGTATCAAATGAAAGCTTATATCTTGCTCTTTCATTTGTAGTTATTTTATGCAAATTAGCTCATTTGCATATTCATGAATATTAATGATTTCCCTCAAAATTTCCATTTTTGGCGAAAATTTGATAAATACTTTCTTAAAAAAGGCGTTTTTGTCCAGGGGGAATTTTGTAAACATGGTTTATCAGTAAGAACATTTTATTAGAAACATTTTGAGCCTTGTTTGCACTCTGGTGGTTGGGGTTTTTCGGCGTGACCCTTATCTTAACCCTTAACCCTACCAAATTGTTCATTCAGATTTTGAAAATGAATTTGGTCATATCTTGGTTGAATATTTACACACAGATGTCAGAATGGTATCAAATGAAAGCTTATGACTTGCTCTTTCATTTTAAGATATGTTATGCAAATTAGCTCATTTGCATATTCATGAATATTAATTATTTTTCCTAAAATTGCGATTTTCGACCAATATCTGGTAAATACTTTCCAAAACAAGACACTCTTGTGCAGGGGAATTGTGTAAACATAATTAATCTGAAAGAAAATCATACATGAACTATTTTGAGAGATGTTTGCACTTTGGCTGCTGGGGCATTTGGCCAAAACCCTTACCTAAACCCTTAACCCTATAAAATTGTCCAGTCATTTCATAACGTTTTTTATCATATCTTGGTTGAATATTGACCTACAGATGTAAGAATGGTATCAAATGAAAGCTTATGACTGTGCCAATGATTTGCCATAAATTTTATGCAAATTATCTCATTTGCATATTCATGAATATTAATGACATTACTTAAAACTGTGGCCTTTTTAGCGGGTATTTGGAAAATTCTTTCAAAAACATTGTGTTTCTACTCAAGGGGAATCATGTAAACATAGTTAATCTTAAAGAACATTTTATTAGAAAGATTTTGAGCAATGTTTGCAATCTGGCGGTTGGGGCTTTTGGCCGTGACCCTTATCTAAACCCTTATAATTTTAACAGATAATATAACAGAGTTTGACCGAGTTGTTCCGAACACTCCATAATTCATAAACCGGAGTGTTCCGAATGCTCCATACTTTATACAAATGACGTCATGATGACGTCATTTATATAAATATGGAACATTCGGAACAGCTCGGTCAAAGTCTCGGTCTTATAAACGCTTTATCCAAAACACCTGAAGAAATCTTAAAAATCTCGCTCTAAAGAACGCGCCTCTATAGTAACTGAAAGAGAGCAACATGAATCCTGATCAGACGATACCTAGGCGCAGACTCTAGAAACGTGATGGTCTCAAAAACTTTTAGGCTCCATTTTTCAGTCCCTGCCTCACTTATAATTGAGATTAACCAACATATCTACGCATTGTAAACGAAATTTAGCAGGCCCGTAGGAAGCAATTTCATATGGGGGGGCTAAAGCCCTTGTCCTGAATATTTGGGGGGCTTATTTGGTTTTTACCAAAATTTTAAGTGTAAAATAAAGAAAATTCGGCATTTTTGGCCAACTTGGGGGGGCTAAGGGGGGGCTTAGCCCCCCTATCCCCCAACGCCTGTTTCTACGGGCCTGTTTAGTGATATATAAAAACCTCGTGATTTAATTCTAAGGAATAAGAGTGGATCCTATGCATATAGTAACTGAAAAAATGCCTATAATACCACTAAGGCTAAGGGTAAAGGTCAAGGCTGTTATTGAACTTTAATTAGAGTCCAATTTCATGCTCAAACTTGAGCACCTATGCATATTATATTAATTGAGTAAATGCATATATAATATCATGTCACATTAAGTTTTATGAGAAAGGGTTAATGTACTTAGTTAAGGCGAGACTACGCCCCTTTTTATCTGCCGTGTGGTTTAAATTGGCTGCTTAAATACATTTTCTGGTGGCTAGTAGTTTTAATTGTACATTATGTAAATTAGTTTGCTTGGGTTAAGTGTGCGAGTTGGGTGAGTAGATTTTACTAGTTGAGTGTGGTGCATGGGAATTGGGTGCTTGTAGTGAGTTTTCTTCGTAGGGTTTTGTGTAAAAACCCTGCGTTGAAATGACTCGTTGGGTAGACGATTTTTGGGCATTATAGCTGGTGGAAGTGAAGTTGAGATTTTTGTGTGAAAGTTGGATTCTTCTTGGGGTAAATACTTTTTAATTTACATTGATTTTATTGTGTAAATGTTTTAGTAATTTTGTGGCTTAAATGAGCAGCTTTTTGGTCTGTTGAATTATCGCAAACAACGCCGGAAAATGACAAATGGCTGTATAGCTAATTTCTCATTTTCCTGCACTGTTTTGGAATGTCGGATGGCTAGGACTGGTTATATCGGAGAACTATTACGTTGAATGTTTTGTCAGATTATCATTTAAGCCATGGTTAAATAAGCTATTTTTTATAACTATTTTCAAAGAAACAAACATTGTGATAATTTGTAATTAATCGTCTGCTTAGCAGTTCATATTTTGTAAATGCTAATGTTGTATTGTTCAAATGATATTTGGATAATGTCGAATGCTGTATAATTGTATCTTAACACAGTTCAGTACTTTAAATTGTTGTTTTGAGAAAACATTGTGAGAAAAGATGTAAAGTATTCTATTGGTCAATGTTCTGTAAATAGCTCGAGTTTGAGAAAACATTGTGGGAAAAGACGTTAGCATATTTTTTTGGTTTATGTTTTGTAATAGCTTGGGTTTGAGAAAACATTGTGGGAAAAGATGCTAACATATTATATTGTCTTGAGATGTTTGTAAAACATGATGTTAAGTAGAGCCGTTAGAGCTCTTATTAGGTAGTTGCTATAATATTTGTTATACTTCTATAGGTTGCTTGATGTTGCTTGTTTGTTTGTAACAACCTACAATATATACCGATGTCGTATAGGCGTGTGTGGTGTGATGGCTGTGAACCTGACCTTGTGGAAGTAAACGTGTAGTCCAGACCGGGAAACTTGGGTAGTATGTCGAGCCGGCGTCAGCGTCATCGGGAAAGGACGTTTGGGATGTGACGACCGGGGAACAACATAGTAATAAATAACAAACGGCTGGACAATCACATTATCTTGGTGATGTAGGCGCGGTCAGGCGACAGTTAAATCTAAGAAAATTTGTGTTGTTGATGTTTTGGAAGAAAATTAATATTTTTCAGTTGCATTAATTTAGAAATCGTGTGAAGAAACGTGGACATTTTTGGGACATTAGACGTCAACCTAAAACAAACATTGATAGTGGACTCTCGAAATTCTTTAGGAACTTTATTGATTTTTGGTTTAACTTGTTTACGTTTTGATAAATTGGTATTTGTTTATTTGTTATGTAAATAAAATTTGGAAATGCACATCCTGACTCTTTACTGACCCGTATCCAAGCCAACCGCTCAGCCGTTTTGTGACATTTGGTGTCAGAAGTGGGATGTTTGGTTTGGATACATTGGCTAGTCTGAGATTTTGAACTATTTCTTTAGTTAAATTGACAAATATTCTTTAGGTCTTCCGTTTAATAAAACTTAAACTTTTGGTTGTTAAAATTGCCTAGGTTAATATTAATTAATTACCTTATAGTAATTTACATACTAGGAACTTTGATTGTCTCTGTGTGGATCATTATTATAACATGTTGTATTTTTCTTTAAGCTAAACGTTAACAACGCTGTCAGGAGTCTACCCCATAGCCTGTCAGGGCTGTTCAATGTTTAGTTACTATTTTTCAGTTGTGTTTTGTTAAGCAACCCCAGGAGGAAATTTTTGGCGAGATTGGTGAGATTGGTTACATTTGTGATTTTGTTGTGGACCTACTTGGCTGGGGTATCCTTTTCCATACTGTAGGTATTGTTTATTTACATTTAGTTGTTGATTTTTGTCATGGCTGACATAACTAGGTTGGTAGAGGCTGGGAAGGCTTTTGGTTATGAGGGGGAGGAGCTGAGGGCTTTCGTAAAGGACGAACAGAATAGGTTGAGAGATGAGAGGGCTCAGGAAAGAGAGTTTATACGAGAGGAGGAGGTAAGAAGGCGAAAGGAAGAGTTAGAAAAGAGAAAGTTTTTGTTGGGGCAAGTGGAGAGGGCACGTGAAGATGAGAGAGAGGCACGTGAACACGAGCTTAGAAAAATGGAATTGGCTAAGAAATGTGGTGTTTCATTGGGACAGACAAACCCTAGGGGACCTAAGATTCCACCCTTTGACGAGGCACATGATGAGATAGATAGTTATCTGAAAAGGTTTGAGATCTATGCCACTGCACAGGGCTGGGACAAATCCCAGTGGGCTATGTATTTAAGTGCTTTGCTTAAGGGGAGGGCTTTGGACGTGTATGCGTTAATGCCGGTCGAACAGTCAAATGATTTTGAATACTTGAAGAATGCTTTACTTCAGAGATATGATTTGTCAGAGGAGTCCTTTAAACGTAAGTTTAGGAGCAGTAAGCCGGAGACAGGTGAGAGTTTTGCTCAGTTTAACACTCGGTTGCGTAGCTATTTCAGCAGATGGATTGAACTAGCAGAATTGGAGAAGGACTACGAAAGTTTGTTTGATTTTATGGTACGGGATCAATTTTTATTTATGTGTAACACAGATTTGAGAACGTTTCTCGCCGAGAAGAGATGCATGACATCGGACGAAATGGCACAGATGGCAGATTGGTATCGCAATGCTAGATTTACCTCGGCAGTAAGTTTAACAAAGCAGAGTAAGAAGCCAGTGCAGAATAAGTCGGAGAATAGGACCACGGGAAGTAATCAGTCAAATCAGCCACTGGGTCAGTCTAAAGCAAAGGTTGAAGGTAGGAGATGCTTTAAGTGTAATAGCACAAGTCATTTAGCTAATGAATGTACTAGTCCAGCGCAATGTTATGTTTGTAATAGGAGCGGCCATATAGCGAGGGAATGTCCGAAAAGGCATAAAGTGGCTAGTATGTTAAGCAATGAGGAGGACGATAACGACGTGGACGCGGAAGGGCCACAGGAAGGGACATTTACTTGTGGGGCATGTACCATCGTTACTGACACGGTAACAACGTCTACCGCACCTATGTCGTCGTGCAGAGAAGAGCCCGTGACGGTAAACCTTGTTTCAGGGGTGCAAAGTTGCATGCCCGTACTTAATGGTAAGGTAGATGGTAAGGTAGTTAGGGTGTTAAGGAATACAGGTTGCAGCGGTGTAGTTATACGTAGAAGTTTGGTACCAGTAGAGGCTTTCATAGGTGTGTTGCAGAAGATAAGGTTAGCTGATGGGTCGGTGATTAGTATACCGATGGCAGAGGTCGAGATACAAACCCCATATTATACAGGAAAGGTAAGTGCTTGGTGCTTTGAGAACCCGTTGTATGACGTGATGATAGGAAATATTCCAGGAGCGTTAGATCCAGATAAGCCAGAACGGACGGAAATTGGGGCGGTTGAGACCAGACTTCAAGCTAAGGTAAGAACACAACCTTATAAAGGACTAAAGGTACCCGAAATTATTCGGAAGAAGGTTACGAGGGAAATGTTGGTTGTAGATCAGAAAAATGATTCTACCTTAAGAAAAATACGTGAATTAGTAATGAGTAAAGATAATGTGTCGGAGAGAGGTAAGGCTAGATATTTTGAGAAGAGTGGTATGATATTTAGAGAATTCAAGTCGTTGACTATAGCAAATGGACAAGTGTATACACAGTTGGTGGTACCAAAACCACATAGAGAGGTAGTTATGCGTTTAGCGCATGAGTCTATTTTGGGAGGACATTTAGGGACTAGGAAAACAGTTATGAGAGTTTTGTCTGAGTTTTTCTGGCCGGGTGTTCAGGCGGATACGAGACGATTCTGTCAGAGTTGTGACATTTGCCAGCGTACGACTCCCAAAGGGAAGACTGCTAAAGTACCGTTGCAGAAGATGCCTTTGATAGACGAGCCGTTTCAACGAGTTGCCGTGGATCTGATAGGTCCGATACATCCAGTTACGTCAAAAGGTAACCGTTATATTTTAACCCTGGTAGATTATGCAACTCGTTTTCCAGAGGCAGTACCATTACCGACAATAGAAACAGAGCGTGTGGCAGAGGCCTTAGTAGATATATTTTGCAGGGTTGGAGTTCCACGGGAGATGTTGAGTGACATGGGGACTCAGTTTGTGTCAGGTCTTATGTCTGAGGTAAGCCGTTTAGTATCTATGAGGCAGTTGACGACCACACCGTATCATCCCATGTGTAATGGTCTTGTGGAAAGATTTAACGGGACGTTGAAGCAAATGCTGAAGAGATTATGTAGCCAGAAACCGAAAGATTGGGATAAATATGTAAATGCAGCTTTGTTTGCTTATCGGGAGGTGCCGCAGGAGTCACTGGGATTCTCACCGTTTGAGTTAGTGTATGGAAGACAGGTACGTGGGCCTATGACTATTTTGAAAGAACTTTGGTCAAACGAGAGTGTCGATCCTGAGGTGAAGTCTACCTACCAGTATGTGACTGACCTTCGCGAGAAACTGGAGATTACGTCACAATTAGCCAGAGACAATTTGCGGAAAGCTGCTAACAGGTATTGTAGGTATTATGATAGGAAGGCGAGGACTCGGACGATGAAGGTGGGCGAAAGAGTATTAGTTTTGTTACCAACAGATAACAATAAGCTTCTGATGCAGTGGAAGGGTCCATTCAAGATTGTTGGGGTACTGAAAACGTTTCATGCAAATCTGCTTAAATTATATGTAGACAGGAGTGTAGACAGTGTAGAAGGTGTAGGCAATGTAGGGTCGTTGGCCGTGATTGAATCAGAAGAAGAAAATGACGCAGGTGATCAGGTATTATCAGGACCGGTAAATGTAAGGAAGGAGTGGCCAGATGATGTTTACATCTCGGACCAGCTGAATACCGTAGAAAGAGAACAAGTCAAGTCCCTGCTTAGGGAGCACGAAGATGTATTGTCAGATGTGCCGGGTCTAACACAGCTGTTAGAGCACAAGATAGTGACTAGCACGGAAACACCGGTAAGACTAAAACCTTTTCCATTACCATACGCAATGACAAAGATTGTCGAGGATGAGGTGCAGTCTATGCTAGATCAAGGGTTCATCGAACCATCAGATAGTCCGTACAGCTCACCATATCTATTGATTAAGAAAAAGGATGGTTCTAACAGATTTTGTATAGACATGCGAGCTTTGAATAATATCACGGTGTTTGATGCCGAACCAATGCCTAACGCCGATGATATATTCGCAAAGTTGGCAGGTTGTAAGTATTTTTCGAAGTTAGACTTGTCAAAAGGGTACTGGCAGATCCCGCTGGAGAAAAGTTCAAGAGCCAAGACAGCTTTCCAGACACCATTAGGTTTGTTTCATTTTGTGGTTATGCCTTTCGGTCTCGTGACAGCGGGTGCCACTTTCACGCGCATGATGCGCATGCTGCTAGAGAGATTAGAACATACAGACAATTTCATTGATGATATCATGATCTTTACCACTACGTTTTCACAGCATATGGACACGCTCAGACAACTGCTTAAGCGTTTACGTATAGCGGGCCTCACAGCTAAACCTAGTAAGTGTTTTATTGCGTGCAAAGAGATAGATTGTTTAGGCCATATTGTAGGGGTTGATGGTATGTATCCTACGCCGGATAAGATCGAAGCAATCCAATCAGCGGATCGACCTACTACCAAGAGACAAGTGCGGTCGTTCTTAGGGTTAGTAGGATTTTACAGGAGATATGTCCCTAATTTTAGCCTGATAGCGTTACCACTGACCGATTTGACAAAGAAAGGTCAGCCAAATAAGGTATGTTGGGGTGATGCTCATGAGAAAGCCTTTTCTTCACTTAAGCAAGCACTAATGAAAAAACCAATACTGAAATTACCCGATTGTGCAAGGAGTTTCATCCTTCAGACTGATGCCTCAGAGGGTGGACTAGGCGCAGTCTTGTTACAAGAAGATGAGGACGGAAAGTTACCGGTGGTTTATGCTAATAGGAAATTAAAAGGTGGGGAATTAAACTATTCCACAATAGAGAAAGAATATTTGGCAATTGTTTGGGCTATTCAGAAGTTTGGAAAGTATCTGTATGGGAAAAGTTTTGTTTTAGAGACTGATCATCAGCCATTGACTTACTTGTCAAGTATGAAAGGGTCAAATTCCAGGTTACTTAAGTGGTCTTTGAGTTTGCAGCCTTACAGGTTTACAATTGTTGCCATTAAAGGTAGTGATAATGTTGGGGCAGATTATTTGAGTCGCTTGTGATTTTTGGAAAAAAATATTTTCCTAAAACTTAATGTGGGAACAAAGTACTGCGTACTCTTTTGGTTGGGGAAGGTATGTCACATTAAGTTTTATGAGAAAGGGTTAATGTACTTAGTTAAGGCGAGACTACGCCCCTTTTTATCTGTCGTGTGGTTTAAATTGGCTGCTTTAATACATTTTCTGGTGGCTAGTAGTTTTAATTGTACATTATGTAAATTAGTTTGCTTGGGTTAAGTGTGCGAGTTGGGTGAGTAGATTTTACTAGTTGAGCGTGGTGCATGGGAATTGGGTGCTTGTAGTGAGTTTTCTTCGTAGGGTTTTGTATAAAAACCCTGCGTTGAAATGACTCGTTGGGTAGACGATTTTTGGGCATTATAGCTGGTGGAAGTGAAGTTGAGATTTTTGTGTGAAAGTTGGATTCTTCTTGGGGTAAATACTTTTAAATTTACATTGATTTTATTGTGTAAATGTTTTAGTAATTTTGTGGCTTAAATGAGCAGCTTTTTGGTCTGTTGAATTATCGCAAACAACGCCGGAAAATGAAAAATGGCTGTATAGCTAATTTCTCATTTTCCTGCACTGTTTTGGAATGTTTGAGAAAACATTGTGGGAAAAGACGTTAGCATATTGTTTTGGTTTATGTTTTGTAATAGCTTGGGTTTGAGAAAACATTGTGGGAAAAGATGCTAACATATTATATTGTCTTGAGATGTTTGTAAAACATGATGTTAAGTAGAGCCGTTAGAGCTCTTATTAGGTAGTTGCTATAATATTTGTTATACTTCTATAGGTTGCTTGATGTTGCTTGTTTGTTTGTAACAACCTACAATATATACCGATGTCGTATAGGCGTGTGTGGTGTGATGGCTGTGAACCTGACCTTGTGGAAGTAAACGTGTAGTCCAGACCGGGAAACTTGGGTAGTATGTCGAGCCGGCGTCAGCGTCATCGGGAAAGGACGTTTGGGATGTGACGACCGGGGAACAACATAGTAATAAATAACAAACGGCTGGACAATCACATTATCTTGGTGATGTAGGCGCGGTCAGGCGACAGTTTAATCTAAGAAAATTTGTGTTGTTGATGTTTTGGAAGAAAATTAGTATTTTTCAGTTGCATTAATTTAGAAATCGTGTGAAGAAACGTGGACATTTTTGGGACATTAGACGTCAACCTAAAACATACATTGATAGTGGACTCTCGACATTCTTTAGGAACTTTATTGATTTTTGGTTTAACTTGTTTACGTTTTGATAAATTGGTATTTGTTTATTTGTTATGTAAATAAAATTTGGAAATGCACATCCTGACTCTTTACTGACCCGTATCCAAGCCAACCGCTCAGCCGTCTTGTGACATATCACTTAGGCTAAGGGCAAATGTCAAAGTTGGTATTGAACTTTAAAAAGAGTCCATTTTCGTGCTCAAACTCGAGAACGGGTTTATGTGGAAATGCACCTGTGAGGGAGTGGGGTCATTCGTCCGCAGTTTTATATAAAGTTATGGCCGTCGGCAACAGAAAGTACTGCGAATTGATCTATTAAAACATCGAGGGAAATAATGAAATGCTGATAATTGACATGGTCTCCTTTTATCTCTCAAGAAATACTTTAAGAGTCCATTATACAGTATTTTATTGTATTTTGCACTTTTATGGTCACCATGAATTATTAAAGGAAAGAAACTACATTTTTGAAGAACAAAACATTGCGGAAAATTGGACATCCTAGAATCCATAACGATGTGACTGAACACAATAGATAAAGTACAAACTAACCATTGAACAGTTTAGATAATACATATATTGTTTTAGATAATAAACGATAGTGCTTACCTGTAAATTAAAATTAGGTAAAATTGATCCTCGTTATTTTTTTGTTTTATCCCTTTCCACGTAGGAAAACATTGAACTGTAACATTCTTGGAAGACGACGCAGACGACAAAATTTATGATGATAACGATTGCATTTGTCTATAAAATATCACGGAAAACTTCTAGACAACAGCAGAAATAGAGTCATCTACTTTTTCTTCTTTTGTCTCTAAGTTTTCCACTCATTCTAACTCATCTGAGCACGAGGTGCTCAATGTAAGCTATTGTAGTCACTCACCGCCCGTTCGTCTGTCCGTCGATCAATACATTTTAGCTGAAATGAGCACGAAGTACTCAATGTGGGGTATTGCGACCGGTCGTTGTCCGTCGTCCGGCCGTCTGTCCACAACTTCTTTAAAATATCTTCTCCCAAACCGGTCGACCAATGTACTTGAAACTTGACAGGAATGATCCTTGGGTAAAAGTCTTTCAAGGTTGTAAAACGATTTGGATTCCATCAAATACTCTGGCTGCCTCGGCATAGGAAAATGGGGAAAAGCCAGTTTTTAAAGCTCCAATGGCCGAAGGCTTTTCAAATGTGAATGATTAAAGCAAGGTCAGCAGTTCTTGGCCATTCTTGTCATCTTGTTTCTATTGAGGGCGACAAAATCATGCATTGTTTTAACAATGATTAAATAATTTTACAGCATTGTGACTAGTCTGGCCCAGACCCTAGTATTAAGGTTAAAGTATAAAAGAGAAGACCCTTTTTAAATGACATCCTAGTCTAGTTTCTGTTCAGCAATGAATACATTGAACGTGGATTAAAGAGGCAGGTCTTATATGTACAAACTAGAAAATCACTGAAAGTGATCATACCCCCCAACAGTGCTGTTTTTGTGCATTTTGAGAACTGCATTTTATTTGAACTGTGAGATGATCAATTGAGAAATACAGCTGACAAAAACTCAACAGACATGAACATGCATTGAATACAATCACTCAAGGGACATTCCTGCCAAGTTTGATTCAAATTGGCCTAATAATTGATTTTTAAAGATTTTTTGCATGTTTTCTCAAAGTCCGATAAGCCCCGCCCTGCCACGGCCATAATTTTTGACGAATCAAAAATTTACGAACAAGTTTTGAAAAGGGTCACCCAAGGAACATTCCTGCCAAGTTTGGTATAATTGGCCCAGTGGTTGAGGAGGAGAAGATTTTTGAAGAATTATCGAATGATTTCGCGAAGTCTGATAAACCCCGCCCTGCTACGCCCACATTTTTCACCAAATCAAAAAAATCATGAACATGTGTTGAATACAGTCACTCAATGGACATTCCTGCCAAGTTTGGTTCAAATTGGCCTGATAATTGATTTTTAAAGATTTTTCAAATGATTTCTCTAAGTCCGATAAGCCCCGCCCTGCCATGCCCACAATTTTTTACGAATCGAAAATTTACGAACAAGTTTTGAAAAGGGTCACCCAAGGAACATTCCTGCTAACTTTGGTAAGAATCGGCTGAGTGGTTGAGGAGAAGATTTTTGAAGAATTATCGAATGATTTCGCGAAGTCTGATTAACCCCGCCCTGCTACGCCCACATTTTTCATCAAATCAAAAAATTCATGAACACGTGTTGAATACAGTCACTCAAGGGACATTCCTGCCAACTTTGCTTCAAATTGGCCAGATAATTGATTTTTAAAGATTTTTCATATGATTTCTCTAAGTCCGATAAGCCCCGCCCTGCCACGCCCACAATTTTTTACGAATCGAAAATTCACGAACAAGTTTTGAAAAGGGTCACCCAAGGAACATTCCTGCCATGTTTGGTAAGAATTTGCTCAGTGGTTGAGGAGGAGAAGATTTTTGAAGAATTGTCAAATGATTTCGCAAAGTCTGATAAGCCCCACCCTGCCACGCCCACAATTTTCACCAAATCAAAAATTCATGAACATGTGTTGAATACAGTCACTCAAGGGACATTCCTGCCAAGTTTGGTTCAAATTGGCCCGATAATTGATTTTTAAAGATTGTTCAAATGATTTCTCTAAGTCTGATAAACCCCGCCCTGCCACGCCCACAATTTTTGACGAATCAAAAATTCACGAACAAGTTTTGAAAAGGGTCACCCAAGGAACATTCCTGCCAACTTTGGTAAGAATCGGCTGAGTGGTTGAGGAGGAGAAGATTTTTGAAGAATTATCGAATGATTTCGCAAAGTCTGATAAGCCCCGCCCTGCCACACTCACATTTTTCACCCAATCAAAAATTCATGAACATGTGTTGAATACAGTCACTCAAGGGACATTCCTGCCAAGTTTGGTTCAAATTGGCCAGATAATTGATTTTTAAAGATTTTTCATATTATTTCTCTAAGTCCGATAAGCCCCGCCCTGCCACGCCCACAATTTTTGACGAATCAAAAATTCACGAACAAGTTTTTAAAAGGGTCACCCAAGGAACATTCCTACAATGTTTGGTAAGAATCGGCTAAGTGATTGAGGAGGAGAAGATTTTTGAAGAATTATCGAATGATTTCGCAAAGTCTGATAAGCCCCGCCCTGCCACGCCCACATTTTTCACCCAATCAAAAATTTCATGAACATGTGTTGAAAACAGTCACTCAAGGGACATTCCTGCCAAGTTTGGTTAAAATTGGCCTGATAATTGATTTTTAAAGATTTTTCAAATGATTTCTCTAAGTCCGATAAGCCCCGCCCTGCCATGCCCACAATTTTTTACGAATCGAAAATTTACGAACAAGTTTTGAAAAGGGTCACCCAAGGAACATTCCTGCTAACTTTGGTAAGAATCGGCTGAGTGGTTGAGGAGAAGATTTTTGAAGAATTATCGAATGATTTCGCGAAGTCTGATTTACCCCGCCCTGCTACGCCCACATTTTTCATCAAATCAAAAAATTCATGAACACGTGTTGAATACAGTCACTCAAGGGACATTCCTGCCAACTTTGCTTCAAATTGGCCAGATAATTGATTTTTAAAGATTTTTCATATGAATTCTCTAAGTCCGATAAGCCCCGCCCTGCCACGCCCACAATTTTTTACGAATCGAAAATTCACGAACAAGTTTTGAAAAGGGTCACCCAAGGAACATTCCTGCCATGTTTGGTAAGAATTTGCTCAGTGGTTGAGGAGGAGAAGATTTTTGAAGAATTATCAAATGATTTCGCAAAGTCTGATAAGCCCCACCCTGCCACGCCCACAATTTTCACCAAATCAAAAATTCATGAACATGTGTTGAATACAGTCACTCAAGGGACATTCCTGCCAAGTTTGGTTCAAATTGGCCCGATAATTGATTTTTAAAGATTTTTACATGATTTCTCTAAGTCTGATAAGCCCGACCTGCCACGCCCACAATTTTTGACGAATCAAAAATTCACGAACAAGTTTTGAAAAGGGTTACCAAAGGAACATTCCTGCCAACTTTGGTAAGAATCGGCTGAGTGGTTGAGGAGGAGAAGATTTTTGAAGAATTGTCGAATGATTTCGCAAAGTCTGATAAGCCCCGCCCTGCCACACCCACATTTTTCACCCAATCAAAAATTCATGAACATGTGTTGAATAAAGTCACTCAAGGGACATTCCTGCCAAGTTTGGTTCAAATTGGCCAGATAATTGATTTTTAAAGATTTTTCATATGATTTCTCTAAGTCCGATAAGCCCCGCCCTGCCACGCCCACAATTTTTGACGAATCAAAAATTCACGAACAAGTTTTGAAAAGGGTCAACCAAGGAACATTCCTACAATGTTTGGTAAGAATCGGCTAAGTGATAGAGGAGGAGAAGATTTTTGAAGAATTATCGAATGATTTCGCGAAGTCTGATTTACCCCGCCCTGCTACGCCCACATTTTTCATCAAATCAAAAAATTCATGAACACGTGTTGAATACAGTCACTCAAGGGACATTCCTGCCAAGTTTGGTTCAAATTGGCCAGATAATTAATTTTTAAAGATTTTTCATATTATTTCTCTAAGTCCGATAAGCCCCGCCCTGCCACGCCCACAATTTTTGACGAATCAAAAATTCACGAACAAGTTTTGAAAAGGGTCAACCAAGGAACATTCCTGCCAAGTTTGGTAAGAATCGGCTGAGTGGTTGAGGAGGAGAAGATGTTTAAAGAAAACCCAACAGACATACCAACAGACAGACCAACAGACAGACCGACAACCTGACTCCTATATACCCCCCAATTGAATTTGGGGGGTATAATAAAGCAAACAGAAACGACTAGGGCTAGTCTACATTGTGACAGCCAATTCGATTTCGATGAGCCAGAGACAGAATCGTAATCCACTTTGTTTACATCGGCATAATTTGTAAACATGTTCCATAGAACCGTGACTGAACTACCACGTGACCTTGTTATGATATATTTTCCTTACTTTTGTCAACATATAAGCTTGGAATTGTCCAGAACATTAACCCGGTACATCATCATATGTAATGGATCTACTTCGGCAATGTTTTGTTAAGACGCCCAATTAACAGATTCTCATTAGGTCACAATATTTTCTAAGATATAATGTTCACAAATAACATTAAAATAAACTTCTATTTGTCTTCTCCAACTTATTTCATGTTGAAATAACCCCAAATTTTGCCGTTTGGGAAAGTGTTTATTGGCATATTGAATTGCCTACAAAAATATCCGCCCTACAATTCCATTTATTCTGATACCTAAATTTACATTCAATTCTTTGACATTGTCGAAAACATTCATGGAAAGTGATTTTAGCTCCAATGGCCTTTCAGGCGAGCGGACTATTGTCATGGCGGTGTGTCCGTCGTGCGTCCGTGTGTCCGTGCGTACTTCCATTAACCTTTTTCTTCAAAATCTTCTTCTCAAAAACTACTGGATGGATTTCAACCAAATTCACTAGAATTATCCTTGAGTGACCCTCTCACAGATTCCTCCAAAGAATTTGGACTGAACCGGAATAACTTGAGTTATCTGCCCTTGACTGTAAAGAAGCTGATTTTGACCTTATTTTTACCCTTAAATCTACAAATACTGACAAATCAAGACAAACTTTGGACATGATAAATATAAGCATGATATCCCGCCTTGGTGTAATTATCAGCTTAATTGGGATTTTATATCGTGAGTTATATGCCCTTGAATTTGACAAAATTACCATTTTTACTTTGTTTTCACTGTAACAACCATAAATTTTAACCAATCAAGATGATACTTGGAAAGAATCTTGTTGACAACAAGATCTTGCTTATGTGTAATTTTCATGATAACCACATTGTTACAATCTGAGTTATGAGCCCTTGAAAAGGACAAAAATTCAGTTTTCGATACTTTTTTCAATCTTGCGGCCACAAATATAGACTAACATATTCATTTTCAGCTTGATTATCAACTCACATACTGAATTTTGTGCCCTAGAATTTGGCAAAATTACAGTTTTCAACTTTACTAACACTCTAACATCCCCAAAATATTAGTCAATCATTACTTGACCGATCTCATTTTCATTTTGCAAAACTATTGTGCAAAATCCAACATCCTACACAATTGCCCGTCAGGGGTTTATTCTACAAGACTGTGTTTTCATTTTAAAAACAGCAATACTTTTTCCATACCTTATCTATAATGTTTACGGCAAAAAAAAAAAAAAAAAAAAAAAACATTCACAAAAAAACCAACACTGCATATGACGTGTCATAAAACTTAGGTAAGGTAAGACCTGAATAATGGGCTATGTAACTACTTATGGAACGGAATCTGTATGATGCGAAAAGACGAGTTCAAGATAGGTAATTTTCATTGCTCTCAAATTTTGAAGTTTTTGTTACGCCGCCGGTCGTATATTTGCGCCATCTTCTCCGGCTGCTCGTCCGTCGATCCGTCCGTAAATCCGTACATACCTACATACGTCCACTTTTCTTGTGAGCACAACTCCTCCTAAGTTTCTTGCTGGATCTTTTTTAAACTTGGTCAGTGTTATCACCTTAATTGGTAGATGTGCATGAAGTAGGGATATTATGGTTCGTGGTTTTTTGTCTGAGTTATGCCCCCTTAAAACTTAATCTCGGGGTCTTATTGAAATTGCAGCATTGTGAACGCAACTCCTCCTAAGTTTCTGGCTAGATCTTAATGAAACTTGGTCAATGAATGTTTCCACCGTAATTGGTAGATGTGCACGAAGTACGTATATCATGGTTCGTTGAATTTTGCTTGATTTATGCCCCCTTTAAACATAGTCTCTGGGGCTAATTGAAATTGCAGCCTTGTGAACGCAACTCCTCCTAAGTCTCTGGCTGGATCCTAATAACAATTGGTTGTTATCACCTTAATTGGCAGAAGCGCACGAAGGAAATTATGGTTCATTGATTTTTCACTAAGTTATGCCCCATTAAAACTTAGAATATGGGGCTTAATGAAATTGCAACCTTGTGAACGCAACTTCTCCTAATTTTTTTGTCTTGATTTGAATGAAACTTGGTCAATGTCATCGCCATAATTTCTAGATGAACTTCGATCAAGGATTTGATGTTCCATTGATTTTCGCAAGAGTTATGTACCTTGACACTTATTCTCTGGTATTAATGATATTACAGCCTTTTGAATGCAATTCCAAACAAGTTTTGGACTGGATATTTATAAAACTTTCTTGTGAACACAACATTTTACAGGTTTTTGAGTGGATATTTGACAAATTTTGTAAAAGGTAGTCTGCAAATGTTTTGAATTTGGTTCTGTCAAAATAACTTGTATCTACAATTGTTTTCGTGAAACAACAGCAAAATGGTGGCGTATATTGTGACTGTGACACTCTTGTTCGCTTTTGTTTTTTTTGTCTATTCTTCATACAATTTAGAGACATTTTCACAAAAATTGTTCAGAATATTCCCCGGAAATCTGAGCACGCTCGATTTCAATTGTTACATATCAATACATGTGCTACCTAAAATAAACTTAAACAACTCAAACGATTCTCGTTTAATTCTGAAGGGATAATACTTGTGGCTGCCAGTAGTAAGCAATCTCCCTCCCTTAAACAATACACAGAAATTGCAAAGGAAATAAAAACATCCAGGAAACGAAAATCATGAACATAGGTGCTACTCATATTTTCAATATATGCCTACCCTCGATATATTGTTTTTGGATAGTATTTCGTCGACTGTGTGAAGTGTTAACCTATCGCACACTTTTGCCCAACATTGGCAAAAACTGGTATCCCATTATCTATTATATATATAAATAAGATTTTTGAAAATTACAATTTGAAAATCCAACATCCTACCTAATTGCCCGTCACGAGCTTAGCTAAAAGATAATGTTATCATTATAATAACAATACTTTGTCCATATCCAATCTCAAATGTTTACGGCTTTAAAACTATGCAAAAAAAAATAGCTCAGCATATGAGGTGTCATAAAACTTATAATATTAAGAGAAAAGAAGAACATGTCTAACAAGTTTACAAAAAGGTAACACAAAAAGACCCAGCTGATAATCGAGATAAACTTTCACTTTCTTGAGTCATTTGTAAATGCATAGCGTATACATTTATGAATATTGTCGCTTCACATCCCACACGTATATGAAAACAAACGCTCCGTTGAGCGGCGCACTCAAGAGGGCCTTTTCAGTGAACGTTGTCATTAATCTTTCGATTCAAGGGTAGATAATTCAAGACCGATAAAAATTACCGAATTCTAAAAGAGACACGCATAACTAGACGCCGCTAATTATTTAGAATTTATTGTAGAAAGTTTGATTATGTTCCGGTTGGAACTGTAAATAGGAAGAGTTTCGCAGACAACTCTTTTTTTTCACGGGAAAATTATTTAAGTGCGATAATATTTTATCTGAATATTCCACAAGGGGTGTACTCAACAATATATCATGCATATTAAGTGTGGATCTAGTTTGATCAATTAGGTTTGATGTTGCAAAGTTTTGTACACAAAAATTGATAACAGACGGATTCAGATGGACAATCTGGCTATAAACTAAAACGACACTTTGGGCCATTACTAATGACATGTGACATCGCTTCGTTTTACAGAAAAAAGATCCTGTGGTCTTATCAAAATATTAATGAAACAAATTGTTAAAAACCATTTACGCGACAAACACACTGATATTACAATCAAAATCAGTTTTCAAGTTTCAAAACTTTGGTTGATCTTCAATAACTTGTCATCAGCTAATTCTTAAAAAGTATCACGTCCATCTAATTCTTGATAATTGCCCACCTTTCTCTGCCTCAACCGAATTTAAAATTTCTAAAAAAAAAAAAAGCAAATGGTTTGTTGTTTCGGAGAGGGTCCAATTGATAAATAGATTACACTATCATAAAGTTTAATTTTCATGTACATTTTTGTAAAGTATAAAAGGAAGCACTTGGTCGCGATTTTTCAATTAGGATTTATTACAATGCGTTTGAGAAGTGCAAGTCATGGCAATAAGTTAATTATTACTTGGTAAGTCGATTTTATTTTATTATCTTAGCTGAGCACAATGTGCTCAATGTGCGCTATTGTGAGCACTTTTTGTCTGTCGTGTCGTCTTATAAAACATACTTTTCGGCATTCAGGGACGACTCGCTATCTGAAAAGAATCGAGATTCTTTTTGTAAGCCGCAATGTCAGGTTGATGTACAATTGTTTCTGGTAGGCTGTTCCAACGTGCCACTGTGTATGTAAAATATACATACCGGTATTTAAAGTATGAAGAATTTGTGTGGATCTGTCTGAAAGATGATGTGTGCATATATCGGGTGGTCCTCACTGGTCTTTCGAGATAAGCTGGTACGGGCACTGCAACAAAATCATTAACAATTTTATAAGTGGTGACTCTGGAAATACATCGTCTTTATTAAAGCGTTTGCAAGCAAAGTGCATTACTTGAACGAAATTTGTGGGGAAAATGTGCCTTTGGCGAAATAAGTAGCAATTTGTAAAACCACATTCCTTTGATACTTTTATTTTTCTACTCATTAAATGAATTTCACATCTTGCTTGTAATACAAACTGAATTGTATGATCAAAGAAATAAGTTAGATATGAGATAAAGGTATGAAAAAAATCATGTATTTGTTAAGATATTGTGTATTTTTTCAAAAAATCCAAAATTCATGCAAAAAAGATTTACAGGTGTGTTGTAAAAATGCAAATACAAGGAAAACTAATATGGTGACTCCACTTTTTCTTTGCATATTTGAACTAGGCATACTCTAACGAAAAAGATATATAAAAATGAGTAAATTTGAATTCGGCAAAAAAATCTAGAAAATGTCTTTAAATATAAGGGCTTAACAACCCCATCGAAAGTGAAATGAAACCCTATAAGTATCCAAAATCATCTTTATCAAATAGAAAATGATGTCCCTAAAGATAGTTTAGGAAAACACTGATACAATATATTAGCAGTGTCCACTTTTATAAATAAGTGTTGAATATTTTAACACTTTCTTTGCACACTTTACACTAATCATAATGATTGAATGATTTTGATGATGTACAGAACTGATCAAATGGTTTAAATGATCTCGCTTGATACTTTTAGAATTCCAAATAGGATCAAAACACATGGATAAAGAAAACGGACAACTGCAAGATATTTAAAGTTTATTGACATCTTTTTAACTGGAGGTTGCAGGTCGTATACAAGTATAGCAGATTCTTTTTTTTTTGGTGGGGGGGGGGATGGGGGAGGGCCGATAGCTAGATCTATTAAAACAAAAATGCATCATAAACCGAAACACATGTTCAATGTGCCTTGTCGACTGGCGGTGATCTAAACAACCAGAAATGTCTTGATCGTAACCTATTATGCTTAAAAGTCACAGTGTTATAGGTCTGTATAGTGTGAAAAAGAAAAAAAAGTATTAATCTACTAATCTACTAATCATTTAACTTGTCTCCAAAAATCCCCCCGTAAAGGTTCATAACAGTTGAATGGATACCTTTGAATATTAAAAGAGATATTAACCATCAAAATCTTTGGACATACTGGTCATTTTGTTGGTTTTCAGAATTGCCACCTTTAACAATACTATATATTAGTCAGGACAAAATTCAAGGTACGAGGGTTTGAGATAATTAATAGGATGTTGGGAACCACCAACAACAACAGTTACTGATTCGCATAAAAACTGAATCGCTACCGCCTAATTTCTAATATTGCCATGCAGTATCATATCTTTTTGAATAGTTTGGCATTATAAAAGGAACGGACACATGCTTTATTATGCCCCCTTTCGACGAAAAAGTGGGTATATTGTTTTGCAAGTGTCGGTCGGTCGGTCGGTCGGTAGGTCGGTCGGTCCGTCGGTCTGTCCGTAGACCAAATCTTGTCCGGAGCATAACTCGGAAAGTATTTAAGGTAGAATCATGAAACTTTACAGGTGGATAGATCTCATTATGGAGAAGTGCAGTGCACAAGAATTGTAACTCTGCCGATCAATTTTTTTGAGTTATTGCCCTTTGTTGATTTTATAACTTGATTTTTGTCCGGGGCATAACTCAAACAGTATGTAAGGTAGAATCATGAAACTTTACAGGTGGATAAATCTCATTGTGGAGAGGTGCAGTGCACAGGAACCGTAACTCTGCCGATCAAATTTTTGGAGTTATTGCCCTTTGTCAATTTTCAACCTTGATTCTTGTCCGGAGCATAACTCAAAAAGTATGTTAGGTAGAATCATGAAACTTTACAGGTGGATAGATCTCATTATGGAGAGGTGCAGTGCACAAGAACTGTAACTCTGCTGATCATATTTTTGGAGTTATTGCCCTTTGTTGATTTTCGAACTTGATTCTTGTCCGGAGAATAACTCAAAAATTATGTAAGGTAGAATCATGAAACTTTACAGATTAATAGCTCTTATTATGGAGAGGTGCAGTGCACAAGAACTGTAACTCTGCTGATAATATTTTTGGAGTTATTGCCCTTTGTTGATTTTAAAATTTTATTCTTGTCCGGAGCACAACTCAAAAAGTATGTAAGGTAGAATCATGAAACTTTACATGTGGATAGATGTCATTATGGAGAGGTGTAGTACACAAGAACCGTAACTCTGGCGATCAAAATTTTGGAGTTATTGCCCTTTGTTGATTTTATAACTTGATTCTTGTCTGGAGCACAACTCTAAAAGTATGTAAGATAGAATCATGAATTTTTACAGGTAGATAGATTTCATCATGGAGAGGTGCAATGCACAGGAACCATAACCTTGCCGATGAAATTCTTAGAGTTATTGCTCTTTGTTGAATTTACACTTATTTCTTAAAATTGCCTATATCTCATGTCTTTTTACACATACAGGCTTGGTATCTCACACATAGGTACTTCCTATCAACATCGTTCACATTTGACCATGGCCTTGGACATTGTGACCTTGGCCTTGGAGTTTGACCTACTTTAAAAAAACCGGGCATATATCTCATGACCTATTACACATACAGCCTTGATATTTCACACATGGACACCTCCTACCAAGACCTTTCACAATTGACCATGACCTTGGACCTTGTGACCTTGACCTTGGAGTTTGACCTACTTTAAAAAATTAAACCGGGCATATATCCCATGACCTATTACACATACAGCCTTGATATTTCACACATGGACACCTCCAACCAAGACCTTTCACAATTGACCATGACCTTGGACCTTGTGAGCTTGACCCTGGAGTTTGACCTACTTTTTAAAAACTTTAACCTGGCCGATATATCATGTCCTTTTACACATACAGCCTTGATATTTGACACATGGAAACCATTAACCAAGACCTATCACATATGACTATGACCTTGGACCTTGTGACCCTGACCTTGGTCTTTGACCTACTTCTATGATACATTAACCTGGCCTATATTTCATGTCATTTTACACATACAGCCTTGATATTTCACACGTAGTCACTTCCAGCCAAGACATTTCCATTTTGACCATGACCTTGGACCTTGACCTTGGAGTTTGACCTACTTTTAAAATACTTAAACTAGGCCTATATCTCGTGTCCTGTTACCTATACAGTCTCGATATTTTATTCACATGGACACCTACTACCAAGACCTTTCACATTTGACCATGACCTTGACCTGTGTGACCTTGACCTTTGATTTTTACATACTTTTAGAAATCTTTAACCTAGCCTTTATCTTATATCTTATTACACCTACAGCCTTGATATTTCACACATAGACACCTCCTACCAAGACCTTTCACATTTGACCATGACCTTGAATATTGCAACCTTGACCTTGGAGTTTGACCTACTTTAAAAAACTTACACCAGGCATATATCATATCATGTCCTTTTACACCTACAGCCTTGATATTTCATACATGGACACCTCCACTCAAGACCTTTCACATTTGACCATGACCTTGACCTTGGCATTTGGCCTACTTTTAAAAACTTTAACCTGGCCTGCATTTCATTTTACTCTTATGTATACAGCCTTGATATTTCACACATAGACACCTCCTACCAAGACCTTTCATATTTGACCATGACCTTGGACCTTGTTAACTTGACCTTGGACTTTGACCTACATCAAATGTACGCCCTTGAGGGGGCATATATGTTTTACAAACATCTTTTGTTTGATGTGATTTATAAAGTAATAATTATTGCTAAAGAATACGAAAACCCAATTAATGGAAATTTGAATATTTATGCCCCATTTCGAAGAAAAAGGGGGTTTATTGTTTTGCGAGTGTCAGTCGGTCGGTTGGTTGGTCGGTCGGTCGGTAGGTCGGTCGGTCCGTCGGTCGGTCGGTCTGTCCGTAGACCAATTCTTGTCCGGAGCATAACTCGAAAAGTATTAAAGGTAGAATCATGAAACTTTACAGGTGGATAGATCTCATTATGGAGAGATGCAGTGCACAAAAACTGTAACTCTGCCAATCAAATTTTTTGAGTTATTTTCCTTTGTTGACTTTATAACTTGATTCTTGTCCGGAGCATAACTCAAAAAGTATGTAAGGTAGAATCATGAAACTTTACAGGTTAAAAGCTTTTATTATGAAGAGGTGCAGTGCACAAGAACTGTAACTCTGCTGATCATATTTTGGAGTAATTGCCCTTTGTTGATTTTAAATTTTTATTCTTGTCCGGAGCACAACTCAAAAAGTATGTAAGGTAGAATCATGAAACTTTACAGGTGGATAGATCTCATTATGGAGAGGTGCAGTGCAAAAGGTAACTCTGGCGATCAAAATTTTGGAGTTATTGCCCTTTGTTGATTTTATAACTTGATTCTTGTCTGGAGCACAACTCTAAAAGTATGTAAGGTAGAATCATGAAACTTTACAGGTGGATAGATTTCATCATGGAGAGGTGCAGTGCACAGGAACCATAACCTTGCCGATGAAATTCTTGGAGTTATTTCTCTTTGTTGAATTTACACTTAATTCTTAAAATTGCCTATATCTCATGTCTTCTTACACATACAGGCTTGGTATCTCACACATAGATACTTCCTATCAACATCTTTCACAATTGACCATGACCTAGGACATTGTGACCTTGGCCTTGGAGTTTGACCTACTTTAAAAAAATTAAACCGGGCATTTATCTCATGACCTATTACACATACAGCCTTGATATTTCACACATGGACACCTCCTACCAAAACCTTTCACAATTGACCATGACCTTGGACCTTGTGAGCTTGACCCTGGAGTTTGACCTACTTTTTAAAAACTTTAAACTGGCCGATATATCATGTCCTTTTACACATACAGCTTTGATATTTGACACATGCAAACCACCAATCAAGACCTATCACATATGACTATGGCCTTGGACCTTGTGACCCTGACCTTGGAGTTTGACCTACTTCTATGGTACATTAACCTGGCCTATATTTCATGTCATTTTACACATACAGCCTTGGTATTTGACACATGGATACCTACGACCAAGACCTTTCACATTTGACCATGACCTTGGACCTTGTGACCTTGACCTTGGTGTTTGACCTACTTCTATAATATATTAACCTGGCCTATATTTCATGTCATTTTACACATACAGCCTTGATATATCACACGTGGTCACTTCCAACCAAGACATTTCCATTTTGACCATGACCTTGGACCTTGACCTTGGAGTTTGACCTACTTTTAAAATACTTAAACTAGGCCTATATCTCGTGTCCTGTTACCTATACAGTCTCGATATTTTATTCATATGGACACCTATTACCAAGACCTTTCACATTTGACCATGACTTTGACCTGTGTGACCTTGACCTTTGATTTTTACATACTTTTAGAAACCTTTAACCTAGCCTTTATCTTATATCTTATTACACCTACAGCCTTGATATTTCACACATAGACACCTCCTACCAAGACCTTTCACATTTGACCATGACCTTGAATATTGCAACATTGACCTTGGAGTTTGACCTACTTAAAAAAAACTTAAACCAGGCATATATCATATCATGTCCTTTTACACCTACAGCCTTGATATTTCATACACGGACACCTCCAACCAAGACCTTTCACACTTGACCATGACCTTGACCTTGGCATTTGGCCTACTTTTAAAAACTTTAACCTGGCCTATATTTCATTTTACTTTTCTGTATACAGCCTTGATATTTCACCCATAGACACCTCCTACCAAGACCTTTCATATTTGACCATGACCTTGGACCTTGTTAACTTGACCTTGGACTTTGACCTACATCAAATGTACGCCCTTGAGGGGGCATATATATTTTACAAACATCTCTTGTTTATGTAATCTTTGATCTGACAGCACACTATCACACACATACACTACACTACATACAGGCATGCACTAACATCAACTGTTCAAATAAGTCATTTAGGTAATGAGTTTCAATAACCCGATTCCTAGTTGTTGCTTGGGACGAAACAGAAATACTGAGGTACTTGAACCAATTTTGACCAGGTGTCCTGAGTCCAGACGTACGAGTCTGGGTCCTTTCAATTGGTCATTTCAACTTCCAAGATGACTTCTTCGTCCGACTTTAAATGGCGTACACGTATTTCTCTAGTACAATTTGGACAAGAAAGAAGTCACTCGGAACAACGCCTTAGGACGGGTATGGCATTAATACATGCCCATTCATTGCATCTTTGCAAGTGTAGACTACTGCATTGTCCAGCAGCAAGCATCAACACTCTTTTTGGGAGTCTGCAACAGTGTTTCTTGTTGATAGTCTCCTTCATTCGGTCTATCAATTTTGCATAGTATGATTCACTTGCCGTACCTTCTCTGACAATATCATGTCCAGAAATGTTCCAAAATACTGCGACCATTACTTTGCATACAAATGGTTAAGTCTTAAAACTTCTTTGGATTTGGTTTGAAACCTACCGGATGAGGACTCCCACCACGACCTTTAATTTGGATCATAACCTTTGACCTAGTGACCGTGACCTTTCCGCTTGACATACTTTCAAAAAAACTTAAACTTTAAAGGGCTTTATTTCATATTTAAGAGTAATGCACCAAGTCCTGCACACAGGAGCAAGACAGTACGACAGGAATTTATCTTTAACCCCAAATTCTGTCAAAAGACACTGTATACTGAATCCCCCAATTTGTCTGTCCAAAAACTTTACATTGCCATTTCTGGGGCATTCATATTACACAAACACTTTGCATCTTCTTATCAAATATTTTATTGATATTCATGAGCAGGCAAATTATCTCTGTATTAGAGATGTTTTGATAAAATAACATTTCAAAACTTAACTGTATGATTAATTATTAAAATGTTTTTAAACTATTTATGCAATTAGTTGAAGCTAATGCTGAAACTTCTATAAGAAGACGGTTGCCATGGAAACAAGAAGGTTATTGAATATCCGGCACTTTAAAATGGTACAATAACTAGCATTCATTAACAAACACCTTCTTCGGGTTCAAGAAAATACAGAGGGTTTTCATTTTTGACTTATCACATAATAATACCATACTCCATATTTAAATCCATGCATTTTGCTCAGCTTATTACCTCCCTTTATGGATATATATTTTATTATTTATTCCATATACATGATGTGTAGGATAAATTATTCAATTTGAATGGTATTTTTATGCATCTGGCTTATATATGCTGAGTATGCTTTGGATAGAAAGCAGTAAAGCCACATGTATTTTAAACATTTTCAAGCATTGCACCGAATTTCAACTGTTCAAACACTATCAAATGTGAAATGCACATTCTGAATTATAGCTACTCCGTGGAGTGGATATCATTGCATTTTGTTCTTCCTTTGGACAGGTCTTTCAAGATATATAGGTGTCGCTTTGTCCATTTTAGTGATAACTCCAACCATATCTGGCCCAAGGACTAAAGCTCCTTGTGCATACAGATGACACTGTCATGCTTTTCCCAGGAAAGATCTCCAGATATTGTAACTCCTAGGTATTTGGCATTGTCCACAGTCTTTAGCACTTGTCTATGTAGCCTGCAATCAAATGAAATATTTTTTTCTTCCTTTTAGTACTATTAAGGACAATGTCAACAACGCAAAACCTTTAAAGGAGAACCTGCTAGGCTGTCTAAAATGCAAATGGCACACAAAATTACAAACCAGAAATAACATCTGAAATTACCAACCTGAAGGTGTAGATCATTTATGACAAGTGAAAAGAGGCATCGAGCTCTATCATGTGTTAAATTCCAATTCAATGAATAAAGTGCGGAGCCGTTTTTATTGTCATTGTTTTTGTTTTGTAACGGTTACATATGCCCAACCTTCAAAAAGCAATTACGTCAGAGATACGTCACCTGTGTTTAGCGAGATTCAACACACCGTACAACCGGCTGTGTCGAAAGTGAGCGAAGACAGATTTGGTTTCTGATGTCAGGTGTATGGTAGGTCAAATTAAGTTACTTTGATAAATAAACAAATAAACAAATAAACAGAAGGATCTTTGGTACTCTAAAGTTGATAAATACTCGTATAAATGTTCAGTGCTTCTATAGAATAAATCTTTCCACGTATCCCGCACAAATAATGTCACAGTCATTAATAATAACGGAGGTTTCCTACAAACAGTTACCAAATTTAACTTCGTGCTCGAATATTTCGCATACCTCTTAATATGTGCCAGTTGAAATTGTACACAAATAAGATTTAATCATTCAACGATATATCTGCCAAATTTGAAGCCACATTCCCCCCCCCCCCCAAAAAAAAAAAAAAAAAAAAAAATCACTGACTCTCGTCTGTATTCGACGCAGCCGGTTGTACAGTGTGTTAATACCGCGGGGTGTGTCTCTGTGACCTTGACCTTGTGTCGTTTTGAAGTAAAAACAGAATCTGTAAACACGCCTGTAAAGGATTGATCTATAGCAAAGGAAAGATGGTTATTCGCCATGATCGAGGTTTTTATGCATTGCAAATTGTTTTTCCGTGTACAAATATGAGTTCCCGACTAGTTCGGAAGCAAAAAAATCTAGCATGGACCCCTTTAAGTACTCCGGGTATATCATAGAGCATATAGTACCAAATCATCATCATCATACTGGCCAGTAAAGCATGAGTCTGCAGAATACTTTTGCAAATATGCAGCCTTGCCAATTGAACACGAACATGATAATGGTCTCTGGTGGTGAGCTCGGCCAAAGCGAGGGACTTTTTTCGCTACAACAAGGTACAGATATTTTGCGTTTAAATGTGAGTTTAAAGATCTTATAGGATAGTTTTTCTAATAACAATGAACTTGTTCTAAAAATCGAACGGGTATACCGAAATGTATTGACAGACCGTCTGTGTTGTTATAAAATGTCGTAACTACGGCTTTATCGAATCCGTAGTTACGATATTTCATAACAACACCAAACAGAATAATATGATCGCGAAAAAAGGTCCCACGCTTTGGCCGAGTTCACCACCAGTGATTGTGGGGTCATGGTCTTTACAAATTTTACAAAGACATGATGAATTGATCCATTATCGGATAGTTTAGACACTGAGTGGTCTCCCTTGAAGGCTAATTGTATCCTTTTTGTGACAGCCATTGGACGCTTCAGCTCACGTAGGCGAGACAGAACAGTGTTTTAGTCCTTATTCCGGTTTGAGTTCCTATCACGTGGTTGTCTTGGTAGGTTGGCAGCACTTCCGGTTTGTCTACAGTAGGCTACAAATCGGATGATAGCAATTGCATGTATTTTTATGATACGGGTTGCATTTCTTTTGAACAATGTATACAAAAGTTTTAAATAGCTAACTTTATCAAAAGCCTCGCTGAACTCTAACAAAACTAGATCAGTTTGTTCTCCTTCAATAAGGTTTCTAGCAAGATGGTCGGGAAGTTGAAGTAGCTGGATTTCGCATGAACGCCTCTCTGGAAAACCATGCTGCAAGTTATAAAGGATACCATTGTTGTCAAAATGTTTAGTTAGATTTGAGGCTACAATATGTTATACTTGGGTGAATGGAATTGACCACGGCATACGGTATTGTGGGCGTATAGATTTGAGTGATTTTGTTATTTTGTGAGTTTGGCTCAAGCTGGCATAGCCTCGTTTTTAAGCTCCTTCCGGCAATCGGATTTCTCGGTAGTCCTTTTGCGAGCCTTTATCCAAGATGTTGAGATTGTGGATTGGTTTATTGTAAAATTCCATCCGTTATCTGAGGCTCCGTAACAGCAAACCATCCCAGTTTAGTGAACCAGTCAACATTTTATTTGTGACGTCGTAAAACTAGCCGATATAACGTCACGTCATGTTGTCTTCGTTCCAGCAACCTTGGCGTTCTCGTGCATTATCAGAACGTCAAACTACGTTATTATGCGGGCCATCTTGCAAAGAAATGGTACTGTTAAAAAGTCTTTTAGAATAAAATATTGAGGAAAATGTAAGGAAAATAATTGTTTTAGAATAGTTGACTGTTTAAAAAACAAACTACACAAAGATTTTCAATGGCTACAACATAGATTACACACTAAGCAGCTATTGATAAAGATAGGACCTGTATACTATATAGAAAAGAGAATATTGTGACAAACGGACATGTTAGTTATTTTTTTTGTCTCCACGTTTTCTAAGCTTACTTTGCTAGGGTCTTCAAAATTCGTAGGGTAAGGGTTAAATCTTTGCAAAGTGGCAGAAGTATAGACTGGTCTAACTGTACCATTTCCCGAACGACATAAATTTAGGGTTGTCCAATTTGAAAGTTGCCGTTGATGACAAAATAATTGTTGATTTGTGTACAGTATAACTCTTCCGACTGGTATGTAATATCGCGGAGGCTGGAGCGCTTAACCGTAGATTAGGCCCCTAGTGATATTTTTCTCTACAGTACAGCCACAATATCAAATCCGATCACCCAGCTTCTCTCTTACTTAGATGATTCACATCCATTGGTGAAAGATTTTTGACTTTCATCAGATGACAGAGAGGGTACTGGTCGATCACTGAGCAGGGGCTCGATTTCGCGGCACATGGATTGAACGATTGTGTCATCACCGACTGAGCTATCTGGACTCGGCACTTCTTCCGTAGTACTTACATCACTAAACGATTTCTAACAAATTCTAAAGCGTAATTCTCATGTTTTGTTAATGAATAACAGCTGTTTACCGTGGTCATAGGCATTGCCTTTTTTCATATTAGAGCTTTACACGATATAAGATATAGGTCTGTTTTTGCAGGATCTTCTTTGTTTCCTGTCTTGGAGAATAGAATCACGTTTGCCTTTGTCCAAACCTGGGGGAGAATGCCTGTGTCTAGGGAGTTATGAAAGAGAATTTGTGACATAAGGGAAATTTGGTAACATAAGTAAATTAGTACTAGAGGTTTGATTGTGTCTGGTCCTGCTACTTTGTCTGGTTTCAAGTTGGAAATAAGTTTTTGTACTCCACTAGAGCGAATGGTAATGTTCGGTGTGGAATATTGTTCACATGAAAAATGAATCTAATGCTGTTTTTATTTGATTAAAACTGTTCGTAAAGGTTTAATAAGAAACCGGAAAAAACAATTACTCCGATTTCCTGTTGCTCGAATATGCGAAACCTTTAGCTAACCGACTGTTTGGGGGTACAATTAAACCACCTCGAACCCTTTCTTTTGCTCACCTAAGCACATAGTGCTCGAGGTGAGGTTTTTTTTATCGTTCGTCCGCCTGTTCGTCAACATTTCACTAAAAAATCTTCTCCTGAAGTACTTGACAGAATTCAACCATATTTCGTACAAATGATCTATGGGTCATGCTTTTTTTTCAAATACTTCACATAATTGGAATCTGGGTCAGGATAGGGTAAAAAAGAAGGTCACTAGGTCATATCTGCTATCTTCTCTATGGGCAACATGATTTTGCTCAATCATTGAGAAAACTATGTCACTAGGTCAAATGTTATGAAATCCATCTTTCTACTCTGGAAATGTCTTGATAATACTAAGGTCACATCAAGAAGTGGGTTACAACTAGGTCATTTTACTAGGTCATGAGGTCAAATCATATAAATCCTTCCTTTTGTTTTGGAAATGCCAATTTTGGTCCAAACTTTGTCAAAATTGTCCTAAAAATTATAATAATATCTAGGTCATGATCAAAAGTGGGTCAAGCGAGGTCTTAAACAAGGTCACAATGTCAAATCTTTTTAAATCCTTCATTTTGTCCAAAGATGCCAGTTTTAAGTTAAACTTTTTTCAAAATTGTCCTGAATGTTTATCTTGACAATATCTAGGTCATGTCAAGAAGTTGATCATTCCAGGTGGTTAACTAGGTCACTAGGCCAAATCTTGTAAAATCCTCCCTTTTGCTCTGTAAGTGCCAAGTTTGGTCGAAACTGCCCTAAATGTTGATCTTGATCATATCTAAGTCATGATCAAAGGTGGGTCATGCAAGGTCAAAAACTAGGTCTCTATGTCAAATATTGCAGAATCCTTCCTTTTTGCAGATGCAAATTTTGCCCCAAACTATGTGTAAAATATCTCGGTCTCTTTGGTGCTAGAGATAAACTTCGAGATACTGAAATACGTATTTCGAATGAATTAACTCTGCACAAACGTGCGAAAATTAAATCCCTTAAAGCGCAAGGAATAACTGGTTATTACAAAAATGGCATACTTTACCGTCGTGAACGTAAGAGTACAAACCACACTCGAGTTTTTAGAAAAGCTAGTCGTCGCCATGTATCACAGTCTAAAGATTTTGCTGATGAGAATATGGACACCAATGTTCCAAATGTTGATAATAGTGCAGCTCCATCAGTTCCGATCATAAATAATGCTACTGATTTCGGTAGTGTTAGTCATGATGAAACTCATGGCGATCTAAATTCTGAACATGCATAGGATAGAGGCCGAGGTCTATCACAAGGCAGTATACAAACTTGTAAAGTGTCAACATTTCTATGTTGGAATATTGGTGGTTTAACTAGTAAATTGGATAAACCTGATTTTTTGCCTTACTATTGTAAATATGACATTGTTGGTTTAATTGAAACTTGGGAAGATGATTTAGACAGATATAACAGTTTTATGAACGATTATATGCTTTTCAATTGTCCTGCAAGGAAGTACCAAAGATACGGTCGAAAAATGGGAGGAGTATGTGTTTTTGTTAGACATATTTATAAGCAGCATGTTAAAAGAATTAATGTATCTTTTTCTCATGGAGTCATATTACATATTAGCAAAAGTATTCTTAATTCATTAAAAGATGTAATTTTCGTATGTCTGTACATCCCTCCAGAAGCATCAAAAATTTATGAGCATGTCCAAATTAAAGGCATTGACATTATTGATGAGCTACTTAACGATTTACAAAATGAATTCAAAGACTGTCATTTTATTTTGGCTGGCGATTTTAATAGCAGAACTTCAACATTGGAAGATATTTATTATTTAAGCCAAACAGTTTTCGAAAATTATTTTGAAAGCATCACTGATAGTGCAGATATACCAAAGCGCCACTCTTATGATAAAATAGTTAATCGTTACGGACGTAATTTGATTCAGTTATGTAAAATCCGTGGTTTCTGCATTGTTAACGGCAGGTCAGGTAGGGATAAGGATGTCGGGGATTTCACTTTTGTAGGACCACAAGGTTCTAGTGTTATTGATTATTATATTGTTTCAGAAGAATTATTCAAATATATACGTGACTTTGAAATATTAGCCGACTGCGAGTCAAATCACTTACCTCTAAAGTTAGCATTAGACTTATACGATCATGAAAATGAAATGATAAACAAAGATGAACCTCATGGCAGTGATGTAATTGAGCGATACGTATTTGATGAAAATTCAATCAATGTATATAAAAATAACGTAATCAATGACATATGTATTGGTAAATACGATTTATTAGATAGTTTGATTGATAACAGAACATCTTCGATAGATGATATCATAGTTTGCTTTGAAGATCATTTAAAAAATGCATCTTGTGAGTCCAAACATATTAAAACGAGAAGACAAAACCCAAAATCGTGTAGGTCAAAATGGTTTGACAAAGTAATGTAGAACATATAAATCAAATGCAAACTTATACTTAAGGTTTTTTAGAAGGAATAAGAGTCCTAACAATCTACATAAATATTTAAATGTTAAAAAAGATTACAAGCAAGTATGCAAACGAAAAAAGATAGATTATTTCAATCAACAAGCTCTAACATTAGAACAATCAGTTGACACGCCCCGACAATTTTGGAGAAACGTGAAAAAACTTAATAATCAAAGACCAACACACTCAAATATAACGATTAATCAATGGTTTAATCATTTCAAAGATGTGTATAAAAATAAAAATGAAAATACACAAACTTTACATTCAGACAATGAAGAACAGATAATACATTAATTTGATATTAATAATCTTGGTGAATTTGGACAGTCCATTTGTAATCAGGAAATAAGCGATATTGAAATCGAGGATTCGATAAAATCGCTCGATTCATCTAAGGCATCATCTGGTGAACTCGTTGCTGATCATTTTAAACAAAGTTTGTGCTTCATAATGCCATATTTAATTAAGTTATTTAACCGTTTATATGACACGGGTGAATTTCCAGAAGAATGGGGTAAATCTGTTACAATACCATTACATAAAAAGGGAAACACTAACAATCCAGACAATTATAGAGGTATTTCTCTCATAAATGTGTTTAGTAAAATTTATATAAACATAATTAAAAAACGTCTTACTTTTTTTGCTGACGTATTTGATTGTATAACCGAGGCACAGAGTGGTTTTCGCTCAGGGTATTCGACAATCGACAATGCTTTTATTTTGTACTCTATTATACATAAACATATTTCTATGAAGCGCTATATGTAGCTTTCATTGACTTTAGAAAAGCATTTGATTCAGTTAATCGAGAAAAATTATATTCTGCTCTTAAATCTCATGGTATACATGGTAAACTACTTAACTCAATTAAAGCCGTTTATTCATCTGTAAAAACTGTCATACGACAAGGGTCAGATTTAAGTGATTTAATAGATTGTCCCGTTGGGTTAAGACAAGGCTGTTCGTCCAGTTCGATCCTATTCATCCTTTTCATCAACAAATTATATGAAGAAATAGCACACTGTGGCATAAAAGGCATTCAATTGTTTCCGGAAATAGTAGAGATATTTTTGTTGATGTTCGCAGATGATATTGCTCTCTTTTCCGATACGAAATCCGGTTTACAAAAACAACTCAATGTATTACATACATACTGTACCGAATGGCAACTGAACGTTAATGTCTCAAAGACAAAGGTATTAATTTTTAAAAATGGCGGAAGGCCTGCAAGATCTGATATGTTTTATTATTCCAATCAAGCTATTGAATGCGTTAATGGGTTTGAATATGTAGGCGTTCTTTTCACTCAAAGGTTATCCCTATATAAAATGGCTGAATGCAATGTCCTTAAAGCCAAACGAGCAACACACATGTTATTCAGCAGCCTTTCCAGTGTATCCACCCTGAATGGGAAAACATTTTTCAAGTTATTTGATACTAAAATTTTACCTATTGTTTATTACGGATGTGAAATCTGGGGCTTGAACCAGTATGACAGTATAGAACGAATCCAAAAATATGCATGCAAAAGATTTATGTGTGTACCTAGCTTTACCGCTGACTTAACTGTTTTGGCTGAATGTGGTAGATTTCCCCTATATATTTATACAAGCAAACGAGTAATTAAATACTGGTTGAAAATATTGAAAATGGGTGACAACCGTTACGTTAAAATGTGTTATAATATGTTAAAAGTCTACGATTCGCATGGTCATAAAAATTGGGTATCGGATGTGAAATCTAATTTGTTTAGCAATGGATTTGGCTACGTTTGGGAAAATCAACGTGTTGACAACGAAAAACTTTTTATTTCTGTGTATCTTCAGAGACTGAAAGATCAGTATATACAATTATGGAATGAAAAAATTGCGTCAAATTCTTATTTGGAACTTTATTCTGGATATAAAACTAAGATTGAGTATGAAATGTATTTAGATACGATGCTCATTAAATCTAGTTATGCAATCAGGACACTTCAATGGAACACCAATTGATAGAAGATTATGTTTTCATTGTAAAAATTTGATAGAAGACACATATCACTTTTTACTTGTGTGTCCTTTATTTTCCGACATGAGAAAGAAATACATACATCAGAAATATTTTTCAAATCCAACAGTACGAAAATTTCAAATACTAATTACAAGAAAAAACGAGAAAGATCTTTTCAATCTTGCAACTTTTATATTTTACGCATTCGAAAGAAGAAATGATTTAATTCAGAGCCTTTAAATTCTACCAACAGTATAACCTATTATGTCATTATTTGATGTCATAGACATAAATGAATGCATACAATGTGTGTTGATTTTCGATTATGACATCAAATAAGAGTACATTCATCAATCAATGAATTACAACAATATTGTTTTCCTTATTAACATATTCCTAATCTACATAATTATTGTGGTAAAATATTTCACTTGGTTGCACTCTGTATGTTGCCATGTAAATGTAATTGTTTATTGTAAAGGCCGGTGGCCGATTATCATTAATAAATATATACTCAATATATATCCTTAATACTTATCGTGATAACTATGTTATGTACAAAAGTGAGGCATATAAGGTCAAAAACTAGGTCTAACAGTCACAAATATAAACCGAAAGGAATATAAATCGAATGCTACTAAAATTTGTGAAGATCTTGAAGTTCGGTATTCAGCAGAAAATTTTTGAGTAATGTACACTTGAATTTCAGGTGAACGATTTGGGACCATCATGGTTCTCTTGTGGAAATCTCAAGGCTTTGTGTTCGTCGAATTGTTCTTTCAAGACCTTGTCGTAAAATAACCGCAACTTTTGGGGGAATATGTCTAATATCATGACAAACGTGAGGTGTTTGTCAAACATGTATGTGCTCTTAAGGGCCAATCGTTGATATAAAAATTGAATCAGTCTAGTAGTAGTAGGCCTATTTTTCAAGTTCGAAAATAAAAGAAGATAATATAAAAAATATATGACAGAATTATGACTCTTATGCATTTCACTTCTCCATAATGAAATATTTTTCCATCTATGAAGTTTCATACTTTTACCTATCATAGCCTAGCTTTTGAGTTATGGGCGGAAAAATAAGCACGTATGTCAACAAATGGCAATAACTCCTTAAATATGAACTACATAGTTGTGGTTCATTTATACTACAATTCTCCATAACGAGATATATCCAACAATGAAGTTTGTGTTTCTACCTAGCATCACTAGCCGAAGTCCAGCGAGCCATTGTCATGGCGCTATATCCGTCGTGCGTGCGTAAACTTTTCTTGTTTGCACTCTAGAGACCATATTTTTTGCCTAATCAACCTGACATTTTGTCAAAATAATTGTCGGACGAGTTTGAAATTGGATGAACTGGGGTAAAAAACCAGGACATGCGGTCAATCTCATAAAAACCTTGTATGCATTCTAGAGGCCACATCGTCAGCCTGATCAATCTGAAATTTGGGCAGACTGATTGCCTTGATGAAATCTCGAATGCGTTTGAAATTTGGTCAAATGGGGTCTTAAAATAGGTAACAAGGTCAAATCGAAGAAAATTTTATATACATTCTAGAGGCCACATGTTTTGTCCGATAAACCTGCAATTTTGTCAGAATAAATCTCGGATAAATTCAACATTGGATGAGCTGGGGTGAAAATCTATGTCATGGGGTCAAATCTAAGAAATAACTCGTATGCATTCTAGGTCATGTTTTTCTTGCCCGGTCAGTTTGAAAATAGGTAAGAATAATTATTTTGATGTAATCTAGGAGAAGTTTAAAATGGGTTCAAATTGGGTTAAAATCTAGGTCATGGATTCATATCTAATGGTATGCAAACTAGCTGCCCCCTTTTTGAATCAAACACCCCCAGCTGTGGAGGGGGATTAGAAATATCCCGGCTGCCCTGTCCTGTAGCAAATGGTAAGACCCCATGCAAAGGACAGTGTGTCTGTTATAAGTGCAGACCCGCTTGTTGGCCGTGAGTTGAGACTCGTAAGCCGGAAAAGGGGATCCTGGTCGGTTGAGGGAAGCCCAGGGCTCTCCAGCTTACCAACACGCTGGCTTTGGCCTCGGCTTCGGTGTAAACGGGAGCTTAGGTGGACCCGGTCTAAGCAATCGGCTGGTCGCTTTAGACTTGGATTTTTTTGCACACTTTTTTCATTTGATACATGTATACAACTACGTTTTATATACTGATTGTGACATCAATTATCGCTGTATACTCTTTTATACTTGATATGTAAGTCCTTGTCTATATAGGCTCATGGGTTAATTGAGTTGATTGAATGGCTTGATCGGCGTTGAAATGCATGACTGGTCTTTGTTTTAGAGATTAACCATGTATGTCTTTGCCGCGCTTGTTGTGATATTGGCTTGAGTATACCATCTGGGTATCCCTGGCATGGGGAGCTGGATATCCGCTCCGTTTCCATGTCCCCTTGTTGGACTCTGTGGCGGGTGGGGGCCCAGATGATGAATTTTAAACCTTCAAACATGGATTCTAAAACTTTGAAAAGGACGCGTATGGATTTTGACTCGGACACGGAAAACAGATCATGCCTATTAAACTTCCCTAGATGCCTAATTACTGAATCAACGGATAACGAAAAAGCACTATCAACTCTTTCGCCTTTTGTCATTAACAAATGTATCTTATCGTATTCAGGTGAACCGAAATCGGTCAAAAAGTTACGATCTGGTGCTCTTCTTGTTGAGGTTGACAAGAAGGCACATGCTGACAATCTTCTGAAGATCAACAAGTTTTTCGATATTCCTGCTAAATGCACGGAACATGGATCATTAAATACTTCAAAGGGCCTTATACGCTGCCCTGATCTTCAGGGAGTGTCAGAAGACGAAATAGTGCATGAATTAGAATCGCAAAACGTTACTGCAGCTAGGAGAATTCACGTTTACAATAACGGAACAAAAAAAAAGCGACCAACACAATCGTCTTAACCTTTAAATCAGCCATACTTCCAAAATCTTTGAAGGTTGGTTATTTGAAGGTTAGAGTTGAGATGTACATTCCTAACCCGCTCCAGTGCTATTGTTGTTTTAAGTTCGGGCATCATGAGAAGAACTGCAAAGCGGCATTTGCTCTGTGTCATAGGTGTTGTGAATCGACTGAAACACGTGATTACCACAATTGTAGTAACATACCAAAGTGTCACTATTGTGGTGAAGCCCACAAATCAACTTCTCGTGCTTGTTCCCACTGGAAGCGGGAAAAGGAAATTGTGACCGTTAAATGTCGCGAAGGCCTCTCATTTTTTGAAGCCAGAAAAATTGTCGACAGTCGTGCAACACTTACTACTTCTTATTCTCAAGCCACCAAAGTCAATACAAACAAAGATGATAACGAATGTGATAATTGTAAAAACCTCTTTACGAAATTATGTATTCTCTTTCCTGAGAAGAAAGAAGAAATTTCAAAACTTTTCTCTTCTCCAAAAAAACCACCAACTACTTCCACTCCTACTTCTGACTCAATTCCTCATCCTATCAAAACTCCAGAGCAAAAAACAACTGCAATCACTCCTATAGCTCCTGCTCCAGCTGCCAAAAATGTATCAAAACCAAATTCTAAGTCCGAGTCTAAGACTACAAGCAAAGAATCAGTTAACCAATCTAGTCGTGATGCAATAAATCCCAACCGAAGGCCTGTACCTTCGAAACCGGTGATCTGTGATTGCCAGCCGAAGGGGTCTCAGGACCCTATCAAACAGTATAATCGGTTTGAGTGTCTTGAAGAAGACATGCTTACCGATGACCACCCTGCACATTCCAGAAAGAATAAGCAAGGTAGTACTATTATAAAACTTAATAAATGAGTAATTATAGACTTCCATTACTGTGTGGTATATTTTTAATTTTATTGTCTATCATGGCGAATACAATTATTCAATGGAATTGCCGAAGCATCAAATCGAATTTCGAGGAACTCAACCTTTTAGTCTCGAAAGAAAAACCAGTAGCAGTCTGTTTACAAGAAACTTTCCTTAAAGATACTGACAAGTTTACCCTAAAATATCATTCTTGTTATTTTAAAAACTTTACGGGGAGTGAAAGAGCTTCAGGAGGCGTTGGTATCATTGTAAATAACAATGTTCCACATCGCCCTGTTCAGCTTGACACTACCTTACAAGCAGTAGCTGTTAGTATTTCTCTGAATAAAACTATAACCCTCTGTTCTATTTATCTCCCTCCTAGTTCTCCTGTTGACGGCAGGAAACTAGACCGACTAATTGAACAATTGCCTAAACCTTTTGTTTTAATGGGAGATTTTAATTCCCACCATACTCTGTGGGGGTGTTCAAATACCGACAATAAGGGTCATATTGTTGAAGACTTTATTTCACGTCATGATTGTTCTCTTTAAAATGATAAATCTTCGACTTATCTTCATCCTGCTTCTGGTTCCTATTCATCAGTAGATTTAACAGTTTGCAGTCCTCAAGTTTTACCAGATTTTAACTGGAAAGTTGATGACGACCTGCATGGCAGTGACCATTTTCCAATTCTTATTTCGGAAATTGGGCCATCTGTAAAGGAGCGACCACAACGGTGGAAACTCCATAAAGCAAACTGGGGCTTATTCAAAACTGTATGAGAACAGTCCATTACACCTCAAGCTTTTGAAGATTGTGAGAATCCTGCAGAATTGTTTACCTCTCTTTTAATATTCATCTGCAGAAAAGGCAATTCCAAGAACGTCTAAAAATCCTAAACATCCAAATAACCCATGGTTTAATGATGATTGCAAGAAGGCTATAGCAAAGCAAAAGTCGGTTCTTAGAGAGTTTGATCTAAGGCCGACTAAGGAAAATCTTATAAAGTTTAAAGTTGCGCGTGCGAGAGCACGACGTACTATTAAACACAGTAAACGAACATCTTGGAGACAGCATGTTTCTAGATTAGATTCTAGATCGTCTGTCAAAAAGACTTGGGATATGGTACGGAAAATTAGTGGCAAGAACTCTTCACTCAGTGTTGGCCATTTGAATACAGACAATGGCGTTGCTTCATCTAAGCCTGAGAATGCAAATGTTTTGGCAGATACCTTTGCAAAGAAATCTTCCTCTTCTAATTATTCTGCTGAATTTCAAAAACACCAAGAACAAAAAGAAAAGGTTAAATTGAATTTTAAATCTAAAAATATAGAGCATTATAACAAAGATTTTACTCTTAAGGAGCTAAAAACAGCCCTTAAAAATGTCACGATACTGCAGTTGGATGTGATGAAATACACTATCAATTCTTGAAACATTTGCCGTACCAGTCCCTTCAGTGTTTACTTGATATCTTTAACAGTGTTTGGAAAACGGGAATTCTTCCAGCCGCATGGCGGGAAGCAATTGTAATTCCAGTACCCAAACCTGGTAAAGATTCTGATAATCCTTCAACTTATCGTCCTATAGCCTTAACAAGTTGTGTTTGTAAGACCATGGAAAGAATGGTCAACGACCGTCTTGTATGGTTTCTTGAGAAAAACCAACTTATTACGTCGGCCCAAAGTGGCTTTCGTAAGCAAAGAAGCACTCTGGATCATTTAGTTCGCTTCGAGACTTTTATACGAGAAGCTTTTATCAAGAAAGAACATGATGTTTCCGTCTTTTTTGATTTAGAGAGTGCATATGATACCACAGGGAAGTATGGAATCATGAATGACCTCTATGATTTCGGTATACGAGGTCGCCTTGCTTATTTCATTTCTGCGTTTTTGGATGAACGGCAATTTAGAGTCAGGTTTAGAGATACACTCTCTGATCCTCATGAACAAGAGATGGGTGTCCCTCAGGGCTGCATTCTTTCAGTCACCCTTTTCAGTATTAAAATCAACAATATTATAAAGGCTACATGCCCTGGTATTGAATACTTTCTTTACGTTGATGACTTTTGTATTTGTTATCGTTCGAAACATACGCATACCATCGAACGACAGTTACAACAGGTTTTAAGGTATTCGCACACTAATGAACGTCAAAAATCATCGGCAAATGTCGACATATGTCGACATTTTCCGTATTTTCTTTCAAATATTTTTTCCAAGGGAAATTGTTTGTGTCAGTATAATTAAATCCATTTGTTCCAATATTTTAGAGTTTTAAAGATAAAAAGTTGAAATAAATAACCCCTTACTGCATTTATCTTTTAACAAAAGTTAAAGTTAAGTATTTGTTTTGATGACGTCATAACGTCGCCGCCAAAAAATACGACGTCGTTCCCGCTTTCTGTATAGTTGACGTCGACGCATGTATAGCTTGTTGTCATACAACTAAAACCAAATTGTAGGGAAATCGGTTGATAGATTTGTAAATGGGTGATTTGTAAGTTAGTTATTATTCAATTTTCAGTTTAACTTCTTCACAAAATCATGTCCGAAAGGATAGATACTTAAAGCAAAATAAAATCTAAAATTTTCTTTGAGTGGGTCAAAAAACGCACAAGGCATGTAACCATGGCGATTTCTTTAAGTTTGGACGGCGAAACTTCCCTATTCTTATTTATTTACTTCCTACACCTGTGTAGATATTTTTCAAGTTCTGATTAGAAAGGCCCCTGTAACTCTTAATGTAGAATGACTTTTTAAATATGACAACCCCCAAAAAAATTTAAACAGATTTTCAAGAGAATTTTGTTGCTATGCATTCCGACTTTTGCATTTTTTCCAATATTATTGTTGCCACAATATGCCAAGAGTGATTTTTAGCTCCACTGGCCGAAGGCCAGCGGGCTATTGTCATGGCGTTGTGTCCGTCGTGCGTCCGTGCGTCCGTGCGTGCGTCCGTTAACTTTTTCTTTAAACATCTTCTCCTCTTATACCAGTGGGCCAATTTTGACCAAACTTGGCAGGAATGTTCTTTGGGTGACCCTTTTCAAAACTTGTTCGCAAACTTTTGATTCATCAAAAAATGTGGGCGTGGCAGGGCGGGGCTTATCAGACTTAGAGAAATCATAAGAAAATTCTTTAAAAATCAACCATTGGGCCAATTTGAACCAAACCTGGCAGGAATGTGCCTTGAGTCATTCTTTTCAAAATTTGTTCACAGATCTTTACATTTGTCAAAAAATGTGGCCGTGGCGGGGAGAAAGGGGCTTATCAGACTTAAAGAAATCATAAGAAAATTCTTTAAAAATCAACCATTGGGCCAATTTGAACCAAACTTGGCAGGAATGTGCCTTGAGTCATTCTTTTTAAAATTTGTTCACAAAATTTTACATTTGTCAAAAAATGTGGCTGTGGCAGGGAGAAAGGGGCTTATCAGACTTAAAGAAATCATAAGAAAATTCTTTAAAAATCAACCATTGGGCCAATTTGAGCCAAACCTGGCAGAAATGTGCCTTGAGTCATTATTTTCAAAATTTGTTTACAAATTTTTATATTTGTCAAAAAATGTGGCCGTGGCGGGGAGAAAGGGGCTTATCAGACTTAAAGAAATCATAAGAAAATTCTTTAAAAATCAACCATAAGGCCAATTTGAACCAAACCTGGCAGGAATGTGCCTTGAGTCATTCTTTTCAAAATTTGTTCACAAATCTTTACATTTGTCAAAAAATGTGGCCGTGGCAGGGAGAAAGGGGCTTATCAGACTTAAAGAAATCATAAGAAAATTCTTTAAAAATCAACCATTGGGCCAATTTGAGCCAAACCTGGCAGGAATGTGCCTTGAGTCATTCTTTTCAAAATTTGTTCACAAATTTTTACATTTGTCAAAAAATGTGGCCGTGGCAGGGAGAAAGGGGCTTATCAGACTTAAAGAAATCATAAGAAAATTCTTTAAAAATCAACCATTGGGCCAATTTGAGCCAAACCTGGCAGGAATGTGCCTTGAGTCATTCTTTTCAAAATTTGTTTGCAAATTTTTACATTTGTCAAAAAATGTGGCCGTGGCGGGGAGAAAGGGGCTTATCAGACTTAAAGAAATCATAAGAAAATTCTTTAAAAATCAACCATTGGGCCAATTTGAACCAGACTTTGCAGGAATGTTCTTTGAATCATTCTTTTCAAAATTTATTCACAATTTTTTATATTTGTCAAAAATTGTGGCCATGGCATGGAGGAAGGGGCTTATCAGACTTAAAGAAATCATAAGAAAATTCTTAAAAAATCAACCAGTGTGCCCAATTGAACCAAACTTTGCAGGAATGTGCCTTTAGTTGTTCTTTTTAAAATTTGTTCACAAATTTTTATACCCCCGCAAACGAAGTTTGGAGGGGGTATACTGGAATCAGCCTGTCGGTCCAGTGGTTGGTTGGTTGGTTGGTTGGATGGTTTGTTTGTTTGTTTGTTGGTCTGTCTCCAAAACTTTGTCCGGACAACTCCTCCTACACTTGTTGACCGATTTAGTTCATACTTGACACAAGTGTTTATTGTGACCTGTAGATGTGCAAGACGCAAATTTCACGAAAATCGGACTGATACTTTCTGAGTTATGGCCCCTGATTTGACCAAAAAATGCTTGTCCGGATAACTCCTCCTACACTTGTGAACCGATTTAGTTCATACTTGGCACAAGTGTTCATTGTGACATGTAGATGTGCAACATGCAAATTTCATGGAAGTCGGACCAATACTTTTTGAGTTATGGCCCCTGATTTGACCCAAAAATGCTTGTCCGACCAACTCCTCCTACAGTTACTGTCCGATTTGCTTCATACTTGACACAGGTATGCATTAGGACCTGTAGATGTGCAAGACGCAAATTTCATGAAAATCGGACCAATACTTTCTGAGTTATGGCCCCTGATTTGACCAAAAAATGCTTGTCCGGATAACTCCTCCTACACTTGCGGACCGATTTAGTTCATGCTTGGCACAAGTGTTCATTGTGACCTGTAGATGTGCAAGACGCAAATTTCACGGAAATCGGACCAATACTTTTTGAGTTATGGCCCCTGATTTGACCCAAAAATGCTTGTCTGGCCAACTCCTCCTACAGTTAGTGTCCGATTTGCTTCATACTTGGCACAGGTGTGCATTAGGACCTGTAGATGTGCAAGACGCACATTTCATGAAAATCGGACCATTACTTTTTGAGTTATGGCCCCTGATTTGACCAAAAAATGCTTGTCCGGATAACTCCTCCTACACTTACTGTCCGATTTGCTTCATACTTGGCATAGGTGTCCATTAGGATCTGTAGATGTGCAAGACGCAAATTTCATGGAAATCAGACTGATACTTTCTCAGTTATGGCCCTTGATTTGACCAAAAAATGCTTGTCCGGACAACTCCTCCTTTAGTTACTGTCCGATCTGCTTCATACTTGGCACAGGTGTGCATTAACTTCGGTAGATGGGCAAGACACACATTTCACGAAAATCGGACTGACACTTTCTGAGTTATGGCCCCTGATTTGACAAAAATGCTTGTCCGGACAATTCCTCCCACAGTTACTGAACTATTTGCTTCATACTTGGCACAGGTATGCATTAGGACCTGTATATATGCAAGATGCAAAATTCACGGAAATCAGACTGATACTTTCTGAGTTATGGCCCCTGATTGGACCAAATTTCAAGAAAATCGTATTTACAATTTCTGAGTATGGCTCCTGATTCAACAAAAACGCTTGTCCGAACAAAGGTGGTGGCGGGGGTATTTTTATCACCTTCAGTGATAGATTTCTAGTTATATTTGTCAAAAAAATGTGGCCGTGGCAGGGAGAAAGGGGCTTATCAGACTTAGAGAAATCATAAGAAAATTCTTCAAAAATCAACCATAAGTTTAATTTGAACCAGACTTCGCAAGAATGTTCTTTGAGTCTCTCTTCAAAATTTATTCACAAATATCAAGATTTGGCTGCCGCTGTGTAAGGCTTACAAGAAATCATGGGATAATTCTTCCACTTTAACCAGTGGAGCGATTCAGGCCCTCTTGGGCCTCTTGTTTAAAGTAGTATATTTATTAAGCTCTTGTTTGGTGCATAAATTATAGATGTTTCTGGAAAATGTCACTTTTTATTTAGTTTTGAGTATCTGTTATTCAGTGCGCGAAAAGCCCATTTTTCATATCGGTGTGATAAATCTTAAATTTGTCATAAAATTGTAAAATTGTGGTCAAATTCCCTTATTTTTTCAGAAAAGGTGTCTCTTTGTATGTAGATTGAAAAAATAAAGTGATCCACCCCGTAGAATTTTATGCCCATTAGTGTGTGAATACCTTAAATAACCTGAGTAAATGGTCGAATGAAAATGGTTTTAAATTTTCTAAAACCAAGACAAAATGTATGCATTTCTGTAAATCCAGAAAACTCCATCCCGATCCAGAACTCACTTTGGACGGGATCCGAATCGAAGTTGTCCCAGAATATAAGTTCTTGGGACTTTTATTTGACTCTAAATTGTCATTCATCCCCCACATTGAATATTTGAGCAATAAATGTAAGAAAGCTCTTAATCTTTTACGTGTCGTCTCCAGTATGGACTGGGGAGCAGACAAGAAAGTTTTATTACGCCTTTATAGATCTCTTGTGAGATCAAAATTAGACTATGGATGTGTTGTCTACGGATCCGCCCGTAAATCCTACCTGCGCAAGCTTGATTCTATTCATAATCAAGGTTTACGTATTGCGCTGGGCGCATTTAAAACATCGCCTATTAATAGTCTCCATGCAGAAGCAAACGAACCATCATTGAATTTACGTAGAAAGAAATTATCCATGGATTATTATTTAAAACTTAAATCAAATCCAGATAACCCTACACATAATGTTGTTTTTTAACCTCTCTATGAAGAGGAATTTAATAAAAAGGAATCAGAAATTCCACCCTTTAGTTTACGTTGTAAAGCTGACATAGAATCCCTAGATTTCGATCTCGATGACGTGGCCGAACTTAAAGTTCCAGACGTCCCTTTATGGTCGTCTAAAAGTCCCACCTTTTTTATGATTTAGCTTCAACGAAAAAGTCTGAAACTAATCCTTCTGTGTTTAAAAATAAATTCCTTGAAATTCAGGAAAAGCACATGTCGCATTTTCATATTTATACAGATGGTTCCAAGTCTGAAGAGAAAGTTGCTTCAGCTGCCATCTTAGATGGCAACAAATATCAGTATCGTCTGCCCGATAACTCGTCCATTTTCTCTGCCGAGCTCAAGGCTATTGACCTTGCACTCGAGCACATCATTGAAAATGGTTATTGGCGCTACATAATTTTTACAGACTCTTTGTCTTGTATGCAAGCGCTCGAGAACGAAAAAAAACAGACAACCCTATTATTGTTAAACTCCTCGAGAAGCTGTCTCGTATATATGCTTCTGATGAAGAAACTGATATTGTCTTTTGCTGGCTTCCAAGCCATTGTGGTCTACGTGGCAACGAAGAGGCTGACAAAGCTGCCAAAGAGGCGTTGGCACTGGATATTTTACCTTTTAAAGTTCCTTTTACTGATTTTAAAACCCTTATTAAGATTTTTATTCATAATGTATGGCAGAACTGTTGGGGCGACGAGGCCAATCACCAAAATAAATTGTTTTGTATAAAACCTGCACTTGGTGAATGGCTGCCGGGTCTTCGACCTGACCGCCGCGAGGAGTTGGTTTTAGCCCGACTACGAATTGGTCACACCCACCTGACCCATTCGTACCTATTAAAGGATGAGGAGAAACCTCAGTGTATTCCTTGTAACGAGGAGCTGACTGTCCAGCACCTCCTAATTGATTGTATAGACTTAGCCATCATTAGAAACAGGCACTTCAACGCTGACAGTTTTAAATCATTATTTGATACTGTGAGGCCTGAATCATTTTTTTTAACTTTCTTAAAGGGCTACGGTAACAGATGGTCTAATTGCAAAAAATGAAATTTTTTGAAAAAATATGCAAAACTTTTGTGTTGACCACCTCGGGATGGTTAATAATATGCGATTCAGACAGAGAATGAGCCGAAATTACAAGACAGATAGCTGAATATAGGGAGAATCCAAGCCTAAATTCAACCCCATCACTGATGGGGTTAGAATTATTTTTAAATTGGTGCGCATGCGCATACAGTGCGGACCATGATTCAAACGAGATTCATACTTAAATTTCAATATGACGTCATCATGTATGTTGTGACGTCATTTAAGAAAGTCGCATGTCCTACTGTTTTGACCTACTTTCGACACCGCTTCATAAATTTGGTATCAAATTGCGAAAAAAATGAGTCGTTGCTTCAATAGTTTCTCGTAATCATTTAATCAGGTCATATAAAGCTTAAAAAGTGTACATTTCGTTTGTATTTGACAATTTTTGGGTACAAATCTGGGAAATAGTAGCTTTAAAGAGTGTAACCTCTTTAAAAAGATTTAGCTCTTTTTATTATAGTCTGTGATATCTGATCTGTGATATTTTTTTAGTTATGTTTAATTTTTTATATAGTTATATGTTCTGTGGATTTTCCGGTCGAGTGGACTCGGACATGGGTGTTCTCTGATCTGGGAGGAGCCCATGTCTATTCTTCCTCACATCGGATTATTCATGGTGCATGGTTGTTGTGTTTCGTGTTTATTATTATAGTATTAATTTGATATTCACAAGGTAATATTATCTACTTTGAATTAGATATATTTTAATTATATTTTACCTTTCTGGATGTTTATGTAACTATCTACATACCAGTAAATTCGTATACATCCAGGTATGTGGTGCGCCCAATATGACCTTGGTAGTCGACGGGCCTTAAAACACCATTCATTCATTCATTCTTTGAAGCGTTGGTGTAAGGGCGTCAATGTCATATAACGATCTTGCCTAGTCATTCGGTTTATCAGACTGAAGCCTTTCAAAATGTATCCTTTGTTTTAAAAACAGGATTGCGAACGCTTATAATTTCATTGTCATCACATTCAAACGACAACGATACATTTTACGCCGGTTCAAGACACTAGCAAAACTAATGTGTGAAATCTGGCGTGTTTACTAGGACGTAGCATCTTTGGCTACACAGCATATTGAGGTTTTATGTTTGGTTTAGCTTTTATACACTTTGAATACGAATTTAAGAGGATAAAGTGTATTGTGAAACGTTTGTTTTGACAACAACGTGCAAAAAGGTGCTAATATGTTATGGTGATATGCCTCATAATCTAATCCCTCAAAATTGCTTCCTGGGTCAATAGACATGAGAAAGTTGATTAGTGAACTCTGTGTAGAAGTTTTGGGTAGATAAATGTTGCGGTTACGTAGATACATAAAGTAGAAATATGTACACTTTCTTTTTTGACTCAGTATAATTGCTGCTATAAAATACCGAATATGCTGTTCGATATAAACAAGATAATGCAATGTGGAAACTATATTGTGAAAATACTATGAAACATTTAACTAATTCTTTCTGGAAAGATGTCTTAAAATCATACATATCATATGTTGAACATATAGACATGGAAAATAGGGGTCAAGTATTAAATACACCATTTTTTTTAATTAATATATTACAATTGACTCGAAATGTATACACAACAGAAGTCTTTATAAAAGAGGTATATATTTAATCAAATACCTTCTACGAGAAGATGGCTCTTTTAAGCCATTTGAATTTTTCAAAGAATGCACAAATGGAAAACTAAACTTCATGCAATATTTCAGCATAAGAAGTGCAGTTAAATCTTATATTCAAAAACTAAATATTCAAATAGATTATTCATCGCTGGTCAAGAACCATAACCCATCAATTAATCATTTTATATTACCAATGCTTACAAAAAAATCAACAAACATGTCTTTTTACTCCTTATTAAAAATAAAGAAATTCCTACTTGTCAACTGAAATAGTCTTTACAATATCCCCATGTAGATAGAGAACGGAGTAAAACTTATTCATCTGGGTTCTTTTTAACGAAAGATACTTAATTATATGCAATGTCTTCAAACAAGGATCACACATAGAATATTACCATCAAATTCGCTTTTAATAAAAATAAAAGTAGTAGATGACAGTTTATGCATTTTTTGTCAACAATCTGAGGAAACTTTGTTACATATATTTTTTGAGTGTGAAAAAATTACAGATATTCTAAATAATATAGAACACGTTATACAAGAATTCCACGGAGCTTTTCAATTACAAGCATTGAAGTTGTTTTAGGGTGCAACTATAAACCTAAAGTTGACACTTTATGCCTTAAATTTTAAAGATATGTGTTTTTATCAGACATCTCTCTTTAATGTTTGAAATTACTAATGAATGAAAATACAATGATCACCACAGAGAAAACTGGGCAGTTGCAAAAAGGTTGGTACAGAGTCATAATTCAATTCAATTACAATACCAAATACCGAGATATTCTATACAAAATACACACGTAGCACGTTATACACTTTTTTGATATTCCTTTTTATACGCCCGTCGAAGACGGTACGTATTATGGGATCACCCGTGATGTCCGGCGTCCGGGCGTCCGGGCGTCCGGCGGCGTCCACTTCTTTGTCCGGAGCATAACTCTGTCACCGTAAGTCCAATTGACTTGGCAGTTATATTCATCTCATCATAACGGAGTGCAGTGCGCAAGAACCATAACTCTACCTATGTTATTGCCCTTTGTTGTTTTTCATACTTGAATCTTGTCCGGAGTATATCTCTAAAAGTATAATAGCTAGGATCGTGAAACTTCATGGGTGTATAGATCTCACCAAGGGTGAGTGCAGTGCACAAGAACCATAACTCTACCTGGCTTATTTTCTGAGTTATTGCCCTTTGTTGTTTTTCATACTTGAATCTTGTCCGGAGTTTATCTCTAAAAGTATAATAGCTAGGATCATGAAACTTCATGTGTGTATAGATCTCACTAAGGGGTAGTGCAGTGCACAAGAACCATAATTCTACCTGGCTTATTTTTTGACTTATTGCCCTTTGTTATTTTTCATACTTCATTTTTGTCCAGGGCATATCTCGAAAAGTATAATAGCTAGGACCATGAAACTTTTACCAACCTGCTCCCCCTGTCGACATAAAGCAGTGTTACGGGCGTATTTAATCAGATGTCTATTGTATCAAAACCCTTTCATGTTTGGTGTTGAATTTAATTTTTCATCAAACAGAAATAAAACGACTATTTTATAATTTTGAAAGACTTCTTTGTTATTATAAGGAAATACAATATTAAAAAATGCATAAGGTAAGAATTATTTTAACTAGATGTATTTCCATAGTAATTTTCAAGCAAGTTTGAAAAAGTTATCAGACCCCAGTCATGTTTAATTGCAAATTACTCTTTTTTTTAAAGAACAAAGTGCATATTCTCTTTAATGGTCTTAAAAGCGGATAAATCAAACTTACTAATCATAGAAAAGAAAAGTTTAAATTTCAAAGGATTGACATACTTTTGTAAGGTTGAAAATGAAAGGAGTTACAAAGAGTTACTGTTTGTTCGAGACCAAGGAGTTAAAAAGAGCTACTGAGTGGTAATGGGTTAAAGACTAAGGAATGATCTATTAGGCAGACTAAGTAAAAGTGTCACAGAGACTTCCGAGAGAAGCACGAAGCTGTCAAATTGGCCCATTTTACTATATATACTGAGTCAAAAAAGAAAGTGTGCATACTTCTACTTTATATATCTACGTAACCGCTGCAATTAACTTTACCAAACTTCTTCGGGGAGTTAACTTAGCAACTTTCTCATGTCTATTGACATGGGAAGCAACTTTGAAGGATTAAATTGTCTGGCAAACAACTTATCAACTTTCTCATGTCTATTGACATGGGAAGCAACTTTGAAGGATTAAATTGTCTGGCAAACCAGCAAACACTGTAAACACCTTTTTGTACGTGGTTATCAAAACAAAACTTTCATAATAAACTTTATTGTCTTAAATCTTTATTCAATGTGTATCAAAGCTAAATCAAACATAAAAGTTCAATATGCTGTATAGCCAAAGACGCTACGTCTTAGAAAAGACGACCAATTTCACACGTTAGTTTCACTAGTGTCTTGTACCGGCGTAAAATGCGTCGTTGTCGTTTAAATGTCATCGTTATGAAATAAGGCGATTGCAATCATGTTTCCAAAAAGAAAGGATTCACTTTTGATAGGCTTCAGTCTGATAAACCGAATGCAGCAATAACTAGGCCAGATCGTTACATGACGTTGACGCCCTTACGTCGACGTGTCAAAACTTCTCCACCTATGGTGATTCAGTACAGCAAGCATTTGTTGGCAACATTGGAAATCGGCGAATGCAGGTAGACGGCTCATGAAAGATATGATCATGATGCCAAAATCTTACGTTACGCCTGCATAAGGCACATCGTCCTCGGCACGGGACGCGTGAAAATTAGTCCTGAGTGTGGTGTAGACCCGAACATCTTTTCCGCCTGAGCTTTGCTAAATTTAGGGTCCAGTTAAAGAAGTTTCAGAACGTGGAATACGTCATGCAATATGAACGCAATGAAATTCCAAACCACACAATGAAACGTTATGTTCGATCGATGAGACCACACATGTTTGTCGTCATTCATTGAAGACATGTCACAATAAAAATTGAAGCAGAAATCCCAAGAAAATTGCATTATTTCATTTTTTCACCATCGACAGCAAGTTCTGTGAATTTTGAAATTGACCCCTGTCTCAAATTTCTTAATAAAACCCAAGAAATATTCCATTTCACATAATTGAAAAAGAAACTCACTTGTAGGCATTGGAATTATCTTTAATTTGATACCAATATTATAAAATCAAGATTCAACATTACGATAGAAATTCCAGTTATTCTCTTTGCACGCTTTCTTTTTCGACTCAGCATATTTAATAGGCCCGTTTCGGTGAGGAGTGTCACTATAAAACTATGCATGAAAACAACCTGATTTGACAGAATGCTAATAGATAGCTTAGAACAACCTTCTCCAACAAAGGGAATTGACTCATTGTATGATCTAACAACTGCTTCAGACAGCACGAGCCAACAGTGACCAGGATTTATTTTTGGCTGTATCAATTTAAAGTTGACAATTGTTTAAAAATTATAAATAAACATCTCGCAATGAACGTGACCGTTATGACCTCATTATGAAGTTGCTGTAAATGTTTAGATAAATCGTACTATTTGTAATTCTTTAGTCAATTCAATACAACTATTGTATTGTTTTAAATGTTTACAAATTCTACACCAAACAATGAAACAAGTGAAAAAAAATAGAAAAAAATAACATGAATTTACATAGGAACATGTCAGTAGCGTGAACAAAATATCCATTTCTGTGAAGTAAAGCAATGTATAAATATTTATACCTCACGAGAAATGAACTAGCAGAGCACCCCAGCCTATTGGCTAGGGCTGCTCTGCCAGGTCGATTTTCGTGAGGTATAGATAGGTTCAGAACAACATATTTCTATTTTGTTTTTTATTAATTTGGTATTTTTCAAAGTTAATCATAGTTAAGCGAAATGGTATTTATTTTAAGTTAATTATGGTTACGTGAACGTGTGTATGTGGTGCAGGACTGTTCGCTGGGAAATCTAAAGTCAGCATATTCTATTATTGCTCTTGGGGTCACCCAAGTGAGGAAACATGGCAATTTGCGGGACTTGCAGGGTGTAAACATTTTCAGAGAAGAAGTCACCTGAACTGCAAACAATACATTTCAGCATCGCTGTCGCTTCACTGGTGACATTAGTGACAGACATATGATCTTCTTCTTCTTCTTCTTCTTCTTCTTCTTCTTCTTCTTCTTCTTCTTCTTCTTCTTCTTCTTCTTCTTTTTCCCGAAAGCAGTTTCTCCACTCACCTCCGAGGACTGATTCTATTTGAAATTATACGAAGTGATCCAAATTCATGATGCTAATTAATACATTTAGTTCATTTATTTCGCTACCAAATAATTGATATTGCAAGTCCACGATAATTGCGTTGGGGTCTTGATACTGTGAGTTTAACAAGAAAAGGAAAGATACAATTAACGTGACATGGTTGAAATATATCGCTTCAGCAAATTTTCATGGATGTGTACCAAAAGATTGCCGGCCTCTTTGATGCTATGCGTCAAAAATTTGTCTTGTACAATCTTGAAATGTTTACCCAGACGTTGATAAAATGATATAAGCCTTAAATCGTTTTTACTGCTGTCCATTAAATAGAGTTTTTTTTTAATGAAATTGAATAGGATAAACCTAACTAGTTATAATTGATAAGAAAGAGACATAACCTTAATGTGGATTTTGGCAGAAGGGCGTATCTAGGAGCGAAATAAAGAGTGTCAACTGTGGGGTATACTTTTTTCAAAAAAGTTGTTGTTTCTGAATGTATATTCAACTTTGAATGTAAATAAAGGTTTAAAAAATAATTGTTGGACGTGACATTTAATATAAATCCTCTCCCAAACAAGACATGGGTTTGACGTCCCTGTATTTTTTTTTGGGGGGGGGGGTGTATGGAGAGAAAAGCAGAATTTGCTTATAATATGGAGTTTCTTATTTCCACCCCAATATATTCCATGGTTATATTCTATGCTATAATATAATCATTTTCTATTTTTCGTTATTATGTATTCTGCAACAGCGATCAAATTGGACAAGGCTAACTTTTTTCATTTTCGAAAGGGTTCAAATCTATTTATAAATGACGGCATTAATATTCATTCGAGAAGAATCGAATCCTTTAATTTGAACAATAGATAATTCCAAATAGTATTTTCTCCTTTTGTTTCAATAGTTTAATTGCTTTATCGAGTCTTATCATTATCGAAATCCATTGCTTCGTCTGCAGCATTTCTTAATCGGAAAGGAGAAAATGCCCGTATTGTCTGAGGCTATCTCTTTAGGGTCGTCAATAACATTAAGTTGTGTTAAATAAGGGTATACCATAGTAAAGAGAGTAACTAAAACTCGCTTGAATTCTTTCAGATTAGCAGCCAACAAATCACTGCAAGGATGGTGTTCAATGATTATTACCTACAATTTTTGAAACAGCTGTCAAGACATGGAAAAGAAGAAGCCCCTCTAGATGTCAAATGTATCCACTGTACACGTGAGGTGAGAGTAAGCGCCTTTACACAACTACGTAAAGGCGATCATATAAAGGTGAAAGGTGAAAACCTTCGTTTTAATGTTGGTAACAAGCAAGTTGGTCCATACACGCATCATGCCATCGTTAAAGAAATCTCCATAGAGCGGCCATCTGTAGCTGAACTTACTCTAATTGAGTTTATGTCCACAACATACGATTCTAAATTAATCGTCAGAGAAACCAGAAAAGTCATCAATTTGTACAACGAAGACATACACATAATTCGGTATCAACACAAGATTTATTCACCCGATATCATTATCAAACGAGCGGAAACATTCGTTGAAGGCTGTCAGAAGAATTTTACTCTGAAATACAGTCTATTTACCTGTAACTGTGAGCATTTCTGCCACTGGTGTTGCACCGGCAACGATAAAAGTTATCAGATATTTGATTTTAAGGAATCTCTGAAGAAATTGTCAACTTGCTCGGCTAATCTTTGTGGTAAAATACTCCGCGTTGCTCTAAAACTTGTTATAAATTCGGTCGATGATATATCAAGTGTGACTTCCGGATGCACGGTGTACGGGCCGTGGGTTGTTGTCGGCGTTTTCGGGGCGTTATACTTCATCTATTGCTTGGATAAACATCGTCGCCTGAACAAACAGAAAGAGCATGGAAATATATGCCAATCGTGTTGTACACAACAACAGCGTGATATGTGGCTGAAGTTTGCTGTATACGCCATTACAAATGGAGGTGGTCTGGGACTGATGACGATGATAACGACCGTGGTTGCAACTAAAGGACTAATAATTGCAGGGCTAGTGTTGGTAAGCATTCTTACTGTTGGATTCATGTGGCTGAAACCAAAGTTGGGGAGTCCTTTCAGTGGTAGAAAGGTGACGGTCAGGAGCATGAATAATATCTGGCAAGGGGATATCATATCATTCAAACGTTACGGATTCATGCATGATGCAGTTGTTACGAAAACATTTCCAGACAAAAACGACGACAAGAAAGGAATAATTTCCGTCGTGCATTACTCGAATCCAGGAATATTTAGGAGAAGAGAAATAATTGAAGAAGATTTACACGTTGACCTACGCAAGGAAACAATTTTCGGGCATGTCTATGAACATTACAAATGCCATGAACCTGAAATTGTTGTTTTTCGGGCACGGATGCGCATAGGCGAGACAAAATTCGGAGCATTTTCAAACAGGTCATGTCATTTTTGTCATTGGGCCAAAGTAGTGGAAGATGAGGACTGCAACATAGACGAAACTAAAGAGGACAATATAGAATATATATACGCTAGCCAGCTATCCCCATATGAAAGTTTTTCCGGGTGGAAGTCGCTTGAGGTTGACCACAGACCAAACAGGAAGCACGCAACTAAAGAGCTTGGAAATATCACGGCTAAAATGTCAGTTGACGTTAAACCTGGACAGTTGATAATGTTCAAGATGCGTTTGCATTGGCACGAGGCTGTTGTCACATATGTGCGGCATAACATGGATAAACCGTCTCAACTAGACGTGACAGTTGTCCATTATGGTAAACGCAGAGAAGTTACTGAAGATGAGTACAGCTTCGATCTGAATGAAGTGGACATATGGATCTACAAATACCATCCTTTATACAGATACAGTAGTCAAGATGTTGTACGTCGAGCCAGGGCGAGGGTCGGCGAAAAGAAATATAACGTTATCACGCACAACTCCTCTCACTTTTGCAAGGAAATTGTGGAGAAACAAAGATTTGCCACAATTAAAGATTTCGACGAAATATGCCCTGGAGAGGCCATAATTTTAGAGCTATATTTTTGGGCGTCAAAGCACGCGGCCATCGTTGTAGATGTAATACCGGACAAGTCAAATAACAATAAGTCTGCAGAAGTCACGATTGTGCACTATGCCCCAAGAACCATATCCATGGAAAAGATAAATCTGAATCTGAACCAGCATCATGTCTACAAGATGAATTTTGATGGGTGTTACCGATACCCACATACGATGATCGTCAAACGAGCCAAATCTAGACTCGGAGAGAAACGGTTTCTAATCTCATCGACAACATCATGGGAATTTGTACATTGGGCATCCGTTGTACAGTGTCCGATTATTGTGGAAATAAAACGTAAACAAACGAACAATGGACAAGAAGCTTACAAAATGGATGAAGAAAATGTTCAGCAGCGACTTCTTCTTCCAAAAGTAATCAACCCATCGGGGAAGTTCCAGAAGGTCTCAGTTTTGACGTGGATGGACTTACAGCTTGGAGATATAGTAGAGTACTGGTACTATTGTAAAAAGCATCAAGGTATTGTCAGTAACATTTTTGAGGAAGGGGGAGAGATCAAGGTTATCCATTATGGAAAGAGACATATTTTTGCAGTTAGAACCATCATTGAGGATACACATCGCGTGGATTTCAAACGTGATCGTCTGGTGGTGTATAGAACGGACCCCAGAAATTGCTATAGTAGGGCGGATATTGTAGAACGAGCGAGGCTGCGACTCGGTGAACAGAGGTGGCGTAGTGGACATAAATCTTGGGATATGTGTCTAGCATGTGTCTTGACAGACTATGAATCGTCAAAGTCCAAGTAAGCTGCCCAAAGGAATGAGCAATGTCTAAAACACTTAGTTGATTGTGCCAGTGAAGAAACTCATACTTCGATATAAAAAAGAGAGAGGGAAACACACTCACTCACCAATGGGGAGAATCACGTGATTGACAATGGTATTTAACACGAAAAAATGGCGACGAAATGACCGCTTCGGCGTGAAAATTCACTCTTTAGAAAGGTGTGTGTTCACTCTACGTAGCTTCTCAGACAAACCACCTATCCTAAAGTACCCGCTATTGTCTAAGGTTTTCACAGACAATCAACTTTCCCCCATTCATTCGCTGTATTTAGAGAACACTTAAAGAATATTTCCGAAATTGCGAAAATTTTGGATGTATGTTAAGCACGACGCATCATATTTTTAGCTTTATTTCTTACCCAAAGAATTCTCTGTCCACACGGCATATTTCCAGACCATTTTTTATCGATGACACGTGCAGTGCTGTAGTGTTTGGCACGCCGAATTCTTGTGAGTGTGATGTTAAACACGCATACACTTGCTCGTGTACTAGGGAAGCCAAGGATATTGGACGAATTGGTTGTTTATTCATATTCATAACCCAATCTGATAGAAATCTGGTGTTAACTTACAGAAAGTTTTAACATATGACAAACATCGTAAGGGGTTATCTTTTTTGAACTTGTTAAAACGAAATCGGCTATAACATTATTGCTCTAACTGGTTAAATCTCTTGTTATATATAATTCTCCAGGACAAATACGTGCAAACAAATGATTTCGAACTGAAATGTGATGTCCTCGTTTCCTAGTTTACGGTGTCTGAAAATTATAGATAATGCTTGACAAAGTGGGTGGGGTAAAATGAAATGTGAAGCAAATTTTTACTTTGAAGTTAAATCACTTTTTCTGTATCGATCATATCAAAATGAAATTTTGCATGTACTTTCAACAGACCAAGGACAGGATATTTTTTACGAGCCATTTATCATATATCAGTTTTTTGAATTTCTGTTTTCGTTCTTCTGTCAATCTCAGATTTCGCTTAATTTTGAAGTACTCAATTTACGAAACCATCTCTACAGCCTTTATTTCTGTATAAATTATTATGATTTCTTGTGAAAAACTCCAAAAATAAGCCCTAATCAGATTTTTACACAAGCAAATAAAAGATAGTATGTAAAGGTTGTAACCCTATCAATCCACAGCAGATTTTAACGAAAATCTAATTATTGATCCACTGTTGCAACCCATCCTTTTTAGAAAGTCATTCAAGCTCTAGTAGATGTATTGAAATTCTTCTTGTGACAATGGACATTGGACCTGTAAATTAGAGTTCTTACCACAATCACACACATACTCTCTTCTACCTTCATGGAAACTAAGGTGATATTTCCTGACGTTTCTGTAATTTGTCGTAAAAGAACATATGTGGCATGTCACGTTTGACTCGCCTCTGTGATCCCTCTGATGTAATCGCATATCGTCGGTGTAAATGCAAAACCTCGTATGCCGATTGGTGCGAGTTTCAAAGTACAAACTTGTGTGCCCTGTGTAGACGATTCTCGCAGGTTTTGAGATAATTTGACTGATCAGTATTATTGGCACATTTTTTGTGAACAATATGTCCAAATTTCAAGTAAGACATTCCAGTTTGGGAAAAGTTACTTCACTTTTTTCCCTCCCCTTTAAAATTTTCCAAAACCGAGATACGAGGTTTTGCATTTACAACGACGATATGTCACAGGCCATGAGTAAGGAATTTTCACAAATTTATACTGCATTTGTATTTCCTTTCAGCATCATGTTTCCTGCACCAGAAATTATAATGTTGACATTCGAATATAAATGTAAATTAAAATATTTGGGGTTATTTGAATTGATTTCATCTGGTTCTGAATTATATATTACATGGGTTCATACCAGGACCCTTTTAAACATTTCTTCAATGGCAAAGTACTATCTGACGGTGATTTACTAGGTGAAGCTCGGTACAATGGAGATTTATAATGATTTTTTTTTATCTTTTTATCTGAGTTTCCGATTTGTTGAAGGCGTTGCGTGCTTCCTTTTGATTCTAGACCTTTGACTTGTGTAATGAAAGCCGAGACTTCTTTCGAGTCGATTGAAAAAAAGAAGCAAATTGTAAAGGTATAATGTTAAAAGCAGATAAAAAGGTAACCGTTTTATCAAAAGTTTGACATATAGATTATGCACAATCCACTTAAAATCCGGCTTCTGGCATGAAAGTAACACAATAGTATCATGTAAAACCTTGTTTATGATGACAATTATCTGAAAAAAAAATCTGACAGGGACAAATAAAGGGTCATCTACGAGGGTTGTTCAAAAATTATCCGGACTGGGTCCGATAAAAAGATATTTGCCACGCAATATTACCGAATTTTATATCATTTTGTATCGGAATTCAATACACACCTGTCTATACCTGTTTGAATTATTTTTCTAAAGAAACGCGGTTACAATTACGTTCTGAATTACCATGGTAACGTGTACCCGGCGCAGCCCAAAATATTTTTCTTTTAGAATCCCTTAAGCTGTTCATAATTTTTCCACTGTTATTGCGAACAACGCGGAATTTTCACAGAATACGTAATTTAGTGCGTATTACATCATGTCCAAGTTTCACATCACTCGGTGAATAAATGCTCGAGATGTGCACTTTTGAATAGCGGTAGGTGTCGGCATTTTGACTGTTAAATATGGCGTCAATTGGTTGTTTGGAAATTCAGTCCGTCATAAAGTTCTGCAAATACCTCGAATCAAACTGTCCAAAATTTCAGTAATGTCCATTTACCGAACGGCGAGATTTAGACGAGTTCAACTCATGAATTTTCTACTGCACATAGATAGGCCTAATGCATATCACCCTCCACGGCAGGTGTTACCAATCTGTTGTTAGCTTTACTTTGACTCGAAAGCGTATCCCATCCACCATATTATCTAGATTTAGCACCATGTGACTTTGCCATTTTCCCAACGATAAAAGCACAACTGATGGATGAAAGATTTCCATCCTTACAAGAATTGCGAAATTAAACAAATTTGATTACCAGACAATATGCGTCTGTGTGGTATGGTGATATTTACAAGCAATAGTTGCACCGCTAACGACGCTGTATTGAACATAACGGCAATTACTTTGAAAAAAGAATGCGCAACATTATGTTTATGCTTTCCGACGACGTCGTTGACGTCGCCTTGTGATAAGTGACGTGCGCCGGTCCCGCGTACCTATACGAGTTTGACAGTTTGTAAAATCCATACCAGTGATCGGATTTTCAAATAATTTTACAGAAGTGTGCATACTAAATCTAACTTCCGATGAGTGAAGTATTGTTGCTAGTTGAAATCCCATTTAAATTCTATAGACACAATCCGGATAATTTTTGAACAACCCTCGTACTACAATGTTTTCTTCTGGCCAATTAAATAAACAATTTCAATATTATGAAAGCGATTTTAACCGTAAACTAGGAAACGAAGACATCACATTTCAGTTCAGAATCATTATGTTTACACGTATTTATCATGGAAAATTAAATATAACAGGATATTTAATTAGAACTTTAGAGCAATTATAGCCGATTTCCTTTTTTCCAAGTTGATTACAGATTACCCCTTACGATGTCTGTCACATGCTACTGTAGGTAAACACCGGATTTCAATCGTGTTGGGTCATGAATATACAATGAGTTTGTCCAATATCTTTACTATCCATAACTTACACGAACAACTGTGTGCGTGTTTAACACCACACTCACAAGAATGCGGCGTGCCAAACACTGCAGCACTGCACGTGTGTATAACATCTTTTTCGTAAATTTATACGCTTAACGAAAACAACATGGACTTTGTAAATGGACTAGAATGAAACTTCATTGATAAAAATGGTCTGGAAATATGCCTTGTGAACAAAGAGCTCTTTGGATGAGAAATAAAGCTGAAAATATGATGCGACGTGCTTAACATACATCCACAATTTTCGCAATTTCGAACATATTCTTTAAGTGTTCTCTAAATACAGCTAACGGATAGGGGAAAGTTTGGTATCTGTGAAAACCTTAGACAATAGCGGGTACTTAAGGATAGGTGGTTTGTCTGAGATGCTAAGTAGATTGAATACATACCTTTCTAAAGTTGGAATTTTCACGCCGAATCGGTCATTTCGTAGCCATTTTTTTTGTGTATAATATCATTGTCAATCACGTGATTCTCCCCATTGTCACTCACTCGTCGGAACACGCCCGCTCGCTTCGCGTACGCACGCACGCACAAACACACACACACACGCACACACACACACGCACGCATGTACACATTAAATCTACCGTTTAGACAAGCCATCACCTGCATTGCACAAATATTGACTCTATAAGATCTACTATTACTAGTACTACGATGTCACGCGACGTAATGATTAACTATCGGATTCAATTACAAAAAGACATATATTAGAATAATTATCTAAGCGGGTGAAACTATATCAGAAAGTATAATTAAAATTGTGATTAACTTTTAAGTTCATTAATAAATAATTTAATATTAGTTGATTTCATTGAAATCCGAGCGTTCTGATTGGTTGATTTTTTTTTCATAACTCCACGAAAAAAAAATGACGGGACTATTTTCGTGTAAAACACACCACATACCTTTCCTAAAAGTCTAGAAGTGAAACCCTGCATCTGAATCAGATTTTACTTAATGTAACAGCTATAGAGAAATACACAAATATGAGAATTTGAAACAAAAAAAACCCAACAACAACAAAAACCAATGAACCAACAAAACATGAATCATGCACATTCATGGGATACACTTGAACAGTTGCACTCGCTGCTGGAACATACCTAGATCTATCTGTAAACAAATAGATAAACATGAACAATCAACAGAGAACTAACCTTATCCTTTCATGATTTTCGTCCATTATCCATTGACGGGAGCATGAGATGTGAATGCTGAAGACGTTGAAATTGTTTTTAGAGACATATTCAAGTCACTCGACACAGACTAATTTTTCCCGTCTGGTCAAAGCAACCCAAAGACACATCACAGAATACGATAAAGATGCATAAAAATGGCGATTATCCTCCGTGCTTAAAACACCTGCAATTCATTAGTTTCCTCTGTTTGTTTCTGTATGTTTGCTTGTTTGTTTCGTTTTCTCTCTGCCAGAAGCTGTCTTACTCATTTGCAGTAATCTCCCTTGTTTTAGACTGGTCATTTGGAATGATCATAGACTAGAACATTTTAATTGTATTCACTTCGTTTTACCCTTTTATCATGGTCTCATTTGACGATTCAAAGCTTAGTTTTATGCTTGGTTTTGTGCTCGCTTCAAAATTTTAAACAAAATGGCGGCCATTTTTTCTAAATATCCAAATAACGTGGATTCATACGCGAATTAAAGACTCGGATCAGATGGGAAATAAGAAGGATTTTTTTTTTGTTTTTACTTTAAAATTGGGTTAAAAATTGTGTTTTGTTAAATCCCAGAATATTAAATTATAAGGAATGAATGCAATTTTTTTTTCATGCAGTTATGAAAAATAAAATCTAATCACACTTTTGTATGAACCGCTTTGCGGATTCATACAGTGTGATTAGATTTTATTTTTCATACCTGCATGAAAAAAATAAAATTGCATTCATTCCTTAAATGGATTTTCATAATACTTTATTGCCAGGAACTGCTTTACTAGTGATTTGGATTTCTATTTTAATGTGTGGCGCCTGGACTTGGATTGATAATATTTGTTGCTGATGATTTCATTATAAAATGACATGGTATAACGAACATTTCCGTGCCATTTCGCAAAATGTAAATGAATGTCATAGATTTATGTGAATGTGTTCATAAATAGTTCAGAGGAATAAGCATAAAGTCAACGTAATAACTTACGAAGATGAAAAGACGTACATACAATTATTTCTTGAGTACACGAAAGAAGTGGCATTCATTTGAATATGTAAAAACCTGTTCACAATCACAATGCGCGCGGGTTATTTAATAATGTCCAGAAGTATTCGGGTCTTAGATTTATGCGATTCTTGGAAATAGGCTTTTCTACAGTTGCAGAATGAACGGACATTATTTAAATCTCGTGGGATTTTCTCTAACTAGATCTACCAGTATTTAAAATGAATTGCTTCTAGAGTTTATAACACTTGACATAATTAAGTAGGCAAAGAAGAACCCGGATAATTTTTTTTATTTCGTAACATTGGTCTATGCTGATTTGGATTCCAACCTTGTCAACATCACACTGTTTGGTCATCCACTTCGCCGCTATCTCGTCTTGATTTTCTTTTCGGATGGAGGATGCAGTGACTACACGCTATATAGAAAATTACGCTAATCTATGTGTTAAAGCCAATGGCAGAGTAATAAGTTCATATCATTTCATCATAACTTTTTAGCCTTTTATTCGATTGCCTTTATTCTTTACCATTTGTATTTTATCATATTAATAATTTTCTTGTAAAATATCAGAGGGCTCAATCTATGCAAATGATTTTTGACCTCCTATAAAGGGCAAAGGAATGCTACCTAGGAGCACGCCGTAAAGTCACAGTTGCAAAGCTCCGATAGACCAGTAATTTTCAAAATATGCTCAAGCAAAACTTCCGATATTTCATTTACTAGGAGCATGATATCATAGCAGAAACTTTGTACAATTTCAAGGCTCAAAGTTATAAAACAAGGAAATATCGAAGGACATGAAAATAGAGTAAAAACGGCAGTTCGGGAAGTTGTGGAAAGTGAAGGGTAAAATATTTTTTTTTTGGTTCATTGTATATGAAAGAACACATTTGAGATCAATTCGACTTTTTATATGAAATATCGAGTTCTATGTTAATATGATCAACTCAACTTGTGCGATTTTTTATCAATTTTTGATTCTCGCGAATGGAACATTTAAATTTCGTTTTTGATTTTTATTGTGAACCATTGTTACAACCCGTTTTGTAATAATCACCCGTTTTGTAATAAATATAAGAAAGTGGGGGATTATTACAAAACGGGTTACAATGTCTAACCCGTTTTGTAATAACCCGTTTTGTAATAAAATTATATATTTTCGCGATAACTACTATTTGCATTCAATACTCAATGTTAGCTATTTTAATCATTCTCAGAACAGCTGTGCGAACTTTAAATTGAAATAATTTTCTTTTTGCAATGAAATTATCAAATGTAGAAAAAAATGATATAACGCAGTTTGTGATAATGTATTACAAAGTGGGGGAGTATTACAAAACGGGTTACAATGTCTAACCCGTTTTGTAATAACCCGTTTTGTAATAAAATTATATATTTTCCCGATAACTACTATTTGCATTCAATACTCAATGTTAGCTATTTAAATCATTCTCAGAACAGCTGTGCGAACTTTAAATTGAAATAATTTCAGTTTTGCAATGACATTAACAAATGTAGAAAAATGATATAACGCAGTTTGTGATAATGTATTACAAAGTGGGAGATTATTACCAAACGGGTAAGAACGCCTAATCCGTTTTTTAACAACCCGTTTGGTAATAAAATTTTCACATTGTTTTCAATAACTGATATTTGCATAAATTATGCAGTGTAACGTAATTTTAACACTTTATTGTACGTCTATAAAGAAAGCAATTTTCATCTCAAAAAGAAACTTCCATCCGCAGATCATTGATATAACGTAGTTTGTGATAAAGTATTACAAAGTGGGGGATTATTACAAAACGGGTTACAATGTCTAACCCGTTTTGTAATAACCCGTTTTGTAATAAAATTATATGTTTTCCCGATAACTACTATTTGCATTCAATACTCAATGTTAGTTATTTTAATCATTCTCAGAACAGCTGTGCGAACTTTATATTGAAATAATTTTCGTTTTGCAATGAAATTATCAAATGTAGAAAAAAATGATATAACGCAGTTTGTGATAATTTATTTCAAAGTGGGGGATTATTACAAAAACGGGTTACAATGTCTAACCCATTTTTAATAATCCGTTTTGTAATAAATTTATATATTTTCCCGATAACTACTATTTGCATACAATACTCAATGTTAGCTATTTTAATCATTCTCAGAACAGCTGTGCGAACTTTAAATTGAAATAATTTCAGGTTTGCAATGAAATAAACAAATGTAGAAAAATGATATAACGCAGTTTGGAATAATGTATTACAAAGTGGGGGATTAGTACCAAACTGGTAAGAACGCCTAACCCGTTTGGTAATAAAATTCTCACATTGTTTTCAATAACTGATATTTGCATATATTATGCAGTGTAACGTAATTTTAACACTTTCTGAACTATTGTACACCTGTTAAGAAAGCAATTTCATCTAAAAAAGAAAATTCCATCCGCAGATCATCGATATAACGCAGTTTAAGATCAAGTAAAGTTAGGCGTTCTTACCCGTTTGGTAATAATCCCCCACTTTGTAATACAGTATTTCAAACTGCGTTATATCATTTTTCTACATTTGTAATTTTCACTGCTAAACTAAAATTATTTCAATTTGAATTTCGCACAGCTGTTCTGAGAATGATTAAAAAAGCTGACATTGAGTATTGAATGCAAATAGTAGTTATCGGAGAAATATATAATTTTATTACAAAACGGGTTATTACAAAACGGGTTAGACATTGTAACCCGTTTTGTAATAATCCCCCACTTTGTAATACTTTATCACAAACTGCGTTATATCAATGATCTGCGGATGGAATTTTCTTTTTGAGATGAAAATTGCTTTCTTTACAGACGTACAATAGTTCAGAAAGTGTTAAATTACGTTACACTTCATAATTTATGCAAATATCAGTTATTAAAAACAACGTGAAAATTTTATTACCAAACGGGTTGTTACAAAACGGGTTAGGCGTTTTTACCCGTTTGGTAATAATCCCCCGCTTTGTAATACATGATCACAAACTGCGTTATATCATTTTTCTACATTTGTTATTTTCACTGCAAAACTAAAAATTATTTCAATTTATAGTTCGCACAGCTGTTCTGAGAATGATTAAAATAGCTAACATTGAGTATTGAATGCAAATAGTAGTTATCGGGAAAATATATAATTTTATTACAAAACGGGTTATTACAAAACGGGTTAGACATTGTAACCCGTTTTGTAATAATCCCCCACTTTGTTATATTTATTACAAAACGGGTGATTATTACAAAACGGGTTGTAACAAACCATCACGCATTTTGAAACTCTTTGGACAAACAGCGAACAAATAAGTTTCGACATAAAGAAAGATTTCCATTGACTGACGCAGAACGGTGGATCTAATAAATTGAAGAGCGCTGGATACTAATGATGGCTTATGTTATTGTCCCAATGGAAGTCAGCCCCATTTGCAAACGTCACGGTTTAATGTTGGTGCACTATATACATGTTTGCATATATTCCAGAAAGGATATTATGTCATATTCTTTTAAAATTTTATCTGTGTAAATAAGGAAAACTCTCTTAATGCTTTATACGAATTTGTATTTGTTGCTTCAAAACTTGCAGATGTGAATCAGCTGCAAAAATAGAACAATAGCGTGCAAATTTACATGAACTGTAATTTGTAGTTCGAAAAAAAATGTTATATACTGAGTACATTTAATTCCGCAGAGATACTTCGTTCTCTTCAAGGATGGAAATGACAAGCAAAGGCTACGTTATGCGGGTTTATTTTCGTTGATTTATCTAATTCCATAAACTCAAAAGGTAGAAGATGCTTTAAATACACGTCGGAATTAAATTTGATAATTTTTAATTGAGATAGGTCAAATCAATTAATAACAAGTGTGCCCACCTAAAGCTTGAAATAAAGCCTTACATCGTCGTCGCATAGAAAGGACTTTTCTCGCAATGAAACCTCTTGTGGCATTTTGTTCAGTTCTTGAATAACAGGAAATCGAAGTTTTTGCAACGTTTTTGGTGGTGGGGTACTTGAATACACGCATCTCCTCAGGCCATTCCAAGCATATCCTACAGGGTACATATCAGGCCAGTAGTGTGTAACCAGAGTATGTGGCCTAGCCATCGTGTCACTAGTCGTGATATTAATAAGTTATGGCATCCTACGTGCCGTGAAATGTCCAAGTTTGAAAAACCAAGCAAATGCGTTCCCAAAACTTGGTTCCTCACATTTTCAAGAAGACGGGACACACTGATAGAATTGAGAATAACTCAATGAAACGTGTTTTTATAGTGTCCCTATAGATAAACTTTATAAACATGTTGCAATTTAACTCCAGTTTCACGTGAATCAAATTTACACAACGCCAACGTGTTTAACGCTCTGGCTATGGCGCCGTAAAATGATCCAAAATTACTAACTCTAATCTTCACGTTTAAAAAATTGTGGGAGATTCATAATTTTTTTTATTTCTTATAACATCTTATAACATCTTAATTTAAGGCTTTGAAAACTCTGCGTTTTTAAATGTACTAAGTATATTTTGCCATACGGACTACGGTAGTTAATGATGATACTACAATAACTCATTCGAGACGTCGACAAAGAATATTCCTGATTCAACATATTGATACAATGAAATAAAATAAATGAAACAGACCAAACAGAAGCTTTTTTGTGATATAAGTAATCAATTACTTGCCGTAAGCGTTAAACGCGAGGCTAACCAAAATCGTCATTGTTTTTGCAAATGATTTAAAGGTGAATGGTGATGAAATCTATCTAATTAGACTTCTAGCCCACCTAGGCACCTAAATAGTGTGTGAAAGGCCGGGCGTATCAGTCTTGGACAAAATTCTTTAACTTAAACCACATGGTTTATTTTGACCAAACTTGATAGGGATGTTCCTTTGGAGAACCTACTCTAAAATATTCCATGAAATTTCAATTCGCCATAAAATGATGGCCTGTCAGGACGAGGTTTATCTGAGTCAGACTTAGAGAAATCATAAACACACTATTACCGGCAATCACTCGAGCTGTTGAAAACCTCTCGCCTTACCGTCGACAAATTGCGAGCGTGCAGGAGTTAGTACTATTTTTCCGCATTTTCGATGTGTTTTAAAGCGTTTCTCGACTACAATTTGAAGGGCCTTGAGTTGACCATATATCTAAGTAACTACATATCAAATATAAGCCCACACATTTCTCAAACAACTAATCATTCATCAATAGAATCATTGCCGATGTTTACGTAAGATTCAATTTTTTATCAATATATACTAGTCAAAACTTCTAACCGTCCACTTAAAAAACAAAGATATTTTTTTCTGTGGTGATTGGATTTTCATGAAATTTGCTATGTACATTTTTAAGCAACTTTCCAGATGATTTTGGCGAAAAGTTATCGTTGTTTTATTGAAATAAAAGCGCAACATAAGAAAAGCTCAAAAAGCTCTAAATTCACACAGAGCTCAGAATATTGTCAATGTAATGTTTTTGGTCTCATGGATCGTTAGCTACAACATAGACTGAGAAAAAAATTGAAAATGTTTGGCAATTGTGCGCGGCATATGGCCGTAAAAGAAAATGAAAGAGGTCATGTTTACAGAAAAGCGGTTCTTAAAGACAACATCTAAAACACGTTTTTCTTCGAAAATGCTTTAAATATAGACTGATGGTTCACGGCGAGCTACAAAATGTAGGATATGTGTAAAAAGTCAGTTTGTTGCACCATTTTCCACACAGAGACCATATTTGAGCATATTCGCTTGATAAAATGTTCTGCCGGTTGAATTTAAACACCATTTTACCATGCCTCCCATTCTTTCTGCTTCTTCTGTAGTCAAACGTCACACGAAATTGACAATGTTTTCCAATTTTTTTCTTGGTCTGGGTTGCAGCTAACGATTTGTGTACTTTGAATTGTTGAAAGTGTAATATCTCGAGCTCTATAAAGATTTAGAGCTTTTTGAGCTTTTCCTTTATTACGCATCAAAATTTGACAATTTTTGGTAAATCATCATGAAAATCCACGGGCATTATGCTTAAAAATTTACATATCAAATTTCATCAAAGTGTAATAGCTATTAAAAAAGTTATAATCATTTTTAAAGTGGCCGGTTAGGACTTTTGGCCAGTATATTTGGACAATGATAACGTGATGGTTTGGAGTAATATAAGAATTTAAAAAACTCACTTTATTTTCTTATATTGTTTGAATGGAGAAAACTGTTGCAATTGAAATAGCTTAAGACTAAACGATTGAAATGTATTAGGGATGCCGATTTGGCAGTCGTGGACAGGATATTAAAAAATCAATGGCAAATCCGGACAAAAGTTATTGGCAATCGTAGACAATCATTATGTACTGTTGGAAAATCAACAGCTCTGTCAACATAGATTTGCATATATTGCGCATGAGTTATGACTTCGCGCAGTTTCTTGATAGACTGAATAATTTCTAAATTTCAGACATAGAAATGGTGCAAAGTTTATTGATCTAGATTTTCTTTAAAACACGATAACGTGGAAAATCCGGACGTAAGCAACCAGTAGTCCTACATGGCAGTTAATCAAACTCATTTTGACAAACTTTATTTAAATTGTTGGAACTCATGTACATTTAATAACAGCGTCCTGCTATTCCAAATTCCACCATTGAATTATCATATTTTTCTGTCAAATGTGTCGCGCAAAATTCATTTATATTTTTCAGTGTGAGATGAACATGAGATCTCGAGGATAACGGTTATTTAAAACAAGAAATTGTTTATATCGATAATACATCGAATGTGTGTATGAAGCAAATACAGCAGATAAAGAAGCTAATGATGGATCAAAGATAAACTTGCTTGGTGATTTAAAATGGCATGTCATGTTATGATTTTAATAATGAACCATTACCATATGGAGGAATTTTATGCTGCTGCAGACGACAAAAAGTGTCGACAAAAATACAAATTATGTGCAAGATAGTAAGAAAGTATCGATACAAATAGGAGAAAATACTGATTAACATTAGCATCTTCTGACTTTTCCTCGATGCATTCCAAAACATTTTATGATAAAATCAGCATTGTTGGAAAAGATGTTTAACCCTTTCCCAAACAAGAACTGGTTTTGATGTCCCTCATAGAAAAGGCTTGGGAAAACATTGAGGCAAAAGAAGAAACTGCTGATAACCAGCAGTTTCTCCTTTTGTCCCAATATTTTCTGTGCTATCTTGTCCCTTCCTTTTTAACATCAATTTTATCATCTGCAGCAGCTTTCAAATTGGATTACCCTGAAATTGGCCGTTTGGGTCGTATGACAAGATACAATCGGATCCAGAACGGTACAGGACTAATATCGATAAATAATTTTCGCATAAGGGTCCGACTTTGTCAAACTTGGTACATGGTAAATTTGGATGAGCCAAATGTACATTGTTGACGCCATTTTGTTGAAAATTCACAAATGAATGTTAGTCATCAATATTATTGAGAACGAAAACCATTTCTGCCAAACTGGAAATTTACTATTTATAGAACAAGGAATGGAGAATGGATAAGGATGATTTATATTACAAGGTGGCTAATCACGTGATACACATGTGGTAATCTCACACTGTTTGTTTACCGATTCCGTACGATAGAAGGTATATTTTATTGTTTTCCCGTGGGTTTTGGCCGATTTTAGAAATGACAATAAGTGCAGAGTACCCGGGCAACATTGCTCTTGTTTATGATGCTGGACTTTTAAGGTAGGGGTGTGCAATTTTCTTGAAATTCGAAAAAGAGTTTTCATTTGTTGTATGGTTGGAGTCACACTTTTGTGTAGCCAAGCTGGTTTTGAGTGATTTTGCTGTTTCAAAACATGCTAAAGCACGCGTATAATAGTGACAAATGCAAAATGCATTACAGAGATAATGATCGTAAAATATTAAAAGCAGCAGAGTTGACATTGGTAGTAAAACTGGAAAAGAAAGTTAGAGATAGGCGTCACACGGTATGATAAGAGTCACACTGCATGTTCCAACACTGATAGGAATCACACTCGTTTCGTAATGGACCGACTTCAATACTCAAACACCTTATTAATACCAAGCTACATTGTATAATATACAATATAGCTTGGTGTACTAGGCTACTTAGTACTATTTGAAACAGGAAGAGTCGTCATGGATCTGTGTTGGATGGTATGATTACTGAAAATGACCATGAATTTATTTAAATCCGGATTGGTAGTTGGTATATAAAAGTTTATCTAAATAAGGGAAATTATACGTTAAATGTTGTCACTGTTGTCATTTTCGAAACCACATGAAAATACCAAATAGAAGAAGAAAAAGCAAAGCAACGCTTTTGTACGTGCACCTGAGCATGGAGTACTCAATGTGAGCTATTTTGGTCGATTTTTGTACGTCGTCTGTCCGTCCATTATGTGTTTACACTATAGCATCCGCAAATATGAGCCAATCTTTATCAAGCTTTGTCAAAACAAGTATTATCATACGTTCTCAAATGAGATTATGGGTCGGATCGCACTAGAAAGTCCTGTACCTGCCTTTGAATATCACAAATAGCTAGTTTTGACATTGGTTACACTCTAGAGCGCCTACATTTGTTAATTGATGAAGATAAAAATTCAACATGATGTAGGTTTCCATAAGACCACGAATAACTTTGATTTTCAGTTTGATTGGATAAGAAGGTTGGGCGTTATTTGACCTTGAATTTGACAATATCACTGTTTTCATCTTGTGTTGAAATATTGACCAATCGAGACAAATTTTGAATACAATCTTGTATAAAATGACTTAAAATTTATCTTAATTGGAACAGAACTTGTGGACTTATCTGTCCTTCATTTTGAGAAAGGATGGGTTGCAACAAGGGTTCAAAAAATAGATTTTCTTTAAATTCTGTGAATTGATAGGGTCAGATAATATCTTTAATTTGTATGTGTAATAATTCTGATGAGGGCTTACTTTGGAGATAATGGCTATCAAAGTGGGTGGGGTAAATTGACACGAGGAGCAAATTTTTACTTTGAAGTTAAATAACATTTTCTGTATAGATCATATCGAATTGAAATTTTACATGTACTTTCAATGTACTAAGGACAGAAGATTTGTGTAATCATTGACCATGTATATTAGTTTGATGTTTTTCTGTATTCGTCCTTCTGTAAATCTCAGATTTTGCTTATTTTTGATGTACCAACTTTATGAAACTATCTCTACAGCTTTTACTTTTGTATGAAAGAGAATGATATTTTGTGAACATGATTCTAATTAATGTAACTAAATATGTATTAACTTTGGGTTAAATGCATTGCATAGAACCCAAGTTATTTGACCTTGACCTTCAAAGATCATTCTAAAAAAAACACTTGTTATAATTTTAGCTATATCTTGATATAAAAAAGGGCTTATAAAGTATATATCAATAAATAAAGTCACAGGTATAATATTCTTGCTGTTCTAAGTTTGTTTAATGCAAATTCACAGAAAACCTTGACCTTGACATACAGAATTATAATGCCTATTGAAAAGGAAATTGTCCTCTTGTCCCTTCAAAAGTCATTTTTATTTGCGTAAAAGTCAGTATCAATCATGAATTTTCCACTGAACTAAGTAATTACAACTAGATTATTATGAAAATAAACTGTTTTTGTTAAATTCACTTCATATACCAATTTTCATGATAAATTTTAGCTCAAAATCTTAAAATTTCATATTTTAGAATAACCTTTGAAGGTCTAGGTCAAATAACTTTGGTTCTTTGTTATGGATTTAAGCAAAAGTTGACACATATTTAGTTACATTATATAGAATCATGTTCACAAAATATCATGTCGTTTCATACAAAAGTAAAAGCTGTAGAGATAGTTTCGTAAAGTAAGTATATCAAAAATAAGCAAAATCTGAGATTTACAGAAAAAACATCAAACTAATATACATGGTCAATGATTTCACAAATCTTCTGTCCTTAGTACATTGACAGGACATGCAAAATTTCAATTCGATATGATCTATACAGAAAAAGTTATTTAAATTCAAAGTAAAAATTTGCTCCTCATGTCAATTTACCCCACCCACATTGAAGCCATTATCTCCAAAAGTAAGCCCTCATCAGAATTTTAACACATACAAATTAAAGCTATTATGTTACCCTATCAATTCACAGAATTTACAGAAAATCTATTTTTTGAGCCCTTGTTGCAACCCATCCTTTGTCGTTTTCGTTTTTTTTTTCACCCTAACAGCCACAAAATTGATATTGACCAATCTAGAGGTAACATTGACATAATGTTAGTGGCCATAAGATCTTGGAGAAGTTTGAATTTCAATATTATACAGGATATTACTTGCTTAGTTATCTGCCCTGGAATTTGATAAAAAAAAAAGAGTGACAACAAAGTCGATGATAGCACTTCTCTACCCGATCAGACGGAAAATTAAAATCATCCGAGATCTTATGGTAACCAACATCATATTTTTTCAACATCTAATTTACATCATGAATGGCGAATAAATATAGATGATAGAGAGCAAACAATGTCAAACCAGCTATTTTTGACGCCCAAAGACAGATGATTCAGGACTTTGTTTTTTGTACTTTTTTGCATTTTAATCAAGAAGTCAAGGGCAAGTAATCCAGAATCTACTGAAGCCATTTTGAAAATTATATTACAAATTGTGGTAATATTATCCTCATTCACCAATAGAAAGATAAATTGAATAAAATGAGAGATGAATTCTGTTGTGTTTTTTTTTTTTTCGTTTAGTTAGTCCTTTCAAAAATCATAAAAAATACATAACCACGTTTATTGCCCCTTTTCTCCTGTACATGGCCCCCACTTGAATAAAAACGACATGTATTCAAAGCGACATATGTATTAAAGTATTTCAATGCATCATTTGTTTTAAAAGTAATAATTGTTAGTTAAACTGTATAAGAAATCAATTAACACCTGATGGTTTTGAGGGCGAGTTACCCCATCCACCTTTATTTAATGTGTCTTCCAAACCAGAGCTCCGTTCAAGTACTTTGCCAACATAATGTTAGTATGTTATTGGTCAAATGTCTACAGCGAAAATGAAGAAAAATTCGGCTGTGTCACAGAAAGGGTCTTATTGACACTCATCCTTTGTTGAAAATATTGAATTTAGAGTTCTAACAAGTGTGTTTTTATTGTTTATTCATTCAAAGATTTATTTATTTATTCAATTTACTAACTTATCTGGTCAAAGTTTTTCATTGTATTTGTGATGTACTTATTGTTTCAAATACATGATTAAGTGTTAAAAGATTTTATAACATTATCCACGACTTTTAATATATCTAAAAATTATATATTAAAGGCAATTCAGGTTCCCATCTCAGTTTCCAGTGTGACTCCTATCACACAGTGACGTGAGTGTGATTCCTATCATTTTTCTCCGAGATCATTTTCTCTCGAAAACGAAACTTAAACAACCCCTTTGCGTGAAAAACTTCCTTCTTTGAACAAAATGTATTCATAATACTGCAAAACTCAGACTTAGATTGAATAAATTCACTGGAAAGCTTATTTTTGAATTTCACATACCAAAAGTGTGATTCCTACCATATCACTCAAACACACATTTGAAGGATATTTCACGAAAACTATGCGTATTTGATCAATTATTTAAAAGGGAGACTGAAGCGCACCAAAATACGGGTACTCTGCACTACACGTCATTTCTAAAATCGGCCAAAAACCAAGGGAAAACAATGAAACAAACCTTCTATCGTACAGAATTCGTAAACAAACAGTGTGAGATTACCACATGTGTATCACGTGATTAGCCACCCTGTATTATACAAGCATAAACTTCACAGATATGATCCTTTGACCATTCAAATACTTCAAAGAATTGCGTTCGTGGTCTAAATAGGATAAAAGGATCAAGTCTTGTCTTTGCACTAGGATTGACAGTTTATTCTTTGTCTTGATAAAATCTAGATAAAATAGAAAGGTAGGTTAAGTCGGGTACAAAACTAGGTTACGAGATCAAATGAATTTAAATTCTAAGTTTGCTTAAGAATCGATTTCGATTCAAATATTGTGAAAAAAGTTCATAATATGTATCTTGGCGATAGCTAGGCCATGTTAAAAAGTGGATCATGTTAGGTAAAACATTAGATTACTAGGTCAAATGTTATAAAAACTCTTTACGTCCCGGAAGTGCCAATTTTTCTCAATCATTGTGGAAATGCTCAAAATATTTTTTATGTATAATATCTAGTCCATGTTATGGAATGGGTCAAAAGTGACAAAGTGACAGAAATCCTTCTTTTTGTTCCCGAGGTGCCATTTTTGGCCGAAGAATTTTGAAAATTGCTCGGAATGCTTATCTTGATGATTTAAAGACCTTTGAAAAAGTTGATTTTGCGGGGGATAAAACTAGGTCCCATTGTCAAATAATGTTTTATGCTCTAAGAACCACAACACCTGCTCAATCTTTGTGATTTTTTATCAGAATGTTTATCTTCATGGTCGCAAGATCTTTTGAAATAGGGATCAGGTAAGGTAAGCAACTACGTCACTAGGTCAGATCTTATATTTTGCTCGAAGAATTACAATATTTGCTCAATCGATGCGAAAATTCAGTTCAGTTCAGAATGTTTATTTTGATAATATCTAGATCATGTAAAAGTTTATCATGAAAGGTAAAAACCAGGTCAGAAGGTCAGATGATGCAGGTTGTCCCCATCGTTATACTGATGGTGATTCTAATTTGATAAAAAAGACACGGATTATAATACATGCGATATGAAGTGTGAAAAATTAAGATCGTATCGTCACATGTTTCAAAGATATAACGGAAATAGATGATTGACAGGACTTTTGTAAATATGTATCGTCTAAATTCCTTCCGTTTCCTGTTGAGGTCACACTTAAGGCTCAGTCATTTTAAAAATGTTTCGAGTGTTTATCTTCATTCATCTAAGAATTCTAAAAAATCGAAATTTTGCATTTTGTACGCTATGTCTCAAAGCCTATCTAGGTTAACGGTGCGTTGCTAACTCAGCCCTCTTGACATTTAAAATGACACTCTCCCACTTTTCGCTGTATTGGGGCTTCCAAATCCGCAATTTTTTTAGCCCATCATGTGCATGTACCGATGTTCAACATTTTATGTGTAGTTGTTGGTTCAGATAAATCTCAAACAAATACTATTCTTTTAATTATATCATATCAAAGATACTTGTCAGCGAACATGTACATTGCTACCAGCTATTGATATATATAATAGACCACGACCTATTTACGACATCATGCATTTGTAGATGAAAAAATATCGGTATAATCGGTACACAATATACGAGGTACAGTCAGAAAGTTCCAGGACTGTTGTTATACGTGAATCGAATGCATTAGAATATTGAAAGAAAGTGTATAAATGAAAAGAGAAATGGTATTTGCCTTTGGTAAACTATATAAAACCTGATATTTTATGGATCTAAAAACATATACCAACAATGTACGAATCACTTTGACGTAGCACAAATACGTCTAAAAACGTCGCGTACATATTCGAAATCAATAAGTTCAGGTCTGTTCGTTACTTTTCATATTCTTTACTAAAATGTTCTAAATACTTCCCATTACGACGGATCAAAAGTCTTGTGATTGAATTCGGTGTCATAACCTTACACTGCTTACCTGCCCGAATGCCAAACCTCTCCGTTGGGCTCGAACCCGTAACCTCGGAGAAATTCATTTAAACAAGGCAATGCTGAAGTACCATTTTGCGAAATCTGGGTTGTTTTGCGCGTGGGACAGTTTTTCATAGGCTAGAAACTCATATGATTCATATTTTCATATAGGTACGATTGGTACATTAAGTAGATAATGTACATAATGCCAATAAATTTCAGCGTTCGCAGGATTCTAAGGTAACAAAGGAAAAACAATGAGTGCGCAACGCGGGCTTTTTGCGCGTCGTCCGTCAAAAGCCGCGCCTCCAACCCTATGCGCAGTTTAGACGTATCTTATTCTGTAAAAGATACGTTATAAACTGTACAGCGAATAATTCCAACAGTGTTAGCTACATCGTCCTATGATTTATTTTAGTCGGAGAGAATGTCAGCCTTTACTTATTCATGAACATTTTTGTCGCTTACTGCGAATATTATAGCTTATTTTTACGCGGTAATTCATAAAGTTCGCATTTTACCTAAATACAGTTCTCCTAAATTATGCACTGCAGCCGTTGAATGGATTAAGTGACATCTAAAATTCCTTAGACACCTTCGCGACCTTCGCATTACTGTGATGGCGGAGATTTGTTCCATACGTTGTGATGACGTCGGCCCGATTTCAGTCGACTTCCATCCCTTGCTTCGAAAAATGTATTCAACACGAAGAATTTTTATGTCACGACCCTATAATTTTGAGCTTGCCCTCAAAATGTTTTGATTTGATATAATACCGACGCTGCATGCAAAAGCGCATGTAATTCGTATGAGTTGTGCCTTTGAATAATAATGAGAATATCGGGGGTAAGCATTATTTCAAAGTGATCCGTACTCTTGACTACTATGCTAAAAAGTTTGAGAACAATTTAATTTTAACAATTCAAACCCACGAAAATTCATCAGAGATGTAGTTTATATCTTAAAATTACTATTTGAATAAAGAACATAAGCAAATACGTCGGAACAAATACAATTCGATGGCAGTCCGGGAAAACTTTCTGACTGTACCTCGTACTAGACTTCAATATGCATGAAAAATTGGATTTTACATAACAATTCGACTTTATTGTTCAAAAGTTTTATTGCTTTGGAAATCTGTGGGCTAATATTTGGCATGTATAAGTCAGATAAATGGCCAAGTCATGACACAACATAATATAACACTAGCAGGGAAATGCGTTAAAACGGAACATGCATAAAGACAATATTACTTATTTTGTATATCCGTAATATGACGATGATACAGTCCGATGATTGCAACAGCTTGACAGATTACCCGTAATAGGATGTGATATATATCCCTTTGAAAGTCGTCATTCCGATCAATCTTGAACAAACGTGCCAGTGATATTCCTTCGGTTACCTTTGTAAAACTTGTTTATGATTTTCTGGTTCGCATGAAAATGGCGACGTGGCTGGATATTGCTTGTGAAATTAAAATTAAGCATTCAACCAAACTCACTTGAGAAAAAGGTGAGCGATCTAGGGCTAGTCTTGTCCTCTTATCTTTTTAATTGCTCATGTTAAGTTATAGATCTAGTGGTTATTTTTTTGAAAATGTGACTATTGTACTTTTATGTGTGTAAGAGTGAGGGTCTGGAGAAAGGTTCTTAATGGCATTTTAGAACAGCATGGATACAGGTTTGCCGTCGTATACGATTTGATGTGGTCTGATCAGGGTCCATTGTTGACTTCTATTACCTTCTACATAACCTGTAGCAGCTGTGAGAGAGCAGCATGGATCCAGATCCTACGTTACTTAGACACATACTGATTTTGAAACGCGATGGACTTAAAGTGTGCCCTTCTACCAGATATTGGCTTAATTAGGTATTGAGACTAGTCTGTACATTCACGCAGTCTGAAAGACATCCATATAGGTCATTGACTAAGTAGTCAGTCCAGTCTATTTTTTCCAGTCTAATAGTCCAGAATATGGACTGACTGATTTGGGCCTTCTGGGTATCCATTTTTGGCTTAATCACTACGCAGTGCGCATAACTCCGAAATCATGTCGCCAAAAAGTAGCAAGCAGAAAATTGCAATAAAAACTACATTTGCAACAAAATACAGTTTGATTTTCGTCTCAATTTCATCTAATAAAATGAATAAGTTAAAGCAGATTATTCATTTTACTTTATGCAAGCATGTGAAGCAAATGTGCCGCGTGACAGGAAGTACCACGTGTATGCATTTTACGGGCGCTGACATCTTGAAAGTAGTTAACCCAGAATGCCCACCCAAGATAGATGATAATCGACGTTGGCGACATCTGTTGGTAGATATTGCCATATTGGTATGTAATAACTTCATTATTGCACTTATAGATTCCAACCTCGGTCTTTACCTGATTTGGCGAATGCCCTAATGGCATTTAGGAACAACATAGTTTCTATGAAAGTTTGACAAGATCAATTTAAATCTCTGATAACTTCTGTATGACCTGCAGCAACTATGAAAGAGCAGAACGACATTCCGGTGCTATTTGAGCAGGAAACATTGTCGTCCCAGGTCCCATTAAGATCCTCTTTCCAGGCTCTGGCTCAATTTTTATTTGTATATTAACCATGTATGCTTTATTTGTTGTTGCAAATAATAACGCAAGTTATACGGTTTTCATATCTTAAACTTTAACGGTGATCTGGAATTATGTCCTTTAATTTAACCCAGTCTTAGACAAAGCATCGTTTTTTGTCCCTAAACAAAAAGGCTTGGGGGAAATAAACACAAAAGAATTAAATGCTGAAATGCTGGTGACCAGTATTTTCTCGATATTTTCTTTGACATGAAATACGCATACTCTACTTTTTACATCTATTATTTTGTCGTCTGCAATTTATTTCAAATTGGACCAGCGCGAAATGTTGCCGTTTGGGAAGAGGTTGAGGTAATGGAGCGCAACAGTGCTTAAGATCAGCCTGTACATACAATGTGCTTACAGTCTGATCAAGAACCATGTTATTCTCAAATAGCTTCCTCATGACCTTAGTAGCCATGAGAGAGCAGTTGGGATCCCTATCAAACTGTGATAGGACACAAGCTGACCTAGAAACTTAATTGTCTCAAATGCTAAAGGGGACAGTTTCCATATTTCGATTTATTTCTATCCATGTTTCCTTGCATCTGATATCAAGGTCAATAAAATAGGGCCAGGCATAAGGTCAAATATATTGACATGTCAATGTACCCAGTATCACAAATAAATGACATTCATTAGTGTGCTTACTTAGGTATGTGTTTCGTTTATGGTTACAATGCAAAAGCCTTATCATATAAAATAAAATGTAAATTCTAATGCGAGAACGAGAGTTAGAGAGATGGAGAAGGAGATAGAAAGAGACAGAGAACGAGGTCTTAAAAGCGAACACGAGATGGAGTAAAAGGAGAACGAGAAAGGGATATCGAGATAGAGAGAGCTAGATAATGAGAGAAACCGATATATAAGGAGGAAATACTAGTAGTATGGTACAGAGAATGACAATGGGAGAGTGAGATATAGAGAGCGAGGATGTGAGAGAGGCAGATAAAATGAGAACGAGATAGATAGGGTGGATTAAACGAAAGTGTGAGAGCAAGACAAGAAGACCGAGAATGAGAAACAGTGGAAAATATATATACATGTGCTAATAGAAACTATGAAAATAAATCAATAATTGTTGAAAATCACAGATGGGATTGTGAATTGGGATGGATAACAACTGCGGCAAAATTGAGCCCGCTTTAAACAGGAAATTATGCAATAACTTTCTTATTTTTGCGTCAATTTTCAAGCAGTTGGTTGCAGGTACCCTACCTTACTGAGCCATTTCCTCAGATCTGACTCATTTGTACTTTTTCCAAAAACTGATCCGAACAGAAAACCTGAAAAAGGGGAAAAACAGATCGTTTTTCCGGTCAGTTGGGAACATTCTTTTTTGGAAAAAAGTATCAGAAGTTTTCCAATAAGTCATACGTCATCGAAAAGACACTATCAGTAAGGCGGGATACATGCAACAAACCGCAGCAATAAGAAAGTTATTGCACGATTTCTGATCTAAAGCGGGGCTAATCTAGCCGGAGCTGTTATATCATTTCGCTTTCTAGAGTGTTGGGATCAATATCAAATTCTCTTATTATAATGTTTAATATAAAGATAATGATTACATGTTAATTAAAAATAGAAAGATTCATCCTCGCTATCTTGTTTTTTATTCTCTTTTTGATAAAACGTGAGATGATCTTTGTGAAAGTATTCACCAATTAACTAACGACGTATCTTAAGGGTGTCTAACCTTAAAACTGATGCCGAAGACAAGATAGACGTCAACGAAGCAAAAATAGGTGTACAATTCAGTACAGAGAATATTGATGCAAAAGGATTACTGATTATCAGCATTTTCTCACTTTGTCTGATGAGTTTCCAAGCCTTTTCTTCATTTACGTCAATACCAGGTTGTCTTGGGAAGTGTTAGACTGAATTGTCCGAAAATGTTTGTAAGAAACGAAAGTAATTGCTGGAGTACTTCTGTCCACTGCTTCAGAAAACACAAGGAGAAAATGATGCAGAAATCTCAACCTTTTAAAATGAATGCATTGAAAGTTTTGTCAACCACTATTAATAGTGAAATGGCAAGGAACACAAGTAATACGAGTACACATGGTGGAGATTGAGCATCATGGGATGGATACCGACTAAGGTCGAATTTGCCCCGTTTCAGGTCAGAAATTGTACAATAGCTTTCTTAATTCTGTGTCAATTTTCAAGCGGTTTCGTGCAAGTAGCCCGCCTTCCTAAGATCTTTCCTCCAATATCTGACTTGTTTGTGAAATTCGTGTACCTTTTCTAAAAATTGATCCCAACCGACCCGAAAAAACGACAAAAAATCAGCATGTTTTACTACGAATGGATTATACGGATTATGGGATACAATATATTCTCTAGCGAAACAGTCTACATAATGAAAAAATATCCATTCCTCCATTAATTCACAATCATTTGTAATTACAAGTTGTTTTAAACATTGTGACCTTTGAGGACAGCTATAAAACATGTTTACAATCTCTCACTCGTTGTTCAAAGGCAAACTGGCGATATCGTGATGTTTTTCAAAAGGAATCTAACACGTCTATCTGATGCATGGCTTTTTCCGCCTTCTATGCTTCAAACCATTTTCAGGTTTTTCACGTTTTGGCAGAATTGTTGATTATTATAGGCCTAAGATTATTTGACATTTTTGTGTCGCGAGATTTCCCGCCATGGAGAATAATAAGTACTCGTATAACATCGTCGTTACTCGTTGTTCATCGCCGAGGAAAGTATGTCGAGGTAGGCCGATTCTGTCGGCGAGTAGTGTCGGTTTGCTTGAAACGAGCAACGGCGACTCGGTGCGAAGTGCACCGAGATACGCAAATTTCACCTTGATTTAATCCCGATATCGAAACTTTCAAAATCGGTGTGAACAAGCTTCAGAAAAGTGCATTCCGACTGATGTCGGCGTCAATTTTAAGCCGCGTTCCCATTGCCGACCAAATCAACTCGATCAACTCGATCGCCTAAATTCCCCGATCAAACCCGATTAAACTCGACCAAATGTATTTACACGACTTCTTCTTTATTTATTGTCGATTAATTCCTTCTCATTTCGAAATCAGCCGGAAATCGGGTTACTTCGGGAGAATCGTAGTTCATCCTGATTGAATTCGGTACCAAATCGGGATCAAAAATAAATCGGGACAAAAATTTCAACATGCGCAAATTTTTCTCCCGGTTTAGAAAATCTCGGTAAAATCGGCGCACGTCGTACTAAGTCGTAGTTGTTCGGGTTGATTAATCGGGGTTAATTAGCGACAGATTTGGCCTATTTGGCTATACCTATTTTGGCGATGAACAACGAATAACGGCGATGCACTACGAATACTCCCATTCTCGTCGATGAACTACGGCGACGGAACAAACTGGTGTTATAAGAAAATACGCCCCATCTATGGATGGACAGAAAAGAAGTCGGCTCGAATTCGTAGTAAATCGGTGACAATGTGCTCTCCCGAGGCACTACGAATATTTTGGAAATCGGGCTCAGTGGGACCCGGGGGTTAACAACGATGTAGGCTACTGCAAATGCTCCCTATTTTCGGTGATGAACAATGTCGAGTGGCATGAATGTCGTACAGAACTGCAACGACTTGCACCGATCAACTATTAACTGCAAATATATCGTCCCGTAGTGCTACGAAGTAACCCGACTTCTGCAGTCGGAACAACCTGTATCATATCGTAACATTGTTGTAACTCCTCGGGAATAAACGGATGTCAATCAGAAATTACGCCTTATATAATGATGACCGGGGTAAAACGGCTCAAATTTGTGGTAAATCGTAGAAAATAGACCCTCCCGAAGCGCTACGAATATTTTGAAAATCAGGGTAAGTAGGACCGTGGAATAAAAAAAAAATACATGCAATAAGCGCTTCTACGTCCACGGCTGGGTATTGCGTGATACAACAACATCAGTTGCAGGCAGGAAGTCTCCGGATCTGGTATATGTAATATGCGATCATCTTTATTTGGTTTGAAACAGAGAAGTTCTCAGAATGAATGTTATGGAGATGTAGGGTGTGGTGGATATTTGAAACAGCACCTGATTAAAAGAGATATTGGCGAGCAAACAAAATTATGTTTTCTTGTCAATTCAGCTTTTTTATCGGGTTCTTCCACCACACCAACAAAAGTCCCTCATATGTATTATTCTCTTTTGCTTCAACCGATTCTCGAATCTGTAATGTGAATCGTCTGAATATGTTGTTGTTATTGCTGTTGTCATGTCACGGAAAAATTAAATAGAGGACAAACATACAAATAACTCGGCGAAATTTTGAATCATGAAAACTGTAAAACCAATAAAGTTTGGCAACTTTGGAATTCTGTCTCTTGGCAAATGGTGGATGTCTACGAAAGAATGATAAAATCAACCAGACTGTCCGTTTTCTGTTCGCGGTGTACATTTTAAGTAATTTCATAAAACATGCATCGGTCGGCGACATTTTCTTTCTTTTTTCCGGACAAAAATAGAAACTAGATCTAGATTCGATTTGTGTTTTACAGATTGAAACAATTCCGCAAACCTTTCGGCTTTGACATCCATAATAGAAAATGTTTGACGAGACAAGAAAAATGTTGATAATCAGCTTGTCTCAATTTCTTTTCATATCTTTTGTGATGATCCATTTTTTGATATTTTTTTTTCATAAATAAAAAGCACGTTTTGTGGGTCGCAGCAGCTTTTTAATTAATACAATTCAAGAATTATTCTAATTATTCTAATTATTCTTATTATTATAATGCGGGATTTCTTTTTCGAAAAAGGACTGTAAAACTTCCCCGAAAACAGAATTGCTCCAATCTGAAAAGAGCTGCATATGACAAAATAATTCTTGTCAAAAGAAAAATAATTCAAGTCATAATATTTGCAACAAAAGTAGAGAAGCCAACAGGAGGAATTGTTGATGATAAGCAATTTCTTCTTTTCCTTCAACGGTTTCGTCAACTATTTCTACTTGGGAAGTTAAAACCATATCTTGATAAGGAAATGGTTAAAGACGTTAAACACATTAAAATCTTTGTTAGATTAGACAAAAGAGCAATGGGATAAACATTCGATAATTAGTAGAAAATCTGCGACTTTTGGACGAACCGACAATGTGTACAAGTGTTTGTGGGGTTAAATTTTTGGCAACTATCGTATTAACTTTTTAGGTCACCTGACCGAAGGTCATGGTGACCTATTGCGACCGTGTTTCGTCCGTCGTCGTGCGTCGTCCGTCGTGCGCCGTGCGTTAACTTTTAACATTTTCGACTTCTTCTTGAGAACCATTGGACGGATTGCAACCAAACTTGGCAGGGAGCATCCCCATGGGAAGCCGCTTCAGATTTGTACGAATCATGGAGTTATCTCTCTTTGGGGCCCCATAAGGGGCCAAAAAGGGGTTAAATAGGGTACATCTTAAAAAATCTTCTTCTCATGAACCGGTTGTTGGATTTGATTCACATTTGATATTTAGAGTCTTTAGGGCAAGGACAACAAAGTTTGTACAAGAGAAAAAAATCCGTCCAGAAATGGCCGTGCTGGGGATGGGGGATGGGAAGGGGGGTCGCGTTATTAGTTAACTTAACATTTTCGACTTCTTATTAAGAACCATTGGACAGATTTCAACCAAACTTGGCAGGAAGCATCCTAATAGGAAGCCTCTTCAGATTTTGTACAAATCATGGAGTTATCTCCTTTTTGGGGTCCCATAAAGGGCCAAAAAGGGGGTAAATTGGGTACATCTTAAAAAATATTCTACTCATGAACCGGCTGTTGCATTGGATACATATTTGGAAGTTAAAGTCTTTAGGGCAAGGACTACAAAGTTTTGTACAAGAGAAAAAAATCTGTCAATAAATGGTCGTGCTGCGGATGGGGGATGGGAGTGGTTCGCGTTATTTCTTAACTGAACATTTTCTACTTCTTTTTGAGAACCATTGGACAGATTTCTACCAGACTTGGCAGGAAGCATCCCAATGGGAAGCCACTTCAGATTTTTACAAATCATGGAGTTATCTCCCTTTGGGGCCCCAAAAGGGGCCAAAAGGGGGTAAATAGGGTACATATTAAGAAATGTTCTATTGTTGGATTGAATTCACATTTGGTATTTGAGTCTTTAAATAAGTTTATACAAGAAAAAAATAGACTGTCAAGAAATGGTGGTGCTGGGGGGGGGTGCTTTTAGTTAACTTTTAACATTTTCCTTAAATGTTTCTGCTCATTTGATTCAGGTGACCGATAAGGCCCTCTGGGCCTCTTGTTTTTTATAATTTTGTAAAATTCCGTTATATTCATGTAAATGAAAATAATGTCTTCGTTTAGATATTTAATTAAAGAATGAACTGCAAAACTATGTATCATGCAAATAATAATCTCATAACCCGCACGTTTAAAAACACATCGAAAACGACGTCAAGTCGACGTTACAGGAATGTACAAAATAGCGTGCGACGTACGATAATTTAACATCGCTTTACCTCGGTTTAGCGGAATGATCGTATAAAACTTTCAGTACTGCTAGTGTTAAAATATGCCGAAAACTATCTACTTCATAAATGTCATATTCTAAAAAAAATAACAAAGTTTGCTCTTTATCTTTGTAGAAAATTCATCCCACTGGATGCGAACATTGCTACCGTGTGCCTAACGTACTAAAATACATAGTGCGACGAGAACCAGGGTACATCGTGATAATGTTTTCTGAGTTTTTTTTTTTTTTTTTTTTTTTTTTTTTTTTTTTTTTTTTCAATAATGTCTGTAAGGGGAGTAACCAATTATCAATAAGCTTTTCGCGAAGTACAGCAATTGTAGAATTGTCTCCCTTTCAACGCGAGTTATATTGCTCCTCCCGTAACCACCCACAGCTTTTAGCACGCTGTTGGTACGAAAATAACATGTATTTAGAAATGCGACTACATACAACACACACCGAACCAGTCCAAAATTAAACTCGTTGTAACGTAACAGATGCTTACAGGAGCACAGGCGATATAGAATGAAATTCGGAAATTATTGATCAACAATTTTTTATTTGTTTTTAAGCCGATCATTTTTTTTTTGTTTGACTTTTAAATAAATCGCGAGTGTTTATTTCTACCTTTTAATTGTGTAGTTTGAAATTAGTAGGACAGTAATAAAAACTCTTTCCAAAACGAAAAAGAAAATAGACCAACCGTTTCGGAAAGTAGTCGTGGGTAGGTAATTACTAATTAGATGCTAAAAATATACTCGGAATTCTTCTCACTATCTTTTTATAAAAATGAATGACGGTTACAGGAAAATGGAAAAATGGCAAAGATTTCATTACCTGAACCAGGCAGTGTTTACGTTGCGGTGTGGTAATCAGAAAATGCAAGAGACAAGACTGATCACGTGACAGGGATCGACACATTTAATTCAGTCTTCTTCTCAACTGACACAATATAAATGGCGAAAGGTTGAGTCAAATGGTCAGGTCACTAACTTTGGGATCAAATGGTCCCTTGTCCTAGACAGGAAATTGCACGTAAACACGGGGTTTTGCGTTTGGTCCCCGCTTTTGGAGATTATCCCTTTCAACATATGTATGGGTACTATCAACAAGTAGATAATCGTAAACATATAGTCCGGTCAAGATATTGTGGAACATTTGTATAATTTTTACTTTAGGACAGATCCTCCGTTTATTTCCTGCGGTAAGATTTTTCTTATTTTTTCTGTACTGATATTTAAATATATGAGAAGTAAAAAATGACTTAAAAACTATAGGTCACCAAGCGAATTAAAAAGTTATTGGATTTCAAGGGAGACTACTCTTGTCTAAAACTGCAAAAATGAGGTGTCACTTAAATGCCCACAAAAAGGTGTTCGAAATGACTAGGATTACATAATTAAGTCTTTACTGTGTTCATTATATTTTATTCTGTCTAAATGAGTATCAATTTGGGAAAATTTAGTGATGATTTTAAATTTTTTAGTAAAACATTCTTTCAAAAGTAGCTAAAATTACTCTTTTTTCGCAACGTTTCTGATAATAAAAAATATTCCAGCGGTAAGATTTTTTTTCTTTTTTGGTATAGACATAGTGCTTGGTCATACCTACAAATACAAAAAAAAGAAAAATATATCAAACCAAGCGTTTTTCTTAGTTATAAGTAAAATTTGGTTTACTTTTTGCAGCTCTGTCCGAAATTGTTTCACTACTTTTATCCATATTCTTCCTTATTACCAGCTTTAGATAATTAAAATTGTCATCTTTTGTGTCCATCTGAAGCGGGCTAACTCATAAAGACACCACTTTGCTTTTGTTGCTCCGTTTCCTATCGCTTACGCCAAATTTTGAACGCGTTACAGAAAGCGAAATGTACCATCCGAGTACTATTACACTTTAATTGACCAAACAGAGAAAATTGAAATTACCCAAAAGGGAACTTGTCATTTATCAATCAAACATTAACTAAATGTAGAAAATACATTTGCTGAAAAGGCCAATGACTGAAACGGCTTTATTTCGTTATTTAGGATATGCGCAGTAAGTTGAGCAGTAGCAACTGGAGGATCTGTCCTTAATTAAACAAGAAGGAAAATGTCTTTAATGTTCAATATAATTTTGCATATGTAGGCTCCAATCTTACAGATGTGAGTTACATGTAAGATTCGAACTATCACGTGTACAATTACAGTAGTTTGGAGTTTCACATTATGTTGTTTACATAATTATTGTAAATTCTGTAAACTTGCGCCATTGTGATATCTTGGCTTTACTGTAGGATGAATAATTAGCTGGATTCTCTAATAGGGATCGAGTTTTATCCCGTTAACCGTGAAGTTATTTCGGACAAACAAATATTATTTCGTATGTGTAGTAATAAAATCTCGTTACAACGGCTTGATTTAAGCCGTAGTTACAAGAATTTATAACTACAATGACGGTTTATCAAAACCTAACGACAAACCCAGTCTATTTTCAGCACAAAATTAATATCCATTGCTCCAGCTCCGAGATATGAATGAATATCACCCAAACTAAACAGTGGTAAGAATCAAATCAGGTCAGTTTTGAGGCGTCTGAAATATGGAACACTCCGTAAAAATTGAACCAATAAATTGCAGAAAACATTGCTGGAAAATAAGAATGTACGAGTAGCGGTGGTTACGTTACTGAGGCTTTCTAAAGACGTTTACTATTTCAAAATGTGCGAAACCATATTAAATGACAGGTAGTCAACATTTTTGTTCTTAATTGTCCTCATTGCCTTCAACATTGTCTTTGTACGAGACGTCAAAACTAGGATTTGTTTTGGAAGAAGGTAATTGCACAAAGGGTTTTAGACATTTGAAAGTATTCAAAACCAGCACGAAAATTTGTCAAAATGTTGATAAAAGTTATCCCTCGAATAAACAGTAAAGATAAAATTGTCATAATTTTAATGACGTATTAGAATTTTATGATTATATTTGTTCGGTTGCGATGGTCGCGTTATAACATAGAGATGACAATCATCGTTTTACCCATTTCAGCGACTTTTTAATGCGATTACACAGATAAAATTGAGATAAAAAGTTAAAAACCGCGACAGTCTATGGCAACCGAAACATTTTTGACGCCGGTAATAAAAGTTAATATTTCCATTCATACAGACTTACCAAAGCTGGCGCTATTCGCAAACAACCAAGGAAGACTAGCACTAGCAATCGCTTTAAAGAGACATTTCACATATATTTTCTCATAAATTTTAATTCTATTTTGATCTGAAAGAACATGTTTTTATTTCTCGTGAAAATTCTGAAAATTTTAAACAAAAGCATTGTGCCGTTTACACGAAATTCATCAATTAAATCAATTTATACCTTTTGAACGGAATTAGATTAACAAACCGAAATGAATTCACAATGCATACAAATCGTAAGGATTCGTTAGGAATTCCGTCAATGTGAACCCAACTTTATATATCATGTCAACGAACGACTTATCTCTGCGGAATTAATTATACTGAGTATATAATATTCTCTACTCGTCATAGTTATACTGATTCTGTAATATCTGGTGGCTTTTGCAGACAACCTTAAACAAGATTAACCTGCAAGTATGTACAGGCTGATCTTACTTTATACTGCCTGCTTGTCCTAATTCAGTATAGCAAGAGTAAGCACCAGTTTAGCGCCACTCAGTATATTTTTATGCTGCTATTGTCACCATTTTCGTTACACCGTACGTAATTAAATATTTTCCAAACGACAAATTTTAGCGTAGTCCAATTTGAAAGCTGCTGTAGACGACAAAATGAAAGTAGCAATACTAAAGGTAAAAGCTGTGATAAATGTAGCACAGAAAACATTGAGATAAAAGGCGAAAATGCTGATTATCAGCATTTTCTTCTTTTGTCTCAATGTTTTCCCAAGCCTTATCTCTTGGGGACGTCAAAACCAGGCCTTGTTTGAGAAAGAGTTAATTAAATGTGAAGGCCGCTATAACCCAGACAGATAATGGTTTATAAGATAAATGATGCTTCGTGTGTGAAAAATGATGTGTTTAAATACACTCGTTATTATGACAATAACCCTTTCACATATATCGTCGCTTTTCAACAAAAACATCGTAACTGCAGCTTAGAACAAGCTGCAGTTACGAGGTTTTTCTTGAAAAGCATCGATATTCTCAGGTTTACAGGGGAGAATTTGTTGCAGTAGTGCCGACTGACCTTCTAATCCGATCTCTAGTTTGAGCTACCGCCAACTTCGTCTTCTTGGATAAGATTACGAATCTGTTTTAACTTTAAATGGGACTTGTCATAAAACTTACAAGAGCCAATTCGGGGGGTGGGGGAGTGGAAGGGGCATGAATAAAACAAGTAAAATGCTCATAACCTGTATTTTCTTCTTGTCAGCATTTTATTCCTTTTGTCGCATTGATTTCACATGACTTTTCTATAACGGACGTCAACACCAGGGGTAGTATTAATATCATCAACCAGTCTTATTCTAAATCTATCTCAAAAATACACAACAGCCCATCCGATCGGCCGAGACATATGTCTTGTTCAGTCAGATGACTTTTTATGTAATTTGGTTTAAGACAATCAATAGGGAACGATTTTATCCAGCTAACCGTGACGAAATTTCGGACAAACAGTAGTTACGAGATTTTATAACATCACCGACTGATTATCAAAATATAACAGTCAACTCAGTCTATTTTTATCACAAAATAAATTGCTATTCTGTCTTTTGGAATCGACTTTGACCAAAACTTAGACAGTCTTTTAAAAGCTTAATAGATGCAGATAAAGACAGGGTTTGCGTAATAAGGGCGTAAAATAGTAGTGTCACGTAAAATATTTAGGCGCAAAGAGAAAATGCTGATTATCAAGGATTCTTTCTTCCTTTGCCTCAATGTTTTCACAAGACATTGCTATTAAACACGTCAAAGATAGATCTTGTTTGGTAAAGGGCTGCCGTCTGGTGACATCTGTCACCATGCCCCCTGTACATTAATATTGCTGTCAACTCGACGTGTTGTCTCATTAAAAATCATAATGAAATAAACAATGAAATTTACATAGGGTTATGTCAGCTTATGATATTGTTTCATCAACCCATTCTTTATATATAAATTCACATATGATAAAATTATATGAGTTTTCAGCTTGCAAAGGTCAATTGACAGTACTAGCAGAGTTAAGTTGACAGAATAGCAAAGTAGCAGACTAACTAATTACCTTTCATCAAATGAAGGTTTTGACCGAAAAATGCCTTTTTGTTTTTACGGGAAAATACTACCTTATACACGAATAATACTTACCTTATTCTTACTCTGCTACTCTGCTACTATGCTTGCCGAATAGCAGAGTGGCAGGCTAATTGATTTTCTGTGAGATAAGATGTTTTTGGCAGAAAAAAATCTAACATTGTTTGATTGCTAGCCAATGTGCTTTTTGCTACTCTGTCAAATTTGACTGTTTTAGTTTTTCATATTTAATTTTGTAGAATACTCGTAATGTGGCCATTTTGAGAATTATAGTTAACATCGGCCTTTTTCGAGCGTCGTCGTTACGTATCCGAACGTATTCGGGCGCGGTCGTAAACATTTCGACATGACCCGAATAATTCCGACGTCGCGCGGATCTCAATAGGGGTAGACTACCTTAAGAGATATAAATTTGTCATTTCTGTCAAAAATGTTATCTCATGAACGGCGATCGTTTACTCTGCTGGTCTGCCAACTTCACGAACATTTCACACCAATATTTAGAATGGAGAAAGTCACATTCTGCATAATGTGCTGGTTGTATTCTACGGTGTTTATCAAAATCCATAAAAACCACTGCAAATGATTAAAACAATATAATCATCGTCGTATTTCTAAAAGAGAACTCGTAAGTTCAGCTTGTTTTAAGGATGAATGCAACACTTCGTCGGGAGCAATAGTTTGTCCGAAATTACGTCACCATTTCTAGTAACTGGATAAAATCGTTTCCTTAATTTCTTTCCGATGGTTATTATGATAATAGTTTTGGCTAAATACTAGCAGGGCACGGGGCGCAGATCCCTCTTCGGGTCGATGCGTGTAATTCTGTACCCGAACAATCCATCATCGTATGTCATCAAGGATCTGAATAGAGTTGGGATCAAAGTACTGCGATTACTCGGTTGATGATCACGTTAATATACCGACCTAAGATACATATCTGTAGGCTATGCCATCCTTACATTTTGTCTTACGATCGGTAACGCAGGAAACAGTCACTTTAGGGATTGTCAATTGAATCACATACATTTAAACATTTCACATTGTTTTTGGCTTATATGCTATGGCGACACAAGAAGACGTTGTCACCAAAGAAATGAAAGTCGTCTTCCGGCTGATAAAGCCAGAAATGGATGTCAAGATGTGAACAAACGCAGCGCAAAGATCCCTGGATGAACAGACTGCCACATGCATACGTGTAGGGGCCCATTATAATGCCGGTTAATGTAAAAAAGCACCTCAATAATTTAATGATTTACTAGTAACTCATTTTTTATAAAATAATACACTTACATATATATGGAAAACTCATCCTCGGAAACCCAGCGGTCATAGCTTCGCTACATGACAGCTGGGTTTCCGAGGATGTGGAAAACTATACCTTATTGCATTTGAGGTAGCCATGTAGCCATATTTCAAGATCAGCCACTGCCTAAATGTAGACTGGCAGAGTCCCATACTGCTCTTTTATGTTTACTTCACGACATGAAGATTTTTTCTAGAGCAACATGGTAACTGATTAGACTGCGTGTATACGCATGCTGGAACCCTGTTGGGCTCAAAAGCCTTTGGGATATTTTTTCAGATCTTGGCCAAAATGTATCAAATTAGTACTCTAATTTAAGAATGTCTGACAAAATTGCAGAAAACTGTAGCCAGCATTTCGTATTTTTAAAACAAAAGTATAGCAATAAATCTAATGATGTATTTCGTTATTACATACAGACAATTTCAACAAAACTGAAACATTTAAGATACATTACCTACGTATGTTTGACAAAATGTCGCTTTTCCTCAGAAACCTCGTAACTGCAGCTTCTCTGAAGTTGAAGTTGCGATGTTTTTGGAGAAAAACGACGATAATTTGTAGGGATAGAGATGTTTTGCAAAAAATGGACTCATTATCTTCAATTTCACGCTTTATTGTCATACAAGGTTAACCCGGGACAACTTGATTTTCGTGTGCAAAGTCCGTTAGTTGAGCGTCTTAACAAAACAAAGCCGAAGTGGGGTCATTACATATGCAGATGTCCCGGGTTAATCTTGCTGGACAATATCTATTCCACCCTTCTTTTGCTTTGAATAAATTTTCAGCTAAAAAATTACTCCTATTTTTGGTACATGTGTATTTAACCCTAGTCACGGTGAGAGAATGTATTTTGTTATTGATCTGTGTTGTCTGATCCGATTCAACACTTCTCTCTTCCATAATGCATAATATTTGAAAAGCATTTTTCCGACCCTTTTCAACCTCAATTGATTCCAGTTTCTCTCCCTCCAAAGAATTTTGTGTGGCTCCTCGAAGAAACGGGCCTATTAAATATATAGTAAAATGGATAAATTTCCCAGCATCTAGCTTCTCTCAGAAGTCCCTGCAGTACCTTTTACTTAGTCTGCCTGATAGATCATTCCTTAGTCTTCACTTTAATACCAAGAAAGTGGTATCAATAGCACCATCAGCTTCAATAACGTCTCTGTGAACACAACCACCGTTGCAAATTGTAATCTCTTTCAGGATCTGCATGTGACACACCCCCATGAAAGGTCACGACCGTGCAAGAAACTAATTCCTGTGAGATTCATTAAAACACATCCTAGCAGTACGTTGATGGTCCGCCAGTATGCAGAACCACTTTTCGTGCATCTGTCTATTCTACACACACAGGATCAATGCAGCAAAAAGAGGAAATCTGTTATACTACATGTACGACCCGGAAGCATTTCCCGTATTTTGGAGAGCCTCCATTTACCAGCAGTTTCATGATAAAATTAATCTTAAGAACATTGGAAAAAATAATTGTGATACATAAATGAATGAAAATGAAATAAAAATCTCCACGAGTAAATCATGGTGAAAAGGAACAGTCAGATAATTAAAACACTTTATTGATATTATTCAATGTTCAGTTGAGATGTTCAATTAATTAACCCGTTCACAAACAAGACATGGTTTTCACGTCCATAATAAAGGTTTGGCAAAACATTGAGACAAAAAATAATCAGCATTTTCTTCTCTTGCCTCAATATTTTCCATACTATATTATTGTACAAAAAGCCATCTTTTTCAACATCCATTTTGTAGTCTGTAGCAGCTTTCAAAATGGATCACCCTAAAATTTTGTTATTATTGGGAAATGGTTAAACAGCGGATCGGAATTGTTGCATTGGTAACGCGCTAGATTTGTAATACATGGGCCGTTGGTTCGATCTCCGCTCCAGCAGTATTTCTAATGAGACTCTACACAAAGAGTCCGTCTCTATTTGAACTTAGACGTTGTGTGGGGCGTAAAACTCAATCCAATCTAATCGATTAGACAGAATAAGTTATATATAGAAACAATTAAGTTTTACATCACTTTAATATACTGAGAGGCAAAAGAAAGTATACACTTTTTGTTTGCCAATATCTCTCTTAATTTCCATCATATCGACTCAAATGTACTTTTTATTTCTACCCATAAAGCAATAATTCAGTGTTGTTAAATTTTACATAAAATTGCTTGACTATCCAAACTCTTTCTACATGCCGATTTTGCAAACTTTGTATGTGCGACTTAGTGGAGCATCAAATGTTGCCGTTAAACCGTATTTGATTTCTTTATTCTTTATCATAACAAATCACAACGTTAATGTTTCTCTAACATTATAACCAAATTCTTGGTGGCTGGTAGAAATCGATAAAGACGCCACTTTTTTCATGAAGACCCATTTTTCTATGACGCAGTATGATATGAAAGAAATTTGACACTATACACTGAGTTAGGTGTCTAGAAACATTGTTCGTATTTTTTTTTTTATCAAAATCCGTCTATAAGTTTAGAAGGAATTATGTCAGATACCTTGTATTTATTAAGCCCCCTTTTGCCATGACACATCGTAATAGGGGAAAACACTAACAATGCACGCATGTTCCTCGGTCACTGAAAGCTTTCTGTGAGAAGTTTATCCAAATCCGTAAACAAATGTAGGGGTTGTGTCACTGTGAATGTTTGAATTATTTAATTTATTACACCCCCTTTTTTGGTGACGCTGTATGCTATGAAAAAACCATCGCAACGGAAGGAAGAACAGATACACGTAGAGACAGAGAAGGTTACATCAATGAACGGCCACTATCGGTGGCGATTAAAAATCGTACATACTAAATGAATCGTTTTCTCAGAAAACGTGGAATGACTAGGGTGTATACTTATGTTTGCCTCTCAGTATATTTACATCTATTCTGTTTCAGACTCCCTCAACTTTAAATATGTTTCCCATCTTAATTTGACAATAAAGAACACATAGGGTGCATTCGCACAAGAGGCTAAAACTTTATGTATGTCACACGAAATTAAAACTTTCCGACGGGGGCCAGCCTGTGCAGCACACAACAAATCCATCGAAACCGGGCCCTCTCGAGTTCGATGCGCTACCAACTGCGCCATGGATGCAGCCACATGTGTAGCGGATAAAAGAGGAGCTACAAGAGAACAACATGGATTCAGATCAGACTGTGCGTACGCACAGGCTGATCTGGGTCCATGTTGGTCTCAAAGGCTATTAAGGCCCCTTTCCCACAGTCCTGCAGTCGTAAAAAGGTGGGAGCTCCCGGTGCGAAGTGTAACAGGGTGTCTTTGATAAGGACCTGACTTGAAATGTACATTTATGATTAAAGTGGTTTTATGCTAATTTAATGGTTTAATATTTCAAACGTTCTTTTTCAACAAAGTAGCAACTATATATATATACACACATATGAATTATAATTTTACAAAGTCATGAATATTTTGTAGTGAGCAAAGCAGATACTTTCTGGGTCAATTACTTCTGAGATATGGAAGAGTTGTATTTTCTTATTTCATTTTTTCCTAAATAAGGCAATGCACGAAATTAAATTATTTGATTAAAATACTTTGTCAATCAATTAGACATAATGATGTTTTAAGGAAGTTACTCGTAATGTGGCCATTTTTAAATTAATAAAACATCGGATTTTTTCGAGCGCTTTCGTAGGGTATCGGAACTTATTCGAGCGCGGTCGTAAACATTCGGCGGTGGACAGTTTCACCGCCGAATGTTTTTGACGTCGTCCAAATAATCCCGACGTCACGCGAATCTCATTAGAGGTTGACTGCCTTAAGCATGGAAATGTTCTTTAGACCATTTACCGGTATTTTGAATGCGTGCTGATCTGTGGCCATGTCTTAGACGTTACTCCATTTCACAAACTGATTTTTTAAACAAAATTCAAAAACTGTTGCCGACGACAAAAATGATGTATATAAAAATGAGTTTGAGAGCAATGAGAGCAATAATCAAACAAAGAAAATACGAGACAATACAAATATGCTAGAATAAATCGGCACCTCCCTCTTCTGCTTCAATGTTTTCACATGCTTTTCTGTGTTAGGGACGTCAAACATTTTGGAGAGGGTTAATGTATAACGTTTCTACAATTTCAAGATACTCGTATATTCTGACTTGAAGCTATTGCAGTCAAAACTGGGTTAGAACGGAACATTACAGTCCTTGTGATGAGACATATTAACAGAAAGCAAAAGAGGGAAGTGCTGATTTATAAAAAGGATTTGGAAAGCATTGACGTAAAAGAAGGAATTGCTGATAGCATTTTCTCCTTTTGCCTCAATATTTTCTGTGAAATACTGTGCACAGTTTTATTTGTTTATAGCATCATTGCCACCATCGTTGTTTTTCAGATTTTTGACAGACCCAAACTTATGCTATGAAATGGTTAAAGTAATAATTATCATTAACGGGTGAGATAGAAAATACTGAGTTCATGTTGAAACCAGAAGGCGACATCGTCTTGTTTCTCATGGCCACAACTTTCTGATTTATGCTGGGACATTTTGAAAGGGTCGTAAATAAAAAGAAAATAAGTCTTTCAGAGCCATCAAGCTACAATAAACCTTCTGGGAAGTGCAAAAAGTATCAACTCTAGTCAGCCTGTGCAAATTGCACAGCCTGACTAGGATCGAAACTTTTTGCTCTGAAAACAGTTTTGTTGATATAATGATGTTTGTATACCGTATAGATAGACAACGACCTGTGAATGATCAAAGACCAGCGAGTCTAAATTGACGGGGGCAGAAGGATTTCGTATTATGAAAATATGTGACTCGAACCCGTTTCCCTGTAATAAATCGACGTAGTACTATCTGGATACAGCTACTGAACTAACACGGCATCGCGGACAGCACGCAATACCTGTCATTGTTCGCTTTTATTCAGTGGAAAATAGGCGCCCCTCCCTATTTACATGTATTGGAATATACCGTAACCTTTCGTCACGGCTCACGACCCGATGTCTATTTATAGCATAATGATGTTTGAATTGTAAACATGCTTTACCGTGTTGACCTATCCTGAACACGGTTGGGATTGTGCATGATGGGATGGATAACGACTACCGACAATAGGGAACGATTTTATCAAGTAAACCGTGAATTAATTTCGGACAAATAAATAGTATTTCGTTGGTCTTGTTATAAAATCTCTTAACTACGGCTTGAATCAAACCGTAGTTACGAGATGTTATAACAACACCGACAGTTTATCAAAACATAACGGTTTAACTCTATTTTTTGCACAAAATTTGATGCCAACTCGCCTCGCTTCAGGTAAGACATTTTGCAATAACTCTGTTATTTCTGTATCAATTTTCAAGCGGTTTGCTGCATGTACCCCGCCTTATCGAGCTCTTTCATCGGATGTATGACATATTAGATAACTCATGATACTTTTTCCGAAATATTGTCCCAACCGACCAGAAAGCGAATTGGTAACGACTACGGCCAAATTAACCACGCTTCAGGTAAGAATTTGTGCAATAACTTTCTTATTTCTGCGTCAATTATCATGCGGTTTGTTGCATGTACTCCGTCTTACTGAGCCCTTTTCTCCGATGTATTATTTATCTGGAACTTCCCTGTACTTTTCTCAAAAACCGATCCCAACCGACTAGAAAAGGGGCCTGAATTTTTTGTCGTTTTTCTGGTCGGTTGGGATCAATTTTTGGACAAAGTACAAAGATTTTACAAACAAGTCATATATCCGAGGAAAGAGCTCACTAATGCGGGGTACATGCAACAAACCGCTTGAAAATTGGAGCAGAAATAAGAAAATTATTGCACAATTTCTTACCTGAAGCGAGGCAAAATTTGTCCGTATACTCCAAATTCGTTATCCATCCCATCATGCACAATCCCCACCGTGCTGAATCTGATCTTTTTTGTTTTATTTTTGTTTCCATATTTTCGGTTTACGGTATTCACGGAAGGTCACTTTTAGCGTGACCGGTCACACATATTAAAGTGACATTTCAGAACTTTTTGTCATAAATTTTACTTTTATTTTTATCTGAAAGAGCATATTTCCTTATGAAAATTCCGAAAATATTGCTCCGTTTACGAGAAATTTATATTTTTGTGTTAAAATTGAACAAATTGTTGTGGACAACAGTTCGGATTTATATGCAATTTATCGATTATGTCTCAACTTTAAATGCGTGTTTCTCGCTTATTGGCAACAACTGAAAAAAACTAATAGTATCTATACTCATTAGAATAACCAATCTTGGCATCAAGACATACTTTAAAAAATTGAAATTGGAATGAAATGTCCCTTTAAACCCTTTCACATGTAGCAGATTCTGGTCCGGACCTTATTAATCCATTACCACACAGTGACTCTTTTTAACTCCCCACAAAATAATGGCCATGGAAAACATCGTGGAAAATGAAGAAATTGCTTGTGACAAGCAATTTCTCCATTTCCCACAATGTTTCCACCCAAAAACGCACAAAAAGTAAAAAATTCATTAACTTGAAGTTGTCGTCTGCAAGAACTTTCAATTTGGACCACCCTAAAATTTTGTCGTTTGGCAATGAGTTAAAAGGTAATACAGATACATTTGAACAAGATGTAAAGAAATGCATGAAAATGGATTTCCGGACACGGAGAAAAACTATAATACACGAATCTTCCAGTTTTTCTCCTTGCCTTTCGGTCCTTCTAAAACCCATTGAGTTAGCGACACAAATGACGGGGCCCACGGCTTATTGGGGAAAAAGTTTTGGGGTGAGAAACCTCTAAAAAGAAGTCCATATTTAAAGTTGTGTGTATCAAATATCAAAGACTTGATAGAGATATTAATCAATCGTGAAATTGACACGGTCGTAAAATTAACTTTGCTTCCCCGTAAAAATGGTGCAGACTATTAAGTGCACATTAGGAGGTCAAACTTTTTGTAAGAAGAAAAAAACATTAAAAACATTGTCCACACAAAGTCGAAAACCTCAGGTATTTAAAAAGAGTTCAGAAAGATTTTGACAAAAGAAGACATTGCTTTTAATCAGCTTTTTCTCCTCTTTGCATCAAGGTGCTTTACTCTAAAATTTACTTTTGGGAGGGGTGAAAAAACACAAGCATTCGCCTTGCTAAATTCTCTTGAGTCACTTGCTTACATTATTGTTGCGCAAGGAAAATCAAGGTTTGGTCTTGGGTTCTACGTTGAAAGGACATATTCATTTGAGTACCTTGAGATATGAATCAAAATACGCCCCCGTGCACATTAGGGTCTTATTAACCCTCAAGGAGGGACCAAGGTCCTACATTTCTTAATGGCCCCTAATTGCTCACTTGGTACAGGTCCTTACTTGACACCAATACAGAACACAGTCGGGCCTTCTTGATTTATGGCATCGGACGATCGTGAGCGACTGACACCATAGACTACAATAATTTTTATATCGTCGCTTTTCAACAAAAAACTCGTAACTGCAGCTTGATTTAAGCTGCAGTTACGAGATTTTTTGTTGAAAAGCAGGGATATAGCGAGTCGAGTAAAAATGATCGTGAAAGTGGGAACGAAGTGATTGATACATTTTATCCTATAGAATCCATCTATCTAACCAGACCAAGGGGTCCATATTATCATCGCCCGTACGAAAATTTCATCATTATGCTTTCTCGTCAATCTTGGTCGTACGATTTTTGGTAATACGTGCCAAATGCGGCATTCACTAACAAATCAGTTGTCTGTGCTTGTTTTATTCAACGACGGAGTCGTTTTTTTCTGACGCTTCATTTCATCTTGACGAATCTTTGCTTGGAATTCAAATTTAGCACAATGTTTTCCTGAACAACTTAAACTTGTGCTACAAGGCGACTGCGCAGAACTACCATCTAACTTATTTTCAGTGTAAATTTTATCATTCATGATGGTAGCCTACTATGCGAATTCATAACAATGTGATTGATACCACTCTATAGGAATTATAGGATATACTAAAATGTTTAAATCCTTTGACAAAATAAGAAGAAATTTGACGAACCTAACACAAACAACAGAGACAGCTCTCTTAAACATGTTGGAAATAAGTACATGGACCTTCTTCTCTCTCTATACATGCTCGTCATTCAGAAAACATTTGTATGTCGTGCGAGCTGTTTTCTCGAAAATTGACAAGGTCCGAACAGAACAGTCAGACTTAAGTATTCTTATGACCTTCGAGGTTGAATAGTATTCATGGCCAAAGAGGAAACGTGTGGTCGTCTAATTTGAAAGTATATGTTGACAAACTTCAAATGTAACCACTAAAACCATAAAAAGGGTCTGAATCGGTGTATAACAGTATTCATTAATGACTTATTACAAGATATAATGAACATAATTACAGGCGTTACATTTGTACTTTAATCTGTTACAAAAATAGTTATCATATAATCAATTTTTGAATTAATTCATATTCAAGTTTACAGTTTTTTTTACAAGAAAAAAATAACAATTTTATATTCTCATTCAAAAAGGCGCGACAAAGTTTTGATAGGGATCGGTTATTTAATTCACATAACCCTTTCGTGTAACATCCTGCGAAACAAAATTTATTGTCATCTTTTATCTGTCTGATTTTTTTACCTCTTTTGCACTCTTAATGTTTTAAAGACTCAAAGTTACATATATAAACTTGAAGGGCATGGCAAATGAGATACAAATTATCGTTAATTTCCTTTTACTTTAGATGAAAAAACGAATTCGTCTTTTTACTGATTTTTTTGCAAACATCACGAATTAGCAGAACAGATACTGGTACATGCATGTGAATAGCTCATAATAGTGAACACTAACATCAAAATACGAAAAATGAAATTATATTTTGTAATAAATGTTAGGATTAAACACTTTAAGGATTTTTTTTATTTTAGGACGGACTAGAATAGACTTTGAATAGACTAATATCGTTAAAAAGACATCCCATTTCAAATTTCAAAGTATGGTATAATGTCAAGATTTGTAATTCTTATGCGATTAAATGATATCTTTTATTTAAAACTTTTACTGATAAACCCCAAAAAGGAACATTTTTAAAGTTCAGACAGAAATGACAAATTCTATTTACAGTCAACTGTGGTTAACCACAATTAATCTAATAAAAAAAAATATTGCTGGTAAACGGCGCAATGCTTTGGGATGGAATTTTCAGTATTTTCATGAAATAAAAATAAAGGTAAAAATCATGGAAAAATATATAAGTGACGTGATGTCTCTTTAATGGTACATGATAGATCAGGAAAGGTCCATCTTCGCAAGCCAAGGGTTCTACCTCCACTTTGTTCCTTACGAAGTTCGTAAGGAACAAAGTGGAGGTAGAACCCTTGGCTTGCGAAGATGGGAAAGGTCAGGCACTTAGACGGTCTCGGATAGCGTGTCAGACTTTACAGCGACAGTGTTAAAGTTGTCAGCGATATAAAAACCTCAATAATATGGATGTCATTGATATAAAACATACAATTAATGTGTGTCACGAGACTAAAATGACCACAAGCGCCATTAGTATTACTTGATGTGACCATGGAAAACAATGTTAGGTAGATTGTATTAGATTGTATACCATATTAAACACGCAAATAAAAAACCGAAAACATTTTATCGTTTTGCCATTTCATTTGTACTTGTTTGTGCAAAATGAAGTTAATTGAAATTGATACAAACGCAATTCCAAACATGAAAGAAACGATATAAGTAGATTGATACTTAATCACAGAACCAAACATTTTGAAAAATAGAAAAGCAACAGTCCAGTCTATGAATCAACACTTTGAAGGATCTTTGATAAAATGTAGCACATTTTCAAAAATATGAACTTGAATGATGAAGTTGGTCTCTCCATAAATCAGGTCTTTGAAATAATTGGTTTCATTTGACGTGCATTTTCCTTTAGAAAATAAATGTTGAAAATAATAAAAATCATTTGAGATATCATATGTCTCAAATTAAAGCACAGTATTCTGTCGTCTAAAACCCTTTTTCCAAGATATACAATCTTTGGCTGGTCCACATTAAGAGAAACGTTGCAGAAAAAAACGAATAAAGTTTGCAAAAAGTGATTTTTTATGAAAACATTCACCAGGATCTCGTAACACATTTGTAAAATTCAGTACTTTTTCCTTACTTGCCAAAATTTCTGAATGGTTTTGTATTAGGGACGTCAAAATAAGTATTTTTTGGGAAAGAGTAAAGTCCGTAAATTGATTTACGGTAGATGTTAAAGGCACGGATAGCACTAATGAGAGCCCTTTACGAGTGATAAAATCACATGAGCAGATGCACTTGGGTGAGCGTACGACCCCCTATATTTACGGACACCTGTGATCAAAGACTCAACAAAATAGCCAACTATTTTGCTTAAAGTGTTGTGTTGGTGTTATTGTAAAACCTAGTATCTACAGCTTTAATCAAGCTGTAGATACGAGGTTTTGTAATAACATCAACGATTGACAATCTTGCAGATGTCGGAACACACGTCTCATTAAAGTAAAACAGCATTGCAGGCAACATAACCATTGTTACTTATTCCGAATATATAATTTACACGCATAAAACATTAATGGAAAGCAAAAATGTCGGGGAACTACCATTCTCGTCATCTGTATCATCAAAGTTCCGGAGGACGTTTCTGTTTTATTGTTTAAAACTAGATTTAGTAGAAAAGTATAAAATGCTACCACCCATGCGGCATACGGTATTGTACTTCTGTTTGCCATATAGATCTAAATGACATATTTCAATTAAACAATAATCTTATATACATTTATCTATATCAGATCATTGATCATTATTATGTTCGGCGAAACAAAACATAAAAAAACATCTTCCTCATAACGCGACCAAACAGATATACAAACGAGCGAATCGATCTATCTAAACCTTTAAAGGGGACCAGCTAGGCTGTCGAAAATGCAAATGGCACAATAATTACAAACCAGAAAATACGTATGAAATTACAAACCTGAAGGGGTAGATCATTCATGTCCACAAGTAAGCACTCGTCGAGCTTTATTAAGTATTAAAATCCAAGTCAATTGATAACGTGCGGGCATCCTTGTTTTTGTTTTGTAACGGCTACATATGCCCAACCTTCAAAAGTCAATTACGTCAGAGGTACGTCATCTGTGCTCAGCGAGATTCAACACACCGTACAACCGACTGCTTTGAAAGTTTGCGAAGACAGATTCGGCATCTGATGTCATGTGCATGGTAGGTCAAATGAATTAACTTTTATAAATTAACGCAAGGATCTTTGGTATTCTACAGTTGATAAATACGCGTATAAATGTTCAGTGTTTGTACAAAATAAACATTTCCACGTATCCCTCGCAAATAAGGCCACAGTCATCGACAGAGCCGGTTGTACGGTGTGTTAATACCGCGGATGTGTGTCTCGTTGACCTTGACCTTGTCTCGTTTTGAAGTAAAAATAGAATGTGTAAACACGCTTGTAAAGGATTGATCTATAGCAAAGGAAATGTGGTTATTCGCCGTGTTTGAGGTTTTTATGCATTGCAAATTGTTTTTCCATGCACAAATATGAGTTCCCGAACAGTTCGGAAGCATATTAAAAACCTAGAATGGGCCCCTTTAAGGTGTTAGCATACATGTAAATTCTGGAATACGATCAACCAGTACGTCTTGTCTCCTTCTGTTTATCACTTTATAGTGATTCTAAAGGCTTTTTATATGGGGATTTTAAAACCCGTCATTGTATGGTAAATGTTTACTCGGGGCTTGGATGCTGTGGACGTTATCCTATTGAAACTGTCCGGGGTTTAGTACAGTGACGCGTAAATCACACTTGAAGGGAACCATAAAACCAAAACTTAATTAAATTCTCAGTATGAAGCTTTTAACCCTTTCCCACACATTGACACTTTTGGACGCCCCACAAAATAAAGGCTTTGGAAAACATTGTGGAAAATGAAGAAATTGCTTGTGACAAGCAATTTCTTCATTTCCCACAATGTTTTCTACCAAGAAAGACCAAGAAAGACAAAAAAATGTTAAATTTTGTTCAATGGAAATTGTCGTCTGCAACACATGAGTTTGGACTAGGCTAAAACTTTGTTGTTTGGTAATGGGTTAAATCAAGTTTGATGCACTGTAGAGTCACTATATATGGGCTTTGAGTATGTGCTATATATGACTCGAGCTTTAACCCATTACCAGACGGCAAAATTCAGGGTGGTCAAAATTCAAAGATGTAGCAGATGACAATTTCAAATACATTAAATTTTACTTTTTTGTCTTTTTGATACAAAAAGTGTGATATATGAAGAAATTCCTCGACGCAAATTTCTTCATTTTCCACATTGTGTTCCAAATCGATTATATGTGGCGTCAAAAAACGTCAATTTATAGGTAATTGTTAAGGCGTTAAATTTGGAGTGGAAAAGAAAAAAAAAAAACAATAGTTCGAGTCCCAACGACACTTCTATTTTATAATGCTGTTTCCTAGCAGCATAATTATCTACATGAATCAATACCATAAAAAACCGTTTAATCATTCACTTGTAATCTATGAACAATTTAAAATCCTAAAAAAAAATTCAAGGGCGGATCCAGGAATTATTTCTAGGGGGTCCAAGCCCAAGATTTTTTCCGGGGGGGGGGGGGGTCCAAGCTCAAATTATGGCGTAAAATGTAATGAATATGTAACGTTACACTTATAGAACGTTAAAATATTACTTAATTGTGTGCTGATTAATTGATCATAGCCAAAGGTCTAATTAAACGATGGTAAAACTATTGTCTGAAATTGATAACTGGTCTATTCGAACAATTATATATATTAAAATCAATTTTGTAAATGACATGGATGATCTTTGATCTGTCACCTTTTCTGTTTAAAGCACTTGTATTGAAGATGTTGATGTCCTGAAAACTTAATTAAATGACACTAGCACGTGTCTACACGTGACCTCTGATTCTGGCAGCTGACAGAGCACGTGTATTTCATATAGGACATTGGCCGCGCGTGTGCAAATTGTACTCTAACATTTTTATTAAACAGGTTGTATTGTGTAAAACAAGTGAATACCAAAGTAATAAAGACCATGACATTAACAATTTCATTCTTAATTGTTTCATGTTGAACCTGATTTCAAGTTCATATTAGTAAAAAGACAATGGGCATCTTCAATATCCGGTCAGGACACTGTTCGATATTACCTTTTGGATGTGTCGCGCCACAGAAATTGATGCATTTTTGTCATTGTCTGTCCGACGAGCCGTTTTCATGGTACTCATTTGAGATCAGCTTTCCAATGAAAATGAAAAATACAGACATGTACCTATATATCACAACCATCTTTCGACGACGTTACACAAGGGGTTTGTTAAGATTTTACCTCAAATATTATAGTGTGGCAGCATTTACCCGGGGTATTTGCATTTGTATTTGACATCATTTCTTAAAATGTTCACTGTTCAGCTAACAAAAATAAAATTTTTCCCGTGTTAACATTGGTTCACTATAAATCTCTACATTTAGCATTGTTATACACGATAAATGATTTCGACATCTGCTATTAACTAGAGGTGCTCCGCCAGATCATTTATCGTGAGCTATACTGGTTTGAAACCCTGTGTTCTGACACCATCAAAAACATGCTAGTCAATAATGCAGCTCAATGTCCTCTTGAAGCTTTTCATGGATGGAATCCGAAAACGACCATATTATGTCATAATTGCCGTATGTAAAATTGTAATAGGAAAAATGGCAGAAGTGAAATTGCCAGACTTGCAGTATAAATTGCATTTTACCTATGACATTTACTGTTATGGGTATGGTACAAATGAGCCAGGATCTGGAAGAATGCCCCTTAAGGCTTTTGAGCCCAACATTGATCCAGATCAGCCTGTGCATACGCACAGTCTGATCAGGATCCACGTTGTTCTCCAATAACTTCTTCGTGACCTGTAGTAACTTACAGAGAGCAGCATGGATGCATATTGGACTGCATTTGACAACAGGCTGATCTTCAAACTCAATTTTTAAAAATGCTATAAGGGACGTTTTTTCCAGATCCCGGCTCAAATGTATTTTTACCGCGCATCGGAGAAAGAATCATGCTTATCACTGAGGCGTCAACACTGTATGGAAACTACTGTATGTATAGTTAGCTGGGTTTTCCGAAGTCAAAATAAAAATGGCGGACGGGATTTCTGTACAAGGTAGGTGTCATGTATTTTTGGCCACATACTATTAAATATGTTCTTTCATACAACTTGACGGATATCAGCGTGAAGGCAATTGGTTGGAGAACCAATAAATTTAGCCCCCTTTTTACGAATTTGCCTCGTTTGACTGTATTGTTTGAATGGACACAGTGTCGTGTTGACCTTGAAATTCGAATCGATATATTTTGAAAAATCGGTCTGTATTTCAGAATTCCTAATGTTCCTGTCAACAACAAAGGGCTAGATGGGTGGAGAAATTGATATTCTTACCTGAAATGTTTCGACAGATCGTCTGTGTAGTCTACATTTATTGTAATTACACTTTGAAAATTCGCATGCTGTACAGCTGTGTGAAAACCGAAACTAACCCGGTGTACAGCTGGGTGAAACTGTTTTTCTGTATGTGTGGGTGCAATATCTAACCCGAAAACATTGTATGTTTGGGTTTTTCTGGATACAATCAGATACATGATTCCGAAACTCTTTTGTGTTGAACTATCGAAATATATATTCCAAACTATCCAAACGATTTTCATTAAATGAGACATTTCACATATAATTTCGCATAAATTTCACCTTTTCTTTTATCTGAATGAACTGAATTTCTATTGAAAATCCTGAAAAGTTCAAACCAAAGTTTTGCGCCGTTTAAAAGACATATATTTAATCTTGAAATTAAACTCATTGATGGATGCCGCAATTAAAATGTAAATGAAATTTGTCCTTTTCGTCTCAACTTTAAAGGCGTTTCTTTTACTTATCAGCAACATTTTCAAACAACTGATAGCATTTTTTAAAAACGCATTAGAATAATCGACCTTGGCATCAAGACATACCTTTCAAAATGAACTAGCAATGTTATGTCTTTTTAGTGTGCTTCAGAAAACGTATGAAATCGATAATCTTACTTCAGTCTTTCTGTATATTTTTTTCCATTATCGTTTTCGTTCTGTGGCACACCCAAAGTGAATATTCACACCATCTTTTTATAACTGGTATCGGACTATCCCACAAATGAAAGTATACACATAATTATATAATAACTAAATCAAGTATATCATGCTTTTTTTTCAAAGTGTAATTACAACCAAAGTAAAATTACACAGACGAAATATTGAAATATATCCCTTAAGCTTAACTACGGTATCAATTTCTGCACCCATCTAGTCGTGTGCTGTTTTCAGGAAAATTAGGCATTCATATCTGTTCATCAGGTAATAATTATTCAAACATTTTAAAACTTGGTTAAATTGAACAGGTAGCCATTGTTAAAAGTGATAAAAGATATTGAAACTTTGTTATTTTCCAAAAAATGTGTACACCTATTTGTCAAAATGAAACTGCGGATTCAATTAAAATACTTTTTGATGCTGTTTGTCAGTCATTATTTTAACGTTTTCAACATTCAATCACAATGCACTGATATAATGGGGTGACGCCATTATTCACCAAATTTGACATGGCTGTCGATTGTTGACATATTTTTACTATAGAACTGGGATTTTGACAATGATATTTTTGATAAAACAGAAGTAAAAATGTTATTTTACAAGAAGACATGATATGAATAAGGAAAATTATTTATTTTCATGGCTGTCATTTGTTAAATATAAGTAGACCGATACAAAGGGGTTCCAGGCTACTACGACCTTTCGATGTGTGGCCATAAAACGGTAAATATTTTTTATACAAAATTGAAATATAGAATTAATGCTGTTGAACATAATATGCCAGTGGCGGATCCAGGATTTCGATGATGGGGGTTCAAATATATACGAATAGGGGCCTGGGGAAGTTACTGGTACATACATACACTTACTCTGTATATAATCTGCCAGGGCATATATTTGTGGTCAAACTATGATCGACCTTATCATCCTTTACAATTTGAAGTAGATTACGGATGGAACAAATACTCATTCACTACCAATTTGGCACATTCGTTGCATCAAAACTGTTGTTTAATAGTAGCTCGAGTGTGCTTCAGAAAACGTATGAAATCGATAATCTTACTTCAGTCTTTCTGCATATTTTTTTTCCATTATCGTTTTCGTTCTGTGGCACATCCAAAGTGAATATTCACACCATCTGTTTATAACTGGTATCGGACTATCCCACAAATGAAAATATACACATAATTATATAATAACTAAATCAAGTACATGTATATCATGCTTTTTTTTCAAAGTGTAATTACAACCAAAGTAAAATTACACAGACGAAATATCGAAACATATCCCTTAAGCTTAACCACGGTATCAATTTCTGCACCCATCTAGTCGTGTGCTGTTTTGAGGAAAATTAGGCATTCAGAAATACATTTCGTTATTTAGCCTTACATTTTTTTTAATTTTTCAAAATCATAAAATTATTGAAATGATATGTGGTACATGTAATACCATAGGCGTAGGAAGAGGGGGGCCAGGGGGGGGCCTGCCCCCCCCCCAATAATTTGAAAAAGGGGTCTGGCCCCCCTATGGCCCCCACTAGAACGTTTGCCCCCCCCCCCCCCAATATTACAAACCTTCCTACGCCACTGAATACTATTGTTATTTTTTTATCATATTCCCCACGTAATTAGGGGGAAGCTAACGTTGTTCAAGGTCATACAATTTTTAATATTATGTAGTTGAGTCATATTTCGTTACATCCGGCGTAACTGCCCCTTCCCCAGCGAGATTTAATTTGCGAACCAACCTTCTAAAATAGATATCATTTAATGAATAGATTAATGTAAAGTGCTATCTTGTTTCTTGTTTTGTTTTTGTTCACAATAGGGTTTGAATGTATCTATGTCAAGTTTACTTCCATGGGATAGTTTCCGTTTTTTTTTGTCAACATTATGAATAATATTTCACTCGAGCTACCATTAAACAACAGTTTTGATGCAACGAATGTGCCAAATTGGTAGTGAATGAGTATTTGTTCCATCCGTAATCTACTTCAAATTGTAAAGGATGATAAGATCGAACATAGTTTGACCACAAATATATGCCTTGACAGATTATATACAAAGTAAGTGTATGTATGTACCAGTAACTTCCCCACGCCCTTATTCGTATATATTTGAACCCCCATCATCGAAATCCTGGATCCGCCACTGGCATATTATGTTCAACAGCGTTTATTCTATATTTCAATTTTGTATAAAAAATATTTACCGTTTTATGGCCACACATCGAAAGATCGTAGTAGCCTGGAACCCTTTTGCATCGGTCTACTTATATTTAACAAATGACGGCCATGAAAATAAATAATTTTCCTTATTCATATCACGTCTTCTTGTAAAATAACATTTTTACTTCTGTTATATAAAAAAATCATTGTCAAAATCCCAGTTCTATAGTACAAATATGTCAACAATCGACAGCCATATCAAATTTGGTGAATAATGGCGTCACCCCATTATATCAGTGCATTGTGATTGAATGTTGAAAACGTTAAAATAATGACTGACAAACAGCATCAAAAAGTATTTTAATTGAATCCGCAGTTTCATTTTGACAAATAGGTGTACACATTTTTTTTGGAAAATAACAAAGTTTCAATATTTTTTATCACTTTTAACAATGGCTACCTGTTCAATTTAACCAAGTTTTAAAATGTTTGAATAATTTTTACCTGGTGAACAGATATGAATGCCTAATTTTCCTCAAAACAGCACACGACTAGATGGGTGCAGAAATTGATACCGTAGTTAAGCTTAAGGGATATGTTTCAATATTTCGTCTGTGTAATTTTACTTTGGTTGTAATTACATTTTGAAAAAAAAACATGATATACTTGATTTAGTTATTATATAATTATGTGTATATTTTCATTTGTGGGATAGTCCGATACCAGTTATAAAAAGATGGTGTGAATATTCACTTTTGGTGTGCCACACAGAACGAAAACGACAAGGGAAAAAATATACAGAAAGACTGAAGTAAGTTTATCGATTTCATACGTTTTCTGAAGCACACTAAAAAGACATATAACATTGCTAGTTCATTTTGAAAGGTATGTATTGATGCCAAGGTCGATTATTCTAATGCGTTTTTAAAAAATGCTATCAGTTGTTTGAAAATGTTGCTGATAAGTAAAAGAAACGCCTTTAAAGTTGAGACGAAAAGGACAAATTTCATTCACATTTTAACTGCGGTATCCATCAATGAGTTTAATTTCAAGATTAAATATATGTCTCTTAAACGGCGCAAAACTTTAGTTTGAACTTTTCAGAATTTTCAATAGAAATTCAGTTCATTCTGATAAAAGAAAAGGTGAAATTTATGCGAAATTATATGTGAAATGTCTCATTTAATGAAAATCGTTTGGATAGTTTGGAATATATATTTCGATAGTTCAACACAAAAGAGTTTCGGAATCATGTATCTGATTGTATCCAGAAAAACCCAAACATACAGTGTTTTCGGGTTAGATATTGCACCCACACATACAGAAAAACAGTTCACCCAGCTGTACACCGGGTTAGTTTAGGTTTGCACACAGCTGTACAGCATGCGAATTTTCAAAGTGTAATTACAACAAATGTAGACTACACAGACGATCTGTCGAAACATTTCAGGTAAGAATATCAATTTCTCCACCCATCTAGCCCTGTGTTGTTGACAGGAACATTAGGAATTCGGAAATACAGACCGATTTTTCGAAATATATCGCTTCGGATTTCAAGGTCAACACGACACTGCGTTCATTCAAACATTACAGTCAAACGAGGCAAATTCGTAAAGAGGGGCCTATATTTATTGTTTCTCCAACCAATTGCCTTTACGCTGATATCCGTCAAGTTGCATGAAAGAACATATTCAATAGTATGTGACCAAAAATACATGACACCTACCTTGTACAGAAATCCCGTCCGCCATTTTTATTTTGACTTCGGAAAACCCAGCTAACTATACATACAGTAGTTTCCATACAGTGGTCAAGGGGGTAGAATCGGCATCAATATGATGCCTGAGTGCAGTATTTATATAGAGGCAGATAATGGCAAATCCCGGTCCTGTCTCTGCGGTGTTATGAAAAGATAGCATAATTTATATAATATATGAACGAACATGGATACTCTTTGCACAATCTAACCACACTGAAACTTCTTTTTCAAGTACCAGAATGAACCTTTTTCCATGACAGTTCAAATTGTATTCACAACATTTCAAGTCTATTTCACCTGGGTCGCCATTAGCCCATACAATCAGCATTATTGACAATTTTCTCTACTGGGAAATGTGGCTGGTCGGATCTTAATGTGTCATATTGGAAACGTATACAGTCAATGACATTGCAGCGTTTTGAATGTAACCATTAAATGTGTTTGGAATAGTTCAATAGTATAGGGTAAGTTTTAACATAATTATAAATTCTGATTTAAGAATTGTTAAGATAACACTTTCCCAAAAAACAAAATTCCAGACAGTCCCAATTAGATACATAATGCCAAAATCTGACAAAATTTCAAATATATTGTCTTTCGGTCTAATAAGAAGAATATGCTGTCTATCGGCATTTCCTTCATTTGTCCCGATGTTTCCCCTTTACATGAACTTCAAACGATAACTTGGTGGGAAAAGGGTTGATCAAGGGGTAAGTGATTAGTCTGATCCGACTCTAGTACATCTTTGCTAGCCAAGGTTGAACCCACCTATGTTTGTATTCACCCTTGGCGGATTTAGTCCGATTTTCTTGCAATCGTGAAGCGCCGCCTAGCGGTTGTCCTGCTGGTTGTTTACGTCCATTATTAATGACGTCATTAACGCGCGTTGTCTTTCGCGTCATACGCCATGCGGATTAGGTAAAAGTTAGCTGCTTTTTTGGTCTAATTATCGAAAGTATAATAATTCGTCGATTAAAGATAGAGAATTCCTGTTTATTGCAGTGAAATTCTTAGGAAAGATCGCCCATCTTCGCGTTTTTGAGTTGGAAATGCAATGCTTTTTCCCGCCCGTTGTCATGGATTGGTTACTCATAACAAATGTATCAGTCGACAATCTGATTGGTTCCAGCGAGACCTCGCTGGAACCAATGAAAACGTTTTCATTGTTAAATACGCCAAGGGTGAATACAGAAACGACGTTACGTCGTAGATGTCACCCTTGGCTTGCGAAGATGACTCTAGTAGCCTATGTTCCATGTGAATAAAAAATTGTGACATGCGTTATTCAATTTTCACAAAGAAGCCGAATTAAGGATTGCAGCCTATCGTTATCTTCAAAACACTTCGTGAATCTTCGGGTGTCATCGGTGGCAACGGAAATTAACGAGTGATACCCTCGTCAATTTCTGGACGTCATCCATGACACCGCAAACTGACGAGGGATTGTCTCGTCAATTTCTGTTGACACGGATAACGCCCGAAATTGTTAGGTAGAAAATGGTGGGTTGTAATCCTGAATTCAGAAAATTATCATCTAGCGGTTCAATGTCAAGCAATTTTTATATCAGACATGTAATGGCGCTGTCACAAGCCGCCGTACTAAAGATTGAAAAGTATCTTGTAAAAAAAATAACTGGTGAACAATGGCTCGAAATCCACCAACTTAGTACATTTTCAGCATTTTCTGATTTAATCTACGGATATTTTTCCCTTAGTAAGACAGAAAAAGGGTAATAAAAATGCATAATGCAACATTTCAAGGCTGATCGCGTTAAATCTGCTCCCTTGATAAAACATCAAACGTTGAGTTTTCAACCTTATTGAAACATATTGGATTTGAAGTGGCCTGTTGGGTGTCTTCAAAAACGAAACTTATACACGAGTGAATAACAATGCTTTCATTTTCTCATTTATACCAATCGTTATATCGTCGCTTTTCAACTAAAACCTCGTAACTGCAGCTTATTTTAAGCTGCAGTTACGAGGTATTTGATGGATAGCAGCGATGTACTGAAAACACGTGTTCGGTGCCACTTCAATAAATATTAGCTTGAATCGGGATTTAACACTCTTTCGCGTACATACATCAATTGACATTTAGGACTAACATATAGGTCCAAATAAGCTTTTGCCTGAACGTACCAGTATTTCATCGAGATCACCATTCTTGCCATCCTGTTACAAAGGGGCATTGGCCAGTGCCGTAATAAGCCATATTCCAGATCCATACAGGAGTGATAGTTCGATAGAAACGACTGAAACGAGTGACTGACCACTTATCAGCTTGGTCATTTTTCGTCTGGCCAAAGTCTTAATAAACGTTTAGGGGAATAATAAAATATTGCTACTCTATCAAGACCTAGGTTATGCGATGTTTTAAGCATTTCATAAGTCATCGGTAGGTGAAAATAGCATTTTAAATGCTACGAAGAAACTAGTCTCTGATATAAGACACTGTATAGATCTAATACCTATCATACTAGATAATTTAAGTCCAAACTTGCGTTATTTGGAACTGGGTTGACCCGGATAAAAATCAAGCATGATAGTCAAACTAACTAATAAAATTGTGACATGAAAATAATTTATAAGGGGTGTATAAGATATCAAAAGTCAAAGTAATCTAAAGTCAATTCAACGCACTACTGGTTTAAAGCTTGTTTTATTGCCTTTTAAAAACTACTGAAAATATAGTCGGATATTATCCTGTCTGAAACATTACCCTTTCTTGAAACGTCCATTTTTTGTGATTTTTCTTCACGAAACAAATGTTTGAGAAAACATCGAGGAAAAGGAGAAAACGCTGAAAATCCACAGTTTCATCCTTTTCCTCGATGTTTTCTATGGTACGTCAATCACGTTGTTTCTTTGAATATTTACGTAAATTAATGATATTGTCTTTTGAAACACCCGTGAATTGTGGTTTACAGAAAGGGACTTAAATTTTGTTTAAAAAGAGATGAACATGTCGAAAATAATATTTTCACCTACGTTCACTTTAGAATAGGGTCGAACAGTATTTTGACAAAAACAGAACGCTTAATGTGTTTACTTACCTTTTCAAAAGCTATTTTGAGAAGCACTGCAAATTCAACGTGGGCGAAAATTTGCACAGAAGCTATCAAATTTCATATGCACCTTTGCTGGTTAAACAAAATAAAGGCTAGTCTAATTTAAAGGCAGGTCACGATCATAGCGGTTTGATACCTCTTCGGACTTTTCTCATGAGATTCCGGTTCGATCCCCGGTCGTCACCAACATCCTTTCAGAAATTTGTCTCCCGATCGGATAATCGTAAACCCATGTGGTGGAGCAGATATATGCTCGGAAAGGATGCTTTGGTGGTATTGGTAATACCAGAGGTGCGTTCTTTAGAACGAGATTTATTGAGATATCTAGAGATTTCTTAAGATGTTTTAGGATAAAGCGTTCCTCTGAGCAAGACTTTTAAGACGATCACTGGGAGCCGCCATTGCTCTATACTTCTTTCGGAACACTTCTGTAAATTCTGTAGAATCTATATGGGAGAAAATTTTACCGATTTGTTCAATATGCTCGATGATTCATAAACCGCGGAGTTCCGAATGTTCCGTACTTCATACAAATGACGTCATAATGACGTCATTTTGTATGAAGTATGGAACATTCGGAACACCTCGCTGATAATCTCGGTCTGAAAGACGCTGTATCAAAAACATCTTAAGAAATTTTAAAAAATCTCGCTTTAAAGAACGCGCCTCAGGTATGAGAAACGACAGGATTCCATGGTTACGTGTTCCAGCATCCGCGATATAACCATTGCAGTGTAAACAGGCGTTGAATCCCATTTAACTATGATAATTTTAAGGTAATTCTATTGTGACAGCAAAAATAGCTGAACAAACACACTTCATTTTAGATTGATCAGGAGTTAATTACGAGAAGATCCAACTGACAGCACATTGATATTGTAGAAAATATTGAAGGAAGCGGAAACACTGTTCATTTTTCAAACATTTCTTTTGATATGTTTTTGAGACGTCAAAGAAATTGATTCTTGTTTTTTTTTTCAAAATAGCAATACATAAGAGCTATTCATCTTGAGGCTATTGCATTTAATTACAAAGTAGTACATACTGGCATTCTTCTTCAAAAACCTTGTAACTACAGCTTCATACTAATTGTAGTTACGAGGTTTTAAAGAAATAGAAAAGCTGTTTCCAGAAGAAAAGTTCCTCCGATATGCAGCTCAGACTATTGCCTTTGTGGTTTCCTAAATGAAATGGAAAGAAAAACTTAATTCTTTACTAAAAACAAACATTTGGGGGCTAGAATAACATGATGGTTATTATCATTTTCCTTTTTGTATATTCTGTTTTTATTCGGGAGAAAGGGCGGAGCCTAGTAAACGGTACATTCCATTTAAGCTTGGGAGAAACAGCCTTTTCGAATAGCGGTAAATCGCTGGTATTGTTGCAAAACATTATAACTACAGTGTGAATCAATCTGTAGCTACGAGGTTTTATGACAACACATTTTACAATCGCGGATTCTTTCAATTTCGAAATATGTTCATGCTCGTGCCGCACGTTTTTTCTCTTTTATCAACCAGGGTATCGAGAAGTAAACTCGTCCAATAACCTCTTTACTTAGCCACACCCTTTCAGGTGAATAAAAACGGAATATATCAATGTTCTCCAAGACTTTTCGGAAAGTACCGCAAACGTAAGGTGTTGTTTGATAAAGTGTTCACCCTTTCCCAAACAGCAAAATTTTAGGGCGGTCCTACTTAAAAGCTGCTGCAGATGACAAAATGGATGTTGATAAAGATCAGATTTTTGTTTGATATAGCTCAGAAAATATTGAGGCAAAAGGAGAAACTGCTGGTTATCAGCAGTTTCTTCTTTTGTATCAATGTTTTCCAAATCCATTTCTACGTCAAAACAAGGTCTTATTTGGGAAGGGGTTAAGTATGACTGAAAGATAATCACAGTATTATTATTGCCGAGTTTAAGTGCCTCTATCAGTCAATACATCTCACGCCTATAATATCCCTTTTAACTAAATTGCTCCCCTTAACGCATTTTGCCATTTTACAGGTTGAATAAAAATAGAAAATGACAAATCGTTACTTTTCCTCACAAACCTCTTAAGTACAGCTTCTTTAAAATTGGAAGTTACGAATATAGTATGTAAAATGATGAAAGCAGCGAAATATTGTTACACATCACAAAACCTCTTTAGTGTCGACATTGCGATTTCGGTCCGCATTATGGGTTGGTTTCAGCCAAAGTACAGATTTGTTCAGGAAAAAGGACTGAGATGTAAAACTGCAGTTTTATAGACTGTCCTGCTTCCGTGTCATTTATGTACCTGTAGAGTCGAAATAGTGACATTGGTGTGCTGGAAATGCATGCCGTACGGAAATATATTAACCCATTTATTCAAAACCTTTGAAATGGTATACTGTTATGCTCAGTTTTTGATTTTTGTATAGGACATACACATGTCATTATGGTAAAAAGGAAGGGCTGTTTCGGTGCAGATACGATTTAATGCGCTCATCATATCTATTTTTATGGTTTTTATTCGCTTAAAGCGCAACACTATGTAAATGCGCCGATTTTATTATCAAAATGTGAATTGAACTGAACATTTGCCTAGCTACGCAAGTTACGGAGTCGCAGCATAATAGAATGTAGACTAAGAAAAGTTTGAAATATATTGATCTAACCGAGACTGCACACTCCGACCAGGGTCAAAAATTTAATATTCCGTATTGACCCTTGCCTAAACAATCTCTGGTTTTGATGTGTATGTTTGAAAATGTTCGGGAAAACATTGAGGCAAAAGAAGAAACTGCTGATGATAAGCATTTTCTCCTTTTGCCTTAATAATTTCTATGCTACATTGTACACTATTCTTTTCTTTGCAACACCCTCTTTGTAGTCTCCAGCATCTTTAAAATTGGACGATCTTAAAATTTTGCCGTCTGGTAATAGCTTAAATCACAATTACATGAACTATAACTTGGCAGTATCGTTTAACGTTGATTCTGATACTAGGTTTTGTATCGTTTTAAATCAATAGATTCGGTTAAGGACTTTCTATAAACCATTGAAGTCCCTTACTCGAGAAAAGTTATGGTATAATATTTATCAGAATCCGAAAGGTTGTCAGGAATGAGTTCAAATAGCTGTTGTCTATTTTTCTTCCTCCTTTTTTTATTCGAAGTTAGATTTCCTGTGATGCGAAAGTGATACTGTTGGTAAGCTCTCTTCAATGCACATTTTAATCGTGGTGTAGATGTATTTCCTACATATTCTTTGAGACATTTTCGTACATATCTTTAAAAGCTGTTAAAAATGGATGAAAGAATGGCAAATTAGACATATTAAAGGTCAAAATGGTTATATATTTTTAAATTATATACATGTAATAACATTGATTTTAGAGTAAACTACTAGTAGATCTATATTTAAGTGTGACCGAGGTAATGCATACAGGTTGAAATGTTAATTTATTCATTATTAAAAACATGCAATACAACTCATTTTACACACAGAAAATTGAGCTAAAAATGATATAACAAATGCAGACAAAAACGAAACAAAACAAAAACCACAACAAACAAACAAACAAAAACAAACAAACACAGCACATTGTTTGATATATGTTTTAATCATAATATTCAAGCACATGTATTCTCCACATTCTGTCTCACAAATGTCTCATTATCATATTTAACTTTGAAGTATGAATCTCATAATACGGTATTTGAATGCGATAACAATAATTGTAAATGCACCACAATACTCATGATTAACCGAAGAAGGAACGGTCTTCTGTTTTATAGGGAAGGTTAGCAGCACAGTGGTGACAATACCGAGACAAACATAATTACAGTCGACACTCGTTGTGTCGAAGTCGGAGGGGCCATCAATGAACCTCGACATATCCAGCGTTCGACTCATCCGATTTTGTTTGGCTTCGATAAAGTTGATATTTGACCGTTTTTGAAACTAATCAAGTACGATTATTATTGAAATATAGTAGGAAAAGGAAAGAAATTGCTCGTCTCGAGCAATTTCTATCCTTTTCCTACTATATTTCAATAGCTTTATTCAGTTCGAAATGATTTTGTTTGAAAAAAGTATGTCCATTGATGAGGTCGGGACCATATTTGAACTTCGACTTAAGCGAAAATTCGACTTATCCGATGTCGACGACATAACGAGTGTCGACTGTATGTATGTACACACAAAGCTTGTCGTGATAGTCTATCGGTTAAAAATTGTTGAAAACGATGTAAACCTTGATACAAACACACAAATTGTAAATTAAATGATAGAATTATTTCTGGCTGTCTAGACATTTCAGGCTGATGTCATTGTGTTTCGTGATCGATCTCATTCCGCCACTCTCTCCCCGTTATCAACCCGTACTAAATGCACCCTTGTACCATTTCACCACCTGGTTTCAGTATTAACTTTATTACATTTGGGGGTCAAGTCACGTATTGAAGGGCTTAGTCTGTTTTAACCTTGGGAAAAGTGTCTATCCTGTTCAGAATGTGCGGTCTCATGGTCTGACCTAAGAGGGAAGTTTTCGACTTTTAAAGATTCTTTGTATCTTAACCCGTCCATTGAAGACAGATTTTTACACTTACTTTTAGTTTATGAACAAATGACAAATGACTGACATTTGTGCCATATCGTTCTTACTATGAAGAATAATGGCAATATGTCTGTGAACGGTCAGCATAAAGAAAAGGAGAATGTTGTTTTGCCAAAGAGTCTGAAAAAGTTATAATATCCGATCCGTTTTAACTAAAACAGGTTTTACACTACATGTATTTTGTTAATTGTTTCATGAACTTTATTTGAACATCTATTTTCAATGACGCGGCATACTTTATCATTATCTTGAAATCTGGACGAAATAACGCTAAATTTGTCGTTATAAAACTCGTGATGTCACATTCGAGTAATGAATGTGGTTTTTGTGTACCTCTGTTCAGGGTCGACGATGAGGGTCACATGGTCTCGAACTTGAAGCTCGGTGTCTCATTGACCCTTTCTTATCCCTTTCCCAAAAAGCAAAATTTTAGGCAGGTCCAATTTGAAAGCTGTTGCAGAAGAAACAATAGATGATCACAAAAGGCCAAAATGTTAATGTAATAGCCCAGAAAATATTGAGGCAAAAGAAGAAACTGATTGTTATCAGCAGTTTCTTCTTTTGTCTCAATGTTTTCCCAAGTCTCTTCTATCAAGGACGTCAAAACCAGGCCCCAGTTTGTCGAAAAAAAATAAGTATATTTTCATGAGAACATGCTCAACTTCAAAGGGATACTCTCCAGCGTTGAAGGGTATTCGATTGAAGTTCACGTGGATTTCGTGCGATTTGAGCACGGTGCTCAGATTTGAGCATGAGAACGTACTTAAGTTTTTTTTTCGAGAAACCGGGGCCAGGTCTTGTTAGGGAAAGGCTTTAAAAACCTTTGTTTCGACGTATTCTATATAGATCGCTTTGGAAAACATTACAATGCTAATAATCAACATTTTCTCCTTTGTTCTTAATATCTATGTTACATGTATGGTTAAAGATTCATATTTAAGATAGGAGTACCATTGGATACATTCACCGGTACAATCTTTAAAAAGTCTGAACATAGCTTATGAAACTGTATTTCGAAAGGATACAACGTATCATGAAGTTTTGATGACAATTACAATTTTCACCAAGCATTCCGTCATTACCAAGATAAAGAAATGTCTGAAAAAGTTGTGCTATCCAATCGGCCATGTCACAACTGTTTGCCATTGCGCCTTTCACATAAACCAGTCTTTCTTTTACATTTTATTTCATTTTCCGGAATTAAACCAATTTAGTTCTGCCAAATATGTAAAACAATACTTATATTATGTAAACTACGACCATCTGGGTAAATGTTAAAAATCATGTTTGTCGTACATATGTACATTTCTTTGTCATTTTTTTTGTTTTCACTTATTGATTCATGGGTCAAGATATCTAAGATAAAAGATAGAAGTTAAAAGCAAATGCTTGTTAATTTACAAACGCCTCTGGTCAACTATTTACAATAGGGTTCATTCACCTAACGACATGGACAGCTATTTGTATGAAAGTTACAGCAGTTGTGCACGTCGACCGATCATGTTGATGTTCTTGGTACCATTGTCTCGGTACAGAATTCAAGCCACTGGATGTTCTTAGTCACAGTTCAAGTCATAAACTAGTACATGTATTTAAGGTTGACACCCTTACTCTTTTTGTAATGAGCCGAAATAATCCATGAGCGACACAAAATGGTTGTTAAGGTAGCCAAACCCGAAGGAGATGAAATTGACACCGGAATTATCCGGATGAACGCCGTAAACATTCGGCGGGGGAACTTTCCACCGCCGAATGTTTACGACGTCATCCTAAAAGGTTCGGACACGTTACAATGTCGCATGAATCTCGTTAGGATGGACTAGCTTAAAAATTCATTCGATTGTTTACAGTATAGATCGGTTTAATGATTTTTAACCAACATCATGATTCAAACCATGATGACCTCATCCTCACAAAAAGTCAATGAAACACTCTAGCCCATTTACTCGTAACTGTACTTAGGGATATCGTAAGATACCAACCCCGTTGGTCTTAGGTAATGTTTACTCAAGATCATTATAAGGTACCCACGCAAACTTTACATTTTCCACGGGTGACCCTGTATTTAAAGTGACATTTCAGAATAATTTGTACATAAATTTTACTTTTATTTTATCTGAAAGAGCATATTTTCTTATGAAAATTCTGAAAATTTCAAGCCAAAATATTGAACCGTTTACGAGAAATATATATTTTTGTGCTAAAATTAAACGAATTGTTGTGGACAACATTTCAGATTTATATAGAATTGTCATTTCTGTCTTAACTTTAAAGGCATATTTTTCGCTTATAAATGACAACTTCAAAAAACTGATAGTATTTCTACGCATTAGAACAAACAATCTTTGAATCAAGACATACTTTTAAAAAATGAAATTAATGTGAAATGTCACTTTAATCTATTCGTCCATAACGGTTCACGATGACAATGCATGTAGCCCAGAGAGTAACTTATCGGAAGTAAATTCACAGCAATCCAGTGTAGATACATTGTAAGGTGGGGGGTAGTTATTTTGAGATCTTGCCATCGATTCATGCTTAAATGTAACAAAAACAAGTATTCCGAAGTATTGCAAAACAATACCAAGTCCCGGCTTTATATATGCGTTTAGAAAAAGAAGCCCAAAAAATTTCAAAGTCCAGCATCCGTATCTTCCTCAAAAATCACTGAACCGGAACGAAACTCAAACTTGTTCTGTAGCTCATCAATGCGGGTCTAGCTACAAAAAAATCAGCTCAATAGCTGCCAGCATTAAGAACAAAAGTCTGGAAACTGTGATTTCCCAGAAATTTTCTAAGTCCAGCATCCGTATCTTCCCCAAAATCACTGGAGTGGAACGAAACTCAAACTTGTTCTGTATCTCATCAATGTGTGTTCATGTACCGAAAATCAGCTCAATACCTACAAGCGTTTAGGAAAAAGTCTTGAAAATTGTAATTTCCCAGTAATTTTCTAAGTCCAGCATCCGTATCTTCCTAAAAAATCACTGGACCGGAACGAAACTCAAACTTGTTCTGTAACTCATCAATGCGGGTCTACATACCAAAAATCACCTCAATAGCTACCCCCGTTTAGAAAAAAGTCTGGAAACCTAATTCACCGGACTAACGGACAGACGGACGGACGGACTGACGGACTAACGTACTGACTGACGGACAGAGTGCAAACCTAAAGTCCCCTTCGGCTTCGCCGGTAGGGGACTAAAAAGCAACTTGACTATTTCCAGCAGTACGTTATATATAGCAAGTTACAAGTTAAGTTGGATGTTTTTATGTTTGATGTTACTGGGTTAATTCACGTTGTTGGGGTCGTTAACATTCTCAGATGCCCAAGAAATGCGTTATCGTCTGAAAGCGAAGCTCGAAGGCGACAACCAATTTTATGGGCCTCTGAGACTGAAAAAATGTGAACTGACGCTAACATTGCATAAAATATGAAGACTTTGCAAAGAAATGTAATAGAATAAGACAAATAACTAAAAACTTTGTGAAAATTTAGCCACATTAACACCGACATATACCGGATTTTCCCGGCATTCGACTTGACATATATTGTGTGTACGATATCCATAGGACGGGCCGTTAGCTTTTCATTGTGTAGATCTAGCTATGTAGTCAAGTTTTATCACATTTTACTGACATAATCTTCATTTTAGTTGGCGATATTGTAACAATTCGACTTTTTTTTCTTTTGGAAACATACTCTGGATATTCTAACGTTCAATTCAGTGCCAGGTATAATAGAAAAAAAAAAAAAAAAAAAAAAAAAAAAAGATCGGCACTTCCGAGGTAGATCTCTGGTGCGTTTCGGGCATTCGTCCATTTCAATAAAAACAAAGTTGAAAAGGAAAAATTGCAATAACTTAAACAAGAACAAGAAACACATCGGCTTACTACCACATTTGATTTTTAGATCCATCAAATTTGCTCTCCTCAAGCCTAATAGAACTTTATCTCTGGATAATGTCTGTTTACGAGTGATTTTAGTTCTAAATCCGTCAGCTGCCCTTCTATATACTTTTTGATTCCAAGAAACCTACGTCACTATATTACGTCATCAGATCTATATGATTACACTGAAAGATAACTAGTTTACTATTTATTAGGGTGTAAAGTGGGTCTTCCAAGATTTTACATAGCGTAAAAGAAAATGACAAAATTTCGGGTTTAATTTTCAATTTTCTGAATCACTCACAATAAATCCCCGATCGGGGATATTTGAATGCAAAACCAGTCCGATATCGCACGAGAATCTCCCGATTAAAGACCGGTTTTTCACGATATCAGCCCGGTTTCTTCTCGTTATTCAATGCTGATAACGGCCCGAAAACACACATTTCTTGCGAAAACACACATTTCTTGCAATTATGTTATTTAGAGAGGCTTTATGTGACAATCTACCACAAGATATGTGAATCTTGAAAGTTCCTACGACCACCGCCGAATGTTTTAGACGTCGCCCGAATGATTCCGACATCGCGCGAATCTCGTTAGGGGTAGACTACCTTAAATGTCCTTCCATTCAATCTGTCATTGCATAAAAAGGTAGACCCGATTGCACTTTTTTCAGCCTAAACCTTAATTGCCATTACTACTTCGGAAGCTCGGAAAGTCGGGGATCACGGTGACAAAGCTGAAAATAAATTTGAATTAACTAACAAACAAGGATTTACACTAGTCAAACTTAGTTTGCTTGTACAATTAAACAGAATTACACACCTTATACAAGACAAATATATGAGGAAGGGATATTCTAGCGACAAAGTAAATATTCGACATAATATGGCGACATTAAGTCAACATTAAACCAATTTGTGCGTTGAACAACGTCTTTGTGAGGGGTCCCCCAAATCATTGAAGAGTAAACATAATTTGACTGGATGGATGGATGGACCCACACCAGGCTGTTATATTTACACGATTTACCGCTTCATCGTCTGCAAAAAGTACCATTTTTTAGCAGCTATGAAATGTTCAGCCTAGTTTATAATGGTGGAAACTATCTCGAGTTTGTCCTTTATTATTGCTACAAATAAACCCAGTATCTCAGTTTGATTATTTGACTTCAGTTTTACGCGGAACATATCTAAAAGATAAACTGGTGTTTCCTGCACATTTAAGGATTACGACCTATCAATAGATATCAAACGCATTGTGCATCTTCGCGCGTACCCCGTACCAAATGAAATTGACGAGGGTGTCTCTCGTTAATTTCCGTTTACACGGATGATGCCCGAAGATACACGAAGTGTTTTGTATCTAATGATTGGTTGTTATCCTTAAGTAAGGCCATGTAATTATTTTGATTGTAGTGGTATCTCATTCTTAATTGGTCAAATTATGTTTGTATAAATATGTACCTAAGATCGTAAACCGTTTTTTCCAGGAAAGAAAATCAACTCAAAAGAAACCTATTAACACGGTTATTCTGTTTGCTCTGATCTAGATTAGTTTCATACATTGAGCATTCCTATGACGATTATCCCTGGTAACAGATTGGCTATAAATATTAATAAACACTGACATATTGCTCGTTAATATTTATAACATATTCAACCGTATGTTACGAGTATAAATAGTAGTGGCTTTGGTAAAATCCAGTTACTTTGGCTGGTCGTATAGAATACGGCCATCCCGCACATGAGTGCAGCGTCGACATAATCCACGGTGTATAATCACATGATTCAGAATTTCCGATAATCTTCAATATCTTTTTTAATACTTGACCAATTTGAATTCGATTTGAAGCAAAGAAGGTTGGAAAATGCCAGGAATAAACTGGACGTGTTGGATTTTTGAAACATCAACTGTTTAAAAAAATATTGAAGATAAACCAAAATTTTGAGTTGATTTTTCATAATTCAACCACGTTTATCTAATGCGTGACGTCTGTCCAGATTGTCTGCATCAAACCGAACTCAAATCAGTCCGGTATTTACAAATTTATTGAAGATTTTCTGAAAATATTGTATCACATGATTATCCACCGTGTAATCTATACTCTTTGATTGTTTTAGCTGAACGAGGATTATCCACATGTGAAATGAAGATGAGGCCTGCTTGTCTTAACTTTTTTGTTCAAACTTTATGCCGTTGCACCCCTGAAATTTGAACCAGCGACTGACTCTTCGATTCCAAACCTACATTGGCACATTATTTGTCAAATAGTTAAAAGTTCGAAAAGCGCATTTTCATGTTTTTTTTCTGTCCTGTTTTATCAGGGCCCAAACATTTCAAGCTTTTTGAGTTCCAAGTAGTTTGAAATCAAGTTTGAGGTTGGGAATTTGAACAGTCACCTATCAGATTAAAGAAAATTTACTTCGATGAGTGTAATTTTAAATTATTTGTTGTTTTTTTAGAATGTCACAAACAATTTCTTCATTTTCCACAATGTATTCCGAAATCATTGGATTGTGAGGCGTAAAAAATGCGTCATAATAATAATAGAAATAAATTTGGTTATGGTTTAAATCAAGGACCTGTTTTGTTTAGCGTGTCAGATATGCTAAATTGTTCATAATCAAATTGAAATTTCACATTAATGTCTCCTGTTTTGACGTATTTATGAGCCCATGTGTCAGGCTGATCTACAAAACACGGTAACACGTGTTCTGTATAAGAAAGATTCCCCGTGTCTCTATAACGTATATATGTAACAATGTTACACGTGTATCAAAAACGGTTGATGATATTCACGCAGTGAGTATAGTTACAAAAATAAAATTATCAAGGAGAACAATGTCTGTTCCATACTTACTATTGTATAAAATTCGCATTTTGTACATTTTGTAATGAAGGTGCACGAGCGTCTAGGTACAGTTCGCTGTGAGGACAGCATAAGGTCACGTTAAAGTTAATAAATTATTATAAAACTTATTAGATCTATCAAATGTTTAGATATTTCTACTTTTCTAAACAACCAGTAAATAACCAGTAAATTGCGATTGCAGAGGACGGTAAAAGAAACATCGGCGATATAATGTAGGAGACATGTAAAAGCTACATGTTATATACAAACATGATAGTTTCTATTTCAGGGCATTATAAAAAGATTGTTTAAAATATAACTTATAAACTGAAAAACGATATTGACGTCATAGAGATTATAAGAAGTTAAATGTTTTGATTTTGATTTGATTCATCGACAAAATATCTCGAGTAAAGAACAAATGAAAATATTGTCTCATGTCATAACGACTCTTTTTGTGTGTGAAGTAAACTTACAAGGACAGCAAGCTTGGATATACTTTATCGCTGCTTTTCAACAAAAGCATCGTACATAGGGCTTGTTCAAAGCTGTAGATACGATGTTTTGTTGCAAAGCGAAGGCACCGTTGCTTGATACTTTGGAAGAAAATCAGCGATATGAGACACGGTGCCATTTGAATGAATGAAGATAACACAAGACATATCATACCATCATATTCGTGATAAAAGCAAGAAGACGTGAATCAATTTGACGATCTTCTAGTCAAAATCTATATTTCCATTTTTCTTGGTTTTGAAATTATTTTTTCCTTTTCTGTTTTTTTACCTCTCCCTTTCTCTCTATATATATATCTGCATGTCTCTTTCTCTGTTATTCTTTATCTTTCGGGTTCTCATTTCACTCTCTATTCCAAACCACTCCCCCATCGCCCAGTCATTCACTTTCCGTATCAGGAAAACTTCCTGTCTTTATATTAGACTCGTTCATACAGCATATCTGAGTAAAAGGAATATCGTTGCTTTTCATCAAAAACTTCGTAACTGCAGCTTGTTTTAAGCTGCAGTTACGAGGTTTTTGTTGAAAAGCGACGATATTATCATTAATCACTTGTACAATTAACACATTGTGGTCTATATAAATAGTTGACTACATTAAAGAGGTGGAATTTAATCGTGAAAATATTAGTACTATTACTAATATACTGTCACGAATACCACACAACATCTAGCCACAGCTTTCTTCTAAAAATATGTCACGTCACGAATAAATAGCTCAGAAAAAGTCAAAGCAACAGATAGTGGGTTGCAACGTCTTTTTTCCTGAAAAGCTTATGTTTATGAATCCTTTTCAGAACTGCAACAATATGGGCTGCATCAATGTAAAAGTTAATGTAGACGACCAACTTGATAATGATAATGGTAAATATTTTGAGTACAGCGTATGGCACAAATGAAAACGGAGACATTAGGAGGATAAATGGAACGTTTACGACGTCAATCGTATATACACGACGTCGCAGGAATCTCATTATAGGTAGATTGCCTTACAGTTTGGTCAACCATCGACAATGTTTACTGAATAATCTGCGGCAATGACATCTCTATTTGTCTCAATAATACAAATAATGATATCAGTGTCACAATGTCATAGATAAGCGTTACATCTCCGGTCTGGAGAAACATTCCATTGCTAAATCGATTGGTTGACTACCATTTGGTTGACTTCCTGTACTTCAGTGACTTCGGAAGTTTTCGTGCAACTCCGTAAACAATCGGTGGTTCCCGGTATATAATTTAAGGATAAATTATAGGGGGAAAATTTCCGAAAAATATCCGACGTCGTGTCACTCTTGCGGCCAACCCTTAGGCTAACTAACTACGGGATGTTTATATGTTAAAACGAAAGCAATTCTATATTACTATTTCGACGAAAGGACGTTGCAAATTATACCATACATATAATGCAGAAAACAACAACAAAAGCAACAATAGAAACCAACAAAAACAAAATGGGACATTTCTGGTTGGCGTGACGTAATGTATAGTTACTGTACCACGTATGTGTATTTCACACATAAAGATATGTAATAATTCATATTGCAATAAAAATAAGAGTTTAAAGCTGTTAAATTACGCTTTTACGCTCTGGTGCTCGCCGACATGGACCATTTAACCCAAGTGTGAAGAGAGACAAGTTATCAACCCTTAGGCTAACCATTAGCAGCTCCTGAAAAATGTTACTGACGAACGAATAAATTTTGTCCTCCTCGTCAATTTTTTGTTATCTTTTATCTCCTTTAACCCATTACCACACAATGACTCTTTTTGGCTCCCCACAAGAAGCTGACCATGGAAAACATTTTGGAAAATGAAGAAATTGCTTGTAACAAGCAATTTCTTCATTTCCCACAATATTTTCCATACAAAATGATCAATAAAAGCACATTTTTATTCAATTTTACTTGTCGTCTGCAAACATCTCTGAATTTGGACAAGTCAAAATTTTGTCGTTTGGTAATGGGTTAAAGAATCTACCGCATCCAGCAAATCTCTTGTGTTTCCCGCTTTCTTTGCATTAAATCTTTTTCGATCTATCATGTAACAACCGCAGTATTGAGTTTCTGCAAATGTCGTCGTCGTCGTACACTTACCTTGTGTTAAAGCTGCACCCAATTATGTTCATTTGTTTAAGCTTTGACATGGGGCTTCTCAGACAAACACGGATTTAGATCAGCCTTGTAGGCCTACATGATCCTTTGTGACAAATAGCTATAAAATAGCAGCAGGCAGCCTGATCAGAGTGTACGAGGGACGTTCAATTAATTTTGGAACTGGGGTTCTATAAGCCACAGTTATGTCGCAATTCAATTCTAAGTTTCTTCAATCCGTCGAAGTAATCCTCTTTGACACCCACACACTTCTGAAGTTTTGAGATTCATTACTAACATGCCAAAAAATGAGCCTCTTTTGGAACACCTCGCAGACACTGGAAAATTGCACTTCATATGGAATATGAAGGCCTATACCGACGACCAGAGGCTTTTTTCGTCATCATGGGGAACACAAAAAAGCCACACGGGCTTAAGCCCGGCAATACGGGTGGATGAAGACGCTGTGAAGCATGTGTCTCTTTCAGGAAGTCTTGGACAAGATGACACCTGTGGACAGCTCCGCTGTCATGGATTTGGCAAATGCCTCTTTAGCCGGTCCTAGCCCTGCTCTTTTCGTGATATTTCTTTACTTTGGCCGACATACATTTGTATGAATGACCGGCGATAGTTGTACTATTTGAAACAGTAATATGAACAATACACCCGTTACATTTGAATAATTACCACGTACAAAACTTTTGCCGCGCTTTAAACTTTTTGGCTATTATGGACCTTACCTGATATTTTCGCAGCCATTGCTTGCTTATGACACGTCATTGGTGCTCATAATGATAGATTATTGTTCAATCATATGTATAAAGCCAAGAAAGCCCACATTTGTTGCATTTATTGCATTATTTCAAAATATGTTTTGCACGGTGGCTCTCTGTCCTTTAGGCAGCAGGTGTGGGACCCAATTTTCATAAACCTTTCTGTGTTTCAACCCTTACGTCAACATCGTATAACATGTCCCCGATGAAAAACCAACTTTATCTGCTATTTCTTGCACATTGAACCATGCCTCTTGTTCGGTCATGTCGGAATCTACAGCAACATTTGCTTTGGTACTAGCTCTACCCGGGTTGCCTGAGAGGGGGTCTTCATTCAAGCCAGTTTTAACAAATTTAATTTTCATTATCTTCCTAAAATCTGACGCATATTCAACGTTCGAATGTCTACGAATCTGATATAGTTCATTATATTCATGTGATGTAGATATTTCAAAGCCTATGCGACCTTTAATGTAGACCCGTACATCCTACTTCAGTTCGTTTTCCATTTTGCGCACAGCGAAATATCCAGTGTATACGACTGAACCAACTTAAAAGTTCAATAACTTTTGAAAGAGTCAACGAATTTGTCTCAAATTTTGACCAAGTATAGAAAGTAACTTTCCCGTCAAATAGTCGCAAGCACCACCAGTTTTATAGAACCGTGAGGTAAGGTGGACCATTAGTACCACTTTTAATTGAACGCCCCTCGTACTTAGACAAAGTCTGATTTGGAAAGACGATTGTCTCAAATGTTGTATATAGGCTCTAATTTCATATCTCGGCTAAAGATGTCATGGGCGTCCAAATATTCGGCAAGTTTTCCTGCATGCACAACTACTCTCCAAATTCTGTCAGCCCAGCCGACAAGGGCTACTGAAAGACATGTCAGGCTACAATGGCCTCGATTTGACAACATGGTGTCACTCTACAACGAAATTGGCCCGGTAAATATAGTAAAATTGGCCCGTTCGCTTTGGGTAGCACACAGCTTCTCTCCGAAGTTTCGGTGAGACTTTTCACTTAGTCTGTCTGATAAATCATTCACTTTCAAGAAAGGGGTGCCAAGAGTACTTCAGCTACTCTTCTGTATCTCATGCATCAAACACCATATTGAAATTTGTCATCGCTTTCGGAATCTTCGTGTGGCAAACCTCCTCTAAAAGGTCACTACCGGACAAAAAGTAGTTCCCGAAAAAAAATAATTAAAACACACTATAGCAGTGCATTGAAGGTCTGTCAGTGAGCAGAACTATATAACATGCATCTGTCTTTTCTACAGTCAATGAAAAAAGAGGCATTTTTTGACAGAACTTATTTTGTGTGCTACGAGCCGAACGCATTTCCCGTTTTTGGAGTGTCCGTACATGTATTTCCACCGGAAGTACGTTTTTAAACACATAAAAATTCTGAGGTAGTGGACTGTCGCTCTGCAAATCTGCAAATCGCGTTATTAGTTAACTTTTTTAAATAAAACAGTTTCGAGTTCTTCTTACGAACAGTTGGATTAATTTCAACTAAACTTGTCAGGAAACAACCCTATGGCAATCAGCTTAAGATTTTTCTACAAATCTTTGAGTTATCTTCCCTATGGGCCGTATAATGGACCAAAAAGATGGCAAATAGGGTACATCTTAAAAATCTTCTTCTCGTGAACCGACAGTTGGATTGTATATCGTACATTTGGTAATTAGAGTCTTTAGGGCAAGGACTACAAAGTTTGTACAAGAGAAAACACCCGTCAAGAAATAATGGTGTATGTGTGTGTGTGTGTGTGTGGGGGTCACATTGTTAGCTAACTTTTAACATTTTTGACTTTTTTTAAGAACCACTGGATATATCTTAACCAAACTTGGCAGGAAGCATCCCCGTGGGAAGCCGCCGAAGAATTGTACAACTCATACAGTCATATCCTCTTGTGTCCGGTCCACTGAGGGGCCACTAAGGGGATAAATATTGTACATCTTACAAAAATCTTCTTCTCGTGAACCGGTTGTTGGATTGGATTCATATTTAGTTTTTAGAGTCGTTAGAGCAAGGACTACAAGGTCTGTACAAGAAAAAGAAATATTGTTTAAAAGGCGGGGGGATTTCGTCAATAGTTAACGAATCACGATTTTGGGCTTCATAAGAATCTTTAAACGGATTTCAACTAAACTTGGAAGGTTGCGTCCCTATGTGAATGCCCTTCAGATTTGTATAGCACGTGAATTTGTCATCTGTTATTCTTTTTATTCCCTTCCTTCAACACTTTAATATACTCGTTTGGATTTTAGTATAATTATACCTTAACTGTAAATCCATTGTTCTGGTCATTTAATCCAGGTGACCGTTAAGACCTTCTGGGACTCTTGATCAAGCAATAAGAATCTCAGTTCATACGAAGCTCTAGTGAAAGAGACCCAAATTAATTATGGCATTTCTAAATTGTGGTTTTGTTATTCAAAGAGAAATCGAAGGTCGATCATGACACAAAACGTTCAAAGGAGAATTTAAATAGTCAATTAAGCTCACAAATGGCAAGTTAAATATACAACAAAAGAACTGTGTAAATTTGCACCATAAAATTGTCACATACCTTATTTTGCACATTCCGTTTTAAACCCTTCCCATAAAAATCAATTATATCCATATCTAGCAAAATTGGGAGATTCAGAAGAACTATCACGGAAATAGAGGAAATGTATTTACCTACAATAAGCATTTTCTTTTTACATTTGAATTCCTACAAAAAAAAAACTTCCTTTCTATTTTTTTAACTCTTTTCCAAACAAGACACCTTGTTTTGACGTCCTTTATAGAAAAGACTTGGGAAACTTGGGAAACTATTGAGACAAAAGAAGAAAATGCTGATATTCAGCATTTTCTCCTTTTCTCTCAATATTTTCCTAGCTACATGGTCCACAATTTCCATCATCACTTGAATTCATTTTGTCGTCTGCAGCAGTTTTCAAATTGGATCACCCTAAAATTTTGCTGTTTGGGAAAGGGTTTATCTCAAGCTTCAGTCAGTTTGAACATGAACTTTTTCGTCGTCTGTCAAAGGGATACCGTTCATTCAATCCACTTGGAAATGAGGGATTAGCGACTGTTTACCATTTCCCATGTTGATTGTTCGTCAACAAAAGAACAATTAAGCTATAAAAGGCTGTCGTGTTGACAAAGTCATTCGCACCTCTAAACGGCGCCCGACTTCCATAATATTACGGGAAGTGAAAGCATACGTCGATAATTGTTGACTTTCGTAAGACATCGAAATTGTCTCCATTACTTTGACATGTTTACTGTTTTATAAATTATCAAGATTACTGTTTCAATGGACGAGTCGCCAACCAAATTTTCTTCAC